>CM077648.1:34631118-35358618 GCA_039707465.1 Rhabdophis nuchalis
TAATGCTTTTACAAACATAGTTATATATATCTAAATAATAAGAAAAAAATGAGCAAATGTGAAAATTATTACAGAAAAAGGGCATACATTAAGGCTTTAGAAACTTCAGTGTATTTATGTAGAAAATAATTGCAAATCACATTGAAATCAGTGGACTAAATAACAGTTAGCTTTTTTTTACTTGGGCTTTCAGTTTGATAAGCCTAACTTTTCAGTCTTTCCGCCTTTTATGAAGAGACTTCCCCATACCCTTCTTCAACTCTAGAATTTTTTTTATTTCTCACCTTTCTTCTCATCAACTTTTTTTTTTTTTTACAGCTTAGAAAAGTTGTCCAATTTTTAATATTAATAAAATACAGGTCTCTTTCTTACTATGTATTTTGGAGTTTTTCCTTTTTCAAACAAGACTTTATGAATAATTAATCTAGGAGTTATTCAATAGAAAAAGTTTTCTCAATTTGAATGGCCATATCGATACATGAAGTTTATGTGGGCCAATTAATTTATAGCAAAAAAAATCTAATTTGCTGCCTCAGAGAATGAAATTGTGCTTCTGTTTCAAAGTGTTAGATGGCAATGTAGCAAAAGGAATGAACTGTGGGCTTCTGTGTTTCATAATGATAACAGAAAATCTAACTTTTCGGTTAAAAATGGATATGGATTGAATAGTTTATCACTGGAATCATTAAACCAGATATTTCATGCGGTGTTTTTCTCCCCTCTATGTGAACTCTTGTCACTGCCATCAACTAACAAGTAACACTTGCTGGTGTTACATGCTAATGGATTGCAGTTCCCTAAGGGGCCAATTGTACTGGGGGGATGACAGAAAAACCTCTTATTCTGCTTCAGGCTTCTAAGATCATGGAGAGTCCCAGGCTTTCAACAAGGTAATGAATAGTATCTGCTAGTTTTTATCATTATTACTATTATAGTTTGTCACATAGGCAGCCAGATGTTCAGCCTGGAGTTAGCATTTTTATCCACCTATCAAGTCCTTCCAAAGGCCTGAGATAGGCAGATATAGGTGTTCGATGGTGTTAAAGGTATTGTCTCAGGTTGTTAGCTGTTTAGAATAAAGTTGTGTTTTGCTGATGTTGTTTTTGTCAATGCCAGTGGGGTTCAAGTGGTGCTCCAGTGCTTTTGGGATTGCATTCAAGGCACTTATTGCTATTCTTACTACCTTTGCTTTCTATGGCCACAGACTTTCTATTTCCATTTGCAGGTTCCAAAGGTGCTTTTTCAAGAGGCAACTGGACTTACTTGTTTTTCTTTGAAGAATTTTGCTTCTCATCCAAGAAGCTTCTTCAGCTCTGATTGGATAGTGGGAAGGGAAGGATTCATACTCCTTGAAGACAGTTGGTCATTTGCATCTTTTAGAGATTTGTTGAGGCCACTTTGAGGTTTATCAGTGTCTTGTGAGTCACCTGAGTAGTACAAATGTCTGTGGAGCCTTTTCCAAACTGTTGAAAGGACTGTGTTGTAGCCTGGAGATAGATAATGCACTGTACTCTATAAAAGAATGCACATGACCAGTGTCTGCAGTGAGTTTAAATTTGCAGGTCTTTGTATTTTGTTCTCCAGCACTTTCTTTTCTATTCTGCCATCTCCAAGTACTGTCACATCTACCATCCTTTTTTTTGTCTTTCTTATTGACATTGTTAAATCTGAGGTGTTATGTGTTATGTGTTTGAATTCTAAAGTCCCAGAACACATTAACTTATTTATTTTCTATATTTTATGGTCCCACCAGTTCTTGCTTGCAGGCAAATGATATTTCTTGCATTGTTGCTACTTTGTTGTGCTGTTGTTTGTAGTCAGTCTGGGCAATATTTTTGCAGCAGCTAACCAGGTGGTCCACTGTTTCTTCAGCATCTTTGCAGAGGCATCACTTGCTGTTTGCCATTGTCTTTTCAATTCTGGATTTGTATGCATTTGTTCTCATGCAGCCAGAATTGGTACCTCTGTCTCTTTCTACAGT
The DNA here is from genome assembly GCA_039707465.1 of Rhabdophis nuchalis. Lineage (NCBI taxonomy): Eukaryota > Metazoa > Chordata > Lepidosauria > Squamata > Natricidae > Rhabdophis > Rhabdophis nuchalis. The sequence goes on from CM077648.1 coordinate 34,633,100, forward strand.
TTTTCTGTTCTTAGCCATTGTCATGTCTTGTTATTTTCTGCTTTGCCTGTTTTTAAAAAAAATCTAATGTTCTCGCCAAATAATACTTTGTCTTCCCTTTCTGTTCTCCCTTTGTCTGTTTTCTGTTCTCTGTTTGGTCTTTCATGTAGGCCAGTTTGGTTTTTTCAGTACTCAGTAAACCTTCCTGGTTTACTATCTTCAGTGCATTGTCTTCACTATCCATCAGATATTCTTCCAATGCCCTTTTTACTTTTGCAACTCTCTGATATACTTGCAACATTCTACACCCACCTATTTTCCTTGGCAAGTAGAGTTTGTCAATATCACTACGTAGATGAACGACATGATTCATTGTCAATATATTTCTGGTTTTCCTATCCACTACTTTTAGTTCTGCTTTCTATTCTAGTAGTGTATCTAATGATGGGAATTGCATAACTGTTAATTGCCTTGATCATATTTCCTCCACTTAGTTTGATCTTTTAGATCCTCTTTACTCTCATGATGATGCAGTCATTTCTAACCTCTTTCTTGACTTTAGTGTGCTTGATGTTGTCAGCTTAAAGGATACCTACATATTTGTAGTGATCTTCTTATCCAGACTCTCAATGTTATTTCCAAAGTGCATTTTGATTCTTACAGTTTTTCACTATTTTTCCTGTTTGATAATGACACACTTGTCCAGTACAAATTTCATTTATGATATCTTGACTGTATATATGACAGTGTTGAGCAGCAATTTATTTTTATCATTATTATTTTTATTGTCCTCAATGGTAGATGCAGCTTAGCATAATATGACAGTATTTCACCTGCCAGATACATACAGGCTTAAGAATCCTTTCTGACTGGTTGGCTTATATATTCACATTTGGTTTTATAAAAGAGTACATTAATTTATATACAAGAGATGCCTTGGATTTTTAAAAATACTATCAAGGCAGAGCACAGGGCCTGTGATGATGAAGCTAAAACGATAGCCTTAGTAAAGGGTTAGGGATAGGCTATTGCTATCAAATGATCAGTAGACATGTGTCTTGAAGATGGACAAATTTAATTGATAGCATATGGACAGAAAAAGTATTTAGCTTTGAAAGCTAAAGCCTCCATTTCCCTTCAAATGTCTTTGGCTCTATCTTAGTGTAGCATTTAACTGCAGTGTTATTTTGGAATCAGGATATATGTGACCAGCAGGGGTGGGTTTCAAAATTTTTGGAACAGGTTCTGTGGCTTGCCGGCCATGTGACCGGGTGGGAGTGGCTTGCCGGCCATGTGACCGGGTGGGAGTGGCTTGCCGGCCATGTGACCGGGTGGGAGTGGCTTGCCGGCCATGTGACCGGGTGGGAGTGGCTTGCCGGCCATGTGACCGGGTGGGAGTGGCTTGCCGGCCATGTGACCGGGTGGGAATGTTAGCAGCTGCTGGAATTATGTTTGTACAACAGTGGAAAAACAGATATGAAAATGAATAAATACTACAATGTGCACATACATACATACATACACAGACAGACAGACAAACAGACAGACATAGAAATAGATATATTCATGCATCACTATAAATTTGAATGGTACATTAACCACAGCTGCATTAGTATATGGAATGCAAAATGAGTTACCTGTTGCCATGGGAACATCCTAATCATGGTGGAATCCATGATCCCTTCAAAACTAATGAAACACTTATCACTAAATGAACTGGGTAGAAGTTCCACTAAATTGAACAGGGTTGGCTCCCCAAAGCAGCCTGAATTATTTTGTATAGCAACGTTTATTCAGTGTCCTTGCCATCTGTTTATAACAGGTCTACTAGAAATATGAAGAAATAAACAAATAAATAACAAAGATCAAATGATACCTGAGGTTTGTATAAAATAAAAAAACAAATAATGATGAATTCACACATCTACAAGAAAATAGCAGATATTGCTATTTATAACTCAATTTAGTTATTCACCAGTAGGCTTCTACCAAGTTACTTATTTAGAACAACCACAACCAAAAATATTTTCTTTAACAAGTTCTCTCATGGACATATTGGTATAGTTTTCTTGGAAGTATTTTGCCACTGCCCTCTTCATCTCACCTTTCTAGTAAAGCCTACAATCAAGCAATTTCCTTGGCCACCCCTCCAGATATCAATCAGGACACTCTGCTTTCCATGATTGGCCAAGTGTTGAAAAGTCAACAAACTGAGTAGTCATACAAATAAATATATATATATAAATCCCTTATAAAATCCACATTGAAATTTACAGAAGTGACATAAGGGGAATTGCGTTAGCCATCTACATTCACTCACCCAAACTCTAGCAAGAAACAGGTAATATTCTCTCTTGAATGTGCCTCATAATTTGATTTTTAATGTTTTATAACATTTTTCTAATTACAATAATCAAACTGTCAACTTGCTTTAATGTTTTCATAATTATATGTTCAACTCAACTAATTTAGTTATAATAGTTTAATTAGGAGTACAGTTCCAAAATATAGGTAGGTAAGTAAGTAGAGATAGATGGATAGATAGACATATAGATATAATTTGAACATGTCTTACTCTCCCAATTCTCAAGGATACTTCTTACTGTGTTACTATATGAATTAATTAACTTTGGTCAATAGAGCCAAATATCAACAGTACCACTACTGAAATTTCTTTTGAGAGCCAAAAGGTGTGGCCTTTTTTGTGGGAGTGGCTCAGTTGTCATGTGACCCATGGCCAACTTGGAAAATGTGGTGAAACTCACTTAACAGTCTTGCTTAGCAACCAAACTTTTGGGCTCAATTGTGGTCATAAGTTCTTTCTTTCTTTCTTTCTTTCTTTCTTTCTTTCTTTCTTTCTTTCTTTCTTTCTTTCTTTCTTCCTTTCTTCCTTTCTTCCTTTCTTCCTTTCTTCCTTACATTTCTGGCTGGTCTTTGGTCTTCTGAAGATGGTGAAAATGGATTTATGGGCACTCGTTATATATAAAGGCAGCCCATGACTCTTTGGGATGCTGGTTTGAATCCAGGAAATGACTCAGAGGATGTGATTCCTTTGAAATAACCACTGGGAGAAAAATAGATCTTTAACCTGGTTAACCAAACAGGTAGCTTGAGGTGAAAGGAAATAGGAAAATATATTATTTCCTTTCCTTCTTTCCTTACATTGCCTCCCTCCCTCCCCCTTCCTCCCTTCCTTTCTTCCCTCCCTACTACCCTCCATCCCTTTCCTTCCTTCCTTCCTTCCCTCCTACCCTCCCTCTCTCTCCTTCCTTCCCTCCCTCTTCCTTTCCTTTCCTTTCCATTCCTTTCCTTCCTTCCATTGCCTCCCTCCCCCTTCCTCCCTTCTTTCCTTCCTTCCCTCCTACCCTCCATCCCTCTTTCTTTTTCTTTCCTTCCTTCCTTCTTTCACTCCTCCCTCCCCTTTCTTTCCTTCACTCCCTCCCTTCCACCCTCCATTCATCTTTTTTTCCTATTTTTCTTTCTCTTTCTCTGTTTTTTGTCTCTCTCTCTCTCTTTCTCTCTCTCTCTCTCTGTATCTGTCTCTCTCCTCCCCCCCCCATCTGTCACTCTGTGTGTGTGTGTGTGTCTGTTTCCCTCTCTCTCTCTTTCTGTCTCTCTAAGTCTGCCTCTCTGTGCATCTGCCATTCTCTCCCCCCCCCGGGGAAGCAGCAGAGGGGTCAGCATGTCGGTTGCGGAGGTTATCCCTCAGCGAGCGGACAGAGGAGCCGAGCTGCAGGCGAGGAGGAGGAAGCAGCCCCTGGCCAGAGGATGGCCGAGCGCGCCTCCACCACCATTTTCCGGGGCTTCCTGGAGAGGCCAGCATTCGACTGGGGAGGTTATCCCGCAGCGGGCGGGCGAAGGACCCAAGCTGCGTGCTGCCGAAGCCGTCCGAGGCTGGGCGTGCGGCGCCCGGATGGCTTTGGCGGCACGCAGCTTGGATCCTTCGCCCGCCCGCTGCGAGATAACCTCCCCAGTCGAATGCTGGCCCCTCCAGGAAGCTCCGGAAAGTGCAAAGCGCTGCGGTGGCCGTCGGAAGGAGGTGTGGAGGCGCGTTCGCCCATCCTCTGGCCAGGGCGCTGCTCCCTCCTCCTCGCCGGCCCGGTTCCTATGAAGCCGCGGACCGGCACCGGTCCGCGGACCGGGGGTTGGAGACCCCTGCTTTAAAAGGTTAAAATGGAAAATATGTAGCCATACAAGTCTTTTTTCACGGAGAAGAAAAGGAAGATAGCTGACCTTGTATTTGAGTCATATAACACTACCGGAGAGCTTAATGGAAACGGGCGGATGGGATCGCAGGGAGCTTAGCGCTGGCTAGGCGGGGGAGGGGCGTGGACCTACTTACTTCCGGGTCCACCGGTGGAAAGGGATCGCTGGGGATCGGGAAAATTGACGAAAGGGCTCGCCCGATCCCACCCGAACCCGGAGAAACCCACCTCTGGTGACCAGCTTGATGTCTGTTATATCTGGGTTGTGTTAGGCCTTTTAAAGTGGAAATTGTACTCATTCCCAAAGCCTTAGTAAATTTACTGGATGAGAGTGATGATAAATCTCAATCCCAAAGGTGCTTTTTCAAGAGGCAACTGGAGTTTCTGATTTTTCTTTGAAAACATTTCACTTCTCATTCTTGGATGGGAAGTGAAATGTCTTCAGAGAAAAACCAGAAAGTCCAATTGCCTCTTGAAAAAAGCACCTTTGGGACAACCATGACCTGGATGACTGAGAATCTCCATAGATAAATAGCAATGTTATATGCTATTTATGGATATGCTACCGCTATCTAAACTGGATAGCGGCAGCATATCCTTTTTCCTTTGTTCTTGCTACTGCTTGCCCAATATCCAGGAAAAAGGTAATTCTTGAATCTGGATTCTCTTGAATAGGGGACTAATTTTTAACTAATGGAGTAAAAAGATATTTTATAGCCTTTTTTTTCTCTTGTCTTTCTTCAAGTGAAATATTTCAAGATATTGTATTGGATTTGTTGTGAGATCTCCAAAGAGTACTTTCCAGGCAAGTGAATATTTACTACTCACTCAAAAAGGCTACATCTGAAAATGATTGAATAATCTTGTTATGATTTTTCTAATCTCTGAGGCAACTGGGTTAGGTGTAGGCTACCCTATCTATCATCCTTTCCACTCTCACTACCTCACCCTGTCTAGCCTTTCTATCTAAAGTGCAAAAGCTATCCTATGTATCAATCTCTTCAGTTTATCTTATTCATCTGATGCTGGATTTGGGTAGAATTTTATTATAGCAAGTTAGATGAAGAAGGGAAAAATTACCAGTTAGGACAAGTAAGGAGGTACAACATTTGCTTTTACTGCTCTCTCAATCAGATTGTAATTTAACAATTCTAAAAGGTGTAATTATGCCATTATTAAAGGCTAGCTCTTGTGGTGTGAATTGTAATAATTAAATTTTAATTACAGGATTTGGTAGGGTGACTCTTTACAACCAGGTGTGTGAAATATAAAACCCAAAATGTACTATGAAGCAAGACAACACTGACTAAGAATTTGGTGAATGGCAAAATCAGACTAAAGAAAAGATCTAATGGTTGATTTATATCACCCTGTTTTTAAAATGTCACTGTCACTCTTCTGAGCCATTACAGTGGGGCATATTACGTCTAAAAATGTTTCTTAAAAAGTATCATTTAGCCTTCTTTCAAAAATTTTATATATGAAATTAATTTATTCATTTCAAAAATAAGAGTTTAGGTTTCAGTTTGTTTGGAAAGATCCCAGTTACATTCCCTTTACGGTAATCGCGTTTTGTAATATCTTCCTGTAAAATACTGATGGTCACAAAAGAACTTGCCAAATTGTAATTCCTTATTTGAATAGGTTATATTCAGATTTGTGATGACAATCTATCTTGGATTATCTAGATTCCCACCCATTACTGTTTTGCCTAAGAAAAATCAGTGGTCCACTCTCAAAATATATGTTGTTACAATTTGATGATAATTCTTCAGAATGGCTCAGAATATCCCACTGGCTCAAACAAATTCTATGCAATTGTAAATTAGAAAGTGGTGAGGATAAATGCAATTTTCAGCATTTCTGTTTGAATAATAAATGCCTGACTAATAAAGCTTGCTTACAATGTTGACCTAAAATAGTTTTTTTAACATGATGGAGGCATCATGTTTCAGACCTTGTGAACAGGGATGGCACAGATCTTGCCTACTGTTTTCAATCTCCCCAGTTAGCAATTATTTATAATGCTAAAGATAAATTACTCTGATCTGAGGTATAATATTATAAGCAATCAGGTTTCATGTAACAAGATTTATCTTATGTATAAAATCAGTAGTCACAATGAACGCGATATAGCATGAATCAAATACATTTCCTAACCAAATTGATTTAATTTTATGTGCAGATGGATAATGCTCAATTTCTTTCTGTTTTTCAGAAATGTGCCACTTGCCATTTGCTCATCAATGGTAATTGTCACACTTGGCTATGTCTTAACTAATGTGGCCTATTTTACAACTCTGAGCCCTGAGGATATGCTAATCTCCAAGGCAGTGGCAGTGGTAAGTCGTGGTAAAAATGCATATAGGAAATTAGGGAGCACTATAACATATTGAAAATAAATCCTTTGATTATAAGAGAAGAACTGTATTTATAGGATCTATATATTAATATTAAAGAATATATATTAGTAATGTTTTCTGTTTTTTTTTTGGTTAGACTTTTTCTGAACGTCTACTGGGAAATTTTTCCTTAGCTGTTCCTATTTTTGTTGCACTTTCTTGCTTTGGATCTATGAATGGTGGTATATTTGCAGTGTCAAGGTAAGTTATTCTTTTGCTAATGAAAGCTAAAATAAAAGTGAATGGAACATAGAAATACTATATATCCATATACCCACATGCAATACATTAGATTTATTTCTTCATATGTAAATATCATCGACAGTCTAATAATTGAATAAATACAGAGATAATATTATACTTTTCCTTTAGGTTTAGTTGACACTGAATGCAGTCTAATAGTAAAATGAGTGAAAGCAATAGAACAATGTATAATATTGCACAAAATCTCTTCTCTCTCTCTCTCTCTCTCTTTCTCTTTCTCTCTCTCTCTCTCTTTCTCTCTCTCTCTCTCCCCTCCCTACACACACACACACACACACACACACTCATATTATTATTATTATTGTTCCCATTACAATTTCACTGATACTTGTATAAATTATCTGCAAAACCATAATGAAGCAATGCTCAACTATTCCTGTTTTTGAACACTGACAAAGATGTAGGTAGAAAATAGGTTTTAGAAGTTTTTTCCCCCATAAGCTTCTAAATTTGCTTTCTAAAATTCTTTAATTCAGCTTCTAATGCTGGCCTTGCATAGAAACAAATAGTACTATTGAGGATAACTTTGAATGTATTCTGCATCTCTGGTGAACTGCTTCAATTAATCTTGGTAATGAGCATCTTTAAAAGCTGTCCAAATTTATTTTCCCATCAGGATGTTCTACGTTGCATCCCGGGAGGGTCACCTTCCAGAAATTCTCTCCATGATTCATGTTCGCAAGCACACTCCTCTACCAGCTGTCATTGTTTTGGTAAATCATATAAACAAATGGCTCTCTATCAACACTGTATAACATGGTCCTGCTCGGAAGCATTCAAATGTAACTTAAACACTACTTGAAATGTGGTTATTTATTTCCGTTTCACTATGTTTGGAGGGGTGGAAAATAAATCATGCGATGATGTATTCAAGAACTTTCTGCTAGTTGCCCTTAACTCTCACAGGCCAGCACTTAAATCAGACTGCAGTACTTTATTTGAAGGTTGAATGAGAGTGATTAGTTAAACTCTCAATGGAATGACTTTTCCTAGATAGGAGGCAGACCAGTGAAATACTAAAGCCAGGCTATATGCTAATGTGCTGCTTTGAAGATCTGAAGTTATATTTTCAGTATTTTGAAGAAAGATGTAAACAGCAGTGATATATAAACAGTACTATCCTGCCTTTCATGGTGCTAATTCTAGGTAATTCATATATATATGTATATAACTGTCTTTTTAATATCACCAATCTGCAATGCTGAAATGAGATGGCAGGTTGGATAAAGGACCACAATTTTAATGATGACAATGAACATGTATAATAGAACCGCAATTGGATAAAGTGGAGGAATAGACATTGCTTTCTCACTGTCACAACTATCAAATCCAATGCACAATACAAAAGTCCTGTCAAGCTGGATAGCTGTAACCTTTCACTAATAGAATAGTTTGGGTCTTAAGCACTTATAAGTAATATAAGTTAATCAAGTTGCAGGAGAAACATTTTCTTTCATGACTGTATAAAGAGAGAGGGAATTGACTGAGGAGAATAGGGCCAGATGCTCTTATACCCACTGTACATCATCTCATTGCAGAAACAGTATATTAGAAAATTAACTATTCATTGCTAGTCAGTAGAGAGAGATCAGACATGGGTACAAGCTCACATCTGAGTGTATATTGTGGTGATTTGGCCAGTAAACATTTCTGTCCTTTACATCAATAGTCTGATCTTCACCAGTCATTTTAGTGTGATTTACTCCCTACCCTGAAAACAAGACCTCCCCAGATAATAAACCTAATCAGGCTTTTGACCACATGCACTAAAATAAGCTGTCCCTTGAAAATAAGCCTTCCCTGAAAATATTGCAACACAGCAGCAGCCATGAGGTGACCATGCACACCACCTCCTGCACCTCAAAAGTAATAAGACCTTCCCTAAAATAAGGCCAAGTGTTTATTTCGGGGGTCAAAAGAAAATAAGACCCTATCTTATTTTCAGGGAAACATAGTATTAGAAAGTGACAAACTAGAGCTATCTACACGCCACTGAGTAATTTGGCAACTTTTCACTAACAGCATTGGTCAAATTTACTGAGGTTTGGACTCCATATGGGCAGGATATGAGACAGGACAAAGATAGAATCTTTAGAATCTGGCATCAATTTTATTTCATGAATTCTGAGAAGTTGGATTGGGTGCTGGACAGTATGAGCTTCATCATGTATGGGCTTCATTCACACTCAACTAGTCTCCTTTAGGATGATTGGATCAAGTTCAGTGAGATTGCTAATGCTCTTCTCTTCGCGAAGCCATCTCTTGATCCAGTCATTTTGGATACCAGTTGTCTAGTGTACAATATTCTTCTGTGGCAAAGATTTTGGAGAAAATGTTAGAACTCCAAGTGTTTCAAAGAAGTGGATTAACTGATTTTTCCCCCCAGTTTTTTTCCAGCGGTGGGGGGGGGGGAGATTCAATGTGGTTTATGATGTATCCAATACAATGTAATAAGCAACAACTTGTGTACCAATGAAGCTTTTTTATTTTTAAATTATTTTTCAGTACCCTCTCACTATGGTCATGCTCTTCACCAGTGATCTCTACAGCCTCTTGAACTTCCTCAGTTTCGCAAGATGGCTTTTTATAGGATTGGCAGTTGCTGGGATGATCTATCTCAGATATAAACGCCCTGATATGCCTCGTCCTTTCAAGGTAACCATGGTTCCATGACTGTTTTCCATAAACAGTACAAGCCCTGTATTTAAAAAGAGATCGCCTAATGAAAATATCCTCTTTTCTGGCTGCTCATACATTCATATGAATTTATCTGTTCTCTGAAAATATCTCTTGAGGCTTTGCTTAGGAAGAGCCCCAAACAAGATAGTATTACGTGACCAATCGAACAGCATGGTATTTTCTTATCTTCAACAGTGTCCAACACAATTATGGTAGTAATCAGGTTTGGGAGCCAAACAGGTTTGGTGGCAAATGTAGCCACATTCTTCAACATCAAACTGAAGAACTCATGAGGAATTATTTAAAAAAATGACAGTTCTTCAGTCATTGTGTCTGTCACATGGCAGTTGCCTGAATTGGTTCTGCTTCTTTTAGGGATTAGGTATCTCAGTTAGACCTTAAATGATTTCAGTGCTGGTTAAAGAACACAGCTTGCAATCCTGCAGTCAAATAACATATTTTGCTCAATATTACTTGATACAGTAATATCTTGATCATTGTTTTATATTGCTTCATGATACAGGAATCATTTCCCCCTTATTTTAAGTTTTATTTTCAATATTTCATTGGGATTTTGTTAATGGTCTAGTGCAAGGGTTCCCAAACTTGGCAACTTGAAGACTTGTGGACTTCAACTCCCAGAATTCCCCAGCCACAAGTCTTCAAGTTGCCAAGTTTGGGAACCCCTGGTCTATTGGTTACAGCACCACATTAGAAACTAAGAGAAGATAGATCCTGCCATCGGCATGAAAGCCGGCTGGGTGACTTTGGGCCAATCACTCTCTGTCAGTCCAACTGACCTTACAGGTGGTTGTTTTGAAGAAAATAGGAGGAAAAAATATTATGTATGTTTTCAGCCTTGAGTTATTTATAAAATAATAAAGACAGAATAAAAAAAGCTAAAATAAAACCTAAGCTTATGTATTATCATTTAAAATGATAGTAGACTAGCAAAGCAAAAAAATGCTGGGGAAAAATTATACAAGCATTTAAAATTACAGTCTGCACAGATTTGTGAGACCATCTGATCAGCCTTACTGTATGGGACTAAGCATTTTGTTTTTCATAGTGCAGATGCCTTTGTGGTGCTTGAGAACAAGACACAGATGCAACCTCTCTTCCATTGTTGTTTCTATTATACCGTTGAACTTGTGGCTTCAGGTGTAGAAATAACACAGTCTCTCAAAACTAATAGCCATTGACAGAACTTGTCTTCATAAATTGATGCAATTCACTTTTATTTATTTTATTTATTTAATGAATTTCTAAGGCTGCTCACCCAATGACTGTGAGTGACTTATGTTCATTCAAAATAACATTAAAAGAGAACTGCACCATGAAGAAAAAAACCAAAATATACAATACATAAACTGTTACAATTACATAGCATTTATTGGTTCATGTGAATTTCAGGCCAAATACTGTTCCAGAAGGCAGCATTCTACTGAAAGAATATTTTCAGTCACATGAGATGACATTGCTTTAATCAATGAGATCCAGAACATGCCAATTCAGACAGATCTTAAATAGACAATTGAAAAGAGAAGGTCTTGCAAATACCCAGCTCCTATATCATTGAAGGCTTTATAGATGACTACCAGTACCTTGAATTGTATTCAGTGGTTGATTGCCAGCATAGCTTCAAAAGTATTTGTTTACATAGTTGTACCATTTACTGGTTTAAAGACATCTTTCCAATTTTTAACTACACCAACCACTTTATTCCATTGAGAAAACCGACAATAGTTTAGAACGTGTTATTAATTAAACCAACACTGGGATGCATGTTGAATAAATAGTCAATTGCATTTGCATAGGTCATCTTCTTCCCACTCCAGCAAGGAACAGTGAAGAAGCTTGGTCTTAATGAGGAAGCATGAGACAGCTTACTGTCGCAAGTCGAGGACTTCAACAAACAGGGCTTATTTACTGAGGTTATCAGGGTAAAAGAGCAAAAAAAAAAAAGGAAGAAGACTTATTTGCAGAGTCCATTATTTGAAATAAGTCCTTCATCTTTGGTTGTCTGTGTTTGCAGTTTCCTCTCAACTGTAATTCCAATTTATGTCTCCTTTTAAGTTTTCTTTTCAAGAACCTTTTTGTTTTTGCTGCTGGCCTTTGTTTCTGCATCTTTGGGCGGTAATAAAAAAAAGAATAAAACATACCCCATAGCTTCAATGTGCTGATAAATTCTGGAATTCACAATTTAAAACCTAAGTCCTATGTAATTCTAAATCTAAAAACCTAAAATACTGCTTCTAATAAAAAAACAACTAACTTAACTAATTTATAGATATTATTAAATAAAAATAAACTATTTTACAGCCATATAAAAGTAGCTGTTACAGGAGGATAAGGAGCTCACTAAAATGGCTGTCACACGGCAGCCATCTTCCCATAATTCTTCCACATTTGCCAGAATATCCAGGGTTGTTTTTTTTCCAAAGTTGTAGGGCAGTGGTCGGCAAACCGCGGCTCTCGAGCCACACGTGGCTCTTTGGCCCCTTGAGAGCGGCTCTTTCGCTGCGCCACCTCACGTTCCTTATCTTCCGGCCGTGGCCCCACTCCGTGGAAAACATAGGCGCGCGCCATACAAGTACATCCCAGAGCAGGAGCAAACCCCCTCTCCCAACAGGCTCTTCCTCGCTCAGAGGGCTTTGGAAGGAAACGTTTGCAGGCTGTAGGTGTGTGCGCGCATGCCTATGTTTTCCGGGGAAAAGAGGAACACGAGGGGGATTCCTCTCCCCCCCGGTGGATGGGCTTCGGACCTGCGGAGCCTCGTCCTTCTTTTTAGCCAGGCGATCTTTAACCAGGCGATCTTCGGCTACTGCACAAGCCCTCAGGCACGCGCTGCCTTCTTCTCTCTGATAGCCTCCTGGTTAAAAAGAAGGATGAGGCTCCGCTGGTCTGGAGCCCCTCCACAGGGGGGAGGGATCCCCTTCGCATTCCTTGTCTTCCCAGATCGGTTGGTAAGGGGACAGAAAAGGTTGTTCTCCTGTCCCAGGTTTCCGCTTCCTGGCTTCCAGCTTCTTTTGTTGAGCCAGCAATTAAGGTTCTTTTTTATGTCTTAGGAAAGATCTCCTGGTTAAAAAAAAGGGCTAGGCTCCACTGGTCTGGAGCCCATCCACGGGTTGGGAGGGGGAGACAGACAGACACACAGACAGACAGACAGACACACACACATACAGAGTGATTAAGTGAGTGAGTGAGTGCAAGACAGACAGACACACAGACAAAGAGGAAGGGAGGGAAGAGACAGAGATAGAGAGGGAGGGAGGGAGGGAGGGTAGAGAGACAGAGAGGGAGGGAGGAGAGAGATACAGAGAGACAGACAGAGAGAGAGAATGACAGAAAGAGACAGAGAGGGAGGGAGAGAGAGATAAATAGCCACAGAGAGACAGACAGACAGACAGACACAGATAGACAGATGCAAAGAGAGAGAAAGACAGAGAGAAACAGAAAGAGAGAGAAAGAGAAAGAAGGGAAGAAAGAAAAGAAAGAAAAAGAAAGTGGGAGAGATGAAAGAAAGAGAACTTATGACCACAATTGAGCCCAAAATTTTGGTTGCTAAGCAAGACTGTTGTTAAGTGAGTTTCACCACATTTTCCAGTTGGCCACGCCCACCTGGTCACATGACCGCTGAGCCACTCCCACAAAATAGGCCACACCTTCTGGGTCTCAAAATAAATTTCAATCATTGTATTGTTGATATTTGGCTCTGTTGACTAATGAGTTTGCCCACCACTGTTGTAAGGTGTCCCTATATTTTAATTGTCATGGAATATTAAATACTACTGACTTTTAAGAGCTAATTTTAGATTTATAATACTCATTGTTTGGAATGTTTTCCAGGTGCCACTGTTTATTCCTGCTCTGTTTTCTTTCACCTGCCTCTTCATGGTTGCACTGTCACTTTATGCTGATCCAGTTAATACTGGCATTGGTTTTGCAATTACAATGACAGGAGTCCCTGCCTACTACCTCTTTATTATATGGGACAAGAAGCCAACATGGTTTAGGCGATTTTTAGGTGAGTGAATTTTAAGCAAAAGTAATTTTTTGGGGGTATTTTTATTTATGGACTTATTTATAAAACTTATAAGCCACCCATCTTACCTAAAGGTAACTCTTATTTTTATATTGTTTTTATAAAAAAACAGAATAACTTTACAGCAGAGAATTTATGTTTTTCATACTTTACTATTCTCATATAACATCAGTCATCATCTTTTTTAATCTGATGTACTGGATGAATTGTTGCACTAGTTCAAGGGTCTGCAAAGTCGTCTCTTTTAAGACTGGTGGACTTCAACTCCCAGAGTTCCCCAGAGCTATGCTGGCTGGGGAACTCTGGGAGTTGAAGTCCACCAGTCTTAAAAGAGCCGACTTTGCAGACCCCTGCACTAGTTTAATTAGAGAGTAGGTTTTGGTAATAGAACTCATCACACATTTTATAATTTAGAACACAACTGCATTCCCCTTTCTAATCCTCTTTCCATAAAAAAGTGAGTCTCTAGTTGTCTGTCCTATGACCATAAAACTATCTTCATGTGTGTCTATCAAATGAAATATGAATGCCGACTGGTAATCCCTAAAATTTGTTGAGAAAGGAGATAATTCATTTGGTAGGTATATGTTCCTGTAAGCATGCAAGAGAATATTTCCTTCTGTACTTTCTCAAAGATAGAGTCTTTTTCCAAGTATTTTAGAGATTATAATATGACAACTGAATAATTATGTGGAAATTTCTTCAAGTATATAGCAATGCATTATTTTTATATGAATTGTAGAGAAGAAATCAGTAGACATTTCCTCACATTTATGACTCTATCTCATCAAAGTCACACTTCCTTTTCTGCCTGTTAATAATATAATTGAGTTTTCAGTTAATATCAGTGGTTTTATGTATTATTGGCCACCAGGAACTAATTTACAAATGACTTCAGCCTTACAGGGATTCATCAGGTACAGCTAGCCATTATAGTTAGTATCAGATCTTATAAAGTTCAAAACCCAGTATTGGGAGTTAGTCTAATGTGATTTTATGCAGTGTACCAGGTTTTATAAACAATAATGACCTTGATTGCCAAAGCCTGACAGGAAGGATATAGACTAGGGGTGTCAAACTCAAGGCTCGTGGGCTGCATCCGGCCCATGGGATGCTTAAATCTAGCCTGGAAATATGAAAGGCAAGGCCCCTGCATGGCCTGTTTTTGGCTGTCAGAGTGCTGCTGGAAGCCCGAGAGGCTGAAAACAGGCCACGTAGAGGCCATGCTGGGCCTCCACACAGGCCATTTATGGCCAGCAGAGAGCTGCAGGAGGCCATGGTGGGCAAAAGCATTCCCTGGTGTTTCCTTTTGGCCAGTAAAGTGCTGCAGGAGATCGTTCATACTTAAAAATTTTGGCTAGAAGGATGCTATAAAAGGAATCTGTCCCATCTCCCTTCCATGCTTCCTACCCTGCCACCGGCCCACAGACGAGAACTACAGTGCTGATATGGCACTTGAAGAAATTGAGTTTGACACTGGATTATAGATAATCTATAAGTATGTATTTATTTTTCTGGACTCTTAGTTTCATGATAATTCCACCAAGATAGAAGACTATTTTATCTGTATTTCTGAGGTTTATAGATCTTACTGACTCCAGAAATCAGTGCACTTCACTTTGGTCATAATTGAGTCTTACAGGTACATTTTAGTTAGTTCAAAACTCTTTCTCTACCCTTACGTGAAGACCCCTTATGGCATTATGTTTAAGTTGATGAGCACAGATGCTAGATAGATAAAACTTTATTGCGATCATGGACCAGAAAACAAGATAAACAAATCACATGGGGATATACAGCCGAGCCCCATTGAAGGGTGGGAGACAACAGGCAATATTGATGACAAAGATCATGCTGTCAACTGTACCATCTAACCATTATGGAAATTTAAATCTATGCTTTAGGAGTATGATCAGTTCAAATTGAGCATAAATAGTAGATACCGTGTAAAGGTTAACATGAGATCTACATATCAGCACCTAATGTAGCCACCAAGTGGTACGCTGCAAACTGTCAGCACAACTGGCCTCAGCCAGTGGGACCAACCCGACCTTTCCCACGGTTCTTATGTGCCAAGACTGCAGCAAAATTTTTTGCAACCTTCAGTGTGGTCTTCGAGTCAGTGTCCTGGAGTAAAAGGCAAAGACTATGATTTCCAGTTAGTTCAGGAAATCTTTGGCAAATAGGGGGAATAAGTTGTAGTCTTTCCTCCTGGTAGTAGGGACATGTGAATACAATGTGAACTAGCGATTCCAGGGATCGACCGTCACATGAACAGTGGGTGGGCTTTACACCCCCCAAAAGTCTGCTATCGAGGGCATTTGAGGGGATCACGTTAAAGCATGCCTTTATAAATGCCAGCCTGCATTTAATGGAGGATAGCTCGGAGAGATATTTAGGGGGGTGCGTCAGGGGAATAATGCTGAGAGAGAATTGAGAACAAATTCCTACACCAAGTGCCAAATTCTGTTGCCTTTCGATGTCATCCAAACGTTGGAGCACAGATGCTAGTTGAACATTAGACAGAAATTTTTAGGAGCAGAGTGTCAGTACTATGCAGCCAGTTTCCCAGAAATTCCTTTAACCTGTGCTAAGGCAGAAGCCAGATAGTCTTCTGTCAGGGATCCTTTAATTTGCACTCCTGCGCAGAAGAGGATGTTGGGCTTGAAGGGCTCCATCTTTTCAATAGAAATTCCTGTGAAAAATCTCAGCCTCTAGCATTTCAATTAATTTTAGGAAACATTTTCAGCTGAGACCATTAGGAATCTTTTATACCACTAAGCTAATTTTGGCCTGGGGGACAATGTCAGAGTTATAATGGGTAGGAATGTATAATCCATATCATTCCTTCCTATATATTGCAGTCCTAATGAAAACCCCAGTACCTGTGATTCTTCTAAAAAGAAATCCCTTAATGTAGCTGCAATTAATTTTAATTAGCTATGCTTTAACACACACAATTGTTGCTGCTCCTGCAGAAAGAAAAATCTACAATTTGTGTGATGGTGTTTTTGCACATGTGTGTGTGTAAGAGAGAGAAAGGTGGGGTGGGGGGTATACAGGCTAACAGGCTATTTTTCAAGAATGTGAAATGGAATATTTACCATATACCCAAAATGGTAATTAAAACATGGTTGCTAAATTATATCAATAAATTAAGTTGTCTGTCTGTCTCTCTGTCTGTCTGTCTCTGTCTCTGTCTCTCTCTCTCTGTCTCTCTCTGTCTGTCTGTCTCTGTCTGTCTCTGTCTGTCTCTGTCTCTGTCTCTCTCTATATATATATGTGTGTGTGTGTGTGTATTAGTTTTTATGAGCTAGTTAGTTTTATATATATATATATATATATATATATATATATATATATATATATATATATATATATATATATATATATATATATATATATATATATATATATATATATATATATATATATATATATATATATATATATGCTGGCATAGCTGGCTTCAGGGATTTTCCCATGTATAAGGCATAGAAATGTTATTGCAACGTTTCGACAAGATCTCACTTGTCATCATCAGGCAAGCCTGCCTGATGATGACAAGTGAGATCTTGTCGAAACGTTGCAATAACATTTCTATGCCTTATACACGGGAAAATCCCCGAAGCCAGCTATGCCAGCATACCTACACCCGTGAAAATCTACGAAAACAAATATATATATATATATAAACACACACACACACTATATACACTATATACATGAGAAAACACCCGAGGATGGCAACACCATCCCGTGAAAATCTACGAATCTACGTAGCATATATATGCTCTCTCTCTCTCTCTCTATATATATATATATATAGAGAGAGAGAGAGAGAGAGAGACAGAGACAGAGACAGACAGACAGACAGAAAGACAGACAGAGAGAGACAGAGACAGAGAGACAGAGACAGAGAGACAGAGACAGAGAGACAGAGACAGAGAGACAGAGACAGAGACAGAGAGAGACAGAGACAAATAGACAGAGAGACAGACAGACAAACAGACAACTTAATTCATTGATATAATTTAGCAACCATGTTTTAATTACCATTTTGGGTATTTGGTAAATATTCTATTTCACATTCTTGAAAAATAGCCTGTTATATGCAATACAGCCCCGGTTCGAGTCCCAGTAAAGGGTATGGCGAGCTGATGAGAGCTAATAAGCTCGAAATAGATCTATCCTGGTCTCTCTGATTTATTTATTGATCAGCTCATAAAACTAACACACACACACACACACACACATATGTATATATATATCTGCATCTTTTTAATATTTTCAATACCTACAATAAATAAATCACTGTATGATAGTCAAAGTATCCTCATAGCTTTATTTATCTACTTACTGTATATGTCTTCACAAGTATTGTTTTCTTCAAAGAATTGATATAAATGTAAGAAATATGAAACAAAAGTTGTGTGTTAGGAATCACTGTTACTTATCTAACCTTATGTCTATAGAATTCTCTAGTTATTTCTCTCTGCCTCAGAACAGTCTTTGTATTTTATTATTTCATCAGGTAGTTACAATTTCACAAGCTACTGAGTTGTAGTTTCATAAATCAGTTTGGCCACAGGATGCCAGTGTTGAACCATTACATTTAAGTAAAAAGTATAATACTTTTGAGATTTATGCTCTTGGTAACAATGCAGTGCTTTTTTTGAGCGCTGTGACTATTATTGTTTCTTGGCAGGAAAAAAAATACCATAAATGAAGCACACAGACTCTGAAAACCCAGCTTAAATTTGGTATACAAAATAGTTTGTAATTAGAATGCTAAGCTTCCATCTCATGGACATCATCTTTGGCAGTCTAATAGCAATTATTTTGTTAAGGAGACAACAATGTATTTTTTTCATAGACATCAATAATCCTATATGAAGGAACCATGGATCTTTGTTCCTTCTTAAAAGTTTAATAAGATTCAAATTCTAAAAAAAAAAAAGAATTACCAGACTGATTTTATATACATTTTATGCAACACATATTTTGGATTTGACTCAAACTGTCAGTTGCTTCATTTGAATTCTATGTGTATTATCTCTTTCTCTGTCTATAGTCCTATTCCAAATGTTCTAAAAAAAAAGCTATTTGAACTTACATCTGAGTAAACATGAACAGACTCTCATATATTGTTCTTTCACAGGCAACATGACATCAACACTGCAAATAATCTTAGAAGTTGTTCCAACAGAAGAAAATCCAGATTTGTGATCTTCAGCTAGAAGAATCTGCATTGTTAGACAAACGTCTAAGTTCTTCATTGATTGAATGAACATTGGTTTTTTGTTTTTGCCAAAATGGCTTTTAAAAAGGTTTTACTGGAAAAAGTTACATTGGGGTATCAGTTTTAACCTGATACGATGAAAACTTTAAATGGAATTGTTATGGATGTATGTGTATACATCCATATTAAAAAAACTTATCTGATACTGTATCAACAGTTTTGTAGGCAACTGTTTTAAAACTGTTGTAAAATAGTATTTATCTTCTGCTTTGCAAATGGAGTTGATATGGTATTTTCTATGTTTTAAATGTATAAGATGTCCAATTTGTCATACCGATATTTACTAAGAACATTTGTTTTAAAAATGTTCATCATAGTTAGAAATATTAGAATTAATTATATGAGAACTCTCCATGCTGGACCTGATGTAAGACAGCAGTAAAAGAATTGAATTAATACAAAATTATTCCATTATTATTCTTTTTTTAAAGCAAGACTTTATAGTTCATTGAGGATGCTACTGCATTAAAATAACTCTATTTCCCCTTAATCAGTTGTAGTTAAGACCACTGAATTGTTCTGACACCCAAAATCATACCAAATGATGGATAGAGGAACCATCTGTCAATTCTTACACATAAGAAATGTAACTTTCATTCTAAGTGATTTAGGCAGATTTGCTCCATTTTACTGTCTCTTTATTGCAAATCAACACAAATTCACGATTTATTTGAGATTTTCCATTTTGCTGTCTTATTGTTGAAAATCAGCATAAACACAGCATTCATTTGAAGAGATCAGAACAGCTTTTGATCAAGGAAAAGCAACATGGTTTGGGCTAGGAGGTTTGTATTAAAACTCATATCAAACACTCTGGCAAATGATAAGGGCTTGTAAGGAGACAAATCAGCATGCAGAGAAGTCCAGAAGCTATCCACATGGTGTTCAAAAAACAACCTTTAGTTAAACACTAGCAAGACAAAGTATAAGTATAGTCTTTATTGTCATTGTACTTAAATACAACAAAATTGGTTTTAACCTCATTGGTGCAAAATTATTGCAGAAACCGAAAAATAAAGAAAAAGAAAAAAGCTAGCATGTGTATGGAGTGATTGTGGTTGTATTTAAAAGTTTTACAGCCCAAGGATAGAAACCATCTTTAAACCTATTTGTTTGGCTGGCTATACATTGATGTCTTCTGCCTGTTGATAGAAGTGCAAAGAGACACTGACCAGGGTGCGAATCATCTCAAGGAGATGGTGCTGGACCTGTTCCACTGTATATTAAGGTGGAGGGGGGGGCTGTGTGGAGAGGGATTCCTCTTAAATTCTTGGGAGTGCTTATTAGTCAAGATCTCACCCTGAAAAACAACATGCCCCTGGTGGTTACTAAGGGTCAACAGAGACTTCATTTCTTTAGTGTCCTGCGGAAAAATCAGGTGGAACAATGGCTGATGATCACTTTGTATTGTAGACTAATAGAATGTATCCTTACATACTGTATAACATTGTGATACGCTGGTTCAACAGGGAGGCACTACAGAGAGTGATTAATTTGGCAGAAGAAACCATTAGTTGTGCCCTAACACCACTGAATGACATCGTCAGATCCCTTCGTTAAACCGGGTGCAGGCATGGCCAAGCATGTGATGTATCCAGCCCACAGGCTGGGAGTTTGACAGCCCTGCTCTAAGCCATTCTGCTTTGGTTTAAAATAGCATGGCAAATCTACTACAGTTGGTATATTAGCAATAGCAATATTATTTAGGCTTATATACTGCCCCCTAGTGCTTTACAGCACTCTTTGGTTTACAACATCAGCATTTTGTTTTCAACAATCTGAATCGTCATTTTACCGAACTTGGAAGGATGGAAGGTTGAGTCAACTTCAGGATTGAACTCCAGAGAGTTTGCCTGAAATATTGCAGTTTAAGCATTGTGCCTCTAGGGCTCCTTATAGCTTATAAGTTTATACATTGGCTTATAGCTTTGTGTTTTTGTGAGCCCATCAATTTTGTCTATTAAACAAAACATGATTAAGCAAGCAATGGCTTGACATTATGTGTAAATCTGGTCACTTTTCACTCTGTTTTGCTGTAAAAAATTTATTTATTCAAAATTTTCTAAATTTCCAAACATCTCAATAATTCTGGCTGATTTGTCTTTTGTTTCTTTGCTTTAATATTTGAAAGAGGAAGTTGTTCAAGGCAACTTTACTGATGTTGATGGCATTCTGTTCGACGGGTTGTTTTTCTTTTGCATTTAGCAACCCTGCATTAAGAAAAATAGTTTCAGGCATCCCTTTTTTTTTTGTAAGATTAGTGGCCCCAAAACAGGCTCTAAGTCCTTAGAGAGATTGCCTTCTTCATTAATTATGCACTTTTATATTCTGCGCACATTGAATTATTTGTAAAGTAATAGTGTGACTTTTAGAAAGGCACACAGGAGGCTTATTATTCTAATTAATAATTCCATCACATGAAAATTTACAATCATTATAATAATACAAAACTATATTAATGAGGTACCAAAGGAGAATAATTTGCAAAGATATGTATAGCTGAATGAAACCCAAGAGATAAATAACGTTATCTGGTAAATAAATGGATAGCGACAACCACTGACTCAAGACAAAAGGTCCAAATCTCTAACTATTGCAACACAATACAGCATGGATTACTCTGCTACTGCCATGAAGAGTGAGGATGCAAAAGATGTGATTTAAGAAGGAAGGATGGTATGGTGAGGTGCAGTGTATATAACAATTGCAATTCCCTTCTCCGTTCTTTACACCCGATCAGTCTTGGTTAGGAGAAATTCATTCAATGGCATTGCTGCCTTTTCTACTGTTCTGAGGCAGGATGGGGAATAACCAATTAGTTGCACTCTCTCATCTGTTGTTCCTCATTTTATGTCACATTTTACTTAGGTCTAAGTAAATAAAGATATAATTCTCCTATGGCAAGAAAAAGCTACAATTTGTATTGACACGGCCTTAGAGTCCAATCTGCTAGAAATTGTTTTCTGAATAAGGGTGGTAAGAACTGACAATGCTATCTAGTAATGATTCTCCTCTATGTACATTGTATTACACAGTGTGCACATGTGTGCACAGTGTGCACAGTGCGCGCGCGCACACACACACACACACACACTTTATTGAGTCAAATCACCACTGGAATTATCTGCCGCTACCAAGATGAAGTCTCAAAAATTTCTTTGACAAATTCTCTGCAGGTTTATATTTGCTTCTTTTCCAAAACTCTATATAAAGCATTGGGGCAAATCTAACACTGCATGGGGTTACATAATTGTAAGTGCTTGTCTATGAATACTAGCTACAAGTGTTAATTGATAAATGTCTATTATTATTGGGTTTTAGATCTGCCTAGGACAGATCTAAATCCTGCCGACTTTTCTCCCACGGAAAATATGTATTGGATTTTAATTATAGGACAATTATAATGTATAAGGTTGTTACAGTATACAGACCTTATACCGAATGGATAAACTATTAATCACTTTAATTAGTATTGATTTAAAAAATGCTGAAAAATTAGCCCCCCTTAATATAAAGTCGGTGTCCCACATGTATATACACATACTGTATATTCAGCATGAATTAATTCACTGCAGGAGCAAGGCATGATTGAAGGTTATGGACCAGTGTCATTTGGTAGATCTAAGGTTGTTGTTTTTTACTTCCTCCCTAGGGCTAAGAGTGACTGGTGCAAAGATCCTAGCCAGTTTCCATGAATAAGGGAAGATTAAATCTGTTTCTTCTAATTCCTTAGTTCTACTTTAGCACTTTAAATATTAAACCACACCAGCTGTCATATACTGTACTTTGGAAATTATTTAGAAGATGCATAAGTAGCCAGTGTCTACTACTCATTTTTTTTAGGTTGTGAGATAGCATGGATGGGTGGTAGATACTTTCAGTCTCAATTAATCAAAGCTAATATGACTCTTAAAACTGTACCAGGATGATAAAGAAGCATGAAAAAGAAGGGGTTGTTCTAATGAAGAGTACAGAAATAATATGCTTTTCTATGATCAAAAGCAATTCTTCCTAACTTTAAAGTACATTACATTTGTACATTACATAAAGTACATTACATAAAGCTAAAAATTAATGTTAATTATGTATTTGGTATATGTTTTGTGCCTAGTTATATATATATATTATATACTTATGATGAACTACATAGAATAAAATACATTTTTATTTTTGTGTAGGTTTGTGCAGGTCAATGGAATTAACCATATAATTTTATAATAATTTATAAAATGTATCGTTTTAAAATCATTGCAAAAAAACTGTATATCTCAAGATACTTGCATTTCAACAAGCATTTTTTTAATTCTGTCAGTTTCAACTGAAGCTGTTATGAAGGAATACATTGCCTTAGGGCAGGGGTCTGCAAAGTTGGCTCTTTTAAGACTGGGGGACTTCAACTCCCAGAATTCCCAGCATGGCTGGCTGGGAAATTCTGAGAGTTAAAGTCCACCAGTTTTAAAAGAGCCAACTTTGCAGACCCTTGCCTTAAGGCAGAAACAAAAATGCTGACCAAAGTAAATCATGAAATTTGCATAGCCCTTAAAACAGGGGTCTCCAACCTTTGCAAAGCTGGCTGGAGAATTCTGGGAGCTGAAGTCCTTCAGACTTAAAGTTGCAAAGGTTGGAGACCCCTGCCTTAAAATGTAATGGAGGAAGCTCATATGCTTCAGCAGATTATATGATGCATTGTCAATGATAATTATTAGGTTGTTAAGACATGTAGGTTTTATACACACACACACGTCTGGTAGGATTCAATTTTTTTTACTACAGGTCCTGTGAGCATGGCTTGGTGGCTCTGGCTTGGCTTGGTCGGCATGGCTTGGTGGGTGTGGCAGGGGAAGGATACTGTAAAATCTCTATTCCCATCCCACCCCAGGGAAAGGTTACTGCAAAATCCTCATTTCCTTCCAATCAGTTGGGACTCGGGAGGCAGAAAATAGATGGGGCGGGGCCAGCTGGAGGTGGTATTTATTGGTTCTCCAAACTACTCAAAATTTCCTCTACTGGTTCTTCACAACTGGTCAGAACCTGCTGAATACCACCTACCTACCTACCTACCTACCTACCTACCTACCTACCTACCTACCTACCTACTTACCTCCCTCTCTCCCTCCCTCCCTCCCTCCCTCCCTCCCTCTGTCTCTCTGTCATACACACACACGTTGTATATAGGAAATACAATAATATTGCTTTTTAACCTATCTTACAAATAAAAATGAACTTTGTGCTAATGAAAGATATTGACAACTGTATTTATATGGTCCTATAAACCAAGTCCCTTATCCAATCATCTTCATTAATAAGGTTCTAACAGAGTTTTCTCTATTAGTCTTTCTGACACATATTGATTGATTGATTTGCGCATGCGCGAAATGGAGATCGCGCTTTGAAAACGCTGCCGAGGGCCGGGGGTCGTTTCCACCCGGGAGGACGCTGCCAGCCCTCGTTTGTCACCTCCGAGGGCTGGCCCGGCAAGAAGACATCCCTGCCGCCGCTCCTGGCCGCTCAGGAATGAAGTGCGTGCCCTGTGAGTGCCGGTAGGGCGAAGAGCAGGGCGTGGGTCGTTTCGGCCTTTTTGCGGCCTAGAGCGTCCCGGCGCGGCTGGAGGTAGGAGTCAGGCCGCGGAAGCCGGGACGCGGAAGATCGGCCGGGCTATGTCGGATCGGGAGGACCATCAGGCCGCATGGCCTATGCTGGGCCCTGTGGCCAAAAAACCCGTTCCCGACTAGCATTGTTCCATCGGATCCCACCCAACCCGAGGCTGATGGCTGGAGGTAGAAGCGGCTGGTGCGGCTGGAGTTGTGGAATGGAGAATGGAGATCGTTGCTGCTGTGTGGAATAGAGTTGGTGCTGGAGGAGCTGAGAAGGTGAGAGAATGTCGGAGGAAGATTGGATGAGAGGAGAGGACTGGATGAGAGGAGCGTGGAGACGTGGAGCGTGGAGTGAGGAGGGGAAGAAAGAGAAAAGTGGTGGAAGAAGGAGGAGGAGATGGAGGTGGCGAAGGACTGGTGAGCTAGAGATGGAGATGGAGGACGGAGAGGAGAACGAAGAGGGAGAATGAAGGACTGGTATGAATTGAGAGGACTGAGAGGATGGAGGAGGAGGAAGCCACGCAGCCGGGTTGTTGGTGGATTGTGGCCGAAGCTGACCCAGGAAGATCTGTAAGTGTGTGCTTTGGACTCGAGGGAGTAAACCGTGGCAGCACAGGGCAGCATTTTACATCAGGCCGCATGACGGACCATCTAGTCGTGCGGCACTAAATGCGGACTGGGGCCTGGGTTGCCGAAGAAGACAGATGGATGGGGTGGCTATGAGACTGAACTGTGATCCCCCCCACCCAAAAGATCTTAGTCTGACTGTCTGAACTGTTTTACCCCTCTGCCTTTTTTAGAACTGCGTCCATTTGCACAATTTTTTACCATTTGTCACTTTATTTGCCCGGGACTCTATCTGTGAACTTGCCCCATGTCCCCTAGGTTGGGTGTCCTCAATGTTTTTTAGCAGTGTACTCTAGGTGTGATCTCCTTTGCCTGCGGGAGGCTCCCCTCTCGCAGGCTTGGCCCCCCTGTCTAACACGGGCCCACCTTGAGGATGGACTAATTGCTCCTGAGAGGTGGGCGAAGCGCAAATTAAGGGGGTTTTTAAATAAATTTTTAATTCGGATTTTAGGGGGTTCCAGGGTGGGGGGGGGTAATAGACAGGTAGAGACAGACGAGGACAGAGAGGGCCAGGCCAGCAGGCGACGGAGGGAAGCGGAAGGATCCGTTAGGGGGGGGGGAAATACGAGTCGTCCCGGTGGAGGGCATATCTATCCAGAAGGTCATGGGGAGAGGCAGGTCCGAGGGGAGACAAGTTCTACCCTCCCGGTTGAGGGCACAGAACCGTTGGTTATAAACGGTGAAGTGCCACAACCCCCGCAGACTAGGTGGTCAGGGTGTACAGAGCCAGGGCCTGCGGCTGATGTTTTGCAACGCCAGGTCCGTTGTCAACAAAGCCCCCCTCATCCATGACCTTGTGTCAGAGGGGGAGCCGGACCTGGCAGGAATTGCGGAGACCTGGTTGGGCCACGAGGGGGGACTTCCCCTCGTTGAAATGTGCCCACCAGGTTACCGCGCTTTTCATCAGCCCCGGGCCCTAGGCAGGGGTGGTGGGGTGGCGGTCATAGTAAAGGAAGGTCTTGAGCCGAGAGAGACCATTGTGCCACAGACCACCAGTTGTGAGTCCCTCTGCGTGAAGTGGGGCCTAGGGAGGCAGTTGGGCTTGCTGGTTGTATACCTGGCTCCCCGCTATGTAGCAGCAGCCCTGCCCGAGCTCCTGGAGGTGATCGCTACGGTGGCAGTTGAGACCCCCAGACTTTTAGTCATGGGGGACTTTAATCTGCCATCGGTGGGCGAATCATCCGTGGTAGCTCGGGAGTTCATGGCTTCCATGACGGCCATGGACCTGACCCAATTAATTCAAGGCCCCACCCACGAGGGTGGACATACACCGGATCTCATCTTTGTCTCTGGCCAATGGAAGAGTGATCTGGGTATAGGGGATATAGCCATCATGCCCTTGCCATGGTCAGACCACTCACTTCTCCGGCTCGACTTTCCGACCGCTACTCCCCTCCGCGGGGAGGCGGAACCTGAATCACCAATCTGGTTCCGCCCCAGGCGCTTGATGGACCCTGATGGGTTACAGGCGGCGCTTGGGCCACTTCCTGTGCCTCTGACCCGCGCCCCGATGGAGGACCTCGTGGCCGCATGGAATACTGCGACCACGGGAGCCTTGGATCGGGTCGCGCCCTTGCGGCCTCTCTTGCGGCGCCGAGCCACCCTGGCTCCTTGGTTTACCGAGGAGCTGAGGGTGATGAAACGCCACAAGAGACGCCTAGAGAGAAGATGGAGGTCTAGCCGATCTGAATCTGACCGGACACAGGTAAGAGCCCATTTACGGACTTACATTGTGGCGCTGAGAGTGGCCAAACGCCACCATTGTGCCACTCTCATAGCATCCGCAGATAACCACCCTGCCGCCCTGTTTAGGGTGACCCGCTCCCTCCTTCAACAGAGGGTGCGGGAAGCCCCCTTACAGGGCAGAGCAGAGGAATTTGTGTCTTATCTGCAGGAGAAAATCGCTTAGATACAGAACGAGCTAGCCCCCATTAATGGCCCAGTGGAATGCCACGAGGCGGATCTTGTTTGGGAGGAGTTTGACTCCGTTGCTTCCGATGATATGGACAGGCTTCGTGGGCGACTGCGAGCCACCACATGTTTACTGGACCCGTGTCCCTCCTGGCTTGTACTGGCATCCTGGGAGGTGACACGAGGCTGGCTCCAAGAGGTTGTCAACGCATCCTTGAGTGAGGGTTCCTTGCCTGCTTCCCTAAAAGAGGCCATGGTGAGACCCCTCCTCAAGAAGCCCTCTTTGGATCCAGCTTTATTATCTAACTATCGTCCTGTCTCCAACCTTCCCTTTTTGGTGAAGGTTGTTGAGAGTGTGGTGGCACAACAGTTTCCCCGTCACCTGGAGGAAGTTGACTATCTAGACCCGCGCCAGTCCGGCTTTCGGCCCGGGCATAGCACCGAGACGGCATTGGTCGCGTTGGTGGATGATCTCTGGAGGGCCAGAGATGGGGGCTGTTCCTCCATCCTGGTTCTATTAGACCTCTCGGCGGCTTTCGATACCATCGACCATGGTATCTTATTGCATCGGCTGGGGGGGGGTTGGGGGTGGGAGGCACCGTTTTACGGTGGTTCTCCTCCTACCTCTCTGGCCGATCGCAATTTGTGTTGACGGGAGAGCAGAGGTCGACCTCGAGACCCCTCACATGTGGGGTGCCTCAGGGGTCGGTCCTCTCGCCTCTCCTGTTCAACACATATATGAAGCCGCTGGGCGAGATCATCCGTGGTTTTGGGGTAGAGTATCATCTCTACGCTGATGATACTCAGCTGTATATATCTACCCCAAACCACCCCAACGATGCCGTAGCGGTGATGTGCCAGTGCCTGGAAGCCGTGCGGATCTGGATGGGAAGTAACGGACTCAGGCTCAACCCGACCAAGACCAAGTGGCTGTGGTTTCCGGCTGCCCGATTCAACCAGTTGATGCCATCTCTGGCCATAGGGGGCGAACATCTTGCCCCTGTGGATGGGGCGCGCAACTTGGGTGTCCTCCTGGATACCCGGCTGTCCATGGAAGATCAAGTGACAGCCGTGGCCAGGAGGGCGTTTTACCAGGTTCGCCTGGTACGCCAGTTGCGCCCCCTATTGGATCGGGACGCCCTTTGCACAGTCACTCATGCTCTCGTGACATCCCGACTGGACTATTGTAACTCTCTCTACATGGGGCTCCCCTTGAGGTGCACCCGGAGGCTTCAGTTGGTCCAGAACGCAGCCGCGCGAGCAATAATGGGAACCTCTAGGTTTACCCACGTAACACCGCTCTTGCGCAAGCTGTACTGGCTACCTGTCGTCTTTCGGGTGTGCTTCAAGGTGTTAGTCATCATCTTCAAAGTGCTCCATGGCTCGGGACCTAGTTATCTGCGGGATCGGATCCTGCCCCACACATCCTCACGGCCGATTCGCTCCCACAGAGAGGGACTTCTCCGGGTGCCGTCCACTAGACTTTGTCAGCGGGCGACGCCCAGGGGAAGGGCCTTCTCTGTGGCGGGCCCAGCCCTCTGGAACGACCTTCCCCCCGATATTAGGATAACTACGGACCTCCGCTCCTTCCATTTAAAATTAAAGACACATCTTTTTCGCCTGGCCGGCCTTGGGTAGTCTCTTCTAAGGTTAGGGGTTTTAGGGGTAGTTTTAGTTTAGTTTATGGGTTTTTAGCGCAGGACTAATTTAATTCATTTTTAATTTTGTATTTTGTCTGTGGTTTTATCTGTATTTTTAATTGCCTGTGCCCCGCCTCGAGTCCCTTTGGGGAGAGAGAGCGGGATATAAAATTAAAATTATTATTATTATTATTATTATATAAATGGTACATACTCATGGTAAACAGCTCCAAACTAGATTGCAGAAAAGACGACTTCAGCAACAGAGTGGTCAGTGCCTGGAATTCTCTACCTGACTCCATTATTACATCCTCAAACCCCCCCAGCTTCAACCTTCAACTGTCCATCGTGGACCTTACCCCATTCCTAAGAGATCTGTAAAGGGGGCGGGCATAAACACACCAGTGTCCCTATCGTCCCTGTCCTACTGTCCCCATTTATTTGTACTCATTTCCTTTGTTCAGATCCATGTTTATACTTATACCTGTTATCTTGTACATGTTTGACCAACTAAATAAATAAATAAAATAAATAAACAAACAACCTGGTAACTTGATGGTATACTGGTATACTGGAATATCTGCTTTCATTCACCTTTAAGATTGCTTGCTTGATTTTCCACATTGTTAAAGAAAATGGATAAGAACAGAAATATTAGAAAATACTGCAATGCAGGGAAAAAGTGGAGATATCACTTTGCTGTGTTATCCTTTGTAGGGGGTCATCCCTGCATTTAGAGGACTGTAATCCATTTTGAAACCATCATTCTTAGTTATTCATTATCCAAATCCAATCCATTTCTTGTCAGAGAAATACATTAAGGAGAAAATAATGGAATATCTTTAAGATGCTATTTTAATAGTAGTTTTGGAGTAAGGTACTGGGAACACCTTCCACCTTTTGTGGAACTTTTAGGGCTAACACATTTATTATAACATACACTTTCACAGGTTACATCCATTTAATTAGATACTGTACATAAAATGTGATATTAAATAGAAATATATTTACACCTCTTTTCAGAAAGCATAGTAAACAACAACATCAGAACAAATAAATGTAGAGGTGATAATTATTTTATTAAAAGTAGCTTCTATATCATCTTAAGACTCTGACCATATTATAAAAATAAAGCTATTTTGAAAACTGCTTATTTCACAACTGTGTGAAATTTATTTTCTACCCATTGGCATTAGAACATATTATTTTTAAGGATTTAACCATATCTGAGAACAAGTTATTGAATCTGATTTCAAAATCTACAATCTAGCAATATCTTTAGTGGGATTAATCAGTGTGGCCAAATATTCATCCGATTTTAATGTCAGTGCTGTGACACTATGCACATTTTAAAATTATAAACTTGCTAATGGATTCTGAAGCTTCTTAAAGAAATATAAACTTCTATTGATGGAATAATCTCCTACTCATTATCACAATTGATTGCAGTTGTTTATTTTCTACTAATGAAAATGTTCACTTGAGCAATATGTAAGTACCTTGCATACGTTTAGAAACTTCTCATGATAATTACATTGCACAAGTATTCACCCCATTTTTTTTAAAACCCTACGTTAAATAAGAACTTGGTAAAGATCTCATTCTCAAGCATGAGAATTAGAGTAAAGTAAATATATAAAATGTAATGAAATATTCAAGTAATTGTCTCTGGAATTTCTAATTTAACAAAAGAACAGCCTAATTCAGTGGTTCAACAGATGGATGAAACATTCTTCCTAATTCTGATGGGATCAATTTTTCTGCCTGTAACTGTGCAATAAATATGCAATTAGTTTTTATTATATTGCTGTTTGATTGCTAGCATTGACGCCTTCTCCAGAATTAAGCACTTAAAAGATAGAGCAGCATTTTGCTCTCTACTGGAATGGCTAGAAGAGGAATTATAGCTTCAAATATTTTCTCTGTCTTAATTTTTGATGATTTGTTCAGTTATAGCAAATGCTTCACAGAAGTACCGAAATAAATAAATGAATGCTTAAGCACAAAAGAAAAGCTGGTCTAATATACAGTAAACAAACACAGGTTATGATTTGGTTTTTTAAAAAACACATACCAAACACTCCTTATGCAGGGATTATCCATTAAATTGGATGTGCAATTGAAAGAAGGGATTATCATGGTTGTAAAAATGCGTTGATTAAAATGTAGTAGAAAAGATTTTAAAAAAAACTTTTGTCAGAATCACTTTGTAGAAAATTTCTTCAAAGAGGATGTTGATGTATTTCCTAAAAAGATAGTGCCTTTGCTTTTTCTCTAAATACATATTTACTATATCTAAAAGTTATGTTTAATTATTTACGCTTAATGTTACTGTCTATACCACCTAATTATTGGATGCAGGAAATAGCACGTTGACTTGCAAGCCATTTCCTAGAGCAGTGCCCCCAACCTTTTAGGCACTAGGGACTGGTTCCATGAAATACGTTTTTCCATGGACTGGAGGGGGTGTGGTTTTACATGCTGCCTGCATCCTGTGGATGGGATTTCACTTGTTTGCATGGCCCAGTTACTGGCATGCCATGGCCCTGTACTGGTACACAGACTGGGGGTTGGCAACCCCTGATATAGAGTACTGATGCTAGTAGTGTGAGAAAACTAGTAGTGTGAGAAAGCTTGAGTAGTGTGAGAAAGCTTGAGTAAAATTGATTCTAGTTTGAATGCCCAGAGTTTGTTTGTTTGTTTGTTTATTTTCCATTGTATTATTTTGACAAATAACTCAAGGGGATGAATATATCCAACACATTTCCTCCTCTTACTTTCCCCACAATAAAGTATGAAATAACAACCCTGTGAAGTGAGCTGGGCTGAGAGACAATGACCAGCCCAAAGTCATCCAGCCAGCTTTTGTGGCTAAGGTGGGACTTGAACATATGGTTTCCTGCTTTCTATTTTTTTTTAATTATAATTTTCCACAAATTATACATATAAACATAAAATTTACTTTTTTTTTTTTTTAACAATAATCCACCCAGTGCTATACAAAACGAAAGGAAGAGTTGGTTCTTTGGATATCTTCAATTGTCTTTAAGATCTCCAAAATCCGCGTTCCCTGGGTACAGGTGTCGAGGCATCCAAAGTTCCAAGTGCATAGTCCACAAATGGGTTCCAAATCTTCCAGAAAATGTCTTTTTTATAGACCCCCTCTCTGAATTTAATATCACATGTCATTTTATCATTTAAAGCTAATTTCCACATTTCACAATACCACTCTTCTATTTTCATATTTACCTCTATTTTCCAGTATCTTGCTATTATAATTCTACCTATTATAATCATAATTCTAATCAATTCTTTCTCATATTTTGTTAATTCTAAATCCTTAATTATCAGTAGTAATATAGATTCTGATCTCAAAGTTATTCTTTTCTTCATCATTTCAAACATCATTTCCTCCAATTGTTGCCAAAACTTGTTAATTTTTCCACATTTATACCACATGTGTTCATAGGTTCCCACTTCCTTATTACATCTCCAACATTTATTACTAATATTTTTATCCATCAATGATAACCTTAATGGAGTCCAATACCATTTCCAAACTACCTTAAAGTTATGCTCTTTGATCCTTATAGACATAATCCTCATAATTCGACTTTTCCAATTCACATTCCAATCCAAGTCTAATATTTTAATCTTAAACTCTTCCTCCCAATTCGTCTTCATTACCATTTGTGGATTTCCATCAAAGTTTATAATCTTATATATCTTACTAATGAGTCCCTTTAACCCAATTTCATCCTTAATAATTTGAGATACTAAACTTTCAAATTCAGTCTTATTTCTATCTATTTTACATGTTCCCCTTACTTCCGTAGACCATTTTTCTATCTGTATTTTCTCAAACCAATTCAGTTCCAATTTTTCAATTATTTCTTTTTTTCTGCTCTCAATTTCTAATGCTCTTAACCAATTTACTATACTTCCTATATTGTCATCTTCAATTACTTTCTCTCGACTTATATTGATTTTAATCGGCCAACTTCCAAGTGTCTTCCCCAAGAAGGATATATCCGGAATCAATATTTTAACGAATTTATTCCAAATTTTGCTCAATCCCTTTAACCAATAACTGTTAATTACCTTTTTTGTTTTTATTTTATCTAAAAACCATGTAGGGCCAAATCTCTTTATATCCTTTAACTCTAGATCTCCCCAATGACCATCTCCTCCTTTAAGTATTTTTATTACAGTTCGAATATTATAGGCCCAATAATAATTAAGTAGATTGGGAATTCCCAATCCGCCTTCCTTTTGATTTTGATACCACATTTTCTTCATTAATCTAGGTCTTTTCCCACCATTGCAAAATTTATCTAATTTCTTCTGATATCCTTCCATATCCTTCTCTGTCAAATTTAATGGTAGCATCTCAAATAAAAAATTAAACTTTGGTAACAACATCATCTTACACATTGCAATTCTGCCAAACCAAGACAACTTTATCTCCTTATATTTATCTATCTTCTTCTCTACTTCATCCAACATCACATCATAATTAATTTTTTTCAATTCTCTAACTTTAAGTGAAAGTGTTATTCCCAAATATTTCAGTGTATTTTTAATTCTTATCCCAAATTGTTCTTGCATACTCTCCCACTCCTTATCATTTTTGTTCATTAATAATTCAGATTTTGACCAATTTACCTTTAAACCTGTCATTTCTTCAAATTCTTTCAAATGTTTATTTATCCTCTTCAAATCTTTCTCTATATCTTTCAAAATAATCAAGGTATCATCCGCGTACAAATTTATCTTATATCCCTTGTACCCTTCCAATTCCTCATCTTTTTCTATCAATTTAGTCAAAACTTCCATAATTAATAAAAATAATGTTGGGGACAAGGGACATCCCTGTCTCGTACCTGCTTCCAATTTAATCTCTCCCGTCATTATTCCATTCACCTTCACTTTTGCACTACTTTTTTGATACAATTTTGAAATAACATGTATAAACCTATTACCGAAACCTAATGCCTCGATAATTACCTTAATAGTTTCCCATTGTACAGAATCAAAGGCTTTAAAAATGTCTAGTGATACTATACCTATTTTATCCCCATTACTCTCAGCTACATCTATAATATTTAATACTCTTCTAATTATATCACTCATATATCTACCTTTAACAAAACCTACCTGATTATAGCTTATATACTTATCTATAAATCTATTTAACCTATTACTTATAATGGCAGTAAATATTTTGGCATCCTGGTTAATTAAAGAAATGGGTCGATAGGACTCGATCCTCTCCAAATCTTTATCAGGTTTAGGAATTATAGTTATTACCGTTCTATTCCATGACATCGGGACTTCTCCACCATGTAAAATTCCATTAAATAATTTTTGCAATTTTGGTATTATTATTTCTTTAAAATCTTTATAAAATTCAGCAAGTAATCCATCTTCACCTGGAGTCTTCCCTAATTTTATCCCTTGTATTATTTCGTTAATCTCATCATGTGTAATATCTCCTTCCATCAAGTCCTTATATGTTTGATCTATTTTCACAGCATACTTTTCAAGATGGCTCGGGACCTAGCTATCTGCGGGATCGGATTCTGCCTCATACATCTTCCCGGCCCATTCGCTCCCACAGAGAGGGACTTCTCCGGGTGCCGTCCACTAGACTTTGTCAGCGGGCGACGCCCAGGGGAAGGGCCTTCTCTGTGGCGGGCCCAGCCCTCTGGAACGACCTTCCCCCCGACATTAGAACAACTACGGACCTCCGCTCCTTCCGTCAGAAATTAAAAACTCACTTTTTCTGCTTGGCCGGCCTAGGTTAGTCTCTACCTCAGGGGTTAGGGAATGTTAATTTTAAAATGGGGATTTTAGTACAGGGACAGTTGATTTAATTTGTTTTTATTGTATTTATTTATGTATATATTTTATGCTGTTTTAATTTTCCCTGTGCACCGCTCCGAGTCCCCCTGGGGAGAGGACGCGGTATAGAAAAATAAAATCTATTCTATTCTATTCTAAGATGATTTTTCAATTTTTCCAAATCAATTGATTTCTTTGAGTATAATTTTTGAAAAAACTTCCTAACTACTTCACATTTCTCCAGTCTCTTATAACATCTTGTACCTTTTTCATCTATCAAAGAGCCGATTTCTCTCTTTTCACTTTTATTTTTCGCCATCCTTGCTAATAACCTAGAGTTTTTATTACTAAATTCAAAAAAATCCCTGTTTAAATATCTTATATTTTTTTTAACCAATTCTATATCTTCTTCTATCAGTTTAGTTTTTAGTAAATTCAATTCCTCCAAGCATTTTTTATCTTTTGTAAGTAAAAATTGGTTCTCCAATACCTTAATCTGTCTTGTATCCTGTTCTATTTTACTTCTATATTCTCTGTATTTCCTACTTGACAACTTAATACTTTCTCCTCTAAATACTGCTTTCATCGTGTCCCAAACAGTTTCAAATTTAACCTCTCCATTATCGTTGAATCTCCAACTTTCCTCCCATTTTTTAAGAATCCATGTTTTATCTTCCTCCTTTTTAAACAATTTTCCATCATATCTCCAACCTCTTTCTTTTTTTCTAAAATTAAAATCTATATCCATCGTAACTTCTGCATGGTCGGAGTCCTTGAAAACTCCCACATCTATTCTATCTATATTATTCAACAGGTCTTTAGAGACAAAAATATAATCAATTCTTGAATATGTATTATGTACCTTAGAGCAAAAAGTGTACACCCTTTCAGTACCTTTCAACTCCCTCCAAACATCTACCACACTATTTCGAAACATCCATTTATTTAAAATTTCCCCTTTATTTGTTTCTCTAAAGCGGGTGGGGTTAGTGCTATCTATTTTATCTCTAATCATGTTAAAATCCCCCGCCACAATCACTTTCCCTACACTTTCAGTTTCCAAAATCTTAGTTATTTTATCAAGGAATCCCTTTTGTTTTTCATTTGGTAGATATAAATTAACCAGTGTCACTTTTTGCTCGTTAATATTCCCTATAATTATTAAATATCTTCCTTCCTCGTCTCTAATTACTTGTTTTTTTTTCAAAATATACCCTATTTGATATCAATGTTGCCACACCTCTAGCTTTGGAGGTTCCGAAAGATTTTTCATAAACTTGCATACCCTTTATATTCATTCTATTGAAATCCTCAGATTTTTGATGAGTTTCCTGCAAAAATAATATGTCTGGTAAGTCCCTTTTAATTTTAAGCTCCAATCTCCTCCTCTTTATTTGGCTACCTGTGCCCTTCACGTTCCATGTCATTATTTTTATAAACCGCATTTACGCGGTAACTTTTTTAATCCTAGCCCCTTCTCTTCCTTTACGTGCCCACCCAACACCAAACGAAGATAACATACAAAAAAAAGACATAAGACACAACAAAGACAAACTTAAAACACAACAACAAATAACAATTAATCTTCACCCCCCACATCCTCATTCGAGTTGTGCCTCTATATAAAGAGTGTGGGGGGGGGAACATGCCCATGATCGGGTCATTTCTTTCGGGTTATTCTTGTATTCCCCTTTCAAAAAAAGAAGATAATACTGGCTTGTCCCCGCACTCAGCTTCCTGCTTTCTTCTAAGATCCTCCTCCTTGGCTGACACTCGCTTGGTTTCTTCACGGGTTTTCTTATGTTCGGACATTGCCGGAGAGATTTCTTTCCGTTTTAAACTTTTAGGATCTTGGCCACCAACTGCTCCTTTTTCCTCCAATGTTGGAGATTCCACTTGTATTCCACCCATCTTAAGCATATGATCTTTAATTTCTGTTAAATCCTCGTCTTTCTCAATCAGCCCGAGCTCCCGTATTAGTCTTATGGCATCCGTTTCCGAAGTAATAGTTTGCATTCTCCCCTTGTAAAAAAATTTCAACTGCTGTAATGGTCTCCAATTATACTTAATATCATTGTCTCTCAGGACTTTTGTAATTGGTTTTAAAAAAAATCTCCATGCTCTTTCTTCTCTAGATATATCTGGAAAAACTTGAATTTCCTTCCCCTCAAATTTTGGGGGTTCTCCCAGGTCCCTTATTTTTCCCATAACTTCTAATTTATCTCCAAGGTTTGCAAATCTCACTAGAACATTTCTATTAGCTCCACTTTGTCTCTTATAACCGATTCTGAAAACACTTACTAGGTCTGCTGCCGTATATACAATTGATGCATCAAGTTCATTCAGCCATTTTAACATTCTTTGCTTCAAATTATCCACCCTATCCTCCAAAATTCCACGAATAACAACATTATATTTTCTTGCATCTTCTTCCAAAAGACTGATTCTCCTATCCTGTTGCTGATTTTTAAAAAAAATCCCTTCAAACTTACGATCAGTCTGTTCCTCATGAACATAAATCTGTTTAATATCGTCCTTCATAAAATTAATTTCCACGTTTTGCTTTGCAAAATTAATATTCATGTCACTAATTTCTTCTTTGGTTTTTTGAATTTCCAATGTCAAATTATCCAAACGGTCAGTTACAACAGTTAGTTTTTCCCCAATTGTATTTAATGCCCCGATGATTCGTTCGAGTTCAGAAGGCTGTTGAGTCATCGTGTCGAATCAGTAGTCTCTTTTTTTTAAAAAAAGAAAAGAAATAAACCTGCCAAGAGGGTCTTTATTGAAGAAAAAGAGCAAAAACCCAAGTAAAATAAAGCTGAGACGGCTTTTTAAAGCACCAAAGAAGCCAAAACAAAAGTAAAAAGGCTATAATCCACAGTTCATAAGATACAGTGTCTCTATCTTTATAGGCGTTGCCAGAAGCTCACTCGCTACATTCAGCATAAACAATCCACTTAAAAAGTTCAAAAGTTCAAAAGCTTGCAATCCACATACCTCAGCTAATCTTCCGCTGTTTACTTAACTTTCAAGCCTGTGTTTATGCCTCGTAGCGAGTAAAAGAAACATGCAAATCACGGTGCTTATCGAAACAAAGGCAAACTGCCTCCTACCTCGGCCGCTTACGGTCAAACCTCTGCTTTCCCACGAAGAAACGAAACTTTAAAATTCAAGCAGTCCAGTTTGACCTATCAGTGTAAAAATCAATCTGCTCACTCCTCCGCCTTTCCAAACCCGTTGTAAACAATCTCGGCTTCTAACGGTGCATTTAATCACTTTTAATCCACATTTTGTTGAAAAAAAAACCCTATGAAATGGAGGAACGTCCTCTCACTACTCGATCATTAGCCACGCCCCGGTTTCCTGCTTTCTAGCCTGGTGCCTTAAATACTAGAATCTGATCCAGGAGTATCTTATTTCTCCAAAAAGTGCCAGCGGTGCTGGCTGGCTTATGTGAGTGTGAAGCAGGGAGATAGCCCTCACCTCAAGTGATGTCCTGGATACTAATGTCCAGTTTATTGGTGACCTTGGTTTCTGGTTGTTGCCAGGTCTGTTTGTAATAAAACCTTACTAGTATCTAAATTGGTGGTTGATGACCATAGAGATTTGGTTTACTTCAATCAAGCACTACCAAAACCTTTCTAAAAATGGTAAATCATGCCTTTTGTAGATATGCTTTTTTGGGAGTTCTTCCCTCTCAAACAGGATCTTCCCAGAGGTTTTCTTGAGTTGCTCCCTACCCAAAACAAAGGACTCTTCTCACAGTTGTCTCCTCTAGGTTAGTTCGATGTGGAAGGTTGTTACTTCTTTATTATTTCCTTGAGGTATTTGTGATTTTAATAGTTTTTTTATGTTTTTAATTTTCGGAGTTATGTGGCCTGGAAATTGAACAGATAAATAAATAATCTCAGGGTGGTATTAAAATTATTCTTCAATTGTCACTAGGGAATGTGAACCTCCTAATCTCTGAGAGCCTGGAAGAGATCAGGAGTTCATGGCCTAACACAGGGGCCTGCAAAGTTGGCTCTTTTAAGACTGGTGGACTTCAATTCATAGAATTCCCCAGCCAGTCTTAAAAGAGCCAACTTTGCAGACCCCTGTCATGCAATCAGTCATACATTATACCTTGGGTTTTGCCCAAAGTGTGTATTTTGGTATACCTACGGAGCCTTATTTCACAAAGCCCTTTATGTGATAAGACAATTATACCGACTATTGCTTGTCCCTTCTGTGGGTGACTAGGCCATTATGGTGGTCTTCCTTAAGCATCATATGGATCAGGTGGAATTCTGGTAGCAATCTGGGGAATTTCCCAACGATCACCAGCCAGTTCTGTTGTTGGATTAATGTTCCACTGGCAATAGGAAGTAACCTGAGCTTTTTAAGTGATTGTTCCTTAATGAAATTTATTTGTTTGCTGGTCTCACTTAACTCCTTGGTTTAGGAAATATGGGATAGAAGCTATGAATACATCAACAATGGAAGACAACCAAAAGTGAAATTTGATGGAACACAAAAACAAGTTCAAGTCTGAGCCTATTCTGCAGTAGAAAGACTCTGACTTGTATTATACATATTAAACTATGTTACTCATTTATGATGCAGTGATACTGATGAAGCAAAGTGGATTCATTCTATTGGATTCAGCTTTGACCTACATGAAAAAGGGAATTTGTAAGGAACAAATATTACTTCTCATTACAAAGGATAAGTCCAGTTTCTAGCAAATAGAAATTCCTTCATACTTCACTGAGAGTCTTGTAGCAGATTTTTTTTTCACGAATGCATATAAAAATAAAATGCATGCCAGAAATAATGAATTGCTGTGATTTAGGTTGGTGTGGCTGGTATAAATGGGAATTCATAGTTTGGTGATAATTGTATGTCACATGCCACTGAATGGTGATAAAAAGACCAGATGTCCATTTTTGGGAAAAAATGAACAACATTTTCAATGAATCTGATTAAGAAAATTCAAAATAGGGGCTACAACCATGATACACCCCAAAAAGGACAGGTCTTTGCATTGTTGTGTTCATCACCTTCATTTTTGGGCTCTTTCTCTGCAGTCATCCCTATATCTTATAAAAACTCTTTGGAGTTCTTGAAATATGTCAGGTTGGGTTGATAGTCAGAATCAGGGTCTTTGTCATCTGATTTTTCTTGCCCCTGCTCCAGTTGTCAGCCTCAGGTTATTGACCAAATCCCAAGACTGACAATCTGCTGGAGCAGATTCTTCAACCTCTGACTTCTCTGAGTGAAAAGGGACATAAGAATTAAGGAGGTTTATCAAGAGAAACATGTTATGTATATGCATGTTTATGTATAAATGTGATAGAACTCGATGCAGATCATCAGATCTTCCGACTGCCAAGTCATTATATGAGATATAAGTCATCTGAGCAAATAAATACATAAATAAATTTATGGTGAAAGGAACTCCCTGATATTATATGCCTTAAGAATGTTGAAAATCCGCGCTGAATCCTATTCATACATTTCTTCAGTGACAGTAACTGTTTGAAGCTTGAATTCAGTAATGGTTTAATGGTAATCAGGAATATGCCTTCAGTTTACAACAAATGAAGAATTGAAACCAATGAGGATTATTTGTTTCATTCATTTCATGAATAAGTTCTGAAAATCTTATATCTGTCTATGGCTCATTCATTACTCAGTCAGAGACATTTTCCATTAGCAATCAGAAGATGTCAGATGGAGGTTAAAGGAATAAAATGATAAAAGTATGGGAAAAAAGATGAGCAGTTTAGACTGTAATTGTCACTCAAACAGTTTTAACATAAGTACCTATGCATAGTTTTGTATGTGTTTACTGGAAGGCCACATGGAATTATAAACATGCAAAGTGGCTTGTATTTTTACATGAGATGTTTTTTTTCTGTTGGAAGGTGTATTGTTAATATGTTCTTCATATTAACAGTATGAAAACAGTTAACTACTCACTTCTCTAATACTTCCTTTAAGCATTTTCAACTTAATCTAATCTATTTTTCTGCGCTTTTCCTATGTGCGTATTTACTAATTTAAAATTAGTTAATATGAAACATAATTTGATTTCTATGTGACTATGAGTGGCTTTACAACACATCCTAGGATGAAAATTCAATTGGCTACCTTGTTTTGTGAATCCAATTGGCTAATTTAAGGTCAAAAATGATGTGTGAATTCAGGCAATTGAGTTAATTGAGTGAATGATGGTTCACCTTAAGTTTATGATGAAATAAACCTACATTTAATTCCTATTACATAGAGTTGTGTGATTGTGAAAGCTTTGTCCCTGCGGATTCACCCTACGAAGAGAGAGAAGACTTCACATCTATCATTCAAGGCTTGGGTGGTTATTTTGAAGCTTTTGTATATGCGTACATCTGTATGCATTGGGATCACATTTCTGCCATAGCTGTCTAGAGTGAAAGTGACTTCTGCTTATCATGCAGGGTCTCAGGAGTGCCTCAGAGCAACCACCCAAAATCTCCATGCAGCTGCTTTGAAGCTTTATGGTGTGGATCCAGAAGGGTGCTTCATTTTGCTGAAGAATCTGCACATGCTTACTATTAAATACTGTTTCTTCATATGTGAAATTTTGACAGTTCAGATATTTATTTTTAGATTTATATCCAGCCTTCCCTCCAGGAGACCTGCATCATCCCCTACCTCATTTTATCTTTGGAACTGATAAACAAGGTATGCTAGGCTGGAAAATAATGATTGGCATTCATCATTATTTTCACCTATATCTGAGCATTAATTATTATATCCTTGGTTTTTTTTTAAAAAAAACTCCATTCTGTACACAAAGCTATATTTAATATTAAATATGTTTTGGTCCAGGATATATCATCATGAAACATTAAAAAAAGCCATGAAGCATTGACTTGATAAAAGCATTGTGTATCATAAAAATTGATATGAAAGTTTTTGTGAAAGAGAATAAGTTATAATTTGCAGTTCCCAGATAGATGATTTCCTGCCTATCACTCCTGGCCATTCTGCTTAAGAACTAAGTTAGAGGTGATGCAGCGTTAAAAATATTGATATGTTTTGCCAGTAAAGAAATAATTTTGTAGGGAAAATGTTTCTCACTGGAAAGATGATGTGGGGAGCTGAATATTTCAGTGCTGCCATCATCCCAGCCAGAACAATCAAAATGGCCTTTCTCTTGTTCTATAAATCTATATATCCATTGGTAAAGAGTGAGTGAGACCAGGATAGGAAATAAAGTAAGGGCATTAGAGAACAGTGGCTATTGTGCAAGGTTTTATTAGTTGTAGGTAGCCCAAAGTTGGTTTTAAGGTGAACAGCTGTATAAATTATATAAGTAATTGAATAATTAAGTTAAAGTATTTGCTTATAGATTTATATTTAGAGGCATGTATAAGCGCACCAACGTGCCTCTTGCCCCTGTCCTAACAACCCCATTTATTTGTATCCATTTCATGTATTCATAATCTTGTATGTACCTATATCAGTGGTGGGCTTGTACCAGTTTTACTACGGGTTTGTTCATGTGCAGGTGCACTCTCTCTCACACGCAATGCTTCTGCGCATGCGCAGAAGTGTCTGAGTGGGTGGGTGGTGCCTCCCGCCACCACCACTACTGGTTTAGCCAAACTGGGTTGAACTGGGAGCAACCTCTGAGCTATATCTATTATCTTATACATGCTTGACAAAACAATCAAACAAATATTTTCATCACACTTGGAGTTCAAAGTGGAACAGATACAATTTCCTTCACCTGTTATGTCTCCCAACCACTCTGTGAGGTAGTTTGGGTTATGAAAGAATAAGTACCATATTTGTCTGTCTATAATATATATACATATACATAATATTTTTACATCCATGTTAAGGCTCTCCCATGTTTCATGTAATTTCTTGTAGTAAGGACATTACAAGCCATCACTGTGCAAAACCCATCTTGTTAGAATGGGTAGTACAACAAGAGCAGGAAATGCATCACAGGAGCAATAGAGATAAATCCTAGATAGAGGAAACAACTACAATAGAGAGGAATGATAGACCTACATATAAGATAGAGACTCATCTGGCATATGCGGCCTTTTCCTCTCTGCCTCTGCCAGCTGTGTATAAGACACCCCTCCATTTTCAAGTTAATATTTAAAAAAAACCGTAGCAGTCAAGACTGTAAACATTAAGTGAAAGTATTTTTATCTACATCTTATCTGACTATAAGGTTTGTGGAATAGGAATGTTCTGTTTTGCGACAATTAGTGACAGTACAAATCTTGGCTGTGGCTTCACTGAAGAATTTAGCTTGCATGTTTAATAGATTCATACAACGGGTAGAGAATAGTGTCACTCTTCCTCTGGGCACATCCAACAAATGTAAGAATATTTCATACACATAACAACCCACATTATCTTGACTCTATTTATTCAT
This sequence comes from Rhabdophis nuchalis, assembly GCA_039707465.1. Taxonomy (NCBI): domain Eukaryota; kingdom Metazoa; phylum Chordata; class Lepidosauria; order Squamata; family Natricidae; genus Rhabdophis; species Rhabdophis nuchalis. The sequence continues at coordinate 34,676,017 of CM077648.1, forward strand.
TTTATTTATTAAAAAAAAATTATATGCCCAGCCAACTCACATAAGGTGGTTCTGGATGGCTCACAAAACTAAATATTCACATTACAGTATGCCATAGACCCTCCAAGACCCTTACAGATGGCTTTTACATATGAGCTGGGTTGACAAAATTACAAATGAGGAAGTGATAAGCCACCTGGGAAACCAAAGGGAAATAATCAAAGCCATTAAAAAGCAAAAGTTAGAATATTTTGAACACGTGATGCGACACTCAGAAAAATACAGCATCCTTTACTTAATCCTCCAGAGAAAGACTGAAGGCAAACGAGGTCCAGGCAGAAGAAGAACACCATGGCTTCAAAATCTAAGGGACTGATTTGGACAAAACTGAGCAGTAATTTTTCATAAGGCTGTTGACAAAAATTGGATTGCCAACTGCCGATGATGGATATGGCACAACAAGAAGAAGAAAAATAGACCTTCCCAGTCATCCACAGTGATAACAAACATGATCCCACCAACCATTTGATTGGCTTCACATCAACCTGTGGTCCCCATGCCTGTTGGCAGAACCATATCTTCATGCCTTCTGCAAAAGTATCATGGTAGTGGGCCATTCTTATCTCTGGGGATGAATATTCCATAAGAAAAAAGCCACCACAAAGAAGAACCTTTTTCTTGGACTTTACAGATCTACTTCTCTAAGAGATGGAAGCTGCAGATGCTTGCTTTTCATAAAAGATTGATTAAAGTCCTTGTTGCTTATCCTAACCCTGAATGCACAAAAGGGTTGTCTGAATGAGAATTCTGTTTATACTATGATATACATAAAATTGTTCAGGGGCTTCTATTTTTATAAGAAACAAACATTCATAATCTTGGCTATCTTCCTTTTATTTTTCCAGGGATGATTGAAGTTATCGAAGAAGACCATATTCATTGTCAACACAGTATTTGGAGGATTTTGCTTCTTACCAGACTATAAAAGAAAAGATAGAAGTGGTATATTTGGAGAATGGACAGCAATGGGAATTATTACTTTGTCCTGCCTGCCCTAAATATGTTATGTATTTAAGTGCAGGCCTTTAGTCCTCTCAAGTAGCTGTTTGGCCTCTTTTTATGAATACTAAGCTCCCTGAGATTCAGAATCAATAAAAACAATTTCTGCAGGGAAAGGAGAAATGTTATTTGGGAAGCTGAAATATGCCTTTGCATTAAAATGTCTCTTTTTCTAGATTATATGGATATTTTAGAAGCAGGACTGCCAACATTCAAAAATAAAATAGAACTCTCCAATGAGTTATAAAACATCTTTCTCTAGCAGAATAGAATATATAGACAGGAGAAAATAGTTCTCTGGTGAGGTAAATGTACAATGAATAACACTGCATACACTAATTCTAGGCTGAAAGCTATTCTCTAAAGGGAATGAATAATGGCATTCCGCTAGAGAACTGCACCATCTAACTTTCATCTGAAAGCTCTATTATCAATGCATTTGCTTCTGAGATTCTTCTGTGGATTCTGAGATGGCACTGCTGGAGTCAGTTATTCTTTAAACATGACTTCTTGAACTCTTGGGTGAAACTAGATCTGCACCATAAGAAAAGGTTAGAAAGAAGTTGGCAAGCTTCAGAGTTCATCAATATACTTCATCAGGATTGAAAGTAAGCAAAAAATGAAAAAGAAGAAAGAGTAACTGAAATGTTGGATAAGATGAAGAAGTCAAAATATTATGTTTACTTTGAACTGAGATTGTTTTAGTTAATGTATTTTAGTAAGTAAACTCCTGTTACTTTTAATTTATGTTTGCCTAATGGACAAATACTGCCCTCTCAAAACTTCTATATACAGTATATTCAGCCTGTATATATTAGATTGGAACTACTAACAGTTTTTGACAAAAAAGGATCATTTTCCATATGCAAAATTAAATAACAGCAGATATGATGGATCACTTTTTCCCAGTCTGTGAGTTTTGCATACATTGATAAGTTTGTTTTATCTCATTTATTCCATAATGTGCAATAAATATGTACAACTTTTCTATGAATTTTATGTATACCTACTTAAAAGTAATTCACATCAGATTCATTGGGATTTACCACCAGGTATCTTTGTGTATAATCCACTATTAATATCCTTTTTTCTCACAGAACATGCATATGTAAACATGGTTTATCTAACTGCACATATTAATATTTGTGCAATCTTTTTAAGGTGAAAATTGCTTCACAACATGTAGGTAAGTACATAGTTAAAATCAATGTATTTACATGCACCCAAGTTATTACTTTTAGGATGTATTAATATACACATAAACATATACATATACACATATCCTATTTCTATGGAAGGATCTTATTCTTGAAACATCTGAAAATATCCTAAGTACACTAATTTTATATAGGTTTTCTTAGTTATTTCTTCACCAGTGATTTATACTTTTAGTATTATCCAATTATCATTGTGTTAATATGACAGTAATGAGAACTGGTTTTATGTTGCTTTAATAATTAGGAGTTGATGTTATAAAGGTGCTGCAAGTTCCTGGTGAGAAGGTTTGATTCAATTTTCATAATTAATGGCTATTTTGATTATTTAATACTTTTGACTACATAATTTCTTTATGTGTCCACATCAAACACATGTGAAAGCACTTTGGCATGTAATATTTTCTTGCATATCATTCTAATTTCATATGTCTACTAAGGAGGGAATATAGGGAAAAATACAAATATAAAACAGCATGTTAACAGTTTTTGGTTTTTATTCTTTAAAGTACTAGTAAATTTTTTTATATCCTGTCAGATGTTATTGCTAATGGCTTTGGTTAATGAAGATTATGACAAATATGTTCTAAAATCTTCCTTTACTAAGTGTAGATAATATTGATTGTGATAATAAGGCACAGAATACTGAAACAACAACTATAACCGGATAGCAGTATTTTCAGTAATAGATTTTAATGTAAAGATAAGTTGCATTTCCCACTTTTCCTGCATATTAAATATATCCACATATTCTATTCCACTAATAGTGGCTTGTGAAGTAAGTTTGTTATGGATTTTACATTAACATTCTATATTGTAGAAACGTCATTCTCTTCATTAAGAAAACATAGCCTTGATTTGCTGCTGTTTTGATTTATGAGACTGTTATTGTAGGTATTGATTACAGCAACTCTATTGCAGCTGATTTTGCTATAAATAATCAAGTGTCACATTAGGAGGGTTTAAAAGGAATTAATGTTCATTTGATAGGGGTCAGAAAACCTGGTAATATCTATTCCTGTTCTCCTTTTGTTTTCAATATATCCATACTTACTGGCATAAATTCTTAAGAATAATTTCCAAGATTTCTTTTCCTGCTAAATAGTCTGAATACTAGTTTAATTTACCTGCTAAAGTGTTCTTGCAGTTTTCTTCACAAGATTTCAGAAGGGATTTGCCATTGCCTTCTTCCCAGGACTGAGAAAGAATGACTGGCTCAAGGCCACCGAGCTGGTTTTGTATCTAAAGTGGGCCTAGAGACCCACTGGTTTTTAACCTGGTGCCTTAACCACTATATTGAACTTGGTCCAGAGGTGGTATTCAGCCAGTTCTGACAAATTCTGGAGAACCGATAGCGCAGTGGTGGGTTTCTGCAGGCTCACACCTACTCGCGAGAGCCGGTTGGTGAAATTTAGAGAACCGGTGAGAGGGGGTTCCACCGGCATACCTGGAAGTAAATCTGGCCCGCCGCTGCCAGTGACCCAACGGGAAGGGAAGGAAAGGAAAGGAAAGGAAGAAAGAATGAAAGAAAGAAAGAAAGAAAGAATTTATCATCACAATTGAGTCCAAAGTTTTGGTTGCTAAGCAAGAGCGTTGTTAAATGAGCTTCACCACATTTTAAAAGGTGGCCACTCCCACCCTGTCACATGACTGCCAAGCCACGCCCACAAAATAGGCCACACCTACAGAGTTTTTTAGGTTCTAAAAAATTTGAAACCCACCACTGCGATAGCGGCAATCTGGAGTAGTTCAGAGAATTGGCAACTAGGCTGGCCCTGCTCCCGCTGCCTTTCAGCCTCCCACCTGATCTTCTTTTGTTGCCCTGAACAGGAGAACGGAGATGGAAAGCAGGTTAGTAGGGTGGAGAGGGAATGGGAATTTTGCAGGATTCTTCCCCCAGGAATGGGGATTTTGCAGCATCCTTCCCTTGTCATGCTCACAAAGCCACACCATACCCACAAAGTCACGCCCACAGAACCAGTAGTGAAAATTTTTGAATCCCACCACTGACTTGGTCTTAAGTATTTCACTTTCACTTCATGGAGGCAGAAACAGTTGTTTGGAATTTTGGGATTTTTAGGTCCTTCGTATCTAAGCAATCCTTTCAGTAAACAAAATGTAACAGAATGTACTCTAAATAAGCTATAAGTTGCATACACGAAAAAAGAGAATGGTATGACAGTAGAGTTTTTCAGGTACTAAGCGCGAATCTCTCATATGGGCAGACAAGAGAAAGAAAAAGGACGGCTAAGCACAGGCCTGTATCTTGAAAAACTCCATGAAGTTCCGCAATCACCTAAAGTATGTTGTCCTTCATCATTTCATTCCATCAAAACATAGCTGTGCATGCAAGCATCCCTCATGCCCACTCTTCTCTGAAGATCCCAGTTCAGGCACTTGAAAGCCGGATAATCAGTAGATGCTAATGTAGAATTTTGTATCTCATTGCTGCGCTCTCTAATCATTGCCTAATTTTCCCAGATCAGTTAAGATAATAATGAATTAGATAAGGACAAAAGAGATTAAGCAAATTTCTGATTCTGCTGTCTTTTTGAAATGGACAATATGCTTTAAAAGCATTGCAATTCTGCAGTTCTTACAACTGGTCTCTTTTTTCATTGAGAATGCCTGCCTCTAGACTCATATTAGCTATTACTCATTTTCCCTCAGCATCTTGTTCTTTACCTCCTTGCAAATCCATATTCTATAGCAACACATAACAGAGATGCTATTGGGAAATACGCATGGGTGCAAAATTGATTATATGCTATCATTTTAATCTTAAGAATCCTTAGAGCTTTGAGTGCAAAGGAAAATTTCTGGAGATTTCAGTGCTTTTCTTTACATGAGTATTTTTTCAAGACTATATATGCATACAAATATATATACGTACATATAAACACCACAGAAGAATTGTGATCAACTTATTGAATTGTATTTTGTGTAGAATGAAGCTAGGAGAACTTTTTTGATAGATTGAGGTGAGATGGCATTTGAATGAAAACAAACTCTTTTTGCTCAACAGGTCAGAGAAAAAAATGTTCTCTACATTCTGTAATCAAGTTGTCTGCAAATAATGTTGATGTTGTTGATGAGTTGGCTTTAATTAGTTTTGTAAGCCTGGAAGACAAAAATACTTGAATAGAAGTTATGATGTACCCAAATGGTATATTTGTCAAATTAAATCCTAATTAAATTAATGTTTTTAAAGGGGGCTGCAGTACTCCAAAATGATCTGAAGTATAGCTTGGGTTCTTTTGGATCTGCTATTATTACTGGAGCCTCAAGAGACTTGGAGGCTTATATCTTTATTCTTTTTAATTCTAACATCCCAGAAGAAGACTTTCATTCTGCTACCAAGAAAACTGCATGGATCTATTCAAAATGAATCTACAGTATCTGAATAAATAAGTCTTTATCTTACAATGTATATGGCACTGACAAATATTGTTTTTTTACAGTTGTATTATTTTATATATTTTAACTAATTAATCCGCATAATTTATTTGTTACTAAATGATACAAACATACAGTGATCACCCTCATCAGAGTCTTCTAACTTATGGTAACATTATAAACAGAAATGAATTGTCTTACAACTATAAAAAATATTCCTAGTAGTAGACATGCCAATTCCTACCTGCCAATTCCAATATACCAGTGGCAAAGTTCCTGACCAACTCATTAAATATCAATAGCTTCCCATTCTGCTATTTCTAGAATAAAACTAGGTTCTTGGTTGACTAGTTAATTACCAGCTATTCTACAATTTGAATATATTTCATTTGGAGTTCAACACCTGCAGAATGGCCTCTTGCGCAATATACAGATTATTGATAGACACATCTACTTTTATTAAAGCAGGTGAAACTTTTTCTTTTGCTTTGACTATAAATATTCTTACTTCTATGCCAGTGTTGAGCTTGATGATGTTTCCCTTGTGTATGATTAATTCTACTAATTGTTATTTATGCTTTTTATTAGTAACATAGAATTGGAGACATTTTTGCTAATAAAGTTGGTTGTAGCTAGCTTGCCTTGGTTTTATGCAACTTAAATTACAGTTTAATTTACAGTATAGCTGAACTCAGAAAATGATTGAAGCTCCAAACTAATGAACCAAGCTATTAAAACAAGGGTCCCCAAACCTTGGCCCACAGCCATTACCAGGCATGGCCTATTTGCAACCAGGCTGTGCGAGTAGTGGACCGGCATGCATGCATGTGAATGGCAGCTCAACTTGCAAGTCAAACTTAGTGGGTATGCATGTGCACAGTGGCCCACTGTTTGCACAAATTGAACTATGTGCACATGTGTGCCAGCCCACCACTCATGTGGCCCTATTTCCCTCTCCCCTGCTAGACTGCCAAGCTGCAAAGGTTGGAGACCACTGTATTAACATGAACAAAATATTGAACGTTGGTCTTTCCTGTAGCACAGCATAATAAAGCTGTAGAAATGACCCATCAAGCTTTGATTGTATTAATGAAGATGACATACTCTTCTTTCAAGAATAACCAGAGCAGTCTTCTTTCCACTGTTCAAGCACAGTTTGCCGATTCAGCAGAGGAATCATTTTTCATTTCACTGCCACAAATTTTAAGTAGGCAAAGACAAACATAAGGTCAAGGTTAATATTGATTTTAAAACTTAACCCTTTGTTGTCATATTGAGTTTCTCTTTCAATGACCAATGCAGAGAAGATGCTTAATTGGTCATGTGTCATGCTATTGCAGTTCAAGATATTATCCAATAAATGGCTAAAATTGCTAAATTTCTAGTGAAACTTGTCTTTGTGCAAACTGCATGCTGAGCTGTCAGAGTTAAAAGCGGTGATGGAGGTATATTACCTTGATCCACAAAATACATTTGTTTGAGGAATAACAAGAGGAGTGAAGCATGAAGGCTGCCTTGGCTGAAAATTATATTTTTCCCACAGTGAATGGGCTGATGGAGATAGAAGCCTTAAATCTATAATTTCTTCCTACAATGGGAATATGTGGCTGGTACACCTGTTTCAATTGATTTCCCACTTTTTATTAGCCATTGCAGTAAGAGATCATTGTTTCAGATGCACAACTTACCTCTTTGTTTACTTTTACAATGGCATGCTTACTATGTTGTGTCCTTCAGTTCTGTATGTTTCAGATAGAAGAGTTTTCAAAAGATTTAAATCCTGTGACAGATACTTCAGTTTGAGTTGTTCTATTGTGACATGTTTATTTAGTATATTGTGCAGTAAAAACAGAGTTCAGATGTTTATGTGTTATTCATATATGCTTAATATAGACTTGATGTAATGGTTAATATGTTGGACTAGGTCTTAGAAATCCAACACTTATTCCATAGAAAATAATGGAAACTCTTTGGCCTGAAGGCATTTTCTTAATCCAATCTACTTCTCAGGTCTGTTCTTACAGTAAAGTGAAAGTAGGTGCCACCTGGCTTACCTGGAGTAAAGGCAAACTATAATAGACCTTCATAATTACAACCACCACCATCATCATCTGAGTACTGATGAAGAATGTGTACTTTAATGGATTCCATTCATATAAAGTAAGCACGTTGTACCATTCAGAGTGGTAATCTGATTTCTCTAAAGTATCACTTCTGTAATGAGGAAACCTTCCTCATAGTATAGCAATGAGGAAGGCTATGAATCTACCTTGTTATAGTCCTTTTATTTATTTTTGTTTCATTTATCATGTACAAATTATTTGAGCCTTTCAACCTCTTGCTGAAGATTATTTTCAGTTCAGAGTTTTATTTCAGTTGCTGCTGATAATTGGTTGTGTTTGTAGCCTGAATTCTGCAGTTTTGAAGCTTGGTTTTACAGCTGCTTTGGGTGAATAAAGTTGAATGCTGTAGCTTGAGTTTGAGGAGAAAATTCTTAAAGTCTTAAAAGGAAGTGGAAAATATGTTTATAACCTAAAGTGTTTCCTAAGGTGAAGTCTCTGCAGACTTTATAATTCTATCTTCAAAGCACCTGTTGTGTCTTTCTTTTTCTTTTTTTTAAAAAAATCCGAATTTACCCCAGGACTAGTATTAAAAATATGTTACTGAAGCCTATGTAATTCTTGCTTCCTTAATCTGTCTAGCATTATAGGGCATTGGAAACTGCAAGAAGAGCTTCCAACTTCTCATTTATAATGAGCTCATTAAAGAGGAGTCTCTTTGAATGATATAAAATGTATCATACCAGATTTCTTGCCATCTGGGTTGAGTGTTTATATGTAAGATAACCTGCCAATGGGCTGTTATTCTACCTCTTCATTGCCTATGTCTAGTGACCTATTCATATCCTTTCTACAATCCTTCACAGTACCAGAGTACTGATCATTTTGGACCTGGCAAAAATATTGGATATACTTGATTGCCATATACTGCTATGTAGATTATAATTTTTGAGCATTCTTGGTATGCAGGTTATAGGGTGTTTTTTTTGTTTGTTCCCATTATTGTTCAGGATGATATGGTGGATATGGTGGGAATCAAAATTAGTTCTGGGATCTATTTATTTATCTTTTGTAATTTTTTGTGTGAATAACTTCATTCATGATTAAGTATTTTAACATCAGTGCTTTGCTAATATTAATATCTATTGGTTTCTTGTGATATTTGATGACAATGCATAGTCAACTGTGTCAGCATGTGTTATTAGTGTTTGATCACAAATGCCTTATAATCTGAAGCTGAATATGGGTAAAATGAAGATTGCCTTTCCACTTTTGGCTTTGTTTTCATCCTATTTTTGTCCAGATTTCCAAATTGTCCTTCTCAATTTCCAAATTGAGTCTTTGGGTTTTGACTAATGATAAACTGATTCAAACTCACTACATTTACAATAAATGTTGTTTTATTTTTATTTTTACCAAAATTTATAAGACTTAATTTTTTTGTTAGAAGGCTCTGAGACTTTATCAATCTTTACTTTGGTGGTTCTAAGGCATAATTTTCTGGCATGTATTGCTGACTGTTCCCTACACTTCTTACTGTAGTCCTCTAACTGATCCATTTGGCCTGTTTTATACCTTCTATGATATTCTTTTGTTGCATTATATTGCATCTTCTTCCTTGGCTTCTTACTCAAATTGGAGTTCAATTTATAGCACTAGGGCTTGTATTTAAAGCCTTGTAGTAACAATCCTCAGATTTATATATGATTAAAACACTTTTGTCTGTCTGTTTCAGTGGTGGGTTTCTGCATGCTTGCACCTACTCGCGAGAGCCGGTTGGTGAAATTTAGAGAACCGGTGAGAGGGGGTTCCACCAGCGTACGTGGAAGTAAATCTGGCCCGCCGCTGCCAGTGACCCAATGGGAAGGAAAGGAAAGGAAGGAAGGAAGGAAGAAAGAAAGAAAGAAAGAAAGAAAGAAAGACAGAAAGAAAGAAAGAAAGAATTTTTCATCACAATTGAGTCCAAAATTTTGGTTGCCAAGCAAGAGCGTTGTTAAATGAGTTTCACCACATTTTAAAAGGTGGCCATTCCCACCCTGTCACATGACTGCCAAGCCACGCCCACAAAATATGCCACACCTACAGAGTAGGTTTTTAAAAAATTTGAAACCCACCACTGGTCTGTTTGTTACCTCCCTTAGGGATAGAGCAGTAATTGATAAACCAAGGCAACTCAAACGATAAATTACAAAATAATTGGACCCATGAATTCTGTGGGAATTTGAAGAAATTGTGGCTGCTTCAGCTGCAGTCAGTCACAATCATGGGATCCCAGAAGTCAGTGGAGAATCCTGCAGGAATGGTAAAACAATAATGACTGCAGATGTTCTTTGCAGCCGTCCCAATAGTAAAATCTTTACTTGTGGGAAGCTTCCAAGAGTAAGTCAACGGCAAAACTGGCAGGGAAGCTTGAAAGTTGCTATGGTAAGTTTTCTCACCCGTGCACTCTACCTAATTCCTCTGCTCATATTATACTGGCCCTAGCGCAACCCCTCAATCCCTCAGTTCCATTTGGCAGTAGCCACTTACTTCCCTGCTGGCTTTGAATTTTCAGCTTCCTGTTAGCTTTGCGATCCTTATTTAAGTCAATGAAAAGCTGGCAGGCAATCTAAACTTAATGTGGCTAGAAGGAAGAGGGAAGGAAAGAGAGAGGGAGAGCAGTCATTCTGTTTTTCGCTTTAGGTAAAGAAATATATTTGAACTGATGCCTCAAAGATTGTCTTGTTATGCATAATGATATACTCATTGAACATTATCTAGTAATTTCATAGTAGGCATAATGTCTAGCAGTGCAATCACATCTTATTTATTTTTAACTAGGATAGCGCACATTGTATTCTATGAGTCTTAATCCTTAGTCATGATCTGCTATATACACTAGATATAACTATATAGATATAAGCAACTAATTCACCATATCAGAGTGCTTTATAACTTGATATAGTTTTATATATATTAACTTTTATGCTCCACAAGTCTAATTGCTCATACTCCTCTTTTAGTTTCTTTTAGTTTCTTGTTTTTTATAATTGTAGTTTTTAAATAATGTATCTTTTATACCTGCTAGCTTTTTACATATTTTTTTTATTTTTACTTTTAATATATCCTTCATGCATTTTAATCAGTGTACTCCAGTTTTCTTATGCTGGTCTATAACCATAATAAAGTTTTGATTTAATTTAATGTAATTTAATGTAATTTAATTTAATTTATAGTGCAGTGCAATATGTATGAAATTTATAGAACTTCATCTTCCAAAACATATACTGTGTTTGCCCGAAAATAAGACTCTGTCTTATATTTCTTTGCTTCCAAAAGAGGCACCAGATCTTATTTTGGGGGGATGTCTTCCACTATCTCACCTCGCCATGGTGGCACCAATAGCCCCACCTAGCAGGAGCCCATGTGGCTGCTGCCAGCCCATTTTTTCTGTGGCTGCTCGCCACAGCTTGTGGGTCTCTCCTGGCCTCGGTTTCACCTTCAGAAGCCTTCCAGAAAGACCTCTGAAGCCAAGAAACAAGCTCTGTATTGATACGTGGGGGCATAACCCTAACCCTTTCCTAAAGGCCTTTGACAGTGATATGGAGGCTGGGAGCAATGCATGCAAGTGGTGGCAAGCATACACAGAAAAAATGGGCCAGCAAGGTGTGTGATGCCTGGCTGCAACTGTCCAAAGATAAACAGCACTACCCTCCCACCTTCATCCTGGCTTGCTTTCAACCCATGCGCTTCATCCCCACACCATTCAACCAGGTGCACTGGAGTGGGCAGGGTCTTAACTGGAAAGCACCAGTTTGAATCCCAGTAGAAGGAGTATCGCCAGCTGAAGAAGGGTAATAAGCCTGAAATGGATCTATCCTCATATATATATGAGAGATAATTATCACAGCTCCTGTTTCAGGGTCCCTTTAAGGGGAGGAGACTCAACGTCATCCCTCTCTGCCCTTCGACTCATCCGAGAGATCAACCAGACAGAGAACCAATTAGATTACTGCTGTGTGACATTTTTTAGATATGTGTTAGATTTTTTAAGGGCTGAAAATAAAGAGACCAGGATGGATCCATTTCAGGATATATTTCATATATATATTTACAGGACTCTTAAATGAAGAATAATTATCACAGCTCCTGTGAAGAGGTCCCTTTAAGGGGAGGAGACTCTTTATTTTCAGCCCTTAAAAAATTCTAACACATATCTAAAAAATGTCACACAGCAGTAATCTAATTTGGTTCTCTGTCTAGATGACTCTGGGTTGAGTCGAAGGGCAGAGAGGGATGACGTTGAGTCTCCTCCCCTTAAAGGGACCTCTTCACAGGAGCTGTGATAATTATTCTTCATATATATATATATTCTTCATATATATATATATATATATATAATTCCTTTTATGAATTAAATCCTAAAAACACACACGCACGTGCATGCACACGCACACACACATGCACACATATATATGAATGGAATAAATTTAGGGAACTCTAGCTTAGGTGCTTTTAGGATTTGATTTGTAAAAGGAATATATTCTATATGGAATTTCAAGAAAAACTTTGAAAAAGAGATGTAACCAAAATGGAAAAGAGAACTTTCATTTGGATAATGTATCTTTTAAAGGAAGAAGCATGGCATCTTTTTCTGTAAAAGAAAAATAGCAGAAGGCTCATTAGATTCTTTTGTTATTCCACAATGTTATATTGAATTGATTCTATGATATTTGTTTTGAAGCAGCATAAGAGACAAAAGGAAGAATGGCTTATGTTCTGCCATAGAACTGGCATGTAGAGCTACCACTTGCTAAGTAATCCCTCCTGAATCTAACACTGCACAGCATGTCCTTAAAACAACAAGGGTGATGGATGCAAATACAAAAGGGAAAAGCAGTAAAGCTACAAAAGTAGCTGAATAGGATATTTAATGTATTTTTCTTATTGTTAATCTCATGCTTCATAATAACATAAGAGCTATATTAAAAATTTATTTAAACTAGGAATTTGGCAGTAGGCAGAAAAATATGCCTGCATTTGTTCTACAAGATCTCATTCCATTTGATGAGAAGATAATGCTTTAGAAATTAATTAACATACAATTTCACAGAAATTTCCAAGGACAATACTCTTACTCAAAAACTCTTCTTTACATCAAATTTTGATGTAAAGAAGAGTTTTGTGTGAATTCCTATCTTCCAGTGCATCTTTTCTTCACCAAGATCATCCTCTCTACTTCTCCCGGTTCCATAAATTGCCAAGGGAAGACATCATGAGGGTCATTCTGCCACTGTGGTTTTTAGTGGAAATGCTATTTTCACCCCTAAAAAATAATCCTGCTCTTGATAAATTGCTAGTTAACTTTCTTCCGTTAAGTGGTGAGAAAATTAAGTCCTGCACCTAGACAGGAAGTATCAAATAGTCAGTACCTGGTTCAACAGTAGCCCCTGTGAGAGGCATCAGGTGTCCTGCTGGACCACCACTTAAATATGAGCCAGCAGTGTATCACCCCCCATGTCTAGTTTTGGGCCTAGTAGGTGTCCATACATCCTCCTGGGACCACAAATGGGCCACCTGGGAGTGTGTCACCCCCCCCCCCCCATGCCTAGTTTTGGGCCTAGTAGGCATCCATACTGTCATGACTGCTCTTACCATAATTCAAGAAAGACGACACTTAAACATATTCAAGATGATTAAGGTTACTTTTACTGAATAAGGAAAAGTCAGCATCAAAGGTTAAGCCAGAAGTGGCTACTTTAGGCGCGAAGCATACATATCAAAGAATTAGCCAAACCCCAATTACCCATGACCCCACATCAGTGTCCAATACAGTTTCTTCTTCATTGTCAGATGGGTAGCACGTCCAGAGGTGTCATCAGAATGGAATGTGATACCGTTACTTGTAGAGATATCCCCACCTAACCCCACCTTCCACCAGCTCACTTAATAGCAACATCCCCCTTCCCTCCCCGTTTCTATGTCAGCCAAGCATGCAGGAAAGCGAAGGCTGACATCCGGCCCTCCTTCAGAAAGAGAATGTTCAACCCTGCAAAAGAGACGAAAAACACAATACCACACATTAAGACACACATAAAAACAGAATGGACGTTAAGGCTTATTGGGATACTTGGCATAAAATTGCCTCAGAAGCTTGGGGGCCTTAATATGGCATTTATCAACACATTCGTTATGGGAAGTGGGGAAATCCTTCCAAACAACTAAGTACTGTACTTTGTTTCTATGCCTTCTGGAATCCAAAATGTCCCGAACCTCATAGTGTTGGTCCCCATCAACCAGCACAGACTTAGGAGAACCAGGATATGGCGTGCGAAGATGTGAAAAGTGTGCGGGTTTCAATAAGTGGACATGGAAAATTGGATAAAGGCGTCGATAGGATTTAGGGAGATCCAACTTAACTGAAACAGAACTTATGATCTTGGTAATCGTAAAAGGACCAACAAACTTAGGGCCTAACTTCTTGCATTTTTGAGGACTATCCAAATGTTTAGTAGACACATAAACTTGATCACCAACTTTGTATGACGGAGGTACGGCTCGCTTTTTATCTGCATACAGTTTATGCGATTCATGAGCCTCATATAACGTTTTACGAATAATAGGCCAAACAGTGGACAGCTTCCCAGACCACTCTGAGAGGGAAAGAATTGTAGGAAGTTCATGAGGAAGCTCAGGGATGGGTACAAAGTCCTGACCATAAATTACTTTGAATGGGGTCATGCCAGTGCTACTATGAACAGAATTATTATAGGCCACCTCAGCATATATAAGAAGATCAGCCCAATCATCTTGTTGGAAGTTTATAAAGCAGCGCAAATACTGCTCTAGAACAGAGTTAGCCCTTTCACAAGCCCCATTCGTTTGCGGGTGGTGGGAGGAGCTTAAACCCTGGGCGGAGCCAATCAGCATGAGAAATTCCTTCCAAAATTTCGAAGTAAACTGGACGCCTCGATCGGAGATGATGATGATATATATGAGTCAGGAATAACTTTGCCAGAGCCTTAGCTGATGGGATTTTGGAACACGGCACAAAGTGAACTTGCTTGGAGAATAAATCTGTAACAACCCATATAACTGTAAATCCTTGGCTACTTGGAAGGTCGACAATGAAGTCCATAGATATCTCCTTCCAAGGAGCCTCCGGCCGCGCTACGGACTGGAGAAGACCGTGAGGTTTGCCAGGAGTACGTTTTGAAGCAGCACATGTAGGGCAGCTAGCGATGTAAGATTCAACATCCTTTTTCAATGAGGGCCACCAGAATTGGCGTTTAACTAAATGTATAGTCTTCACAAAACCAAAATGACCCGCCAATCTGGAGTCATGTGCTCTCTGTAACACAAACGGCCGAAGTGTTGCAGGTACATAAATTTTGGACCCAATCCAAGGGAGATCATCTCTCACAGTACAATCTGCCGAGTGGGCGGAGTACCATTCATCGGTGAGAAGTTCAGTCTTAATTTTAGAAACCAAGTCCGGTAACGGGTCGTTTTGCAAATCAGAATGGCTCCTCGTTACCACCGGGTTAGCCATGCTGTACAGGGGCAGAACTGGCTGAATCACCGAAAGCTTAGAAGTGTCATATTGAGGCAGTCTGGATAAGGCGTCAGCCATAAAGTTTTTTCCCCCTGGAATATATTTCAAAGTAAAGTTGAAGCGGTTTTAAATACTGAGACCAGCGTACTTGTTTTGGAGAAAGTTTACGAGAAGTAGTGAGGTATTCCAAATTCTTATGATCAGTCCATACCTCAAATGGGTGAGGCGCACCTTCAAGAAAGTGTCGCCAAGACATGAGTGCCCAACGAACAGCAAAAGCCTCCTTCTCCCAGATCGCCCATCGCCTTTCAGTATTGGATAACTTACGAGAAGTATAAGCACAGGGCTGAAGGGAACCTTGTTGGTTGCGTTGTAATAAGACAGCTCCAACAGCTACGTCGCTAGCATCTGCTTGAATGACGAAGGGAAGATCAACATCCGGATGTTTAAGCACAGGTTCCGCTGCAAATAAATGCTTTAGTTTTTCAAAAGCGGCCTGACATTCCATGGTCCAGTGGAGAGGAGAGCTAGGTCGAGGTTTTGTCTCACCGTTGGTTTTGAGCAGGTTTGTAATAGGTAGAGCTATACTAGCGAAAGAAGGTATAAATTGGCGATAAAAATTAGCAAAACCCAAAAAACTCTGTAATTGTTTACGAGTGCGAGGAGGGGCCCACTCTGTAACAGCTTTGACTTTGTTAGGGTCCATTTCAATACCGTCTGCTGAGATACGATACCCCAGATAGTCTATCTTATGCTGATGAAATTCACACTTAGAGAGTTTAGCATACAATTCCGCAGCTCTTAGTTTGTTCAAAACAGAACGAACTAGTTTCACGTGTTCATCCCGTGTTTGTGTGTAGACGACGATATCATCAAGATAAACGATAACTCCCTTGTACAGGTGTTCATGCAAAACTTCATTGATTAGTTGCATAAAAACCGAAGGCGCCCCCTGTAGGCCAAAAGGCAATACTTTAAACTGAAAACATCCTAACGGGCAGTTAAATGCTGTTTTCCATTCATCACCTTCCTTAATTCTTATCCTGTAATAAGCCTCCCTGAGGTCAAGTTTAGTGAAGATTTTGCCTGTGGCCAAATGAGCTAACATGTCTTTCATAAGAGGTAAGGGATATACGTTGTGTTCGCATATCGTGTTCAAAAATCTGTAATCCGTCACAAGACGAAGTGACCCATCTTTTTTTTCTCTAAACATCACAGGAGCCGCCACCCGTGGTCTAGCAGGTTCAATAAAGCCTCTTTCTAAGTTTTTATCAATAAATTTGCGAAGTTCAATCATTTCCCGAGGTGTCATAGAATAAATCCGTGGCTTGGGGAGTTGGACACCAGGGAGAAAGTCAATAGAACAGTCAGTGTCCCTGTGGGGGGGTAATGTGTCTGAAGATTTCTCACTAAACACATCTTTTAGGTCCCAGTATTCCTTAGGGATTTTGTCCTCCCCAGGTATAACTTCAAGTAAAGAAACATCCTGACCCACGTTAGCAACTTCTGAAATTGGTAGAGGCTCAACCAGAGACTGAATGTTGGGGAGTTGTGGACCAGGGGGATGTGTCTCCTCACTAGGTGGCATAGGTAAAGGGATGCGAATCCAACCTTCTCTCCAGTCCACTAGTGGGTTCCATTTTCGTAGCCAATTTAAGCCTAAAATAACAGGGTTATCAGCAATTGGCGCAACAATAAAGTTAATGAATTCCTGATGATGATCCCCAATGGACATCTGAATGGGTTCTGTTACAAATTGTGCAGGATTACCGCCAGCAACGGTCCCATCCATTTGGCAAAAGGCTATGGGAACTTTTAAATTTTTTAGATGGAATCCTATATGCTGGACTAATTCTTGGCTGATAAGGCACCTTGAACAGCCAGAGTCCAAAAGTGCCAGTATTTTACAATTGCGGCCACTAGATGGAGCCAAAAGATGCAAAGGAATAACAAAGGGCCCGGAAGTGGAACTCACCCAATTCTCGTCATTGGAGTCTGTGTCCTTCTCCCAGTCATCTGGCACCCTCTGCTGGTGATGATCGGTGGTGAGATCGAGTGGTTCAGCTCCGCGCATCGCTTGCTTCATACGCATGCCCGGGGGTTTCGCGCGTTTTTTCACTTCCGCATATGGCTGCTGGCGGGGTGTTTCTTTCATTTTGCAATCATTTGCCCAATGGCCTTCCTTTCCGCAGCGGAAACAAGCATTTGAACGCGGAGAAATAGGCTTTCCCTTTCCAAATCCCCTTTGGTACTGAAGCTCAAACCCTTGTGGGCGGGGAAAATCTTTTTTCCTGTCTTTGTTGATGTCAGGTAGCGGATTATTTCGCAATAGATCTATCTCCACATCAGCGGCTAGAGTAAACCAAGCTTCTAAGGATTCGGGCGACTTTCTGTTCACACAGCTCTGATACAAAGTGGGGTTCAGGCCTTCAGTGTATTCATCAATAAGAGCCTCAACACTCCAACCCCTCATATAACATGCTAGCTGGCGAAAACGTTGACTATATTCTTGAACTGGTCTGTTCCCTTGGCGTAACATTTTCATTTCAAGCCTTGCCTTTCTATGGAGGAGAGGGTCTTCGAACCGTCTTCTTAGAGCGGTCATAAAACTGTCGAAGTCTCTCATTAAAGGTGAACGCTCATTATGAAGGGCTACCACCCATTCTCCTGCCCTTCCCTCCAGAGCCAGAGTGACAATTCTTATTTTAGATTCATCATTGGGTAGATCGGCTGCAAATTCATTTACAAAACTGCTAACTTGAAGCAGAAAAAACCCCAGCTCTTTGGGTTCTCCTCCGAACTTAATTCCCAGGGGGGGAAGTCTTTGTCTACGAGGCGCGGGGCTTGGTTCCCTCTGTAGAGCTAGCCCCGGGCCGCTTTCCCTCTGTGTTTCACCACGGGGGGGTGCCTGCTCTTTGTCTTTCTCTCGGGGGGAGGGTGGCTTCCGCCCAGTGTCTTTCTGTTGCCATTCTGAGCTATGATCCCTCCCCATCCTTTGTTCTCTTAAATTCTGTAAATCATCAGCTTGGCGGAGTAAAGCTTTAGCGGCCTCTCTTAAATGAGTCTCCTCCTCCCACTGATCCTGCACGGAGGAGGAATGAGCCCGTCTGCGTCGGGTAGTAGTTACCCCAGGGGGGATTTCTTTAAGGGCGACTTCCTTCAACCCCACTCCCTCGGACCAACGGTGGCAAACTGATGCATCTTCGGGTTTCGAGTCCAGAGTAACATCAGCCAATAATTCCATTACTGACCTTGTGTCTTCCGTCAAGCACGTCTGGTCAAGGGATGTTGCCCCCAGCAACTCTTCATTCGTTGGTTCCGACATTTGTCTTCGGTTTTATGGTTTTATTACACTTACTGCTGAAAGTGTTACTTCAGAGATAAGTGTGAAGTGACTTCTGGCTTTTTGTCATGACTGCTCTTACCATAATTCAAGAAAGACGACACTTAAGCATATTCAAGATGATTAAGGTTACTTTTACTGAATAAAGAAAAGTCAGCATCAAAGGTTAAGCCAGAAGTGGCTACTTTAGGCGCGAAGCATACATATCAAAGAATTAGCCAAACCCCAATTACCCATGACCCCACCCCAGTGTCCAATACAGTTTCTTCTTCATTGTCAGATGGGTAGCACGTCCAGAGGTGTCATCAGAATGGAATGTGATACCGTTACTTGTAGAGATATCCCCACCTAACCCCACCTTCCACCAGCTCACTTAATAGCAACATCCCC
Source organism: Rhabdophis nuchalis (assembly GCA_039707465.1). Lineage (NCBI taxonomy): Eukaryota > Metazoa > Chordata > Lepidosauria > Squamata > Natricidae > Rhabdophis > Rhabdophis nuchalis. The sequence continues at coordinate 34,694,992 of CM077648.1, forward strand.
CCTCCCTCCCCGTTTCTATGTCAGCCAAGCAAGCAGGAAAGCGAAGGCTGACACATACAGTTTCCTGGGACCACAAATGGGCCACCTGGGAATGTGTCACCTCCCATGCCAAGTTTGGGCCTAGTAGGTGTCCATACAGCCTCCTGGGACCGCAAATGGGCCGCGTGGGAGTGTGTCACTCCCCATGTCTAGTTTTCGGCCTAGTAGGCCTCCATGCAGTGTGGGAACATTGGAAGCTTATTCAGTTGCTGAGGAAACGACTGTTGGAAATGTGAGGGGTGTGTGCGTGACGCATCATAAGAAGCAGCCAGGTGGGAGGAGCTACAGGGATGTGAAAACCTGAGAAGTGACTACTTTTTACGTTTGTGCTGCTTGCACATGACACACGTGTTCCAGCACACAAAATGTATGTATGATTGCATCGGAAGTCCTTGGGAACATTGTGTGAAAATGTGGTGTCGATCAGTACAGTACTTTCTGAGATAAGTGGCTTTGCACAAACTATTTTACATTTTTATTTATATAGATTCACCTAGGGAATCCTATACATATATATCTCCATGTGTGAATGTTTAGGCTGACAACAAGGACATAATGCTCTCTTTGTCAATAGCAATAGAACTTAGACTTATATACTGCTTCATAGTGCTTTTACAGCCCTCTCTAAGCAGTTTACAGAATCAGCATATTACCCCCAACAATCTGGGTCTTCATTTTATCCACTTCAAAAGTATGGAAGGCTGAGTCAACCTTGAGCTGGTGAGATTTGAACTGCCGAATTGCAGCTAGCAGCCAGCTGAAGTAGCCTGTAGTACTGCACTAAAACCACTGTGCCACCTTGGCCTTATGATGGATATGGAAAATAAAGCCCAGTTTTTTGCCACTCTGTGTGCCACTTTCATGTATAAAATGAGACCAACTGACTGGTTCAAGACAGATAATTAGTTATTTTGAATCTTGTCTCACTCTATTGGAGATTTCTTTAACTAGATTTTTTTTCTGCCCAGGATTGCTTTATTTTCATTTCAATTTTTATTTATTTATACCTAAGTAGAAAAACATCTCCCCTTCCAAATAACCACCTATTTATTTAGAGAATCAGCTTACTACTTGTAGTATGAACACAAACTTTTGAAGTAAATAAATGGGCAGGATGTACAAATGATTGCCGAAATAACTGGCTAAAAACCTGGAAGCTTTTCAAAATTAATTTGAAGATTAGTCAGTGCTTGGAGGGGCAGTTGCCAAGTTAATTTTATTCTTTTTGAAAGATCAAAGCAGGATCTCTCAGTTTTTTCTTTCTTTCTCTGTTAAGTGATCTGAATGCATCTTTCCTTTCTTTTTTCTTCCCAACTATTCCTTTCTTTTAGCTTATCTTATCTTCCTTCTGATCATAGAAGTTTTCTGCTGGAGGAATGGAATGTGTCTCCATGTTTTTTTCCATGGTTATCAGTGTGAGAAATGGAATAGTTGACAAAGTGCATAATCAATTGATTTGATAAATCAGCTTTTATTTCACCCATAATTAATTTGAATCAGTAATGATTAATTTAGTGTTTGTTCTCATAACCATCTGTTCTTTTTTTGGAGTGTAACGTCTGATAAGTGTACGTGTATTTGCATGTAAAAATTTATGTACGCACAAGATGGACCTAGAAGCACACATCTAAGTGAAATTTTCAGGACTGGTAGGACTTTTGAAGGTAGGGAAGCCAAATATTGCATTTACTCATGTTTACAATTCCTATTTAATCTCTTGTTCTTTTTTATAGAATGGGGAGAAGGATATTCCTATTAATTTCAGAGCCATCTTTCTCCAGATAAATGTATTATTTGTGTTAGTTAGAACATGAACAGAACCATTGAACATTCAATCGGCAATAGCCATGTTTTTTTTTTAATAAGGCACATTATGGTACCCTTTGCAAACACTGCCTACTGCCTAGTGGACTTCAAAAATAATGACAATGATTGGATGACAATAAAATTTAGAGCTCTCTATATTTCTTTGATATCATCTATTGATAGTGATTCTGTGAGCGCATTCTGAATATGGTAAGCCTAGTTTTGCCTTCCGCAAGCTGGTGTCCTCTGGTATCCATAGTTGCCAGAGAACTGGTAGAACAGCTTCTGTTCTAAGATGTGGAGAGTATTAACCTTCCTGTTAAGATGTACTTTTCACTCAAAAAATGAGTATTTTTGATTTTATACTGAGACTGTTCTAGCACTTGGTGACATGAACGGACTTTTAATTCTTTTTCTATTGGTATCTATTTGTTGTTAGCTGCTCAGAGGTGGTTTATATAATGTGGACAGCCATACAAAACTTTCAAATAAATGAATGGGACTACTTAATTCTCAAGTTCCAGCTGTCTAGAGGACATCTAGCCAAGGGAGGCTAGATTAGTATTATGACTGCATAATGCTGACTGCATATTTTAAATATGCTAGGGACAACACCTTGTACAGATAGAGATAATAGTTTCATCTTCCTAAATTTGGCATGTTTAAAAAAAAAATCTCAGAAATTTCTTAGTCATCTTTTAATATCAGAATAGAAAACAGTTTATAAATTTAATAAATAAATAAACAAACAAACAAACAAACAAACAAATAAATAAATAAATAAATAAATAAATAAATAAATAAAACAGTAATATAATGGAAAATAATACAAAACACAACAAGCAACAAAATGGTATCCATTGTTGCTGCCATAGGACCAGTGTGAAATTAATTTTTTTTAAATACCGGTTCTGTGGCATGGTTTGGTGAGTGTTGTGTGGCTTGTTGGGTGTGGCAAGGGATACTGCAAAATCTCCATTTCCTCCCCATTCCAGTTGAAGGATACTGCAAAATCTCCATTCCAACCCCACTCTGGGGGCCAGCCAGAGGTAGCATTTGCTGGTTCTCTGAACTACTCAAAATTTCCGCTACCGGTTCTCCAGAACCTGCCACAACCTGCTGGATTTCACCCCTGCATAAGACACATAGCATTTGGTTACCTGTGTGGGATTATAAAATCAGGAACGTCTCTACCTTATGGCATTACCTGACTCAGATTTCATCCCTACTAATCACTTCCTAGATTACAGTTCTCCTCGTATTAATGTAGGAAGAAATTCTGAGAGTAGATTCAAATGCAGAATGATGACACAGTGAGTTATGATAAACTGACATGAAACTCTCATTTCATTATCTTCATTACCAAAAATAACTGAAACAAGAATTACAGTAAATATTGGAATTTAGGTCTGATACAAATTTAGTATGATATCATAATCCAAATTGATCGTGGTAATTTCCAAGTGAATAGATTGAAATATTTAAAGTCTGATGTGTAATATATACAAACATGTATTTTGTTTATTGTGCTAAGACTTATAAATGTAAAGTGCATAATTTTTCATTTGGAAAAAATGCTGCTTATATCTATAGTGCAGCAAATAATCTGGCATAGTATTTAGCTAATTTGTTTTAAAGACTAAGAATGAGCAGGTAGCACTCATCTCTTCTCCCACCTTATCAAATAATCTTTTAAAATTCTCTATAAGAATGATGTTTTAATTCTGAAATCTCAGTAGGAAAAAAGAGAAAGGGAACAACATATTTCTGTAGATTATTTTTAACATAATTAATAATTTAATTATGTTTATACTTTTATTTTTGACTGCATATTGTGGCAGAATGTGAATGAAAATATGAATTATTTATTACTGCACTTGAAATAATTAGAGCTGCATTTGAATTAGTGTTACTAAAGCCTTACTTTTTATTTTTTATTATATACTCATTATAAGCATGCTTTGATATTTCTTATCCCCTATAGACCAATATTTTCAGAAGCTAGGCATGAGGAAAAAAACTTCAATAATCCTTTATTTTGCATTCTTAGATAATAGCTAAAATTTTGCGCCGTATGTTTTATCTTCATATATTATTACTTTATGAAACAAACATTTTCCTCTGTTAAATGCTTTATGGTATTGTTAACCACAAGGTGGCATCGTTGGTACAGCTGTAACTTCTAAGTCTCAGAAAAACAAATTTAAAGAGCAATACTGCTTTCCCCAGAATAATTGAAAAGAGACTTTGTATATTCTCTTTTGGTCAGAAAGTTGTTGTAGGTGATAATTATTGAAAATTGATGCTTCATAAAGTATCCCCTTGTCCTGGGGTTTTTAGGTTTTTAGGTTTTAGTGCTTAGGGGTTTTAGGGACAGTTTTTTAGTTTTTTATAGATGTTTTTAGCGCAGGATTTGTTGTTTAATTGTGATTTTAAATTATGTATTCTGTTGTGTTTACTGTTTTTTAATTTTCCTGTGCCCCGCCTCGAGTCCCCTGGGGAGAGAGCGCGGGTAACAAATAAAATTTATTATTATTATTATTATTATTATTATTATTATTATTATTATTATTATTATTATTATTATTATTATTATTATTATTATTATTATTATTATTATTATTATTATTATTATTATTATTATTATTATTATTATCCAATGTTCAACGGGTATTTTGAACTCTTTTTAGTTTCTTTTTCTGAAAGCTTAACTGGAATGTTGTATGAATATTGAAACCTATGGATAAAGATTTTCTAGTTGCTCCAGAAATTACACTTTAAATAGAAGTAATATTTAGAACACTTCCAGTATATAGAAAAAACATAATATATCCCTTATGACATTCTTAACCAGTTTACTCTAAGAATATTAGACAATACTTTATTGATTCTAGCATCTACATATGCTTGTGACCTGGCATGTGAATCTTTATCAAAGAAAGAATGGAAAGTTAAGGTTCCAGGTATTCTGTTCTTAGCACCAGAAGCAAGATATAATCATATAATTTGAATCCAAACCCTAATCTGTGTATTTTTTTTTCAGACTGATTATCTCCACTTTTAAGGGAGTAAGTAGTGCACAAATAAAAAATGTTCTTTCCTAAAAGTAATTGTCATATTTTCACTCCAATCCTAGCCCTAACCTTCTCTTGATTTTATTATTTTGGAGTTTAAACTTGATCTAGTTAAACATTTCTGAAGTACAGCTACTCCTTGTTTAACGTGTGTGTGTGTGTGAGTGTGTGTGTGTGTGTGTGTGTGTGTATTTCCAGATGTCTGGTAGGTGGGAGGCATTGTTACATTTATTTATGCTGTGGGGGTGTTTCTCTATTTCGATGGCTTCCATAATTATTCTCTTGTTGAAGTGTTTAGTTTTGGAGATTAATTTATTTCCTTCAAAATCAATTTAATGTCCTGTAGCTTTAAGGTGCTGGTAGAGTTTTTTTCCCTTTTTTTCCTACTGTGTTCTTGTGTCCTGCCATGCGTGCATTTATTCTCCTATTAGTTTGTCCTATGTATGTTGCAGGGCAGATTTTGCATGGTATTTCATAGACACCTCGGTTTTCTAGCTGGATCTTGTCTTTGGTTTTTTAAAAAGATGTTGGCTATTTTTTGGTCAGTGTTGAAGGCTGTTTTGATATTGTGCTTGTGGAGAATTTTTCTGATTTCATCTGTGGTGCCTTTGATGTAAGGGAGGAGGGTGATGCCGTTGTCCTGTTCTGTGTCTTGGTTCTTGGGAGGTGTACGTTCTATTCATTCCTGCATTTGCAAGCAATGAATCTTTCATGGTTTGCAATGAACCATTCTGTCTTTCAGCCACTCCATTTTCAGCTGGCAAGTATGGATTCGTACTATGCCTTATGCCTAAACTCTTTAATCATTTTTGGGAGTTATCAGACATGAACCCTGTTCCCCTGTCTGTTTGATACTGGCATACTTTACAACCATACCTTTGCTCTACAAGTCTTACCATTTCTTGAATGGTAACCCTAATTACCTAACCCTAACCCTAACCCAATACCTCTGTCTTGCTTTTTAGCAGATCCGCGCCGGGCCAGGAGGTGAGGAGTTTGGGCCGGGAGTGCCGTTCTGGAGCCGGGCCGGGCTGGGTCGGGAGGCTGAGGAGTTGGGCCTGGCGACCAGGCCTGGCGACCAGACGACCAGAAGGCCGAAGAGTGTTTGGACTGGGAGGCCGAGGAACAACTAGGCTGAAGCCTGGCTTGTTGGAGAACTGGACGGATTGGGTGAGGTGGCCAGGCCATGGTTGGAGTTGGAGTGGAAGATCAGGCCTAGGCCTCAGACTTACCCACTTAGATGAACTATTCCTACCACCCTCGATTTTGTGAACAAGTGCTGAGCCGGACTATATATTTCTCCCTTGCATACTGTGAACAATGAATTTTAGTGTATTTATTGTATTTAATGTATTTAACAGCTATTTAAATACTATTTAACATCTATTTAATATCTATTTTTAATATCTATTTAACATCTATTCTAATATTCATTTTAACATCTTTATTATGTATTTATAACATCTGTTTTCACAGTTTTTAACATCATCGTAGCCAATTGTAGCCCTAGATTAACAGCTTGACCCATTTTATTAGATGTACTCTAAAGCAGACCTACTGTTACTGCGAGAGTCCCCCCTCTCGCAGGTATGGCCCGCTGTGTTATCAAGGGCACACTTTGATGAGGGACTAGTAAGTCAGGAGAAGTGGCGAAAGCGCAGGTGTAGGGGTTTTTTAGTAAAAAAGCTGTTGTCTGTTTTAGGGGGTACCAGGGAGGAGGGAGGGTTTAGACAGGTTGAGACTAGCCAGAAGGGAACGGGCCGAGCCAGCAGACGACGGAGGGAGGCGGATGGTTCCGTTAAGAGGGGGGAAACACAAGTCATTCCGGTGGAGGGCTTCCCCATCCAGAGGGTCGTGGGGAGGGGCAGGGCCGAGGGGAGAAAAGATAAAAATCCCCGCCTCGAGTCCCCTTGGGGAGAGAGAGCGGGATATAAATTAAAATTATTATTATTATTATTATTAGATAACAAAACCCATATCTCGTGTAGTTATCCACTATGTTTAGGGTATATCTAGCTCCTCCTAAAAGGGTGCCACAGAGTCAATCAAGTCAGCATGCACTAATTGCAAGATTCTGTTTGTTTGCCTTGAGCTTTTCTTACTCACAGGATACACCTTGGACTTTGACTCTTTAAAACAGCACAATATAAGTATATCTGCATTGCTTTAATTTAAATCTCCCAGCTAGGTCTGGCATTTTCTGCAGTACTCTAAAACTTGCATGTCTCAATCTCCTGTGCAACAAATGTACACAATTGTCATGTGTGGGAGTGTTTGTAAGTGTTCATGCACAAGTATTATCTTGCCTTCCTAGTATGTACAGCCATCCTGCTTAGCCCCTCGTGCACCTTTCCTGATGGAGTGTTGTCCCTCAAACAATATTTCATACCCTTGACTCTCTAACCTAGAAACACTCAGATTATGATGTAGGTCAGGTACATATAAGACATTGTCTAATGTCTCTCCTATATCAGATACATAGACTTTACCTTCCCCTTTAACAGCAGATCGTTGACCATTAGCCAAGCTAACAAATGTTTGCTTAGCTGGTGTCAAGCCAGAAAACATTTGTAGATTATTTGCAATATTTTGACTCGCCCCACTGACCAACAACCAAGTGTTTTGAGATGCTGTTGCTGCCAGGGAAAAAGATGATGCTGAGGAACCACTCCTCATGTGTTGAGTAGCCCTATACCCTTGTCTCGCTGCTCCTGTTTCTCCTCTCAGGGCAGTGTGTCTCGAGATGTTTGTAGAAGCACACGTGAAGCAATGTTTCACTGTGTAAACAGTTTCAGGCTGCTCTGCTAACATCTTGAGATGTTGCAGATGTTGGCCTGTGCAGAGCATTATCTCCTTCCTTTCCTAGTTTAAAACCATTTCTGTTCTTCCTCCAACAATTGGCCAGTCAAATATGCCATAGTTACGTAAGTCCCTTTCTTGCATAGACTCTAAGCTAGTCACAAGAATGTCTCATGAAGTGTCTAACAAACTGAGCACCACATTTACCTTGTGTGCCTCAATAAACGCCATTCCTCTTTCTGCTAACTCCAGGAATATCTTTCTCATAGCCTGCAAGTGTGTGGATATGCTCTTCCTGGGCTTCAGTTGTGATTTATACAGTCTCCTTGTCAGCAACTTTTTACTGTCCACAGTCTCTCTAATGCCTCCCAGCACTCTTTTGCAGACTGGAGACTCCTCACATGTGTCAGCTGACTGTCCTCGAAAGCCAGGATTATGCTGGCTTTTCATTTCTTCTCCGGTCCTCATCATCCAGGACTGCTGGTGGATCAGTAACTATCATCCAAATCTCCATTCACAGGTACATCTCCATCTTTACACTCCAGGAGAGGTAGTTTGTCTCAGTGAGCCGAGACACCACAAAACCTCTTCCCATTATACTGACAGAATCCATGCTGCTGTTTCCATTACAATTTGAGACCGGAGTTTTGCAGATGTTAAAATCACATGCCCTGCAGAATAATTAAAAACACAAAGTAGAACCTTGTGTTGAATTGCCTACAGTGTCACAGATCCGGCTTGACTCAGATAGAAACATTCATTCTTTCATATCTTTATTTTTTAGGTTTCTTGATTTACACAGAGACCTGTGATTCAAAGTAATCAGTTCTGATAACATAGGTTATAGTGTCACAATATCATTCACCCATACCCAAATGGTATATATAATTAATATGATATATTGTCCTGGATATACATTCATGCATATCCTTATTTCCCAAATAAGGATATGCATGAATGTAATTCTGGCATCATATATATTTATAATTATTTTAACTATTTAATTATTTATTATATCGCAATGTACTCCAGGACTGATTTACTGCTGCTGCGAGAGTCCCCGCTCTCGCAGGTCTGGCCCTCCATTTTAACGAGGGCCCGCCTTGATGAGGGATTTATAAATCCGGAGAGGTGGGCGAAGCGCGGTCTTCGGGGTTTTTTAATTAAGAAATTAGTGATTATTTTAGGGGGTACCAGGGAGGGGGGGGGTTTAGGCAGGTAGAGACGGAGGGGGAAAGAGAGGGCCAGGCCAGCAGACGACGGAGGGGAGCGGAAGGATCCTTCAAGGGGGGGGGAGATATGTGTCGTGTCGGCAGAGGGCAATTCCATTCAGAGGGTCGTGGGGAGAGGCAGGTCCAAGGGGAGACAAGTTCGATCCTCCCGGTTGGGGGCACAGAACCGTTGGTTGCGAACGGTGAAGTGCCACAACCCCCGCAGGCTAGGTGGTCTGGGAGTACAGAGCCAGGGCCTGCGGCTGATGTTTTGTAATGCCAGGTCCGTGGTCAACAAGGCCCCCCTCATCCAAGATCTCGTGTTGGAGGGGGAGCCGGACCTGGCGGGAATCGCGGAGACCTGGTTGGGCCACGAGGGTGGGCTTCCCCTCGTTGAAATGTGCCCACCAGGCTACCGCGCCTTCCATCAGCCCCGGGCCCTAGGCAGGGGTGGTGGGGTAGCGGTCATTGTCAAGGAAAGCCTTGAGCCGAGAGAGACCAATGTGCCACAGACCACCGGCTGTGAGTCCCTCTGCGTGAAGTGGGGCCTAGGGAGGCAGTTGGGCTTGCTGGTTGTATACCTGGCTCCCCGCTATGTAGCAGCAGCCCTGCCCGAGCTCCTGGAGGTGATCGCTACGGTGGCAGTGGAGACCCCCAGTCTTTTAGTCATGGGGGACTTTAATCTGCCATCGTTGGGCGAATCATCCCAGGTAGCTCGGGAGTTCATGGCTTCCATGACGGCCATGGACCTGACCCAACTAATTCAGGGCCCCACTCACGAGGGTGGACATACGCCGGATCTCATCTTTGTCTCTGGCCAATGGAAGAGTGATCTGGGTATAGGGGATATAGTCATCACGCCCTTGTCATGGTCAGACCACTCACTTCTCCGGCTCGACTTTCCGACCGCTGCTCCCCTCCGCGGGGAGGCGGAACCAGAGTCTCCAATCTGGTACCGCCCCAGGCGCCTGATGGACCCGGATGGGTTCCAGACGGCGCTTGGGCCATTTCCTGTACCCCTGACCCGTGCCCCGATAGAGGACCTCAGAGCCGCATGGAATAGTGCGGCCGTGGGAGCCTTGGATCGGGTCGCGCCCTTGCGGCCTCTCTTGCGGCGCCGAACCACCCTGGCTCCTTGGTTTACCGAAGAGCTGCGGGTGATGAAACGCCGCAAGAGATGCCTAGAGGGAAGATGGAGGTCTACCCGATCTGAATCTGACCGGACACAGGTAAGAGCCCATTTACGGACTTACATTGTGGCGCTGAGAGTGGCCAAACGCCATCATTGTGCTACTCTCATAGCATCCGCAGAAAACCGCCCTGCCGCCCTGTTTAGGGTGACCCGCTCCCTACTTCAGCAAAGGGTGCGGGAAGCCCCGTTAAAGGGTAGAGCAGAGGAATTTGTGACTTTTCTGCAGGAGAAAACCGCTCAGATACAGAACGGGTTACCCTCCATTGATGGCCCAGTGGGATGCCACGAGACAGATCTTGTTTGGGAGGAGTTTGACTCCGTTACTTCCGATGATATGGACAGGTTACGTGGGCGACTGCGAGCCACCACATGTTTATTGGACCCGTGCCCCTCCTGGCTTGTACTGGCATCCTGGGAGGTGACACGAGGCTGGCTCCAAGAGGTTGTCAACGCATCCTTAAGTGAGGGTTCCTTGCCTGCTTCCCTAAAAGAAGCGATGGTGAGGCCCCTCCTTAAGAAGCCCTCTTTGGATCCAGCTCTTCTAAACAACTACCGTCCAGTCTCCAACCTTCCCTTCGTGGCGAAGGTTGTTGAGAGTGTGGTGGCACAACAGTTTCCCCGTCACCTGGAGGAAGTTGACTATCTAGATCCGCGCCAGTCCGGCTTTCGGCCCGGGCATAGCACCGAGACGGCATTGGTCGCGTTGGTTGATGATCTCTGGAGGGCCAGAGATGGAGGTTGTTCCTCCATCCTGGTCCTATTAGACCTCTCGGCGGCTTTCGATACTATCGACCATGGTATCCTATTGCATCGGCTGGGGGGGTTGGGAGTGGGAGGCACCGTCTTACGATGGTTCTCCTCCTACCTCTCTGGCCGATCGCAATTTGTGTTGGCAGGGGGGCAGAGGTCGACCTCGAGACCACTCACGTGTGGGGTGCCTCAGGGGTCGGTCCTCTCGCCTCTCCTGTTTAACACATACATGAAGCCGCTGGGTGAGATCATCCGTGGTTTTGGGGTAGAATACCATCTATACGCTGATGATACTCAGTTGTATATATCTACCCCAAACCACCCCAACGATGCCGTAGCGGTGATGTGCCAGTGCCTGGAAGGCGTGCGGATCTGGATGGGAAGTAACGGACTTAGGCTCAACCCGACCAAGACCGAGTGGCTGTGGTTTCCGGCTGCCCGATTCAACCAGCTTATTCCATCGCTGGCCATAGGGGGCGAACATCTTGCCCCTGTGGATGGGGCGCGCAATTTGGGTGTCCTCCTGGATTCCCGGCTGTCCATGGAAGATCAAGTGACAGCCGTGGCCAGGAGGGCGTTTTACCAGGTTCGCCTGGTCCGCCAATTGCGCCCCCTATTGGATCGGGACACCCTGCGCACAGTCACTCATGCGCTCGTGACATCCCGACTGGACTATTGTAACTCTCTCTACATGGGGCTCCCCTTGAGGTGCACCCGGAGACTTCAGCTAGTCCAGAATGCAGCCGCGCGAGCAATTATGGGAACCGCTAGGTTTACCCATGTAACACCGCTCTTGCGCGAGCTGCACTGGCTACCTGTCGTCTTCCGGGTGCGCTTCAAGGTGTTAATTATCATCTTTAAAGCGCTCCATGGCTCGGGACCTAGCTATCTGCGGGATCGGTTCCTGCCTCATACATCCTTGCGGCCGATTCGCTCCCACAGAGAGGGACTTCTCCGGGTGCCGTCCACTAGACACTGTCAGCGGGCGACACCCAGGGGAAGGGCTATCTCTGTGGCGGGCCCGGCCCTCTGGAACGACCTCCCCCCCGATATTAGGACGACCACGGACCTCCGCTCCTTCCGTCTTAAATTAAAGACTCACTTTTTCTGCCTGGCCGGCCTAGGATGAGTCTCTCTGCCTTTGGGGTTTTATGGGGAATTAGTATTATTTAGTTTTAATGGGAATTTTAGCGCAGGTTATATTTAATTTGTTTTTAGAATTGTTGTATGTATTTGGTTTTTATTCTACCTGTGCACCGCCCCGAGTCCCTGTGGGGAGAGGGTGCGGTTTTATAAATTAAAATTATTATTATTATTATTATTACAACAGCACTAAAGAAATCTTCAGAGGATCAGCTTAACCTAATTAGAACTAGTATGAAGAAACTTATTTACTTATTTACACTCCAAAACAGAGCTCTCTGACTATCTATTAAGTGCCAAGCAGGTAGAAAATCAGCAGACTGATAAAAATCTCTTTTAACTCAGCCCATATATAGCTGGTTGACAGCAATTGCTTTGGGGATTGTATAGCCCTACCTTTTCCATTTCCAGCTTGATAAGTAAAAGCTAAAATATGCCTGGCAACAGGTGCTACACTTCTGGAATTCATTAAAGAATCTGAATCTATGTTTCAGCAGAGTTTTATGGGTATTTTAATTTAATTAATTCATTTAATATATTGATCACTTGTCTTTAAAAAACAGCTTCCTCAGGCGATTTATAATTTGATTGTCAGGATTTGCGAGTTGACATTGATAATGGGCATAAGGCAGCGGTTGCCAGATGTGGCCCTTACTAGTTCCATCAGGGAAATTGGGACTTTTAAAGGAGTTAGTAGTTAATGTGATAGTATTTCAAATTTCACTTCTGGGGGAAGAAATATCCATCTGGTTCAATTCCAAGTAAGGAGAAAGACATTGAAAACAGGGAGGCTGATTGGAAAGAAGGTTTGATGATCAACAGAACCACCAATCACATGATTCTGGTGTCGCTGACAAAATGGAGTTGAAATTGGAGGGTTTCTATATCTTCTTTGAGCTTTCCACTTGAGCTTCCTGTTCCTGTGCAAGAACATGTATTCTATTGGCTGTTGTCAGACTCCCATGGGGCCATGAAGGGGTTATGTAGGAGTCATAGCTGGTTCTATAGGCAAAGCACAAATTCTAGGTGTTTAGTTGAAGTTGAGGGTGATCAAATAATTTCTATTGTGGCTTAATTGGGTTGTCCTGTCTTGGATCTTGAGTGAGGTCTAACCCTGCCATTCTGCCTTTGTTTCAAACTATCCTGTCTGCCTCCTCAGTTTGGTTTCTGAATAGACTGGCCCAATCTTTCTTAATGGGCACCTAAATGTCTGCTAGAATATTAAGAAAGACTTGGGAGCTGCTTTCTGTCTCCAAGAGCATGCTTCTTCATTTCTCCCTTTGGGGGGAAATATAATATTCTGCCTTTTTAAAAATATTTCCCAAAATATTTCATTCTTCTAAGAGAGAGGTGGGTGCTAACTTTCTACACTTCTATCAGCTTTATTCATCAACCCAGTTTCCAATGTTTGTCAATGTATGCTTCTACCACTATCTCTGCTACTATCACCAACATTATTGATGAAGCAATTTTCAGACACCTCCTGCCTGCTCTAATAACCAAATATTCTTTTTTTAATCTGCACATAAAGTCATGGTGAAGAGCCTGTTGCTGACTTCTTTATCTTCTTAGTTTCAGAACAAAAGACTGGACAGCTTTGTCTGGATGTGTAACAGCAATATTGTTGAACACATAAATACATATGTAAGCCAAGGAATTATTCAATGGCTATGATCCATGAAGATATCTCCAAGCAAATCTGTAAGCAAAAGTGATTTTTTAACCACTTGAGATGGAAATTTGCCTAATCAGGGTTCCAATTTGTTTAGAAAGAAAAAAGAGTAGTTAGCACACCTTAACTTTCTCCTGAACAAAAATATACCTTTTACTGGGTTTAGAAAAGCTGGACTTTTTACCTTTTTTATCCATGTATTTAATATGGGAAAACCTAAGATTGGCAATAGAAATATAATCCAGCTGCATATTTTTCTCATTAAAAACGCATCTTTTATTTCTGTTTCACTATCAGGTGAAAAATGACTTATTTAATAAGAGACATTGTTATAGCCTACTAGGTATATGATTAGCTACAATTTAGAAACTGATTTGTTACTAAAATTATCGAAAACTTTGTACTGCAAAGGTTTCATTGCAGGTGCCTTGACTACATTGCTCCACTAGGGGGTAGCATGATACAAAAATATACATCCCATGGCTGCAGTAAGATTTTCCATTAGCAAAACCTTGAATTTGCAGGGAGGGTTGCCATTTGCCTCCTCTATCTAAGTAACACCATGTTTTGTGTCTCTTTTGTTGGACTTCAACTTTTGTTTCTGCAGCTTCCTGCAGTATAATTAAAAAACACATCAACATGATGGAAGCTGGCACAGTGCCTTATCTTATTTGGCACATTGGCATACATGGATGATTGTAACTATTTTGATTTGGCACACAGCTCACCATGTAGTGTCATGATGTTTATTTATTTATTTGTGTTGGAAAGGCAGACGATTCAATTAAACAGGTTAATATGGCCACAGCCGTTTGCCCCCTGCTATCTCCCACAATTATAGTAAATCTGCCACCTGTTTATTTCCATAAAAATTCAATTACTGCACTACTAGTTTATTCTTCTTATGTGAGCAATTAACAGCAGGATGCTCAGAAATATTTCCCAGTCTAGGTTATTTTGTTGCTTATATTTTGCAGATGTTGTAGATCACCATTCCAAAATGGAAGGGTATGTTAAACAGAATTGTAGGTCTTTGACCAGACAGAATTTTTGGATCAAAGGATAGGCACACTTCATTCAATCTTATTTTGAAGTAACTCTTGCAATCTTATTGTTCATTACTAGAATTTGGATTTAGCAGAGCATACACATGTGGATACAATAAAGCTCACTAAGGATATCTAGAGACAGATGTTTAAGGTTGAAAGGGATAAGTAAAAGTTTATTACGCAAGTTGAATGTTCCAATAGAAAGCATGCATCTCTGATTTTTTTTCGTCATTAGTGCAGGAAAGGAAAAGAATAATGGGAGAATTTCCTGTAGGAAGCTAGTTAAAGTTAAACTTCCTGTAGGAAGCTAATTAAAGTTAAGAAAACAATCTAAGAATATAGTCTTCTGACTAGAGAAAACAGCACATAGACAAAGAAGAGAACAAAGCTATCTCAGCTCCTAAAGCACCACATAATTAATAGGATAATAGACGTACAGTATCAATCTTTTTGGAGCAACATTTCCAAAAAGGACAACCAATTCAGTATTCGAATTATGACTGGTCTTGAAACAACCTATATAAGCCATAGTAAGATGTTCAGGATAGCAGCCTTCCCATACGAGGGTATTTTCCTTTTGGGAATGTCTGGTCAGCTCTTAAGACTGATAAGCAAAGACTGTGGAAAGGTTAGGATTAGCACAAGATGTACGTTTGGGAAAGCTGAACATAGGTTTATGAGGCATTCTTGAAGTATTTTGTCTTCAGGTGATTTCACAATAGCATTAAGGTAAGTTGGGATACTGTTGTTACTGCAGGTTCTGAAATTTTAGCTCAACAACAGAGAATAAGATTTATACAGTGACAAACATATGTTTTGTTCAGATTTCTATTATGCTATAAAGCCATTTATGTACAAACAAAAGATAGCTGGACATGCTGGTTTTGATTGACTCCACTGTCTTGGGGTTCAGATATTTACACAAGAGTTGGAATGACACTGACATTTTGATCTCTCAACTTTTGAATGAAAACGGCATACCTAAATGTGAGGGTTTTTTTTCACTTTAATCTACCAGTTCCTATGTAGAGAGAGTAAGGAGGATTAGCCTGATGGTAATATACAGAAAGTAAACAAAAATGACTAAAACATTATTTAAGTCCATTAAGAATATTTGGAAATGATTGAGGTTACACTTTCCTAATTCATTGAAAGTTTGAGAAGAAGGAGGAGGTACATTAGCATAAGACTTGCAACTGTTTATCATTGTATAACCAATGATTTTAGCTTTCCTGTGGAATTGATTCTCTCGTCTGGTCTGGTCAGCCTAATGGGGTTGACATTTTGTGACCTGAATGTTCTCCTGAATGACAAAACCTAGGCTTCATTGTTCTCTTGCCTTTCTCTGAACTTGATCCAATTTCTCTGAATTATTTTTGAACTTCTTATAGTATGTAATATTTAAAGTGGGTATCATCTAAATAGAATAAAGCTAAATTATTTCTTCTCATTATGTGGAAATGATAGTTCTGTACATGTATCTTAAAATAACGTCTGATTTTTTTTCTTGCAACCACATCAAACTACTTGCTTGTATTTAGTTTGCTAAATTCCACTGTTTAGTTGTATTGGATTTTATACTAAATTACTATTCACAGATCTTTTTCATAAATACTATTATTAAACTAGTATTCCTACCCTGCATTTGAGTTTTCTTTTCTAATTGAAGAATGAAAGTTTCAATCTGTTACTTTAAGTGTGTCTGTCTGAAAGTGCTACATGATTTAGGACAGGGGTCTGCAAAGTTGGCTCTTTTAAGACTGGTGGACTTCAACTCCCAGAGTTCCCCAGCCAGCATAGCTGGCTGGGGAATTCTGGGAGTTGAAGTCCACCAGTCTTAAAAGAGCCAACTTTGCAGACCCCTGATTTAGGATATAAACCATCATATTCAAAGTTTTGTTTGGGAAATTTGATAAAAATAGGTGTGAGTGTTAGACACTAAGAATGGCTGATCAAAGAAGAATTGATGACTTTGAACTCTGATGCTGGTGTAAATTATTATGTATACTATGGACATACTATATTTACTATACTATAATACTCAGGACAATCAGAATAACTATTAGTGAGGTGTGAGGTTGTATAAAGCAGACACATCACTAGAAGCTAAAATCATGACTACATATGATTTGTGCAAAATCATTAGAGAAGGCAATGATGCTCGGAATGGTTAGTGGAACAAGAAGAAGGGGCATGCAAAGAACACAATGGCTTGAGAACATCAAATCTGATACAAAGGTGATTATCCAAGAATTGAAAGAAACTGTGCTTGACAGAGTAGCATGGAGACCACTTCCCAATAAGGTCGCCAAGACTCAGACATGGCTAAATGGTTAAAACAACAATTAATGAAAATATTGTGTAATAAAGGATGAAAGCATGATTCTTGTGCATCCCATCTGAAAACGTTGTGTTTTATTGGAACTGCTAAAATGTGGTCTTTGACTATTGATTGGAAGGATTGGAAAAAGGTGTGTGTGTGTGTGTTATAACACCCTGGTAAGCCCCAATTAAGGGAAGAAGCAAGCTGTTTTCCTTTTCTGTCTTTCGGCTCATCACAAGGGACCATGCAGACAGAAAGCTATTTTTTTCATTGCCTTTTGTTTACATGTGTTTTACGTTTGTGCTGATAAATAAAAAAACAAGGGAGACTAGTATAGATCTATTTCAAGCTATTTAGCTCTAATCAGCTAGCCATACCTTACTGGGATTCGAACCAGGAAGGTATTACATGTAAGGCAGATGTAATTGCCATTAGACCACTGGTTCTCCTCCTGATCAACTGAGCCAGGGGAATAAGTATATACTAGTCTCCCTTGTCTCCCTTTATTTATTTATCAGCACAAACGTAACATGCACGCACACACACACACACACACACATCCCAATACCAAAGAAAGGAGTCTTTATGAGTGTGCAAAATACTGTGTAACTATTACACAGTATGTGTAATACATAGTTACACAGTAACTATAACTACATAGTTACAATTGTAACTATGTAACTATCTATTTCAGATGCGGGCAAAACAATGCTTAGAATCATCCAATGCAGTTCAAATCCTTATATGGAAAGAGAGATAGATGTGCAAGCTGCCTTTAGAAAAAGCCAAGGAACAAGAGGCATTGATATTGATTGACTAACAGAGAAATGAAGAAAAAGAAGCAAAAAGGGTAAATATATCTTTTAATTGATTATAGGAAAGGGTTTAATTGTATTGATCATGCCAACCTGTTGAATGTATTCAGAAAAATGGTTATCTCAGAACATCTTATTGTCTTTATAGAAAACCTATACATATATCTGAAAGCCATAAAGGACAGAACAGAACATGATGGAATAACAATTTCTTAGTTGGCAAAGTAGTGAAACAAAGCTATATACATTCTTTATTTTTTCAACTTTTATGGTGTATGTATGTATGTATGTATGTATGTATGTATGTATGTATGTATGTATGTATGTATGTGAGATGGTATTCAGCAGGTTCTGATCAGTTCTGGAGAACTGGTAGCAGAAATTTGAGTAGTTCGGAGAACCTCTGACTGGCCCTACCTCCATCTATTCTCTGCCTCCCAAGTCCCAGGTGATGGAGAGGAAATAGGGATTTTTCAGTAACCTTCCCCTGGAGTGGTGATGGTGGGAATGGAAATTTTACAGTATTCTTCCCCTGCCACACCCACCAAGCCATACCCACAGAACCAGTAATAAAATGTTTTGAATCCTACCACTGGTATGTATGGGTACATTCATGTGTCTGTATGTAGATAGATAGATAGATAGATAGATAGATAGATGGATGGATGGATGGATGGATGGATGGATGGATGGATGGATGGATAGATAGATAGATAGATAGATAGATAGAGATAGACAGAAGGGGATGTGTGGATTAGAAAAAGATGAATGGGGTTTTAAAATTAAATAAAGACCCCTCAGTAATCTGTGTATATTGATGACACTATTCTCATAGATAAAAATGGAAACAACCCATAAACTTTGCTAGCAGAAGAAGGGGACAGAATGAAAAATGGGTTGCCTTTACTAAAATTAAATGTAAAGGCAACCAAACTATTGATAGCAACTATAATTTAAAAAAAAACAATAAAGATTGTCACTCTATGGAAATGAAAGTTGGACTTTCAGAAGAAGATTACAAAGAGTATTTGCTGATTCATAAACTGAAGATCAAGCAAGCTATGATAGCATATATCTTTTAAGGTTGCTAGCTGAAATAACAATTTTAAGAAACTTGTTATTCTTTTTTATGTTTAATATATTTTTCTGGCATGATATGGAATAGATATCCAAGCAATTTATTTATTTATTTAAATTTATATCCCGCCCTTCTCCAAGAAGGACCCAGGGCGGCTTGGATTCTTTCAGTAGAGTACTATACAGTGTAAAATAAAGCACATGGCAAACTCTATGCAGTCACATGTGGGAGGTATTGAAAACCACTGTTGAATTTTGGACAAGGTAGTGCATATTAATCATCACTTAGAAAAACACAGGGACATTAATCACTAGTCCTCATGCCTGGGAATAATATATATCCAATCAGTTCTACTTAGTACACTTTTGAATGGTGCATCAAACTACCAGGAAGACAATTAGCACTACATATTAAATGTCTGCACATTCACAACTTGTCTTGTTGGAAACAATGTAGTAAATATGATAAGAATGCCTACATTTCTTAAAAATAAACATTGCCAAACTAACTTCATCTCTTTTTCTTTAATTAGGCAACATCATTATATCACGAGAACAATTTAAACCTAATGTATCATAACTTTAGCTTGAATTTAAAAGTATTTGACATAATAAACTGATTGATTATGTATCATCAATTATGTGCATGGTGACCATTATCACTATGATAAGACTGCTGCAGTTTTCTCCCCAAAGCCACATCTACTGTATGTTTAAAGTTATGTTTACACATGCTGGATATCTTTTCCCCCCCATTATTTGTTTCCTTGGAAAGTAGTCTTCTTCCATAGTTTGACACAAAACAAGGAACAGCAATGGGTAGATACATGGGGTTCTCTTGCATATTTTATAACCACCTTATTCAGTAGGCTCTTCAACCACTGAATGGGTGAGATCCTGAAATTAAAAATTAATCTCTGCCTTTGGCAAAGCTCCGTTGACTTTCCTTTGATCCGCCTTGGAATCTTCAGATCTCAAATCTTTACTTGATCACTCTGCTCAGCTCAGCTCAGCTGGGAAGGGCTACACACTTTTCATAAAACAAAAGTTACAGTTGAGTATTTATATGAAAGATAACTGCATGAAAGGACAGAAGGTAAGGCATGGAGAATTTGGGTTGAATAAGCTTAGCTGGTAGTGTCTACAATGACAGCTTCCAATATCACTAAAGGGATGGATGTACTTCTTGCACAAAATACCTGATTTGCTCAGTCTCTTCTTTGGCTGTATGAGTGGCAAGTTATTTCAGCACAGGATCATGAGGAGAAAGTAGAAGGGAGTGCCTGAAATAGGATCTTTTCCAAAAGCCATGTCCTACCTTAGCTGTTTTATCACAAGACCAAATTGCATTATTGTATTTGTTAAAAGACTGAACAGCTTCCTGATTTATTTTCTTCTTCTTTTAAAATTTGATTTTAGTATGCCTTCCGATGCAATAATTTGCCAATTTTTCATGTGGACGCTATTTCACTACAACAGCTCCCAAGATGAAAGTGAAGAGGTAAAGGCATTTTATAGTTGTAAAAATGAAGTGAAGGGACTCATAGGTCCTATAAATGTGTTGATGTGTTAGGCATGGGTGGTGGGGTTGATTAAATTAGAGAGTTAATAGTATATCCAACAGCACAACATGGCTAGAAAATGCAACAAAACTCCCTAGTTGCACAAATAATGTGATTTACTGAGTTGGAAAATGTAAGGTATTTGTCCCATATGGTGTTTCAGATGAAGAGTCAGATCTACTTGTAGAACGAACTGTTCTGCACCCCCACTTTAAGGCAGTAACATCAGATTGTGGCAAAGGTTTTTATAAACAGGAAAGTCTAACATGCAAGCAGTAAGTATCACTGCAAATTAAATGTGCTTTGTTTTCATCACAGTTACTAGCCAATATTAAAGCTCTCCTTGACTGACCCCCTCTGATCATCTATTGTTCAAATACAAAACATTCTGAATGGCTGTTTGTACTTTTCAAATACAATATATTCATAGCATAGAAGTCATTATAGCATTCCGGTATTTGTAATAGTTAAAACAGGGCACTTGAATGTAGAATTATAAGATCTAAACAATATAGGGTATCATCTATGAATCTCCATTATTTTACAGAATTCCCTATAGGAAGTGCTCTTTTTTATGTATGTATGTATGTATGTTTGTATGTATGTATGATATGATTCTTATTTATGAATACATGTATGTTGTGTATGTATGCAATAAATATTGTTGATTCTCTAAGAAACAGAGTCCTAATAGAATGGAACTTTAATCAATCCAGTGAATTACTTATATAACTTTATTAGCTTTCTTTTTTTAAATACCAAGCACGTACTCACATTTTTGGTTTTGAGTGAACAAGTTGTTACAGTATGTGACGCCCATGTCTGTTATTTGCATATCTCTCTATCTCTCTATCTCTCTATCTCTCTCTCTATCTATCTATCTATCTATCTATCTATCTATCTATCTATCTATCTATTCATTTTGTCATGTTTATGTAGTGTATATTGGAGGTGGTGACCTTTTGAGAGAGGTATACAATGAAATTTCATTTTAATGTATGCTGTACATTCAAAGTAACAATAAAGTTATCCTATCCTATCCTATCCTATCCTATCCTATCCTATCCTATCCTATCCTATTCTTCCTGTGGAACTAGAGAAGGGGACCGGTAGCTCTCTAAATATTGTATTCCTCATGATTGTCCATGCTGACTAGGCATGACATGAGAGCAATGTTCCATAACTAAGGGGCTGCTATAAAGAAGAGGTGGATCAAGCTATTCTTCAAAGCACCTGGCAGGACAGGAAGCAATGGATGGAAACTAATGAATGAGAGAAGTAATCTAGAACTAAGAAAAAATTTCCTGATTTCCTGTTCCTGTTAGAACAATTGATCAGTGGAATGATGTACCTTCAGAAGTTGTGGGTGCTCCAACACTCAAGCTTTTAAAGAAGAGATTGGACAACCATTTGTCTGAAATGGTGCAGGCTTTCTTGTTTGAACAGGGGTTTTGACTAGAAGACTTCCAAGGTACCTTCCAACTCTGTTATTCTGTTATTCTGACTTGGGTTTCTGTAACTTGTGGTGAAAAAAAATAGCTGGAGGGCTACTGCTTTCCTCTCTTTGCAATAGAAAAAAAACCCAATTAGCATAAATATCTTATTTATGTCCTTTTCAACAACATTAAAAAATTCTTATCCTTCTGTATTTTGTATATATTTACAATATGGCACGTTTTTCAGAATTTGAAGGTGTTGTGTTAAAAATAGAAAAATTGGAAATATTATTTCAGTATCTGCCACTTTAGAAGATATGCACTACTCTGCACTGCTTATTTAATAATAGAGAACATTCCAGTAACATTGTATGACAACTTTCCCCCCTGGGATCTTCACAAAACCTCCTGTAGTTGTTTACGTCTTGTGATGTTATCCCTTTGGAAAAACTCTTTAAAATAAACTCAGTGTGGCTTATGTAGTTATATGTGAGATTCTGCCGGTGGCAATGTTGATGTAAACTCCTCTGTGTCTAAACAATGATGGCTTAAGAATTTTGAATTTTACATCTCCATAAGAAAATGTCAGACACAATCATGCTTACTTTTTTAGTTAATGCCATATAGGTTGAAAATTCTGTTGCAGGCATGTTGGATTTGCAGCTTAATAAAGATGTTGAAAACACTGACAGCTCCATTAATATGTTTGCTGTTGAAGGTGCATTACAAATAACAATTCAGAAATTTTCTTTGTAGGCGTGGTTTGTGTTTATGTGTGAGAGAAAAAGAAAAAGAGAGGAAAAAACGGGAAGGGAAGAAAGAAAGAGAGAGAGAAAAGAAATTGAACTGATTTAAAGGAAAATTTCCAATCCTCCAAAGGGACATATGAACCTTATCTAATCTAGATTGGACTCATTTATATAGGATCATTTTCCAATCAAAAGCACCTTTCACTCCTTTAGGATATACCAGATCAGGAGCAGACTTCAGAGAAAACCAGAACTACAGCTTTAGAGATAAGCTGTAACAACAGAATCCTGTGACTCTGATTGTGCTTTATTTCACCTTTCTCTTATATCTCAGTGGGTTTGCCTGAGTTTTTTCCAAATATTATCTTAATCGAACAACAGACTATAGAGTTGGAAGGGATCTTCTGGTCCAAAACCCTGCCTCAAGCAAGAAACCCCAAACCATTTCAGGCAAATATCTATGAAGATTCATAGTTGTCCCAAAGGTACTTTTTCAAGACTCAACTAGACTTTCTTCCTCTTTTCTTTGAAGAAATTTCGCTTTTTATCTATGAATTTTCTTCAGCTGAAGAAGAGAGCTGAAAAAGCTTTTTGGGTGAGAACAAAAACAAGAAATTCCAGTTGCCTTTTGAAAAAGCACCTTTCGGATTTTCCCTTTTTTGAAGATGGGAAACACGTCAGCTCTTTTCCAAGCATCAGATAGTTCCACAGTGTTCTAGGTTTTTTGAAAGATATGGTACCATGATTCTGAGATGGCATCATACATACAATAAATACTATATAAAAATAGGCTGCCTTTTTCTGGATTCACATATCATCCTTATCTTCCCAAGTTGCTACTACTTTTCTGTCCAATGAAATGAAAGGAGGAGTATATTTTTATGTCTACAGAACTTATTTTCTGATTTTAATAAATTCAGTAAGACCACACTTGGAATAAAGCATCCAGTTGTGGCCACCACATTATAAAAAAGATATTGAGATTTTGGAAAAAGTGCAGAGAAAAGCAACTAACATGATTATAGGCCTGGAAACTAAAACATATGAAGAATAGTTGCAGGAACTGGGTATGGCTAGTCTAGAAAAAAGAAGACCAGGTGTGACAGCAGTATTCAAGTTTTTGAGAGGCTGCCACAAAGAGGAGGGGGGCAGCTTATTTTCTAAAGCACTGGAAGACAAGACAAGAAACAATGGATGGGAAATAATCAAGGATAGAAGCATCTTGGAATTAAGGAGAAACTTCCCAACAACGAGAACAATAACCAGTGGAACAGCTTGCCTTCACAAATTGTGGGTGCTTCATCATTGAAGGTTTTTCAGAAGAGACTGGACAGCCACTTGTCTGAAGCAGGGAGTTGGATTTGAAGACACCCAAGATTCCTTCCAGCTTTATTCTGATTAATTGATTTCCTGATCTTTATTTAATTCTTTAGATTAAAGAATGAAGCCTATCATGATTTCACATCATGTTTTCATTACATTAACATTTCATTTCAAATATGTTCAGTATGTTAATGGTGGGCCTTATTTGAACAGATATATATTTTGAATTATATTAACTACTAATTTGCCGATTATTGTAAATGTTATGAAATGCATATACATTTTGTATATGTAGGTATACTATTGCTTGTTTCTTTGCATTAAAGTAATAGAAATTTCAGACTTCCGGTTCCGGCTCCAGCGGTGACGGGCGAGCCTAGGGCTCGCTCGCCGCTTTGTTTCTTTTCCTGCCCCCCCACGGGGGCGAGACGCCCCGTTTTTGGGGGTCTTCCGTAAAGCCGGCTTGCCTGGGTCGTCCTCCCCCAGCGGCAGCTGGGAAGCGACCCTTGTCTTCGGCTTAGGTGGAGGAGGACATGCTGCGGGGGGTTTCCCCTTCGCCAATGGCGGGCGGCATCGTTCTGAAAACATGGAGAGAGCTGGCCGTCTGAGTCGGAAGGCTTCCCGGGGCTTCGGCTGCGAGGGTGAAAGTGAGTGGTTTAACATTTTTTTTGCTGTCAGCCTGGGCTGAAAGAACTTGGAGGGGGGTGTCTGCTTGTTAAACCCCCCCTCGGACTAAAGCGGCACTTAAGAATGGCTCCTCGCTGCGAGGAAGCGGATATCTTTAATCTGGACTGTTTGAAACAAGGGAAAGTGATCTGCGGTTTGTCTTTGAAACAAAGTATCTAGGTCTGGCTGATTTGAAACATTTTTTTTTACCACTCTCTCCTTCTGGCTCTGAGTCTGGGCGGTGGAAAATGGCTTCTCTTTGTCCCTGAATGACTATTTTACTTATGGAAAATTCACAGCGTCTCTTTGTGATTTGGACTCCCTCTGGTTATTAAAGAAGAAATTTTTTTTTGGATTTGTGATTTCTTTTCTGGAGTGCCTTCGTTGTTATAATTATTGATCTGGAAAACTGTTTCTCTCTTGGTTCCTGAACTTTACAACCCTGAACTGAACTTTTGGCTCCTGACTTGCCTCAACAGCCCCACCCAAAAAACGCAATTTTAGTGGCACGGATCTTAACAGCTAATCATGGCACAAGAATCAGCACTGGCAAGCTTAGAACTAAGGATGGCCTCTCTTGAATCTGTTATACAAACTTTGGTACAAGAAATCAAGGCCCAGAGGGCAGAAAATATCAACTTTAAAAAGGAATTATTGGACACACGGAAACAAGTGCTGGAGAACACACAGAAGAATGAAGAACTGGAAGGGGGGCTGGCGGGGGCTAAGGGAGAGATTAAAAATGTTACTAATGAGGTTGTGGAAATAAATGGGCATGTGTCTAGGATTGATATGGAAAGGATGACATATTTTTTGAGATTTCAGAATGTTTCTGAGGAAACTGATGAATGTCTCCCTGAACTCATGAGCACAATTATAGCAGACTATTTACATAAACCTAAGGATGAGATCAGGGGGGACATTGACCTAGCCTACAGAATAAACTCTGTATATGCCAGGATAAATGAAGTACCCAGAGAGATACATGTTAAATTTGTTAGAAGGTCAACCAGAGAGGAAATCTTGAAAGTGCAAAGAGGAGGTCCGTTAATTTACCAACAAAAGGAGGTTGCCATCCTGAAGCAGATCCCAAGAAAGATTAGAGAAGCAAGAAGGAAATTTTCCTTCTTGTCCAAAAATTGTTTGACCACGGGATCTGGTTCAGGTGGGTGACGCCCGAAGGGATGCTGGTGTTCTGGGAAGGAGGAAGAGTGAGGATTAAAACAGTTGCTGAGGCGGAAGCCTTTCTTAAAAAACATTCCTTTGTCCTGGGGGAAGATCCAGGGGGGGCAGGGGGGGGCCACGGCCCCGCCCGCTGGGTGCCTGGAAGGAGAGATAGAAGATATAATTGCCAAGAGACTTAGATCTAAAAAATAACTTTGCCTTGATTTTTTGAGTAATATTGTGTAACATGTGCATCTGGATTTTTGTAAATGACTGACAGCATAGAATTGAGAACTTAGAAATATGTACTTGCTTTCACTTTGTAGTGTGCGGAAAATGTTTTTTGTTAATGATCTATTTTGATGTCCCGGTAGGGCCGACGACTTTGACGTGAATGCTCTCAAAATTTCTTTGTATCCCTTACCCTATCCTACTGAAAAACTGTAAAACCAATAAAACTTTTTCAATATAAAAAAAAAGTAATAGAAATTTCAGATAGAAACATGGAATTTTGGTTAATTAATATTTACTGGCATATGCAAATAAATATATTTATGCCAGGAGAGTTGAAGATGAATACAATTTATGATCACTAAGTTGAATTTCCTTTAAAGAGTTTGAAATTAAAATATTGGGAATCTGATGAAAAACTGTAATCATTTAAAACAAGGGTGTCAGACTCAAGACCGGGGGGTTGGATTCAGCCTGGGGGTGCTGAGATCTGGCGTGCAGATGTCTCTGCTAACAAAAACAGATCTTGGGTGGACTATGTGCGGCCCTTCCAAGTTCCATTTTCGCTGGCAGAGGGTTAAAGGACCATCACAGCTGAAAATGGAACTTGGGAGCCCGTTTTCGCTGACAGAGTGCTCAGGCCACCACAGGTGCCCGACATGAGTGATGTCGAACTGGCCATGCCCACCTCCACCCCTGTGAGGTTAAACACAATCCTGATGCAACCCTCAATGAAATTGAGTTTGACCCCCCTCATTTAAAACAAGTGAAACAAGATATTGCCTCTGAAACTTTAAAAATGGTAGACTGAGATTCTCTGATAATATCTCTAAACTTTATAATTCTTATATTTATACTATTTATATATCAGCAGCAAATTGCTAATGGTTTGTTTGATATTCAACCTCAATTTCAGGACCGTATGGGAGACCATCTTGGGAACCATCTTTGAAGCTTCAAGAGATATTAGAAACAATTCAATTGATAAAAATTGGGAAAGCTCCTAGCCTAGACAACTTTCTGATATAAAAGTACAAGTATTTATACATTTATTGAAATTTAATCAATATGTATGGATGTCCATACATATATTTGTTGGTCCCAATATTATTAGGAGTCTAATAATATTGGGATGATGCAGGCTTCTGTAACATTGATTTCAAAATTGGGTAAAGATTTAACATTGTGTGTAAGTTATAAACCTGTTTCATTAATTAATATAGACACTAAGTTATTAACTGCTTTGTTGAATAGACAGTTGCAGAGTGATGTTATACATAATTCATCTATCTCAGTCTGGATTTATTAAAAATAGATAAGCTTAGGATAATTTATGTTTATTAATAGATATTTTGTATGTACTTCAAGATAGATGGGATTCTGCTGTATTAATATCTTTAGATGCTGAATTTTGTAATATGGTTCATATAAAGTTTATAAAGCAAATTAGAGATAAAAATGAAATATTTCATTCTTTTATTTATTTAATTTATTATTTATTAACTTTATTGGTCATGCATTTTATTACAGGCAGCTTTTATTAGGCGGGCTGCAATTTATTATTTGCAACCAACAAGAAGAGAAACAACAAATTGGTTAATCTGGGTTATTGTATGGCCCCTGTCAATGTTGTCTTCTTTCTCAGTTGCTTTTTTACTTAATTCTTGAGGTATTAACAATTTGTATTAAGTAATTCTGGATATTATTGCAGTCTTGGATTTTGAGTGGCAGTATCAGATAATTGTTACTTCTAGTTCAACATTCCAAAGAACACCATTGCAAATAATGATAAAGCTTAAAATAATGGTGTGTGCTAGAAGGCCCAAAACTATTCCTGGAATATCAAAAAGGTTTTCATTTATGTGTCATGCTTTAAATATCTATTTTATGCATCAGGGAGTCAAAGGACACATGTCAGTTATGTTATCTTAATTGGTCAAAAGAACTTAGCAGTTGCTTGCTATTTTGTAAGACAAGGTAGGGAGGGCTACCTCCCAGCTTCCTTAAACTGTTTTAAACTTGGCTCATGTATAGCTTGGACCATTATTCTAGCTTTGCCCTTTTGGAAACTGTTCAATCCAAATTATGTAGAGAGATATTTCAGGGCCTGTTGCACTTCTAACATTCTTTGAATTAGGTTTGATGAAGATAAAGGCCAGGTTGTTACCTACAGGCTGGATGAGGAACATCAAACTAATTATGGATGAGGAACATCAAACTAATTTAGGCAGAGTTCCCAAACCCCCTGTGGAAGAGCAGATAAGGTCTTGTCTTAAACCTTAAACTGGTTTATGTTGGCCATAGAAAAGCCATTACTCTGGGAAGGTATGGTGTTTTTGCTTCAGCACACTTAGTAGTGCTAGATATACAGTACTGCTATTACATCTCAGTCTGTTATTTTGTAGTTTATTTTCCCAAATGATTTTGAAATTTCTTTTCATATTCTAGGATATTACCCAATTTTGTGTCACTTGGTATTATTTATGCCTTTCTTTTTCTGCCATGACAATTTTCCCAACAACCATGGAATTTCTGGAATCACTTGAGAATCTCTGACACTGTTTTTTAATCCTAAAAAAAACCCCTATAAACAAATCAGTTATGCTTTAATATTGGAATTCATTCTAATATATATTGTGTCTGCATGTGTTTATAATATATATTTCATATATACCATGCACACTTTATACATGATGGCTCAGTGGTTAGAATGCAGTACTACATGCTACCTCTGCTGACTGCCGGCTACCAGCAGTTTGGCAGTTCGAGTCTCACTGGCTCAAGGTTGACTCAGCCTTCCATCCTTCCAAGGATGGCAAAATGAGGATACAGATTGTTGGGGGCAATATGCTGACAGTGCTATAAAGCATTGTGAAATGGTATATATCTAAGTGCTATTGCTATACATAACTAAGCCTATATGTTCACTTCTTTTTATACATGAGTTCCACAAGTTCCCCCAGATCTGTTGCATATGTTTCCTTTTTGTTAGATCACATACATACAATATAGCCTGTATGTTTCTTTGACTTTTGTTCAACAGATTTGCAGAAGCTATTTGTTTTTTCACTGCACTTATCTAGTTCTTATAGTGAAACTATCAATGAATGCTGTGACAAGGGTTTTGGTTATCAAGTGGTTTGTCAGAAACCGAGAGGGAGTAACTGACTCAAGGAAGGATGAAAACATGGATTGCCTGCTCCTTAACATACCTCCTTAACATGCATACCATAATGGCTCTTACATACACCATTTGCTTCTCCTCTTCCTGTTATTCATTATATCATTATGCCAATATGTACAACCAAAGCTCAATGTTCCCCAAGCATATGCTATTCTATTCAAGCTGGTATTTCTAATTTTGAGATTATCTTGCTATTGACCATATTATTGTCCTCATTCCACAATTATAAATATACAATTCAAGATCCATTTTCCCAGGTTTAGAAATAAACATGCTGTAGAAGTAAAGCACAAATTAATTCCAGAGAAAAAGGGAGTAATAAATATAGATAAAATAAAAAAGTATAGGAATATTTCTATGACAATACAGACCTGAATAGTTAAACTTATGTTTTTTTCCAATGCTAATGTCTAATTTAAAAGATGGACATTAAGAAAGAAAGATGAAAATATTCATATTAAGGATTTGAAGAGAGATTTCAAGATTAATCAATGAATTGTTCCTCAACTGGAAAAAAAGATTGTCTGCTTCTTTGAAGTGATAACCAACAAGTAAAGCCTTATATTTTTTGATATGTGATGCAGATATGTGAAACTAGTAAAATTACTATGCTTTGCAAATATGAAAGCAGAAGAAGAAAAAAGCAACAAATAATGTGCATGGATAGAACCAAGCAGGTCTTTAAAATGCCCTTGGAAAGGATAATATTCATCACTGAAATCAAAACAAGATAATTGGCATTTGTCCATAAAATGGATGGCTAAGCCTGAGATAATGGCACTTCTTATTGTGCCATATCTGTCATCAGACATTGGTGATCATGTTGGTGATCCTATTTTTATCAACAGCTGCACAAAAAAGTGCTGTTGAGTTTTGTCCAAACTCAAAAGTCCCTTAGATTTTGAAGCCATGATGTTCTTTTGCCTTCAATTTTTCCTTGGAAGATTAAGTGAATTATGCTGTATTTTGTTGGGTGCCGTGTCACATGTCCAAAATATACTAACTTTCACTTTTTTATGCTTTTGATGATTTCCCTTGGCTTTCCCAGGCAGCTTATCACTTCCTCACATCTGATTTTGTCAACCCAACTTATACGTAACAGCTGCCTATAAATCCATATTTCTAATGCGTCTAGTCTCTTTGAGTGGCTTTCTGTCAGAGACCAACTCACCACTCCGTAGAGCTGGATAGAAAAGGTGTAGCATTTGACAAGCCTGATTTTCAATCTTAAACTTATGTCATGTCTGCAGAAGACCTTTTTCATTTTGAAGAATGCTGTTCAAGCTTAAAGTAGGACCTAATTCACTAAAGGGTGAGCTGAGTCTGATGTATGACTCCTCAGTACTTCAAATCAAATAATTTTTAATTCATTTGTGTGAAATTGTGTTTCTCACTGGATTGTTCAATATTAATCTGTCAAAATATTACTATTACATCATTGCTGTAATTTGCAATCTCTAGCTCAATGAAAATAATACCAAACAATTGTCTCATTAGCATTAATGAAATAATTCTATTCAAGGGCTCTGGGAAATCAATTTTAACCTAATGGCAAATGAATAGCATAATGTAGTATTTCTACTTCCACTATACAAAAGTTATAAAGAAGTATTTTAATGGTGTTATTATTTGTGTCATCAAAGGCTACTTAATATTTTATGTAAAGGTAAAGGTTTCCCTCACACATATGTGCTAGTTCTTCTCGACTCTATATTTACTATATTAATATTAATAATATAATTTACTGTATTAATTAAAACAACACATTTGTCAGCAGCTGACATACAACATTATCCAATGGTATTTCTGGTTAAATACAGTCTAGGTATAGCTTTTGGCAGAGTTTTGCATTAAGATTTCAATAGTACTTCAAATGATTGATTAAGGCAACAATATGTGGTCAGAAGACTTGAATGTACAAAAAAAGACCATATGCTTTGTCATAACATCAAGATAATTGTCTGATTCAATAGAGAACCAGAATGGTTATATAAAAACCCTATTGATCTAAGTGAATCAAGCATGTTGCATTTATGCATATGTTCACTTATGGGAACCACTTAGCAAGAAATTGAGATTTATTTTCTGATGTAATTGTGCATAAATGTAAGTTTATAGTACAATTGCATTCTGTACTTGAGGCATTTTATCTATAGTTACTACTACTTTCATGTATTGAATATTAATGCTGTTGTAGTGATTTTGCTTTTCATTTTTATGAGATGACATGGATAAAATAGTGGTATGAAAGTTCAGTGGTATCAGTGGTGGGTTTAAAAAATTTTTAGAACCTACTCTCCAGGTGTGGCTTGCCAGTCATGTGACAGGGTGGGAGTGTCCAACTTGTAAAATGTGATGAAACTCATTTAACAACGTTCTTGCTTAGCAACCAAACTTTTGGGCTCAATTGTGATGATAAATTCTCTTTCCTTCTTTCCTTCTTTCCTTCTTTCCTTCCTTCCTTCCTTCCTTCCTTCCTTCCTTCCTCCTTTCTTTTCCTTTCCTTTCTGCCTTCCTTTCCTTTCCTTCCCATTGGGTTACTGGCAGCGGCAGGCCAGACTTACTTCTTGGTCCGCCAGTGGAACCTCCTCTCACCGGCTCTCTAAATTTTACCATCCGGCTCTTGCGAGTAGGTGCGAGCCTGTAGAAACCCACCACTGCGTGGTATGAAAGTTTGTGCCATACTGTAACTTAAGGTGTTGTGAAACTACTTATTACATGTTGTCCTGCAATATTAATTAAATATAATTAGGCTAACTATTCCAGATATATATATACTATTATGCAAAAAATAATATCAATCTTTTAGAGAATATATAAATAAATATCAACAGGAAATTGCTGTATTGTATGAATAGGCAAACTTATACGAGGACACGATGCATAAAGAAACAGAAGTAATTTGTGTGTAATCAAGAAACATTCAAATCTTTTTTCAAAATGCATTTTAATTAAATCTGGTTGACAACTGTTATACACTGGATTTCTTCTGGGGGAGCTATGGTGAACAGAAGGCAGTGCCATGAAGAGACAAAGAAAAAAATGATAGAAAATTAATTTGTGGGACATTATTTGAAGGAATCAAAGATTGAAATTTAACATAATTTAATCAAAACTTTTCTTGATTCAGTTTAAATGAATAGGATTTAAAGATTTGCTTATATATATGATACGGGAAGAAGAGATTTGTTGTATTTTTAGAGAAAATTATGTTCTAATTTAAATATGTAAGTATTTCTTTTAATAAATTTTTAATGATTTTAATAAATTTTAATAAATTTTTAATGATTAATTTAGTAAATACTGAATGATGAGGTTTTATTATTTGCTAATAGATCAAATATCTAAATAAATAAAATATCAACCAAGATTTTTGGTTGAAAGGTTATAGAATATGTATGTATGTATGTATGTATGTATGTATGTATGTATGTATGTATGTATGTATGTATGTATGTATGCTGGTCTTGTTGTATTCGGGTCTTTTCCTGTGTAAGATTGAGATTGTCTTGGCAACGTTTCGGCGAGGTCTCACTTGCCATCTTCAGATGGCGAGTGAGACCTGCTGAAACGTTGCCAAGACAATCTTAATTTAACACAGGAAAATACAAGACTAACACTCTGAATAGACTGAGTTGAAATGACAGGAAAGGGAGGAGGTGGTGACATATTGGAAGACAATTCTCTTGTATGTGCCGGAATAAACCAAGAAAATCTACGAAAACAAGTATGTATGTACGTATATACACACATTCCCTTCCTCCTTTCCCCCTCTCTTCACCTTTTAGTTTTTAATATTTTTCTTAATTTGTATGTTTTTATGCATTTCAAAGTTCAATAAAAAGTATAAAAATGATAATTCTATGAGTAAAACATATTTTTTATTCTAGGAAAAGATCTACGTGTCTTCAATTTTAAATGGAATTTTGGAGATGGCAGTGCTAAATTAATTGACTACATTAATTATAACAAAAATATACTTTTTAAAAAAAACAATGTTTTGTTGACATATCAAATATGAAATATTTAATTAGCAGTGTTTGTGTGTGTTTGCTTGCAAATTGAAACGGGAGTATCTGCTTAATTTATTCCGGCACATACAAGAGAATTGTCTTCCAATATGTCACCACCTTCTCCCTTTCCTGTCATTTCAACTCAGTCTATTCCGAGTGTTAGTATGTAATAGCTGTTTTGTGGTCAAAAAAAGAAATGCATTTGGGGAAGCTCATTTGAGGAGTCGATGTACAGAAGTCCACATTAAAACCACTGCAGCACCTATCCCTAATTGGCAATTGTTGTGGATAATTTGCACAGAGATTTTGTGAATTGATCGAGCATGAAGATTCTGTCAAGGTCACATTGAAGAGAACTTGTTGAGAGGGAGAAAGGTATTCATGAAGTAAAATAAATCACAACTTGATTAGTTGTACTAACAAGAAAGAATTCTTTTCGGCAAGGCATGAATACTTATAAAAAGCAAAGAAACCTTTTTATCCCATGAGGGAAAAATCCGTATTATAATAATTCCTCTCCTTTCTTTTCTTTCCCCTTTCCTCCCCCATCATAATTCAAAATATGCTACTAAAAAGTATGACACATAACTATTACTCTGGATGCATGTTTTCCTAGATAAATATGCTATGACTTTTTGTTACCTGGCATTGTATAAGATTTGCTTCCACCCCAAAATACGTTTTACTAAACATAATTAGGAAATAGTAACTTGGATACTGTATTATATCTGCAGTTATTCCAGGCCAAATTGAGAACAATGTAATATATTATAAAGCAAGTAAAAAAACAGGTGTTCTGTCTGGAATATAGTGGAAATATTAAATATCTCATGTCTACTTCACCGTACATAATAATCCTGACAGCATGGCTGCAAAAACAGCTGCGATTATTTAATTTCTTCTGGAATTCTCATCAGTGCTTCAATCTCTTTTAACCTAGACTTTAGAATTTCCTTGTCTCTAAACTCTCCCTCACATATTCTATTTCAGAAGCGGTTAACCTTAAACTTGCTTCCAAATAAATGTAATGTCCCATTCCCACATAGGACTTAGAAACTTTTATACACCCACATAAGTTCTTCAGCAGCCATTTTAAGTGACTTAAGAAGCAGAGCGATTATTAAAGTCTGCGCTTTCATGTCTGAAAAAAATCATGTTGCAAAATTCACTAATGATAGCTTCTCTTAAGATTTCATGGAATATTAGAAAGCAAGTAGGATGCAAACTGCTATTCTTGATGTATACATAATAAGGGGATAACATTCATATTTGGCTAGCTTTTAATTAACTGCAACAAATTCACCAGTTACTTGCTCTCTTTTATATATATATATATATATATATATATATATATATATATATATATATATATATATATATATATATATATATATATATATATATATATATATATGCATGCTTGTGTCACAGCACCTTGTTTTTTTTTTTTATTGTATTAAAAAATATGGAACGCTTCACGAATTTGCGTGTCATCCTTGCGCAGGGGCCATGCTAATCTTCTCTGTATCGTTCCAATTTTAGTATATGTGCTGCCGAAGCGAGCACTGTCACAGCACCTTGTTAAGCCCCAATTAAGGGAGGAAGCATACTGCTTTCCTTTTCTGCCTTTCGGCTCATCACCAGAGACCATCTAGACAGAAAGCTATTAGTTCCATTGTGTACTTTTTTTATATGTGTGTTAGGTTTTTTGAGCTGATCAATAAATAAGTCAGGGAGACTAGGATAGATCTATTTTGAGCTATTTAGCTCTCATCAGCTAGCCATACCCTTACTGGGATTCGAACCAGGGAAGTATTACATGTGAGGCAGCTGCAATTGCCTCTAGACTACTGGTTCTTATCCTGATCAGCTGAGACAGGAGGATAAGTATATGCTTTTGTCACAACACCCTGTTAAGCCCCAATTAAGGGAGGAAGCAAAGCTGCTTTTCTTTTCTGTGTTTCAGCTCATCACAAGAGATCATGCAGACAGAAAGCTATTTTTTTTGTTGCCTTTTGTTTACATTTGGGTTGCGTTTGAGCTGATAAATAAATAAACAAGGGAGACTAGTATAGATCAATTTCAAGCTATTTAGCTCTCAGGATGAGAACCTGTGGCCTAGTGGCAATTACAACTGCCTTACATGTAAAATGACAACTTTATTTTTTTAAACTTATTTATTCATGTATTTATATCCTGCTTTAATTATTTTCACAATTAAGGTGGCGAACATATTCAACAAATCTTCCTCCTCCTTCCTTCCCCACAACAATCCTGTTAGGTGAGTTGGACTGAGAGAGCTGACTGCTCTAAGTTCATCCAGCTGGGTTTCATGGCCAAGGCACAATTTGAATTCATGGTTGCTTACTTTCTAGGCTGGTGCCCAGTCATCTTGATCTTTCCAGTTTCTGGTTTCTGTCCCTTACAAAATCAAGTAAAGATTACTGTTAAGCATTCACTCCTTAATGTTAACACGTTCCCAGATGTAATTTGCAAAGTTGTTGAAAATGTGACAACAGTAATGTGTTTCTGTGAATATCAGAAGGATTTTCCTGGTATTAAGAGCTTTCTATTTGCTTTTTGTCCTTTCACTTTCAACAATATTATTCTGTCAAAAGAAAGTTACAGTGAATAACTTCTGAACCATAGATTAAAATAATAAATTATCACATACTGAAAATGAGAGGAAAATTGTGATTGCTGCAGGATTGTGCCAAATGCTATTTCTAACTGTAGCAATATTTAAAATATTCCAGTGTAATTTCAGTTTGGAAAAGAAGGAAATTAGCTGACGTCTTTAAAGTATTAAAGTTTTCCTTCAACTTCAAGAAATCCTGCTCTTATTACTTTAAAATTAAACTACTGAATTGCAGTTTTCATGAAGCTACTTTAGGAAAGTCACTCAATTATTTAATGCAAAATGCAGCATCCCACCTACTAGCAATTATGAACTTCCACTGTCTCATAATGTGTCCTGTGGGCACTGCTTTTATAGACTTCTGGATACAACCAAACTTTCTTAATACTTAGGTATTAAGTCCAGGGTATACGGGTTTTCATGTATCTCAGGGATCACCTTTTCAGATGCCATTATTCCATTCCATTTGCTTATGGTGTTACCAACCCTGCCATTACGGGATTCATGTAGAATGGTTGGTTTAGGTCAGTCAATCAACATTCAATTAATTCAGAGTTTTAACTATTGTGTGATCTTTCAGAAAACAAGTTAGCTAAAAATCAGTTTTTATTTTCACATAGTTCTTTTTATCCTCTCTAATCAACTCCATTCTCATTATGAAAAATTATATTAAAATTACCATATTTTTTGGACTATAAAATGTTTTGGACTATAAGACGCCCATTAGATTTAGAGGACAAAACCAAGAAAAAAATCTGCCTATTATTAACTCACATTTGCATGCTTTCAAACTGTTGGGGTGGGTGCAGGAGCTAAGGCAAGGAAAGGGAGCTCATCCCATTGCATGGCATTTGGGTCTCAAACCCAGGTTGTCAGCTTTCCAGTTGGCAAGCTCAGTGTCTTTAACTAATTAGTCATCATATCTGTAATAAATTATTCACCAAGCTAATACACTCATATAAAAGTAGAAAAAGAAGAAGATGGTTACTGAAAATGGGCTATAGCTCAAGAAGTCACTGGTGCACAGAGTGGTGAGCTACATTTTTATGTTCTTTTTGGTTTTTTTCTCTACAAGCTCTGTACGTCTCTTATATGCACTTAACTTTTGATATAGCTTTGGACCAATCTCGTTCTACAACAGTGATTTTGCTGTTGCATGATTTGACCTTTAACTTCAGCCTTCCAAACTCTGTTTGGTTCTCTAAAATTTAGCTGAGAATTTAAAAGACAGAACAGTAGCTGAGTACCTGAAGGGCAAGTAGCATCTTAATTATGTATCATAGTGCCCTTTTGTTTGTTAAAGTTGAACTAAAATCCCTGCAGGATCTTAGAAATTCAAGCAAGTGTTGTAAACTGCCAACTGCTAGATGTGGATGTGTTAATTTTAGCCAGAAGAAAGTTTAAACCATACAGCTCAGCACAGATGGGAACAACCTCTTGACTTTTGCCTAAAACTTTTTCATTTAGCCAAAAGATGTTTAAGAGGAAATGTACCAATATAAACAGATTTCAGCATCTCTGAAAGAAGAGAATAATACATGTGCACACCTGAACATGCTGGAGGCTGATGTGACTATCAGATGTTGCTGATTTAATTCTTTCTGAAAGCTCCGAATTTGAATAGGAGCAAATCACTTTGGCTAAGGGCTGTTTTTGATGTGATTCACTCTCCTAGTTTGCAAAACTAGACATCCAAATGTAATTCTTTCAGTTTTCCAAGGGCAAAAATTCTTCACCTGAATTTTATTTATCTTCATAAGTTTAGTTACTGAAAATATAAGAATGTCACATATATACACACAGATGCTTGGAGTAGTATGGGGATCAGTGTATTCTGTAAAAGAATAATCAAGATGTGTCTAAAAACTATGGTTGAAAGAAATTAGAACTTTACCTATTTTATAGTAGACATAGACTGGTACTTCAATATTTTAATTGTTTCTCTTCTTAGTTCAAAAAGTGCTGTGTTAATCAACTAGTGAAACATAAACAGAAAATCATCTTGTGATAGCTGGCATGAAGCCATTTTCAGAACAGGTCTTCTTTGTTGTTGTTGTTGCCCAAAGATTGTGAGCTCTATAACTAAGCTTAAGACCAGCTATGTGCAAAAGACTGGCATATAAAGTAAACCCCTTTTAAGCAATCATCATAAAGCTATATTTATCAATTTACTGGCATTCATGAAGATCTTATGACACTGTGCTTTTAAGTTAGAATAGCCTGTCCTAATTGTTACCTGAGAAAACTAAATCAGAATTTCATTGCAATGGAATCTTGGTATTAAACACAGTTTTCCGAGAACGTTTAGAAAGGCAAATGAGAGGAAGCTATAGATTTTGAATGTTCGCCTATGACTGAATAGGAGTAGGTTCAAATTCATACTCTAGAACAGTGTTTGTCTCTAGGAGTGGGGTTATAAACAAAGTCAAGATGGCAGTCTTAACATGTAATCAAAGGACTACCTATTATGTAAAAGAGAGTAAGGCTTCAATTACACAATTGTAGCTTCCATCATGACTTTTTAGAATTCGTACAGATACTCCTTCTCCAGTATAATCATTGGTCATTCACTTTTAGTCTGAGAAATGGAAGAATGTTAAACAACAAAGAAATTCTCTCTGTCTCTGTCTCTGTCTCTGTCTCTCTCTCCCTCACACACACACACCTCCTATGTTTCCCTGAAAATAAGACCCAATCCTATTTTCTTTTGGGTCCCAAAATAAGAACCAGGTGTTATTTTGGGGGATGTCTTATCTGCTTACCTTCGGACTGCTACAGCCATGCTTCCCATGCCACAACATCTGACAAACACTATGCGGCTTCCTGTGGAGAGCGATGGCACCAGCATGATGCACCATGTTAGGCCACAGAATAACTTAGGCAGTGGTGTGACAGCTTTCGGAGCATGGGAGGCCTGATTGTGGTGGTCCTAAGATAAGCGGGTGTGGGGCATGTGAGGCAGCTCCACTCCCCCACCTCCCAACTTGATTTTTACGCATGTGTCTCTCCTCGTACAACCTGATGGTGGGACAGAGCGTGAAGGGTTTTAACTATGGCTTATTTTTTGAATAGGGCTTATATTAGGCCAGTGGTGAGATTCAAATAAGGTAACAACTAGTTCTCTCTCATAATGATTTCTTCCAACAACCAGTTCACCAAACTGCTCAGAAAGTTAAAAACCAGTTTTCCCAAGTGGTGCGAACTGGCTAAATCCCACCACTGTATTAGGCACACAAGTAAAAATCAAACTAGGGCTTATTTTTGGGATAGGTCTTAGTTTTGGGGAAACATGATATCTCTATCTCTATTTGCATGCTGAGTTGCTTTTGGTGAAATGGGCAGCTATATGAATTTGATAAATAAATAAATGAAAATAATGCTACTAAGAATTATTTCACAAAAGAAGAGGTTAAACACTCAAGAACAAATGCAAAACTGATATAGGTATGCAAAATATTTTAAAATCCATGTTTTCTGATCTTGAAACCCCCATTGTGGCTTTGAAAGAAGTTGAAATGACCATTTTATCATTTGAATTTTTTTTGAAAATGGTACTTAATTTTAAGGTAGAGTATGTAATGTTTAAAATACTAAACTAAGATCAGAGGAACCAAGATTGTAATGCTTCCATGAACAGAGAAACCAGACTAGTGTCCTTGGATCAAATATTCCCTCTAAACTCTACACTGGAAAGTAGGGCTTTCCTGTGTTATGGAAGAAGGAAGAAGTGGTAAAAAAAACCACTTCTGGAATCATGCTGAGTCCATGAAGGCAATAGGAGCCAAGACTGACAAAGACACTAATATGTAAATATCATTTTTTTAAAAATAAAAAAGCATTTTATAGTTACATTTGTTATATCTTTCTATCAACTTGCCTTCCATTGAGGATCTGTACTCTGCACGAGACAAAAAGAGGGCCATGAAAATATTTACAGACTCCTCGCATCCTGGACATAAATTGTTTCAACTCCTACCCTTAAAATGACACTATAAAGCACTGCACACCAAGTCAACTAGACACAAGAACAGTTTTTTCCTGAATGCCATCACTCTGCTAAAAAAATAATTCCCTCACCACTGTTAAACTATTCACTAAAGCTGCATTACTATTACTATTAGTGTTCTCATAGTTCCTATCACCCATTTCCTCCCACTTGTGACTGCATGACTGTACTTCGTTGCTTGTATCTTTATGATTTATATTGATTGCTTCCTGATTGCTTATTTGTACCTTATGACTATCATTGTGTTGTACCTTATGATTCTTCATGAATGTATCTTGTCTTTTTATGTACACTGAAAGCACATGCACCAAAGACAAATTCCTTGTGTGTCCAACAATACTTGGCCAATAAAGAATTCTATTCTATTCTATTCTATTCTATTCTATTCTATTCTATTCTATTCTATTCTATTCTATTCTATTTTTCAATAGTCAGAGAATCGTTTAAATGCAGCAGTTAAACAGTTAAAAGAAGTATCTGACAATCTCAGAATATAAGGAAATAATTGGATAATTCAAAAAGCATCTTGAACAGGAGTTTTGCAAGCTATGAAGGGCAGGCTTTGCCTATAGCTATCCTTTCTATCTTCTGTGTTATCAGCATTCATTAGTTCACAGTGTTCATAAAGTATATGGGGGTGTTTAAAATATATTTTGGCTCTTCCTGCTTTAAAATCTTTATTAAATCCAAACCATTGCTAAACTTGTTTTGTAAATAATAGGGTGGGAGTTGACCCATTTTCAAATCAAAAATAGATATTAAGATAGTTGTATATGCTTTCTTGAATGACTAGCAATTGTGGTATCTTCTTATGTAGGCCAATTTTGTTACCCTTTTTTTTCTGGGTATTCTAATCAACATGTTTCAGCCTTTAATACAAAGTGTGTGTCAGCTGTGAACAAGAAGTATGGGAAATCTTTTTGTTCTAAATATAGGCAGTGAGATACCATTTTAAAGTAAATAATCGTGACCTTCCCATGGTATTATATTAGTCATGCATTTTGTATGTGTGAGACATGCAGATGAAAAGAAGATGCTACTGCTGGTTATGATTTTGAATCTGCTCTCTCTGAAATTTTGGTAGAGAGAGAATAAAACCTTACCCTAACCCATTTCATAGAAATAACTTCCATGAATATTGGAATTCTAAGAAAACATATATAAAGTTTACTTAGTTTTTTATATCTTCAAACCAAAAGTTACTGTCAAAGAATTAATAAATACATTTTGTTGAAGGTTTTTGGAAAGAATGACACAGTTTTTCCTTTCATCAATATAGGATATCACTGCAGGTAGTCCTCAATTTATGACTGGTAACTTAATGACAATTCAAAGTTATGACTTAATCAAAAAAAGTTACTTATGATCCATCCTGGAAATTGCAACTACCATATCATCTCCACAGCAAAGTTCCCACACTCACCTTCAGAAACCTTTGGCTGCAAGTAGCTAGTACCTTGAGTTATTTGTAAAAATAATAAAGGCAGGATATAAATAAATAACAAACAAATAAGAGGAATTCACAATCCTTTTGCACATAAGCTAATGCATATCATGTGTTAGCTCCAGGAGCAGGTTATGTGAACAACTCTTGGCACTTCGGTGAACTACGTAAATTGGTTGTTAGATATGGTGGCTTTCACAGCTTTTCAATGGCTTTTAAAATAATATAGGATTGCAGCACAATGTTAGTAGTGTAGAACATGAAATTGGAGCATACTTTGGCTTTGTTCCCAGGCTGGACTTC
This sequence comes from Rhabdophis nuchalis, assembly GCA_039707465.1. Lineage (NCBI taxonomy): Eukaryota > Metazoa > Chordata > Lepidosauria > Squamata > Natricidae > Rhabdophis > Rhabdophis nuchalis. Next base: position 34,736,661 of record CM077648.1, read on the forward strand.
TTAGAGAAACGTATCTAGCAGAAAAGAAGCATTCAATAGAGCTTTGTTTGCTGAGTTTCATCTGATATAGTGAAATATTCTGCCTGAAACCATATTTCTCAACGCATTTATTCTGGGACAATCATGGAGTTTAGGCGATAACTGCATCAGAATAAGCATTTCAAGTTTTAATTAAATGCAGAAGGAATGCATATTTATAATAAAACATTGATTTTACTTTGCAAACATAGTTGTTTTTTTCTACATATATTTTCCATCTCCAAATTTAATTTATACCCAGTTTTAGTGAACAGAATGATACAGACATAATTCTATGCCTAGATATCTGCTTGAAGTTTTGAAATATTTGAGTTCCAAGGAATCATGGCAGACTGAAGAGAAGGCAGCTTTTACTGCAGCTGATTATCATGGCTGAAAGAGGAACTAGCTTTTCTTTCTCTCTGAATAAGGGAAAGGGCCTGGGATCACAACAAGGACTCATATATATGACTCCCACAAGGAGACTAAAATAGAGGTCTCTGGCAGGTTTTGGAACTCAGGGAGCCAAAGGCAAACATTGGGGTTCACCCAATATTTTTTTCTTAATTACTTCTCGAAATTGCTTGTAATTGTTTTCTGGAAATTTTAGAACCTTCAGAATGACAAGTTTTATCACATTCTCCTTCAAGCGTCAGCAAATGAAGCTTATTGTAAGTTTAAGAACTTTAAAAATATTTTGAAATAAATAGCAAAAAGGGTTATAGAACATTTGGGTTTGGAAAATTATAAATGGACTACAAGGCAAAATGGATTTGAAGTAAGACTCAGTCTTTAGTTATAAGAATATTTCTTGTGGGTTTAAAAACATGTAAAAAATATAGAAAGAATTTTTAATCTAGTATAAGAAATCTTCGTATTGGAAAATTAGAGAAAAACGTGATAAGAAAATATTGGATACCAAAGGGAACCCAGAAAGAACAAAATATTGTAATTAAAGGAGAAGAGACCAACTAATGCAGAATCGAGAAAAAATATTTTAACTTTGGATGAATTCAAGTGTATTTGGGAACAATACACTCAGAAATTTTTCTGAAGTTTGAATACTACCACAATTGTCTATTTAAAAAAAGAGCTGAACAATATCACTAGAATCAAGCTGTTTTGAATGCAGATTTAAAAAATGATGAGTTACAAGAATGATATGGAAAAAGATGCTACTCTGAATTTACATATGAAATTGGTTGATATCTTAATAATTAAAAAGGACACATACATAATAAATCAGAAGTGACTTAGACAACTTTCTTATCTTAGATTTACAAAGGAGATCTGTTAATTTATGAAGACATTCCTGAGAACAGAGAAAGAGAAAATGAAGTGGCCCAGTGGGATGCCACGAGAGAGATCTTGTTTGGGAGGAGTTTGACCCCGTTACTTCCGAGGATATGGACAGGCTACGTGGGCGACTGCGAGCCACCACATGTTCATTGGACCCGTGCCCCTCCTGGCTTGTACTGGCATCCTGGGAGGTGACACGAGGCTGGCTCCAAGAGGTTATCAACGCATCCTTGAGTGAGGGTTCCTTGCCTGCCTCCCTAAAAGAGGCTATGGTGAGGCCCCTCCTCAAGAAGCCCTCTTTGGACCCAGCTCTTTTGAACAACTACCGTCCAGTCTCCAACCTTCCCTTCTTGGCGAAGGTTGTTGAGAGTGTGGTGGCACAACAGTTTCCCCGTCACCTGGAGGAAGTTGACTATCTAGATCCGCGCCAGTCCGGCTTTCGGCCCGGGCATAGCACCGAGACGGCATTGGTCGCGTTGGTAGATGATCTCTGGAGGGCCAGAGATGGGGGATGTTCCTCCATCCTGGTCCTATTAGACCTCTCGGCGGCTTTCGATACCATCGACCATGGTATCCTATTGCATCGGCTGGGGGGGTTGGGGGTGGGAGGCACCGTTTTGCGGTGGTTCTCCTCCTACCTCTCTGGCCAATCGCAATTTGTGCGGGCAGGAGAGCAGAGGTCGACCCCGAGACCCCTCACATGCGGGGTGCCTCAGGGGTCGGTCCTCTCGCCTCTCCTGTTTAATGCATACATGAAGCCGCTGGGTGAGATCATCCGTGGTTTTGGGGTAGAGTACCACCTGTACGCTGATGACACCCAGCTGTACATATCTACCCCAAACCACCCCAACGATGCCGTAGCGGTGATGTGCCAGTGCCTGGAAGCCGTGCGGATCTGGATGGGAAGTAACGGACTTAGGCTCAACCCGACCAAGACCGAGTGGCTGTGGTTTCCGGCTGCCCGATTCAACCAGCTTTCTCCAACGCTGGCCATAGGGGGCGAACATCTTGCCCCTGTGGATGGGGCGCGCAATTTGGGTGTCCTCCTGGATACCCGGCTGTCTATGGAAGAGCAAGTGACAGCCGTGGCCAGGAGGGCGTTTTACCAGGTTCGCCTGGTTCGCCAATTGCGCCCCCTATTGGATCGGGACGCCCTTCGCACAGTCACCCATGCCCTCGTGACATCCCGACTGGACTATTGCAACTCTCTCTACATGGGGCTCCCCTTGAGGTGCACCCGGAGGCTTCAGTTAGTTCAGAATGCGGCCGCGCGAGCAATTATGGGCACCTCCAGGTTTGCCCATGTAACACCGCTCCTGCGCGAGCTGCACTGGCTACCTGTCGTCTTCCGGGTGCGCTTCAAGGTGTTAGTTATCATCTTCAAAGCGCTCCATGGCTCGGGACCTAGCTATCTGCGAGATCGGATCCTGCCCCACACATCCTCACGACCGATTCGCTCCCACAGAGAGGGGCTTCTCCGGGTGCCGTCCACTAGACTTTGTCAGCGGGCGACGCCTAGGGGAAGGGCGCTCTCTGTGGCGGGCCCGGCCCTCTGGAACGACCTTCCCCCTGATATTAGAACGACCACCGACCTCCGCTCCTTCCGGGTAAAATTGAAGACCCATCTCTTTCGACTGGCCGGCCTTGAATAGTTCTCTCTGTCTTTTAATTACAAATTTTAATGGGTTTTAATTATATATTTTTAGCATGGGTAGATTTATTTAATTCTATTTTAAGTAATGTTTGTATTTTGTATATTGTTTTAATTATGCCTGTGCACCGCCCCGGGTCCCTGTGGGGAGAGGGTGCGGTTAATAAATCTCAATTTATTATTATTATTATTATTAAGTAATTAAGGTTTTTTGTCAATATTTAAAGAGAATATTGCAACCTCAAGATTTTTAAACAAATGAAAGAAATATAAAATTTAATCAATCTTAAAATATATATGATGTTCTATCTAGTAGTTCTTAATGGGTCTTTCTCAACCAGGATTGAAAACGAATGCTTTGAAAAGTTCTTTATAGATAAGAAATAAGATATGGGAAGAAGACATTTTTGTTTTATAGTTTCAGAGAAAGTTAAGCTATGGTGCTAAAACAAAAGTGAAGGAATACAAAATTAGATTATTTGATTAAGGTTAAATATAGATGTTATTGCTGATAACATTTAATGGACTTTTACTAATTATGATTGAATAATGAGGTTAGGGATAAGGAATGAGATCTGGGAAGAAGACAGCTTTTGTTATAATATTAGAGAAGATGCTAAGTTCGGAAATTGTTTACAATTGTTTCATTGTTTGACAAAGGCGAAAATTTCTCTTTACATTTCCCTTGTGAGTCTATGTGGAAAGGTATATATGGCTATACTTTGCCTTCTTGAAAGCAGAAAAGCATGATATTTCATGTGATATTTCTTATATAAAATATATTAGCTTTAATATTCCAAAAGGTTATTTAATTCAGTTAGGATTACCATTCTGAAATATATTTTCTTTCTGCATGAAATTTTGGGTGTGTTTTAAGTTGTCTTTGACAGGAGAAAATCCATTTTTTATTTCAATATATTTTAACAGGTTTATTATGACAGCTTGTAATATCACACTCATTATTTTTAATTCATAAACCTGTTCATTTAAAGTGAATGTAGACTTTTCCCATCACTACCATACCACATATAAACAGGGTCTCTCTTTTGTCTGGATTGAACCTCAGTTTATTAGCTGTCATATAACACACTGAAAAGAATAGCATGGTAAGAACTGTATGTATAGAGGTATGAGTGTAATATCATTCACTACTTGTTGCCAATAGGTTATTCATGCTCAATTATCAGTCAATATTAATATATCATTCAATAATAAAGCATATATTAATGCATATAATCAAAAACTGAAATTTGGTATTCATATTAAAAATGTTAGTCTTCCCATAGAGGAGAAATAGTATTAAATTTCTTGCAATCTTTGTGGAAACTTTCCGGTCCTTTTCTAACAATGCAGTACCTATTCTACATTCTGTCCTAATAAGGTAAAGGTAAACCTTTATGTGCTAGTCTTTCCTGACTCAAAGTGTGTGTGTGCTCATCTCCGTTTCAAAGCCAAAGAGCCAGCACTTCTCTGAAGCCATCTCTGTGGTCATGTGGCCAGCTTGACTAAACAGTAAAGACGCATGGAACTCTGTTACCTTCCCACCAAAAGTGGTCCCTATTTTTCTACTTGTATTTTTACATGCTTTTGAACTACTAGGTTGGCAGAAGTTGGGACAAGTAACAGGAACTGACTCCCTTACACAGTACTAAGGATTCAAACTGCTGAACTGATGACCTTCTGATCGACAAGCTCAGTGTCTTAGCCACTGAGCCACCGTGTCCCTTGTTCTGTCCTATTTCATGCGTGTAAATAATCTTATAAAAATACATGCACATTCATATTTTCCTTACTCTCTAACAGAATGGCCAAACCTTTAGTCATAATGGATAACTGGTAGTTTTGCCTTAAAATAATGAAGGTAATTCAATATACACAAGTCCGAGAGGTATAGAGTGCAGCACTTACTTGAGATGTGCTTACTCAGGAAAGCCGCTTAATCAGAATTGCCTCATGGGAAACTGATTTAAGACAAATGATACTTAATGACAATGACTGGTGATTTATAGAGATAGTAATTCTGCTTAACTGCAGTTCTTTCTTGTGATTTAGTGACGCTTCACATTTTGTGTGTTCTAATCTCATTCCTGATGATTGCTTTCATTCTAACAAGTGCTGTTAGGCCACTTTATTTGTGGACCTACTCTGGATAAAAAGTGTTTCTCTTCCATGCTTGGTAGTAAACATAGGAGTAAGCAGCAAGATGAAGAGCATGGAAGACTGGAGAGCTTTTTTTTTCTAATTAAGCTAAAGATCCAAATGTTTGCTTGCACAAGATAGGTTAGTAATGCACTTTCCTTTTTAGTCAGTCTATCACAATCATATTCAGCCATGTTTGTCATTTGATACAATGTAATTAAGTAATAATACAATTAAATTAATATATTTAATACAATTTTCAGGAGCTGGCTAAGACAATATCCCCATGTATTCAGAGAGCTAACTAGTTGGCCATATATTTATAAACAAAGATGGCAGGAGTAGGTTCCAGCAATGTCTACTGCTGGTTTGCTTGTGGAAGCACGGACCGTGCTTGATGTGCACTGCATGCACAGAAGAATAAAAATTGCTATGCACATGCACAGAAGCAAAAAAACCAAGATGGTGGCACCTATGGCACCACCAGGAGAACCAGTTCAGGATCATGGCAGGCCTGGGTCACTGCTGGTTTCAGCAACCCAGGCCGCCAAACCACTATCGGTCATCCGAACCAGGCTGAACCACTAGGAACCCACCATTGAAAGAGGGCATAGATTTAGTTATTATTTTAAATCCTGTGTAGGATCAATTTTTATTGATGCATATATTAAAATCCAATTTAAAAGTTTAGTTTAAATTTGAACAGTCAAAAGCATTCATATGCAAGAAGCCACTGATGGAAACCTTTTACCTAGCACAATTTTCAATTCAAAGATTTTAACTATGCTGTGAAAGATTACCATATTTAACTCTTATTCATTTTGGTGTATTGTAGTCAGATATATCACTTGATCAGCCTTTTCTGATTGATACCAGAAAGTACATAGAAAGCCAGTCTAAGTACTTGTAGGTCTAGATACATGTCATCTTAATTATTTATTAACGCAATTTATACACCATCCATTTCTAAATGATTCTGAATATTGAACAATTTACTTGCTAAACATAGCCCATTCCTGAAAAAGCATCTGATCTATATTTACACCGATCGTAGTCTAATGGAGTCCAGTAATTGAGGTTACTAATTTAATGAATTGTATTCATGCTGCAGGCTTTAAGTAAAAGACAAGTTTGATGGAGAAGAAACCAGCTATCCCAAAGTAGAACCTATAGTTTCATCCATAATGATAAAGTTCCAAGATATAAAATAAAATAAATATGCATATTATATGATCTTTAATAGGATAAAGTTCCTTTTCTACCTGAGTGATATCATAGAAATAGCTCCAAGTATCAAATATATTACTATTTGCTTTCTGTCAAACATATATGGGTATGTGCTTATATTTTGTATATTGATAAAAAATTTTTTTTTTAAAAAAACCCCAGTTATTTAAAATAAAAAAGAGAACAGCAATTTGTGTTCGCAAATTTGCAAAATATATTAACAGGGCTGCTTCTTATGATACTTTATAAATTTGCAAAACTAATCCTGACAACAAAATAGTTATGGTTTCCAACTAGATTTGAGCTCTGCCTGTTATCCTGTAACTTAAACAAAGTCAACTTATCATCCAATTTATGTTGTTTAAAAGTAAAAGAGGAAAAAAGATCTGATGGTAATTATGGCTGTGTATTTTGAGTTGGAGCCAGCAGCAAAGATTTTTATAAGTAAGTGCTCCAGAGAGATGAGGTTTCTAATGGAAATACTGACAGACCTATCTGTGACAGTATGTGTAGGCGCCATTATTATAAATGAGAAACATGGTTCAACCCCATAAGGTGATTAACGGCAAGAACCAATATAAATGCAACCTCCCACTGAGAGCATGACTCAATGGAACAAAATTGTAATAAAACACAAAGAATGTCTATTTAAGGAAGACCTATGTGAAATAGCTGGTAAAATAAATCATACTATAGCCTTTTGAGATAGTTGCTTATTTTCTGAAAGTCAGACTGTTTCAATATATAGACCATATTTGGCAGAAGCACTTAATATAATGGATCACGCTATGCTGAAATGTTGAATATACTGTATACTAAGGGAAGCTGAATGGGAAAAAGATAAGCTTGAATTTCAAATTGAAGGAAGAAACATCAATAATATGTGCTATGTTAATAACGCTACCTGGTTAGCTAAAAAGGAAAAGGATCTGAAAGTCCTAGTAATAAAAGTCAGGAGCAGAGTGAAAAAAATGGAGTTAAATTAAATACAAAGAAGACAATAGATAGAGTAATAAGCCTTAGAATTTGCAATGAATATATTAAAGTGGTCGATTTTTTTCTTGTCTTTTAAGCTGAACCATCAAAAGTAAAGGAACAAATAGTAGCAACTGTGAGAGGGATCTAGGAATCCTAGTGGACAACCATTTGAATATGAGCCAGCAGTGTGCAGCAGCTGCCAAAAAAGCCAACACAGTTCTAGGCTGCATAAACAGAGGGATAGAATCTAGATCACGTGAAGTGTTAATGCCACTGTATAGTGCCTTGGTAAGGCCACACTTGGAATACTGCATACAGTTTTGGTCGCCACGATGTAGAAAAGACGTGGAGACTCTGGAAAGAGTGCAGAGAAGAGCAACCAAGATGATTAGGGAACTGGAGACTAAAACATATGAAGAACGGCTGCAGGAGCTGGGTATGTCTAGTTTGATGAAGAGAAGGACCAGGGGAGACATGATAGCAGTGTTCCGATATCTCAGAGGGTGCCACAAAGAAGAGGGAGCCAAACTATTCTCCAAGGCACCTGGGGGTAGGACAAGAAGCAATAGGTGGAAACTAATCAAGGAGAGAAGCAACTTAGAACTAAGGAGAAATTTCCTGACAGTTAGAACAATTAACCTCTGGAACAGCTTGCCTCCAGAAGTTGTGAATGCCCCAACCCTGGAAGCCTTTAAAAAGATGTTAGATAGCCATTTGTCTGAAATGGTATAAGGTTCCTGCCCACACAGGGGGTTGGACTAGAAGACCTACAAGGTCCTTTCCAACTCTGCTATTGTATTATTATTGTATTATTATTGTATTATTAAATAGGGAAAAATACAGCCAAGGCTAGCATTTGAGAGAACAGCAATGAAAGCCTTGAAGAAGATATTCAAATTCCATGATGTGTACAGTATATACCAGCAGAGATCAGATTTGTGCAATTCCTGATGTTCCTGTGATACTCTAAGAAGTGAAATTTGGACTTTAAAGAAGCAGGTTAGGTGTCAGACTTGGAAGCCATCTTTTACATTGGGCCTTCAGGCCTGCCACATTTCTACTGTGGGAAAATGGAAGGGGGGATTATATGGAGTATGGGAGATATATAGTCAATATAACATTATTTTATCAGAGAGTCAAGGACACCTTGCCCTGCAGCTGCAATGGGGTGACTGGGAGGCATCTCCAGGTTTGTATGGTGCCTGATTGCACCATGTGGGTTCTGGCCACTTTAACTTTCACTTGGCTGGGAAAAACCTGGAAACTTTCAGATTTGAGTTTTCGCAGATGTACCAATATGACATCTCTAATAAAATGGAACTTTGAGGAAACTCAAGCCTTGGAGTCTTCTTTCGTTAAAGGTAGAACCCTGACATTAGGAAGACTATTAACATTTTTAAATGTTCATGTTGGATAAAAGTCCTGGGAATATTGTGGACAGCCAAGAATACAATTCATATGGAACAAATACACTCAGAATTCTCACTCAATGTACGAATGATCAGGATAAAATTATTTTATTTGGGATATATTATGCAAAGACATAGCTGTCTGAAGAATACTCTTATGTTAGGAAAGATGGAAGGAAATAAAAGAGGAGGAGGAGGAGCAGCAAAGTGGATAGACTCCATTTCAGTAATGATGAGTACACCTTTGGAAGACTGAAGGACCAGGTTAGAGGCAGATCATCAAGTAGAAAATCTATGTATGCCGTTGCTAAGAATTGACTATGACATGATGACCTGTAATAATAATAACAATAATATACTCAATGCCTTTACAGTGTTGTTCTGATACTGCTTCTGGTCTCTTTTATCCGTTTTTTAAAAACTCTTCAGTTTCTTTCTGAAATTTTTGTATTTCTTCGCTTTGGCTTCTCTTCCTGGCAATTTCCATGGTTTCTTCTGTTTTTTTGTTTCATTTCTGGCAGTCTCTTTTTATATTCATCCTTAATCATGTTTCTATCAATGAGGTTTAGGACTTCTGATGTTCTCCTTGAAAATGATGGATATATGTTAAAGATATTATGGAAACTGACTGGCTTTGTTTTTCTTTAGTTAAAATTGGAGCTTGCATGTGTGCAGTTTGTGATCTGTTCCACAGTCAGCACTTAGGCATTTTTTTGATGCTATAAATAAAGCATTTTCAATAATCTAGTCAGTTTTCTATATATTCTGCTTGGTTATATCAGGGATGTCAAACTCGATTTCATTGAGGGCCAAATCAGGGTTGTGTTGTCCTCAGGAAGGCTGGAGTGGCCATGGCCAGCTTGACGTCACTTGTGTCTTGGGTGCCTGTGGTGGCCTGACAATTCTGCCAGAGAAAACGCAATCCCGAGTTCCATTTTTGGCTCTGATTGCCTTCTGAAACCCTCTGCCAGCACATTCAGAGCCTATGCGGGCCTTGCATGGCCCTCCTGAGCTCTGTTTTCGCTGGCAGAGGTGCCACAGGCCGATCCATTTTGTTTCCAGAATAGCCCTGCAGGCCAGAAATAGGCACCCCATGGACCTTGAGTTTGACACCCTTGGGTTATGTCCATATATAGCCCATTATACAACTATTATTTTGGTTGCTTGAATATAGTACTAGCTATGAAAAAATAATTGGAGTAGCAGAAATGATTAAGTTAGTCTCCTGGTTCATTTCAGTTTCCTAAGCCACACGGACCAGCTACATTTTCCTCTTTCATGTTTCTAGCTGTAGCATTCCAGATTCCAATTACAAGCAGACCATCTGCTTGCATTTTCTGTTGATTTCACATTGAACTTGATCATAAAAGTCATCAGTCTCTTCTTATGCATTGAAGGTTGGAACACACTAAATGATTGCCATTATTTTGTCATTGCTTGCACTATAGTCAAGTATTGTTCTTGCTATATTCTTCCAAATTAAAAAAGCAACATTGCTCCTTCTTTGTTTTTCATGGCCTGAAGCAATAAAGAATGTGATTTACTGTCTCAAAGTGTCCAATCCAAGTTCATCCCAATCTGTCAATGCCTAAGATGTCAATTTAGATGTTTCATTTCCTCTTTCACTATATTGAGCTTTGCTGTCTTTGTGCTTATGCTCTATGTTTCTGCTGTAATTCTCTCTTTATAGCTTTGGATTTCCTTTTTTCTATATGGCAACATCAGGAACTAGATGTCCCACAGGTTTTATCTATATCAATTATAAACATCATTAGCGTTCTCAAAGTGCTAAGTTATTCCTCAATATCAAGTGGAGTACCATCCAAACTGAGGGTCCCATCATCATTATATTGTCCATCATTTTATATTTTCTTTCCTTGTGATTTTCCAGGAAAAAACAATACAGGAATGGTGTACTATTGCTTTCTCCATGCTGTATTAATTGATGCCGTTGCCATTATCACTAAAGTGATCATGCACTTTCAGCATTTCCCAATATTGTTGCTGCCCAATGCAGCTTCTTTCTTGCTATAGAGGGGCAACTGGGATGACCTTTCCGGAAGTGTACATTTTGAGCATACACTCCCAATGTTCTTTTCTTATCCCTTCCAAGAATACTTACTATAGTGAAGTGAACATCCACAGCATGACATGGAGATGCTGGCAATACAGGATGTTCTAATTCTCTATTCCAAATTTCTTACACATTATTTTTCTTTTTTCTTTTTACAGTTTTGAATGTGACTGTTAATGTTGAATTGTTCATTTAGCCCCGATATAAGTCCACAGTGGTCTCAACGTTATTGGATTCTTAAGTGCTGATAAATTGTTTAAAGTAAATCAGGAATATAACAATGCTTTAAATGTATATATTGCCATTCAGGATTTTGTTGTGGTTTTGGAGGGGAATTAATTTTTTTTCCTCCTCTTGTATTGTTAATAATAGTCTAATTAAGAGTAGCTCTAATTTTCCACGAAGTTTCTTTTTTTAATAAGGGGTTTACTGCCATTTTTAGAAAGCACTATTCTAAACAATAAATTTACATGATAATTTAATTTGTTTTCCTAAATGGTTCCCAAATATGTATTATTATAATCCAAAATAAATATTTTCTAAGAGTTCAAGAGTTCCAGGTAATGCTCCAATTTTATTAGGAATCATGCTGACCTTCAATAGTTTATATATCTAATGTGCATAAACAGGATTAAAACATTAGAAAACAATAGCATTAAACAAGATTCTTGTATTACTTATGAAATGTCTTTTCATATATTAATGGCAAATAATGTAAACCCACCTCATAGTTGGAGTGTAACTAACTGCTAGGAAATTATTCTTAATGTAAGTATATTAGACGACCATCTTTAAAGCGCTCCATGGCTCGGGGCCTAGTTATATGCGAGACCGTCTCCTGCCCCATACATCCCTTCGGCCAATCCGCTCCCACAGAGAGGGCCTTCTCAGGGTGCCGTCGGCCGGACAATGCCGACTGGCGACACCCAGGGGAAGAGCCTTCTCTGTGGCGGGCCCTGCCCTTTGGAACGACCTACCCCCTGAACTCCGGACCATCACCGACCTCCGCCTCTTTCGCCAATGTCTAAAGACATACTTTTTTCATCAAGCCGGCCTAGCATAACCTCCCATGGGGACTTTTAGAAAAGTTTTAAATTGGGTTTTTAATAATTGGTTTTAGCATAGGACTGGGATTATTTAATATGTATTTTAAATTATTTATCTATTTTCTATTTTGTATATTTTAAATCTTCTGTGCGCCGCCCTGGGTCCTCTGCGGAGAAGGGCGGGATATAAATGTAATAAAATAAATAAAATAAATAAATAGATATTTGAAAGTTTAAATGCTCTAGAAAATATATTCCATATTTATAGGTACAGGTTAGGACACTCCTTTCCTACAGGTACTAAGGGTGGCTGGTCCATTTTTCCCCCCTACAAGAATTTTGTTAGGCTGCTCTGAAAGACAGCGAATGACCAAAGTCACCTAGTGAATTTCTGTGGCTTAGTGCAGATGTATACTTGGGTTTTTTATAATCCAATCCAGATCTTTAACCATGGCACCACTGCCTCTCTGAATTTGCATAACCATAGATTATTCTTGTGTTCACGGATTTCTCTGTTTACTTTTCCGCAAATGTCTTCAGAAAATAACAAACATTCAGGAACATGTAAGAATCATACAATAATTGCAATGCATAAATATGGAGAAGGAAAGTGGAATTTTACCCCCGGCTCTTCTTGTAAACCAAAAGATTTCTATTTGAGCATGGACAACTTCATATGGTTATTAGAATAAATGTCTATGGAGATTCTCAGTCATCCAGGCCATGGCTGTTCCGAAGGTGCTTTTTCAAGAGACAACTGAACTTTCTGGTTTTTCTTTGAAGACATTTCACTTCTCATCCAAGAAGCTTCCTCAGCTCTGACTGGATGTTGGGCCATGGGATTGTTGAATTAAGGCAATCCCCCACATGCATCCTGTCCCCTCCTCTACATCTTTTAGCTGTACATTTTATATTCATTGGGATTTTTATTTTTATGGTTATAGAAATATTTGTCGGAATTTAAATGTTTTAATTTAGAAATTGCCTACAGTCGTTTCGTTAGGAGATGGATGGCAAATAAATTCAAGAACTAAATACATGTATAAATATGCATTTATTTTGAAGTTTGCACTGAAAGCATATTATAACACATTTTTGGTGCTTCTTTAATTCTCCCTTTCATCTTTCTTTCACATGCTTGGCTATAAATAACATTTCCAAGAAAAGTTAAAAGCAACCTGTCATTTAAGACCCTGCCTGTAGGCCTCCATTTCATTTTCCTTCTCCTTGGCTCAAAATTTAAAAAAATCATCTTTGCTTGAACAATCTATAGTATCTGCCTTGCCTGACTTTTTCAGAAGGATTACGTCATTCAAAACTTATTTCTAAGTTTTCAAACTTAGAACACTGAATTCAACACCAATTGTTACAGCCATTATAGTATTCCTGTATTGCTGACTTAAGTCAGCATCTCTTTGCTAAGTGTGTATATTGTTATGGTGTTACACTATGTTCTCAATCCTTCCAAGGAATTCTTCACTTAAATAAACTGCTCCTAATAGATATATATCATAATCATAACTGTAGTAGCAAATGCAGATAAGAACTAATAATTGAAATACATTGTCTTGTGGAGATAATGCTATGCCAAATATTTTTTACAGGTAGATAGTATTTCTTTGCAATTTGGAGTGTTTTATGATTCTTATTAAGTCTATATAAATGCCAAAACACTAACTGTGTGCAGCTATCCAACCTGCAGAATTTTACAAGCATAATTACAATTCAGGAATTTATGGCCACTATATCTCACTATACTATCAAAATGTAAAAGTGAAACACAACCAGTAAACAAGTTTATGGCAATTTAATACATAGTAGCCTGCCATATAAATTAGTAACATGGATCTTAAAATAGACAGCATTCTGGATTTACTATCATTCTTTTATAAAGTCTAGTAACTAAAACATTGAGTGATAGGAAATCATATAAAACAAGAACAAACTTTCACCTATCCTGACCTAGATATTTTTTTCCTAAAATGATTCATGATACTAGAAATCCAGCACAGTTTAAAAAATGTCTTGAAACTTTATAGTCCTTTGAAATGGAAATGCACAGGATGACTTCATAGGTTAGAAACAACAGCGTACTTTCATTCAAATTGTCTGCCATTAAAGTATCTGTAATTTTAAGATGGTAAACAAACTCTAGCAGCAATAGCACTTAGACTTATATACCCTTTCACAGTACTTTACAGCCCTCTCTAAACAGTTTACAGAGTTAGCATATAGCCTCTGAATCCTCATTTTACTGATTTTGGAATGATGGAAGGCTGAGTCAACCTTGAGCCAGAGAGAATTGAACTGCTGAACTGCTGGCACCCGGCAATCAGTAGAAGTAGCCTGCATTTTAACCACTGTGCCACTACAGCTCTAGTACGAATGATGGTGGTAACAGGAAATGATCTTGTTGAAAATAAAGTTGTTCAAAGCAGAGCCAGAGAAAAACATCTCATTAATCTGACAATGGAAACCCAAATTCTAAAACATGTAAATGGACACTTAGCGCATTGTTCTTGAGTGTTTTCTTTATATGTTCATTCTGCTTCTGCTTAGAGTGCAGCTGAACTGTATTTCATAGTTTGTTTGCTGCGCATTCATCTTTGCATACAATTAGGTGTTCCCACTTCCAAAAATAGTGAAAAATTCATTAGGTAGAGCTTAATTTGTATAAAAGGAAATCAATAAAGGAAACATATTAACCTGGGAAAATCTATTAACTTCATGATGCACTCAGTTTTTATTCTTTCAATTTATGTTTACATTTATTAGCTATATTTTTAAAAGTTTAAAATTTTTAAAATTTAGTATTTTAGTATTTTAAAATACTACTAATAAAGTAGTATTTCTCACTACTACACTAAACAATTGTACATATCTCATTTCTTTCTCTCCACATTTATCTTTAATATATTCATTTTTGTGCAATTTGTTTAAATGCCAAAGTACAACACAAAGGTTTTGCATACCAGAGTATTCTGTTTTAGGTACATATCCAGAAATTGAAGATGGGGTAATTTCACAGGGATATGGAGAATTTCTGAACCACAATTTCTGTTTATAGTGTGCTTGAATTGTTTATTTAAAATTGTAAAAGCATAACAGAGCGAAGGCAAAGTGTTTCTCAAAGAAATGACTGAGTGCTCCATAATATAGTAAATTCTTCGTTTAATGGACTTTGGACATAACAGCTAAACTGCTTGTTTAGGCTACATCCACACTGTGATTTTGTCCATTAAATCAACATTTTTAGTGCACATGATGCCATTCAGATCAAATGTATGGAAAAAGATATACATTGATCAAAGTAGTGAAAATGAATATAAATTACATAGACTCAGAGTTAGTGGAGATTTGATTGAAGAGATACCATGTCTTCCCAAATACCCATTAAATTGAAGTTCTAGTGTATTTTTAATATATGTTGCAGTATTACAAAATCTTCAGTTCAATTAAACTCAACTGTTTTTCTTGATTTTCTCTGTCCCCAATTTCCTATTGTAGCTGCTTTCTGTTCTAACAAAATATAGATTTCAGACTCTTCAAGTGCATTAAGAGGCATTCAAAAGTGTAATTGTTGCAATTTCAAGCTACTTTTAGTACTGATGGGAATGATACATCAAAGTCTTGAGAAAGGTTCTACACCTTTAAAAGATTACCCAATTACTTTGCTCATGTTCTTAAACACAGATTAGTCTGTAAGGGTTGTGATTAGATTTTAATCTAATGCTTTGAACTAGCCATTGCTCATTATTTAGAAAAGCAACTGCAGTCTTTTCCTGTCCTTGTCTGTCCTATCATATAATCAAGAGGCTGAAGAGGAGCTACATTGTGTTAAATGTTCTTCCATTCTATATTTCAGCTGACTCTTCCTTGCCTTTTCATAAGGTACTTATATAATTAATAAGCCCAGGTCAAATAGTGGATTTTAAGAATCGAGGCCAGAAAGATGTTAAAGTTCTTCCTATATACATTAGTCACTTCTGCCTTGATATTTTGTTTCTGAAGCAATATCAAGTGAAGGGCTGAAGTCATTTTTATTTGATTCTAAGTAGTCAAACTGGCAATAATACAGTGTTAAATCATTAGGAAAGTTTTTCTTGAAAATCTTTAGTGATGGAACCCTGACAACTTTAGGAGGCAAATCTGTTTCATTACTCCAATTGTCAAGGATTGTTTCTTTAGTTCAAATTTGGATCTTTCATTACTTTATAACTATTTATTTTTAATTTTTTTATTTTAATCACATTTATATCCTGCCCTTCTCCACGAAGGACCCAGGGCAGCGCACAGGAATTTAAAAACATACAAAACGATAAATACAAAATTTAAAAACATATTAAATTACAATCCTATGCTAAAAACCAAATTAAAATCCCCCGTTTAAAACTATCTAAAATAGCCCCGACGGGAGGTTAGGCTAGGCCGGCTTGCTGAAAAAGGTGTGTCTTTAGACAGTGGCGGAAGAGGCGGAGGTCCGAGATGGTACGCAATTCAGGGGGTAGGTCGTTCCAAAGGGCAGGGCCCGCCACAGAGAAGGCTCTTCCCCTGGGTGTCGCCAGTCGGCATTGCCCGGCCGACGGCACCCTGAGAAGGCCCTCTCTGTGGGAGCGGATCGGCCGAAGGGATGTATGGGGCAGGAGACGGTCTCGCATTAACTAGGCCCCGAGCCTAGTTATATGCGAGAACTAGCCACTTCTACCAACAAATCTATCTAATTGGCAAAACCAAACTCAATTTCATTTTTTTCATCACAAGCACAAAATTCAGAAGTGATATCCAAATAAAAAACATAAGTATTGTATGTTGACCTCTTTGAATAGAACAACCAATTTAACCACTGCTTTATCATCCTTGCTCTTGAAATAATATGTATTTCTATTTGAATCTTTACAAACTATCACTATTTATCTTGACAAAAGTCACTGTATTCATTTAGATTCTTTAACCTTAAGGGGATTTTTTTCATCCATTTTAAAGCACTAAGCGCTTCTTTAAAAGCATTTCTAAAATTAAAACTTTCTAATACATCATTTTAAACTTCCTCTTAACATCCATATTTTAAGTTCATTTTTAGATCAATAAAATTCCAACTAACATTAATTCATTAAAATTATTCATTAATTCATCACTCCCTCCAAGATGCCCTCAAAGAATAATTATTTTTCTGATTGTATACATGCAGTGGTGGGATTCAAGTAATCTAACAACCAGTTTGCCCAGGGTCAATTTGGCTGTTATGGGTGGCATGGCTCATCCCTATCTTCCAGCTGTGCCACACAGGCGGGATGCACCTCCTACGATGGCCAACCTGACCCTGGGCAAACTGGTTGTTAAATTACCCCACACTATCAAAGTGGATCCTGGGGTCTGAGCTGCAATGGAGAAATGGGAAATGGAGCACCTGGCACTAGGGAAGGAGGAAGAGCAGGGAGAAGAAAGCCGCTTTATCCTTTACTTGTGGGGGCCGCTCCGTTGCCTGTTTCTCTATTGCAGTGCAGCGCCGCAGAGCTTGCCCCACCTACCACCACCCAGATGCCCTCACTTCCCTCAAGAAAGTTGGTCAGAAGCCTTTAGAGGCCTTATCCATTTTCTGCATGCTCTACATTTCATGGACAGATAATATAGGTTGATAAGGGAAAGTGATCATTTTAAAGTTTAAAATAAGTTTTCAGAAGGAAATTATTATGAAGGTAACGTGATCACTAAACTATGTTGTAATTGCTGATTGCTAATTTTAGTACGCCTCTCGATTCCCTAAATGCCTCTGGTTTGACATGACCAGCCACTCTGTCTCTTTCCATGGCACCCCTCCCATGCCCATGTTCAGGGAGGGAGAAAGTGATGGAAGACATAAAGTGGGCAGGTGCGTCAAACCAGAGGCCTTTAAGAGAAGCACACTGTTTGGGGGTGGAAAAGAGATATGGGCGGGGACTGCTTTTGCATTTCTTCTTCTTTCACCTTTTTGGGGCTGGGAGTGCTTGCTGCTTTGAGTTGCCCTCCTCACTTTATCCAGTGAAAGAGATAGCATCTTAGGAAGTGATTGTTTAATTACAGCATTCAACATATGATGAAATCCTTTTTATTTGACTATCTTTCTTGGGGGAAACAACAGCACCTGGGTGGTGGTGAAAGGAGGAGGGGAGAGAGAGAGAGAGAGGGAGTGAGGGAGGCCCACAGGATTGTCAGCACCTTTCCTCAGTGGTCTCTAAAACCCATGGAGAATGGCAAGGTGGCTCTCAGCCTGAGTGGCACCAAGTGGCACCAGGTGAGCCCAAAACCTGTAATTGATTGTAAACTGAATTTCTAGAGCCAGATTTTAGGACACTGTTTAATGAAATGATGTTTTCTGGATTCAGTCCTATGCCTTTTAAAATCATGTAAATGCCATAGTTAAGTGAAAATTAGGTAATAATCTTTAAAGGATATTTTTCAGAAAAACAATAACAATAACCATGAATGCCTTCTTCCTGTTACATGAAAAAAATAATATTGTAATAAGAAAAAATAGACATTTTTTCCTATTTGAATCTTGCTTTTAAAAAGGAAAAATAATTTCCAAAGAATTGCTAGAAGAAATTCTACGCTCATAGACCTCAAACTACAAAATGCATATATTAAATAACAATTTCATGCCTTTCTAGATTCTTAAATGGGCGAAGAATAGTTCCTCTTCCCTACATTCTGTGATGTAAATAACTGGATTATAAGGATAAAGACAAGATAGAATGCATGGTAGCCATCAATATATCAGAATTCCGCTCCCTTCCTCCCAGAAACTGGCTTGCTGTAACACAAACTGCCAATCTGCATTACCTGGCACTGGCAATGCCCCAACTATCATTTCTCTAGAATCTAGTGCCTGCTACATTACCTACTTTGCCTGATTTTAATCTTTTAAAGCAACTTTTAATTAATAAAAAACTGGGAAGTTCAATGGTGCCAGTCTATATTTATTTTTATTTCTGTAAATTAGTTATAGCAAGGTGAATTGCAATGCCAGGTTGTAGAATATATTTATTCAGGACAAAAATCAATATTTTTTTTATAATGGCCTGTTAACTTTTATTACTTTTTCAATGCCTTTAATCATGGAGGTTCATCCCATTTCCATTAATGATAGATGAAAATAGTCTCAATATCTATCACAGTTTTAACTCGTCTACTAATAATAATACTAGTCTAACACCATATGTATGTATGTATGCTACAGTGGTCCACAACACCTCTGCTCCCTTTATTTTTATTTTTTAGGGAAGAAAAATAGTCCAGAAAAAAATCGTATTTATTTTTTTACTGATTAGAAATTTTCACTAACTCAGACTCAGGAACAGAAAGGAATTATGGTACATACTCAAACATATACAATAACATAGCTTTAGGGCATTGTGTATTTCCTTTGATAATACAGTTATTCTAAGAAAGACAGGAAAATAAACGATGTTCCTTCAAAAGTCCAGCAGCAATCTTAGCATGGTGAGATTGTTAAAAGATAAAGGGTTACAGTTAAAGTTAGGATTCCTTGGCCACCTTATGCATTTTAAAACGTAAATGCATTTTTGTTAAAGCTCTTTGCATTTTTCCCCTCTGGAAAATATAAATGCTATCTGGATTTTGTTCACTCTGCCGTAGTTTTACTGGAAGTGGAACACTGAAATATGTTCCAAGCAATATTTTTGGCAGAACTACAATTGATCCCTTACTTCCACTTGAACTGAATTCCCATTCATATAAGGTTACAAGTTGGAAGCATTTGTGCAGTTCTATACCCTAAAGCAGGGGTCCCCAACCTTTTTTGCACCAGGGACCGGTTTCATTTTAAAGAAAATTCTGCGGACCGGCTGGCCTAGAGGAGGAGGGGCGGAGGGGGAACAGGCGGCGCAAGCGCACGCGGGGGGGGGGGGAGTCCGCTCACTTGGCCCTCTAGGGCAGGGGTCCCCAACCTTTTTTGCACCAGGGACCGGTTTCATTTTAAAGAAAATTCTGCGGACCGGCTGGCCTAGAGGAGGAGGGGCGGAGGGGGAACAGGCGGCGCAAGCGCACGCGGGGGGGGGGGGGGAGTCCGCTCACTTGGCCCTCTAGGGCAGTGGTGGGCAAACTTATTAGTCAATAGAGCCAAATATCAACAGTACCACTACTGAAATTTCTTTTGAGAGCCAAAAGGTGTGGCCTGTTTTATGGGAGTGGCTCAGTTGTCATGTGACCCGGTGGGCGTGGGCAACTTGGAAAATGTGGTGAAACTCACTTAATGCTTAGCAACCAAAATTTTGGGCTCAATTGTGGTCATAAGTTCTTTCTTTCTTTCTTTCTTTCTTTCTTTCTTTCTTTCTTTCTTTCTTTCTTTCTTTCTTTCTTTCTTTCTTTCTTCCATTTCTGGCTGGTCTTTGGTCTTCTGAAGATGGTAAAAATGGATTTATGTGCACTCATTATATATAAAGGCAGCCCATGACTCTTTGGGATGCTGGTTTGAATCGAGGAAATGACTCAGAGGATGTGATTCCTTTGAAATGACCACTGGGAGAAAAATAGATCTTTAACCTGGTTAACCAAAAAGGTAGCTTGAGGTGGAAGGAAATAGGAAAATAGATTATTTCCTTTCCTTTCCTTCCTTCCTTCCATTGCCTCCCTCCCCCTTCCTCCCTCCCTTCCTTCCCTCCCTCCTACCCTCCATCCCTTTCCTTCCTTCCTTCCTTCCTTCCTTCCTTCCTTCCTTCCTTCCTTCCTTCCTTCCTTCCCTCCCTCCTACCCTCCATCCCTTTCCTTCCTTCCTTCCCTCCTTCCCTCCCTCCTACCCTCCATCCATTTCCTTCCTTCCTTTCTTCCTTCCCTCCTTCCCTCCCTCCTACCCTCCATCCATTTCCTTCCTTCCTTCCTTCCCTCCCTCCTACCCTCCCTCCTTTTCCTTCCTTCCTTCCTTCCTTCCTTCCCTCCTACCCTCCCTCCTACCCTCCATCCCTTTCCTTCCTTCCTTCCCTCCCTCCTATCCTCCATCCCTTTCCTTCCTTCCTTCCCTCCTTCCCTCCCTCCTATCCTCCATCCCTTTCCTTCCTTTCTTCCTTCCCTCCTTCCCTCCCTCCATCCATTTCCTTCCTTCCTTCCTTCCTTCCCTCCCTCCTACCCTCCATCCCTTTCCTTCCTTCCTTCCTTCCCTCCCTCCTACCCTCCATCCCTTTCCTTCCTTCCTTCCCTCCTTCCCTCCCTCCTACCCTCCATCCATTTCCTTCCTTCCTTTCTTCCTTCCCTCCTTCCCTCCCTCCTACCCTCCATCCATTTCCTTCCTTCCTTCCTTCCCTCCCTCCTACCCTCCCTCCTTTTCCTTCCTTCCTTCCTTCCTTCCTTCCCTCCTACCCTCCCTCCTACCCTCCATCCCTTTCCTTCCTTCCTTCCCTCCCTCCTATCCTCCATCCCTTTCCTTCCTTCCTTCCCTCCTTCCCTCCCTCCTATCCTCCATCCCTTTCCTTCCTTTCTTCCTTCCCTCCTTCCCTCCCTCCATCCATTTCCTTCCTTCCTTCCTTCCTTCCCTCCCTCCTACCCTCCATCCCTTTCCTTCCTTCCTTCCTTCCCTCCCTCCTACCCTCCATCCCTTTCCTTCCTTCCTTCCTTCCTTCCTTCCCTCCCTCCTACCCTCCATCCCTTTCCTTCCTTCCTTCCCTCCTTCCCTCCCTCCTACCCTCCATCCCTTTCCTTCCTTTCTTCCTTCCCTCCTTCCCTCCCTCCTACTCTCCATCCATTTCCTTCCTTCCTTCCCTCCCTCCTACCCTCCATCCCTTTCCTTCCTTCCTTCCTTCCTTCCTTCCTTCCTTCCTTCCTTCCCTCCTACCCTCCCTCCTACCCTCCATCCCTTTCCTTCCTTCCTTCCTTCCTTCCCTCCCTCTCCTTCCTTCCCTCTCCTTCCTTCCTTCCTTCCTTCCTTCCTTCCTTCCTTCCTTCTTTCTTCCTTCTTTCACCCCTCCCTTCCTCCTCCCTCCCCCTTCTTTCCTTCACTCCCTCCCTCCCACCATTCATCTTTTTCTATTTTTCTTTCTTTCTTTTTCTCTGTTTCTCTCTCTCTCTCTCTCTCTCTCTCTCTCTCTCTGTGTGTGTGTGTGTGTGTGTGTATCTGTCGCTCTCTTCCCTCCACCCACCTCTGTCACTCTCTCTCTCTCTGTGTGATTACCTCTCTCCCTCTCTCTCTCTATTTCTGCCTCTCTAAGTCTGTCGCTCTGTGTGTCTGTCATTCTCTCCCTCCCTCCCCCCCCCCAAGCAGCAGAGGGGAGGTTATCCCGCAACGGGCGAGCGAGCGGACGGAGGACCCGAGCTGCTGCTACCTTAAATGTCGCCAAGGCCATCCGAGCGCCACACGCGGCTGGAAGAGAGGTGGGCGTGCGCACCCGGATGGTGCTTAAGGTAGCCGCAGCTCGGGTCCTCCACCCGCCCACCCGGGATGAGGCAGCCGTAACCTCCTCACTGACATGCTGGCCCCTCCGGGAAGCCCCGGAAAGTGCGCTGCTGTGTCGGAAGGAGCTGTTGGAGGCGCTCTCGGCCATCCTCTGCCTAGGGGGCTGCTTCCTCCTCCTCCTCTCCGGCCCTGCGGCCCGGTTCTTATGAAGCCGCGGACCGGCACCGGTCCGCGGACCGGGGGTTGGGGACCCCTGCCCTAAAGAATTTAGTGGCAGACTCAGTGTCCACCATGCAGCAACTGTGGTGAAGCTAACAGGATTTATAATTGGTTCTTCATGTACTAAGGAATTATATTATTAGCATTGTACATCAAAATTGTTAAGATTATCCTTTGAATTTTGATTGAAAAAAAACCCCCGTAACAAAATCAGTGGACCAGAGGAATGCTGTTGATATAATTTACCTGGACTTCAGTAAGGCATTTGATAAAGTAGACCATAACCTACTATTAGATAAAGTAGAAAATTGTGGGTTAGACAGCAGCACCACCAAATGGATTCGTAACTGGCTGACCAACCGCACTCAACGTGTAGTCCTCAATGGAACTGCATCTACATGGAAGGAAGTATGCAGTGGAGTCCCCCAAGGCTCTGTTTTAGGCCCAGTACTCTTTAACATCTTCATCAACGATTTGGATGAGGGGATAAATGGGGAACTCATCAAATTCGCAGACGACACCAAGCTGGCAGGAATAGCCAACACTCCAGAAGATAGGCTTAAGATACAGAAGGATCTAGACAAACTTGAACATTGGGCACTGTCTAATAAAATGAAATTCAATTGTGAAAAAAGTAAGGTCCTACATATAGGCAAGAAAAACCAAATGCACAAGTACAGTATAGGTGGTACCTTGCTCAATAGTAGCAACTGTGAGAGGGATCTCGGAATCCTAGTGGACAACCATTTAAATATGAGCCAGCAGTGTGCAGCAGCTGCCAAAAAAGCCAACACAGTTCTAGGCTGCATCAACAGAGGGATAGAATCTAGATCGCGTGAAGTGTTAATGCCACTGTATAGTGCCTTGGTAAGGCCACACTTGGAATACTGCATACAGTTTTGGTCGCCACGATGTAGAAAAGACGTGGAGACTCTGGAAAGAGTGCAAAGAAGAGCAACCAAGATGATTAGAGGACTGGAGACTAAGACATATGAAGAACGGCTGCAGGAGCTGGGTATGTCTAGTTTGATGAAGAGAAGGACCAGGGGAGACACGATAGCAGTGTTCCGATATCTCAGAGGGTGCCACAAAGAAGAGGGAGTCAAACTTTTCTCCAAGGCACCTGGGGGCAGGACAAGGAGCAATGGGTGGAAACTAACCAAGGAGAGAAGCAACTTAGAACTAAGGAGAAATTTCCTAACAGTAAGAACAATTAACCTCTGGAACAGCTTGCCTCCAGCAGTTGTGAATGCCCCAACCCTGGAAGTCTTTAAAAAGATGTTAGACAGCCATTTGTCTGAAATGGTATAAGGTTCCTGCCCATGCAGGGGGTTGGACTAGAAGACCTACAAGGTCCCTTCCAACTCTGCTATTGTATTGTATTGTATTGTAAATACTGATTCTTTTATCTATTTTCTGCATGTTCTGCATTTCACAGGCAGCTAATATTGGTTGATAAAGGAAAATCTGGGAAAGTGATAATTTTAAAGTTTAAAATAAGTTTTCAGAAGGAAATTATTATGAAGGTAACTTTTGATTACTAAACTATGTTGTAATTGCTGATTGCTTATTTTAGTACCCCTCTTGATTCCACCCCAATAAAATTTCTATTAATAATTCCTTTTGAAATAGAACTGAAATAGAATTCTGGTTCAAATGTCTGTTTTTTATAGCCTGAAATTTTAAATTCTTTATAATATTCTTTTGACAGAGATCCAAAATCTGTCCAGTTGCATTTTCAAAAGATTTTAGATCTGTTAGTAAGAGTTGGAAAAGAATATGTTTCTGTAAGCAAGTATTCATTTCCACCCATTTTCACTTATGTGAAGATCATGTTGAACAGTAGTGGGACATAAGGAAGTTCACAAAAAAATAATAATGAATAGAAGATATATGAAAAATAAGGAAGCCAAACAAAGAGCCAGGGAAATACACTATGGTCTAAAAACAATCCTCATAAATCATATTAATTTCAGCTTACAACTAAATAAAATAAAATAAATAAAATTAAAGAAAAATGTGCCGTAACTCTTTACAATCATAGAAAGAATTTAATATAATAATCAAATTTATAGAATAATAATCTAGTCTATATATCTGACTAGGGAAGGTAGTCAGATCATTCTCTTATAGAATGAGGATTTGAATTGTTATAAATCTAAAGTATTGCCCATTGTGCAGGATTTTTTGTTGCAAAAGAGAATCAGCTTCTTAGGAAGACCCAGTTTTCTGTAAATTAATATTGATATATTTGTTCTGAAATGAAGAATATACAAGAATATGCAACAAAATTGAGGAGCATCAAAGTAACCCACAATTTGGCTTCAGAAACGAGATGTCCTATTCAGCATACAAGTTCTTGTACAGCATTGTAGCAAAGTCAGTCACAGTGTTTACATGTGTTTCATTGATTTTGGAAAAGCATTTCATAAAATAAAACACAGCAAAACAATACAAATTCTGAAACAAGTGTGACTAGATGACAAAGACATCCAAATCATAAAGAATCTATACTGGCATCAGGTAGCAAATGTGGGTCTAGGCCAAAAATACTCAGATGATGGAGAAATACAAAGAGGTGTCAGACAGGACTTTATCTTGTCTCCACTGTTGTTTAACATTTTTGTTAAAATGTTCTTTAAAATTGAGTCAATTTTCAATGAAGCACTGGAAAACTTCCATGCTTGCCTAAAAGTAAATGGTGTTTGGATCAACAATGTACAACATGCTGATGATATTGTTCTACTTGCCAGTAAGCATGAAGACCTTCAGCTCCTCATCAACAAAAAACCCTGAAAAATACATTTTGAAGCTTAACACCTCAAAAACCAAGATCATGGATGTCAGCAAACAGCCCATTAATTTACCACCGATAAATTCAGAAGGAATACCACTAGAAAAAGTTGAAAAGCTCTTATACCATTGCTCTAATTTACATGAAAGCTGGGATATGGCTACTGAAGTAAACGCAATGGTAGACAAAGCTTGAACAGCATTCATTTCATTCTTCAAAATGAAAAAGGTCTTCTGCAGTCATGACATAAGCCTAAGATTGAATATCAGGCTTGTCAGTTGTTACATCTTTTCTATCTACTCTACAGAGTTGAGAGTTGGTCTCTGACAGAAAGCCACTTGAAGAAACTAGAAGCATTTGAAATGTGGATTTACAGGCAGCTGTTACATACAAGCTGGGTTGACAAAATCAGAAATGAGGAGGTGATAGCCACCTGGGAAAGCCAAGAAAAACCAACTAGGCAGGCAGGATTTGAGGCGAGGCAGGTTGTGTAGTAAAAAAAATCAACATTTATTCTAACAGTTTAAAAAGGCAAAGCGCAAGGCAACTCCCAAACCAGCAACAACAACATTTGCCATCTGTCAGCTCTTTAGATAGGAGCTGTCAGATGGGCAAACCAATGGGGAGGCTGCATTCTCAGCCAACCAGGAGCACCTGGCAGCTGGCAATGTCTTTGGGCATCGTCGTAGCCTCAAGGACTTAACAAAAACCATTAAAAAGTGAATAAAATATTTTGGACATATGATACAAACACCCAGAAAAATACAGCATACTTAATCATCCATTTAAAGATTGAAGGCAAACAAGGCCCAAGCAGAAGAAAAACATCATGGCTTCAAAATCTAAGGGACTGGTTTGGACAAAACTCAAAAGCACTTTTTTGTGTGGCTGTTGATAAAAATAGGATCACCAACATGATTACCAATATCCAATGACAGATATGGAAGAAGAAGAGGAGGAGGAGGAGGTGACGGTAGTAGTAGTAGTAGTAGTAGTAGTAGTAGTAGTAGTAGTAGTGAAAAAAAGAAAGACTCATAATTGAGTGCAATTTTTTTCTGGAATAACTGCACTGAGTTGCTGGCAGTCACATGGCATATCAATTTAATAAAATACTATGGTTTGTCACACAATCAGCCAGATGTTTAGGTTGGATTTGGCCTTTTTATGCAAAGAATCTGAGATGGGCAGATGTTATTGTCTGATGGTTTTAAAGGTTTTGTTGCAGGTTATAAGCAGTTCGAAGTACAGCTCCTTTTTGTAATTGACTGGTGTGATTTTGTCAATGCCAATGGTGTTCCAGATGGTACCTTTCATTATTGGAACTATTTTTGCTTTTTTTTAAAGTCACAGTCATTGCACATCTTTTTATTATGTGATGTTATCTGTATTTTTAAAGTTCTGTTCTTCTGACTGCAGGTAATGCTATGTCCACCAGACATTTTTTTTATTTCTTATCAACAACTATTAAATGTTATGTAACACATGTTTGTCTGTTTTAATGCTAAAGTCCTAGAGCACTTTAGTTTCTTCATTGCTTTGTCTATTTTGTGGCCCAACCGAATGGTATTTCTGGCAATTATTGGTATTATTATTATTTATTTTATTCATTAAACCTGAAACTTAGTCAATTGAACATTTAAAGATGTGTTACAAATACCATTGACTGGTGCTAATGGTTGATGTGGGTTGCTGCAGGTATCCTAGGTATCAACCAAGTATCTTCTTAAAATATATGATGTTCCTAGTAGCACAGTTGTTTTGCAGTTCCTCTGGTGTTATTGCAGGAAGCAGCAATTTCTTGATGTATTTTGTAAAATTCTTGGACATGGTACCAAGTGTCCTAATGACAATGGGTATCACTATTACATGTTTCATCCATAGCCATGTTGTTTCGATGGTCAGATGGAAACATTTTGTGATCCCCCCCCCCCCCCAGTTCTTTTTCTTTGACTTTGGCACAGTGATATCAATAAACTGTATTCTTCGGCCCTTGACAACCATGATATCTGACGGGTTGTGTACCAAATGACAATTCACCTGTATTTGAAAGTTCCACAAGACCTTCACCTTCCCATTTTTGGTAACTTTTTCCACTTTGTGCTCCCATGACTTTTTGAATACAGGTAGGTTGTATTTTTTACATAATGACCAGTAGATTAATTTAGCAACTCAGTCATATCTAGCTTTGTAATCAATTTGTGCAATTTTGCTGCATTCACATATTAAATGTGAAACAGTTTCAACTTTGTCATTACAAAGTGCAGTTTGGATTATCAGTGGATTTTTGTATCTTCGCTTTCATGGCATTAGTTTGTACTGCTTGTTCTTGAGCAGCTAGTTTTAAACCTTCCATTTTTTTTATGGTTCCTATCTTATTTGTTTAACCATATTCTTTGTTTTCTATTGTATTTGCCAGTATAGCAAGAGAAACTGAAGCCCTACTTCTATATTCAATAATAATTCTTCACTCTCTCTTCCCTTGGCCAATTAAACTATCATAGAGAAGTGAAACTATATAGAGGAGTCTAAAACCTCTGATTTTTTTTTTTAGAATAAGAAGTTTTGAATACAAAACAGATGAGGCTAGGACCAAAACCACAAAACAAAACAAAGCAAAAGTTATTTAATTAAATGTAATTAATATTATACTGCATTGCTTCTGGCGGAGCCAGAAGTGCCAATATGGTTCCGCCCCAGATGGATCTCGAAAGGTTCCAGATGGAGCTTGGGCCAATACCTGAATCCCTGACCTGCGACCCGACTGAGGACCTTTTAAAATTATTCAACTGATTGTATTTATATGGATTTTATCTTTTTTATCATCCCTGTGCACCGCCCTGAGTCCCAAATCGGGAGAGAGGGTGGTATACAAATTAAATAAATAAAAATATAAATTAAATTCTGTTAATATGACCATTTTTATTTTATTTTATATTAACATTTTATTCTATCATATAATAAAATTACAGTTTTGCAACAATTGTTAGAAAAGCTGGAAAACATTTACTATGGCTTTGATGAAGTGTTATCTTCTTGGTTAAGTAGGACCCAGTTCCAGCAATTTTTAAAATTGTTAAATAAAATTAAATACTAGTGTTGGTATTATATTTTTGCCATGAATTAAAAATGAAATGTGATTGTTGAAAGTTATAATGCTTAAGCAAATGAAATAGCTGAGTGTAGAAATGTGGAATAAAAGTTGACAATCTGCAGTACAAATTGATTAACTCATCAGATTTTGTTTCAAATGAGTAACATGAAATGATAGTTGACCTTTCTTGGAGAAGCCAGATGTTGATATCACATTTTCCCCCTGATTGTTTATGAGCTCTGTCCTCATTCTTTCATAAAATGTTCTACTTGTAAATCTTCCTGTTTAAGTCTATACATAAATTTATAATTGATGTTAGTCCTACAAAATTTCAGTCTAAGTTGGACTGCTTTACATGCAGTAACACTTTATGTTATACAAGTGTGTTTTTTCTAACAAGCTGTCAAGGAGTCAAAACACACATTAATAGAAATATTTGCTTTAATATTTTGGTGGCTACACATTTCTTACAGCTATAGCCATAGAATTAGCTGCTGAACTATTATGATAACATAGATATAGTTTATTATGTTTATCTTTGTCACATTTCTGGATACAAGATTATTAGAAAACAGTATTCTTGAGACATAACATAATATGCTCTTGGCAAAGCATTTGGGATAATATTTGAAAATATTGCTAACTAAAGTAGGCTTTGATAAGAGAACACTAAGCTTCAATGATGAATACATACAGTATATACGGTACTGTATACTGTATATCTAAGCACAAAGACAATTGAGAGACTGCCCTGTTCCACAAGATTGGTTAACAACTTTAACCACCCCAATTAAAGACACATATTTGTACAGAAAGAAATGCGCATCCTGCATAAAAGACAATGCACAGGAGTCACTACATATCCTATGCTGAGGACTGGGAGATTCCCAGGTTTTCAGAGACTTTCTGAACATCATTGCAGTGTGAGCTATACAAATCTCTGGGAGAATGCTCTTAGGGACAGATGTCGTGATAGAGAAGACATGTTTATCTGGTCCTGATAATAGAGTTTGATGGAAGGCACCTGGAGGGCATCCATTCATTCTGATTTTACAGGATGAAAGAAACTATCAGAGATGGGTAGTCCTTCATATACCTGGGCCATTGAAAGGCTTTATATCTTTAGGCTTTATATCTGTTAGGAAACTTATGATTCTTGAAAGGAGCATAAGCTTCCTAACAGACAGGAAACTGCCGGTGAAGCTAGGCAAAAATCACATCTGATACTTGTACAATTAGCACAGGAGCCCCCCTCCCCAGGACTGTGTGCTCTTTCCATGCCTCTTCTCTCTATGTACCAATGACTGCATCTCAAAAGACCCCTCTGTTAAAGTACTGAGGTTTGCAGATGATACAATAGTGATTGAGCTCATTCAAGACAATGATTAATCTGTATACAGATGGGAGGTTAAACAAATAGCCTTGTTGTGGAATAGAACAATCTTGAACTAAATACTCTCAAAACTGTAGAAATGGTGGTATATTTTAGGAAAAACCTTCCTATACTATCACCTCTTACAATACTAGACAACACAGTATCAACAGTAGAGACCTTCAAGTTTCTAGGGTTCTATCATATCTCAAGAATTAAAATAGACACCTAACATCAAAAACTTGATCAAAAAAAGCACAACAAAGAATGTTCTTTCTGCACCAACTCAGAAAGTTCAAACTACCCAAAGAGCTGCTGATTCTGTTCTACAGAGGAATTATTGAGTCTGTCATCTGCACCTCTATAACTGTCTGGTTTGGTTCTGCAACCCAACAGGACAGACACAGACTTCAGAGAATAATTAGAACTGCAAAAAAAAAAAAAATTACTACCAACCTGTCTTCCATTGAGGACCTGTACACTGCACGAGTCAAAAAAGAGGGCTGTGAAAATATCTCAGACCCCTCACATCCTGGACATAAATTGTTTCAACTTCTACCCTCAAAACAATGCTATAGAGCTCTGCACACCAGAACAGCAAGACACAAAGACAGTTTCCCCCCGAATGTCATCACTCTGCTAAACAACTAATTCCGACAACACTGTCAAATTATTTACTAAGACTGTATTACTATTATTCTTCTCATCCTAGCACCTATGTCTTCCCACTTATGGCTATATCCATGTTGCTTATATCTTTACAACTTATATTGTTTTTATTGTTTTCTAGTATAATATGATTGTTTATTAGTATCCTATGACTATTACTAAGTGTTGTATCTTATGATTCTTGATGAATGTATTTTATTTTTTTCTTTATGTACACTGAGAGCATATGCACCAAAGACAAATTCTTTGTGTGTTCAATCACACTTGGCTAATAAAGAATTCTATTATCATATGCAGAAACCAGTGTCTTGAACTGTACCCAGAACCCAACTGGCAAGAAGTGCAACTTAAATAACAATAGCAGGCTCATTATTATTGGGCATGTCAAAGTAGTAGCCATTCCAGCAGGTCTACAGAAGCAGCCCAGTTTAGAGAACATTGCAATATTCCAGTCATGAGATGTCTCGGGCATGAGGGACAATCTGGAGAGTCTCAGAGTCATTCTGAATATAATTGACCTCAATACTTTGCCTTCTTGTCTTCAGCAGCATCTTTCACATACTGTTCTGTGTCTTCTTTAGCAAATTGCATAAATTATCAGTAGTAGTCACTGTGACAGGGATCCTGGAGTCCTAATGGACAATTACTTAAATATGAGCCAGCAGTGTGCAGCAGCTGCCAAAAAAGCCAACATAGTTCTAGGCTGCATTGACAGAGGGATAGAATCAAGATCATGTGAAGTGTCCATAGCACTTTAAAATGCCTCGGTAAGACCACACTTGGAATACAACATCCATTTTTGCATGCCACGCTATAAAAAAAGATGTTGAAACTCTAGAAAGAGTGCAGAAAAAAAGCAAGAAGGAAGATTAGGAGACTGGAGGCTAAATATATAAAGAATGGTTGCTCGAATTGGGTATGTCTAATTTAATGCAGTTCGGCAGTTCAAATCTCTCCGGCTCAAGGCTGTCTCAGCTTTCCATCCCTCCAAGGTGGGTAAAATGAGGACCCAGAATGTTGGGGGCAATATGCTCACTCTGTAAACTGCTTAGAGAGGGCTGTAAAAGTACTATGAAGCAGTATATAAGTCCAAGTACTATTGCTATTGCTATTAATGAAAAGAAGGACTAGGGATGACATTTATTATTATTTATTATATTTATACCCCGCCCTTCTCCAAATGGACCCAGGGCGGCGCACAGGAATACTAAAATACATACAAAAACATATAAAATTTTAAAAAACTTATTCCAATAAAATCCTATGCTAAAAACCGAATTAAAACCCCAAATTTAAAACTATCTAAAAGTCAGTAATGGAGGTTACGCTAGGCCGGCTAGATGGAACAAATGTGTCTTCAGACACTTGCGGAAGAGGCGGAGGTCGGAGATGGTGCGAAGTTCAGGGGGTAAGTCGTTCCAAAGGGCTGGTCCCGCCACAGAGAAGGCTCTTCCCCTGGGTGTCGCCAGTCGGCATTGTCCAGCCGACGGCACCCTGAGGAGGCCCTCTCTGTGGGAGTGTATCGGTCTGAGGGATGTATGGGGCAGGAGGCGGTCTCGCAGGTAACTAGGCCCCGAGCCATGGAGCGCTGATAGCAGTGTTCCGATATCTCAGAGGTTGCCACAAAGACGAGGGAACCAACCTCTTACCCGAAGCATCTGAAGACTGACAAGAAGCAGTAGATGGAAACTAAGAAAAGACAGAAGAACCTAGAACTAAGGAGAAATTTTCTGACAGAACAATTAATCCAGTGGAACTCCAACCACTGGATGTTTTTAAGAGATTGGACAACCATTTGTCTGAAATGGTATAGGGTTACCTGACCAGGGGTTGGATGAGAAGATGTCCAATATCCTTTCAACTCTGTTATTCTGTTACTATATTTAGAGAATTTTATTTCATTATCAAATAGGTGGAGACCAAATGCTTAACAGTTTTTAAATATTAAATTAATTTAATTACATTCAGAGGTGGATTGAAATTTACATTTGACTTAGATACACCTTAGCATTGCTGAATGGTTTTGTGCGCACAATTTGTCAGCCCAGCATGCCTCAAGGTGAAATCACATAGGATGCTATGAAGCAGCCGTTGCACTTTAATGTAGCACACTGATGGCCCTAACTCATTTACATCAATTCTATTCTCAAGTCTTGGAATTAACAACATCAATATTCCATATACATATAGAAAAAGGATGACTAGAACAAGACAATAGCAACTAAACATGTGAATAAAGGAATAATGAACTTCCCATATAGCCAACAAAATGCGTTTTGTATAGCATTATATTTTGCAACATGGTCTTGCTAATAGAACCAGTTACTAAATGAAATCTAGAATGACATTAAGACTGATATTGTTAAAATGAATAAGTTCAGCATGCGATTGAATGTTCATTGAAATATGTTTACTGCCTTTATGGAAATTGCCTTTCATTTTAATATGAAATGCTTATGCAGAATCCTAATGCTTTCATTCTAATGACAAAAGAAGTGTCACACCATTGCAAGAAAACTTATTTCCCTTTTATCTGTGCTAGCAAATATATATAAAAAGGTGGAAGTCATGTTGCAATTGCATTATGCTGTTTATATAATTTGGTTTCTTTGACCTTCCCTACCAGCACCATAGATTATTTCATGAGCTTTGTAACATTTTGTGCATTATTCTTGAGTTTTCTCTTTTCTCAGTGTCAATAAAAGTAAATCTTGGGTTTAAACTTAGTGTATCTATAGACATAGCCAACAATTTCTTGGCAACAATATGCAAACAATTTACTTTATTCCCTGTTTTTAATTCCTTAGCGTAAACTATAGTTTTGGATTCCCTTGGTCTCCTTTACAAGACTAACTAAACCACTCATATATAATTTTAGAACTCAGGGATCATTTTGATATTGGTATCAGATAAGTCAGATTTTACAAGAGGTAATATGATGTCTTACATGAATAAAAGCAAATAAACTTAACATTACCTAACTTCTTTTACTTCTAATGTCTTCAGTTGTCTGCATAGAAAGAAAATTAAATTGAGGTCTTCCGAAGCAGATTATAAAGGGGAGTTCTATACTTTAGGTCAGTGATGGGAGCCAGTTCCCACCTATTCGAGAGAACCGGTTGTTAACTTTCTAAGCAATTCGGATAATTGGTTATCGGAAGAAATCTCATTTTGTTTTTTTCCACTTTAGAGGGCTAAACCTGCAAGGAAGGCATGAAGGAAACATTCTGGTGTTGTTTCTAGCCTAATCTTTATTGCCCATCTTACAGAAACTGCCTCTCCAGTTAACCCTGATTACATTGTAACAGTTAAGATGAAGTGCCCACTGACATGAGTGACATTGAGTTGGCCACACCCACCCAGACACATGACCACCAAGCCACACCTACTCAGCTGGTCATTCGGGCAAAGAACCGTTTGTTCAATTATTTAAATCCCACAACTGCTTTAGCTGCTATTAACCTATAAAGTATAACACCCACTGCTCTTACAACTAGATGATCTTTGT
Source organism: Rhabdophis nuchalis (assembly GCA_039707465.1). Lineage (NCBI taxonomy): Eukaryota > Metazoa > Chordata > Lepidosauria > Squamata > Natricidae > Rhabdophis > Rhabdophis nuchalis. The sequence continues at coordinate 34,770,536 of CM077648.1, forward strand.
AATACTAGTTGAAGAATAGTTGCATTGATTATTAGATTCAAGCAATGCTTTGTCTATACAATATGAATATGCTATGAGAGTTGAAATTCATGCCACCCATCATTCTTTCCCCATAGGATAATTGTAATATGAACAGAGTGCCATAACCTGATCAAAAAGATCAGCTTTGCTGTTACTCATATTGTAACTATCAGTATTGGAAATGCAATAGGCCTAAATATGACATGTATAATTATACAAGTCTGAAGTCACTAAGACCATTTGGAGATGGGCATTAGAGTATATTAACACAGGGGTTCCCAACCCTAGGCCATAGCCCATTACCAATCCCTGAGTACTTTGGAACCGGCCCACAGAAGTGGCAGGCGAGCGTGTGTGCTCCATTTGTGCAAGTGGTGGGCATGTGTGCCCATTGCTTGTGTGAAACCACCCTCTGTTCCTCCCTCCCTCCCTGCTGATCTTCAAAGCTGGAAAGATTGGGGAAATCTGACTTACCGTTTTATTATAAGAGGTTACGTTGCCCAATCAGTCTCTAAAATGTACAACAATGTTGCCTAAAGTAATAAGTTTCCTCTATTACTCATAGGTAAGCATTCCTTATGAACATATTCAAGCTTTGAACACTCTCACTCCAAAAATATTTCCAAACAAATATGAAAAGGAACTGTAATTATTTTCAGTAAACCTGTTTTTCATAAATATCTATGGGAATTTGATAGGTATGTCCTATCTTAATTTATGCAAATGAAATTGGGATGGAATTTTCTAGAAAAGAGGCTGTTAGGATTTAGTGTGCATAATTCTGAGAGATTAGAAACCATTAGTCATAAAAATAGATATATTTTATTGTCAGTGGTCTGTAAGTTAATACAGTTTGTCCTTGGACAGTGTTATCTTCTATTTCAGTGGATGCAATATTTTTTTCTATACAGTGAAATAAATACAATAATATAAACCAGGGTTCTCAAGGGAAAAATAAACTGCTCTTTCATTTATAATGTTGCTTCTTAACAAAACCTTCAAGGTTTTTGGGTTTTTTTTGAGATGATAGAAGAAGCCTTTGCTTCTTCCTTTAATGAAACTCTGTTTCAAAGACAAACACAGTGAGCAACTGAATTGTAACTCAGTAAGTTGTTTTATTCAGATACATTGGCACACTTTCATTTCAGAAATGAATGGAGAATCTACGAATAAGTCAATTCAAAATGCATGCTTCAAATATAGCCATATTTACATGATAATGTAAATTATCCGCCCTGGGTCCTGGGCCACCCTGGGTCCTCTTCGGAGAAGGGCGGGGTATAAATTTAATAAAATAAATAATTTTACAGTGATACGTAGAAGTTCTACAAATGTATGTTTCAAATGACAAGAAAAAGTAACACTTGAGAAATAATTCACAAGCACTGCAATGCAGAAGTTGTGAAAATGCTGTAAGTTGCTTAAGAAATTATTTCATAGGCTTGGATGTTTTTATATCTTACATTTATCCATAGATTATTTTCATACAACTTGAAAATGAACGTATAGCTCAGCTATGCATTTCTTTTTTTCTGTCTCTGCTCTACTCTTAGGGTAACTCCCACCTATATTCTGTGTAAATAGTGAATTCATTGAAATCTTTGCTAAAGGAATTATTTAGTAGTTGCTATGAACTGTAGGAGACATTCACATTTCTACACTATGAAAAGAATAAGCCTAATTTTGTACTGTATATTTACTGAGTAAAAATATTCCTTATGTTGCTGAAAGTCTTGAAAATTCAATGAAGCTTCCATTAAAAATAAAAAGCTGATTAAAGTTAAAAGCATAATACTATAATGTTAGATTGAGGAAAAATTGAATAACAACATAGGGATTAAAATTAAATTAAATTAATTTCAATTAAATTTGCATACATGTGTGGTGTTGTCTGTCTGTCTGTCTGTCTGTCTGTCATCTCCCTTCTTGCTTGGTTCTTTTTGTCCTTGATCTATCCAGAATATACCTAATTACAGTGATATTTAAAGAAACCATCATTTCACATTGTGTCCCATTGAACTTTTTGATCTTATTCCAGAATGAAGAATTCTACTGATCCAGCCAGACACAGATTTGAATAGAACCCAAGCAATAGAAAGATTTTGCCTAAGTCACATCTACATGTTTTTTGCTCCTTCCATCAAAGGACCAGACAAAATTCGATAAGTGAACAACTTGGCACACAGAGAGTATCAAAGAGAACAACCCAGATTCTTCAGTCACAAAAGATTTTTCTATGTTGACAGACTTTTTGGAAAAAAGGTGGGTTACATCTCATGAAAGCTGAATATATTTAGAACTAGCTGTACCCGCCATGTGTTGCTGTGGCCAAGTTTGGTTAAATGACAGTTTCCCCTCATAGACCCTCTCAACGACCCCCTTTCTTCTCTGCCTCAGTTTCCCCTCCCTCTCCTTCCCCTCCCTCTCTTACTCTACCTACCTACCGTATTTCTTCCCCCCTCTCTATCCCTCTACCTATCTACCTACCTACTGTAATTTTCCCTCTCTCCCTCTATCTACCTACGTAGCTACCTACCTATCTAGAGAGAGAGGAGAGATTGTGCTGGCTCAGCAGTGGCCTTGTGGGGGGGAGTTGGCGGTGTGGGCAGTGGGGGCAGTGAGAGAGGCCGCTGACTCGGCAGCATCCTTGGGGGGAGGAGTTGGCAGGGGGGAGTTGGCGACGTGGGTGGCAGAGGAGAGAGAGGCCACTGACTCAACAGTGGCCTTGGCGAGGGGGAGTTGGCAGGGGGGGAGTTGGCAGCATGGGTGGCAGAAGAGAGGCCGTTGACTCGGCAGCAGCCTTGGGGAGGAGGAGTTGGCAGGGAGGAGTTGGTGGTGCGGGCGGCAGAGAGAGAGGCTGCTGACTCAGCAGCGGCCTTGTGGGGGGAGGAGTTGGTGGGGGGGGAGTTTGCATTGTGGGTGGAGGAGGAGAGAGAGGCCACTGACTCAGCAGCGGCCTTGGTGGGGAGGGAAGATGGTGGTGTGGGCAGCGGCAGCAGAGGAGAGAGAGGCTGCTGAGGAGGCAAACATTGCGGATATGACGCGGACCGCTCCACTGCTCATGCAAGTGACATGAGCTGAAAAGCAGCCGGGTAGGAGGGGCTGCGAAAGGGAGGGGGGCGAGTGAGCGAGTGAGGGAAACACACAGAAGAGCTGCAGTTTTACATTTGTGTGGCGTGTACCTGGCACCGTTGTGCCATCCACACAGTCTGTATGTATCATTAGTGCTGCACTTGTAAGGAATGTTGTGTGAAAATTTGGTGGCGATTGGTGCAGTAGTTTCTGAGATTAGCGGTTTGGAACAAACTCATAGTTAACTTTTTATTTATATAGATGGGCCTTTCAAACCTAATCATGCTGCTCAAATTTAAAAGGAGAAAAGAGTCCTGAAAAAGTATTAAAGTATTGAAAAATATATTGGGAAGAGGACTGGAAATGATATGAAGGGGAAAAAAGACAGCTAATAATGAGTACATAGAGGAAAGAATGCATTAAACTATGGCCTAAGCAATGATTCTATACATGCTTTGATTGGGAAACAAACCTGAAGAACTACAAGTATTAAAGCAGGAAAGCAAATACAGATAATTCTCATTTAGCAAACACAATTGGAACTGTTGACTTAGTTGCTAAGTGGAAAATCAAGCAAATGCCACCATGATTACAATTTTACTTCAACCCCCCCCCCCATTCCCCATCTTTTGGAATGCTCACTTTGGACCTGGGATAATTAGCCAGAAAGAATTAAGGTTTTGATTTACATGCATTGGAAAGGAAGGGATTATAAGAGAACAAGTAGGTGTACAATGAGAAATGTGATCAAAGAAATGTGCTAGTGCTCACTATTTGCCTACTGTGCTGGTGGCTTGGAATCTCAGCCAATAAGGAGACAAAGAAAAGGCAGAGGTCTGAAAGTAATTAAAGTCTTATAATTATAGGCAGCAGACTTAATGTGGATAATTAAAATAATTAAGAGCACCATATCAATTTATGGTTAGCACCTTTTCAGGAAACACTGCTATGTTGACTAAACCAGTTTAGGAAGTGATTGCTTGTTTAAACTCTGCCTAGGAAAAATAGGTTAGGCATAGGGCAAATGTACTAACTGCCTGTAATGGTGAACATATGACTGAGAGATAGACATTGCAAAAGATGAAAATGTGGGGATCACAAAGTTAATTTTACATCATTGTTGTAACTTTGGCAGCTGTCTTCAGCAGTCTTTAGTGAGATATAGCAGCTGGTCATCTAGCTAGAAGGAAGTGATAAAGTCTTGATTCAACTTATTGTGTTGTTTTAGCATATTTATGATTTGGATGAATATTAGAAAATATTACCAAGTTTTCAGGCTACACATAGGCAGCTAATACTCTAAAAGTCAGTATTAGATTCAAGGGGAACTTTGGAAGCCAAAACAATATGCAGCAACTGTTCTGTCCCAAGCCTCTACAGTATATACGGATGCAGACTTGGCTGTCTGCCACAACTAAGGAGGGAGATAAGCAACCCCTTGGCTGGGAGCCCAGAAAGCTATCTCTATGAAACAAGACTTGAACTCCCAATCTTTCTTTATGGTTGGATCAGTAAATTGTTGTTTCCTGAAAAATTCTCCTCCCATCGCCCCACCTATAAGCTCTTTGAGAGGGACCAATCAGTAGCCACCTTTTCCTATTTCCTTCTGTGACCTTTTTTCCAAAGCTGCTCCCTCCTCCTCGCAGCCCTATGCATACGTATGTCAGGGACAGCCTCCCTCTGTTCTTCCTCACTGCTCCATGACTCAGACGCCACCTGGTGGCCAAAAGGCCTCTCTCTCTCCTGCTCTGACTCTGAACACCAGAATCTTCCTCAGCCTCCAGGGCAGTCCCATAGTGTTCATCACTGTCAGATTCCACCAACAACTCAGCCGCCACTGTTGGGCCACAATAGCAGCCATCAAGATTAAATGCATCAGGCACAAAGTGTTTCATTTCAGTAGGAAACATCAAAGGTGTGAAAATTGCATCAAGGAGAACTTATGGGGAAGCAATATATGAGAAAAAGATCTGTTATCAAAGTGATGTGGTTTATTCTGGCCATGGCATTTTAGGACATGGATAAACTGAAGTGCATTCAAAGTACAGCAACCACAATGATAATGGCATTAAAGGAACAGCTTATGAGGACAATTTGTAGATATTGGATATGTTTAGACTTAGAGAACAAGTTAGCAGAACACCATAAAATAGCAATATTCATGTGGAAGACAGATTCAGGATTGTTCCAGAAGACAAGAAATAATAGTTTAAAGTACAAGGGAAAAAATTCAGGGAAGCATTTTCTAATATGGTAATACGAACTAATGAAACAGACTACTGCCTCAGAAATGATGGATTCTTATTTTTGGAAATGTTTAAACAGAATCTGTCTAACCATCTGTTGGAGATACTGTAGTAATGAATTCTTGTAGCAGACAAAGTGTACTAGATTATTTTGAAGATCTCCTTCAATACTTACAGCCTATGATTTGATAACTATATTAGCATATATTAGGTAGCTGAAGAAGGGATAATTTCATGTACCATGTATCTGAATCCTATCTACAGATTTGGTGTTGTTTTTTTACAGTTACTGGCTTACAAACAAGTTATTGCATAAAATATAGATTAGAAGATATGAACCTAGGACCTGTTTACTGAAATGGGGCCTACAAACAGAAATAGATATAACAAGGGTAATCATAAAAGACAAGAGCACAGTAGAAGAATTTAAAATATAAACTTTAGAAAACTTAATCAATTGCATTTGCCTTGTAGTTTAATTCAGAACAATACATTATTTTATTTATTTATTTATTTAATTTGTATACCGCCCTCTCTCCTGTAGGGACTCAGGGTGGTGCACAGGGATAATAAAAGTTATATCTAAATACAATAGATAAATTTAAAATGAAAATTAAATTAAGTAAACTTAAACTTGAACTAAAATAAATAATTAAGAAACCCTATTAAATGATGATAAAAACAAACTATGCCAGGCTGGCTGCATGAAAAAAGTAAGTTTTCAATGCTTGACGGAAGAGGCAAAGGTCCATGGTAGTGCGAAGGTCGGGGGGCAGGTCGTTCCAGAGGCCTGGGCCCGCTAGAGAGAATGCCCTTCCCCTGGGAGCCGCCAGCCGGCATTGTCCAGCGGACGGCACCCTGAGGAGGCCCTCCCCCTGGGAGCGGACAGGTTGGATGGGGTTATGTGGGAGGAGGTGGTTCTGCAAGTAACCAAGACCCATGCCATGGAGCGCTTTGAAGATGGTTACCAAAACCTTGAAGCGCACCCGGAAAGCCACAGGCAGCCAGTGCAGCTCGCACAAGAGAGGTGTTATGTGGGAGTGTCTTGGTGCTCCCAAGATCCCCCGCGCGGCCACGTTCTGCACTAACTGGAGCCTCCGGGCGCACCTCAAGGGAAGCCCCATGTAGAGAGCATTGCAGTAATCTAGGCGGGAAATGACAAGAGCTTAAAAGTATAGATGGTTTGCAGACATATTTGTATGAATATGCCTGATAAGTAAAACGTGTGTTTGTGTGTATGCACATGTGCATGCACACACACACACACACACACCAACACACACCTCCTTTTATGGACAAATAACAGAGTAGCTGAGTAATGCTATAATAGCAGGACAAGCCAATTTTACCTGGAAAATCAGGTACAATACAAGAGAAAAGAAATGTGCATGATGAAATCTCGTCATTTCCTGCCTGGACTACTGTAACGCTCTCTACATGGGGCTCCCCTTGAGGTGCACCCGGAGGCTCCAGTTAGTGCAGAATGCGGCCGCGCAGGGGATTTTGGGAGTCTCAAGACACTCCCATGTAACACCTCTCCTGCATGAGCTGCACTGGCTACCTGTGGTCTTCCAGGTGCGTTTCAAGGTCTTAGTGACCATCTTCAAAGCGCTCCATAGCATGGGACCTGGTTACTTGCAGGACCACCTCCTACCACATACCTCCATTCGACCTGTCCACTCCCACAGGGGTGCCGTCCACCAGACAATGCCGTCTGATGACTCCCAGGAGAAGAGCCTTCTCTGTGGCAGGCCCCGCCCTCTGGAACAACCTGCCCCCCGAACTCCGTACAATCACGGACCTTCGCCTCTTTCATCGGGCACTAAAAACATACTTCTTTCATGCGGCCGGCCTGGCATAGCTGTTTTATGGCTGATTTTAGTTGGGTTTTAATTATGTTTTTAGCACGGGTCCAATTTTATTTAATTCAGTTTTAACCACTGTGATTGTTTGTATATTTTTATATTTTTATATTTTTATTGTTCCTGTGCACCGCCCTGAGTCCTGTCTGGGAGAGAGGGCAGTATAGAAATACAATAAAGAAAGAAAGAAATGCTTAAAACAAGGGCTAAAGTATTCAGTGCTTCAGCTGTTTCTGAAATGGTCTCAGTACTACTAATTTACAGTCTTCTGTCAGATGTGATTCAGTCATGAGGAACATTTTAATACAAGAGACAACAGGTCTGAAGCTGATCTTTCTGCTACTGATGCAGTAACAAGATTTTATTTTCACTTTTACTTATTGAGAATAAAGAAATTAATGTAGTAAACCTCAGTGCTAAGTCTGTTTGCAGTGAAACCTCCACTGAGTTTTTCTCAAATAAGGAAATTATTGTAGTGTTTACCAGCTATTTTTGTGAAAAGCAAAGCTATTGAAATAGAAAGTCAAAGTATTTATATAATATTTAGTTTCACAGACAAGTGAGTATTCTTGTTCTCGCTCACTGTTCTAAGTTGTTTCATAAGACAGAAGTTTTGCAGCTGTATGGATTTATTTCTTTGGTATTTGCCATTAGTTTTAATAGAGGACTTCATTTAAACATATGAGAGTAAAGCTCATAGACATTATGTCAAACCTTTGATTACCATTTTTAAACAATTACATAATAAACAATATAAATACTCAATGTGATTTATTGCTATTATTCTGTGTTGGGACTGCTAGCTGAGTTTCATTTTTATTTTAGGCAGTTAATGGACTTCCAGGAATAGTTTGGTATCTTTTTCTTCCTCATTAAAGATGCTGACTAAACCTAGGAATCCTTTTAGTCACATTTGGATTTCCTTCAGTCTAAGTTGGTATAAAATGTCTCATGCATTGGATCAATATCAGAAAAAAGGCAATAGATCAGCAGTAGAGTCTCAAGTGTGGTTGCATATTTAATCTTACGTGAAAGAAAACTTTGCACATATTACTATGCACTGGCCAGTTGGCCTTAAGGAAGCTTTGCCTGACTTGGTCCTGGTTGCTAAGAAGGAAAAAAAATCAGCCTGACAGCTTGAAAACAACCCAGGAGAAAAGCTGTATTATTTATATAACACTTGATTTAACTTGTACTAGGTTTAGTAAGTTTAGCAATAATGATAACATTTATGTTTATTATAATGGTCTTTTCACTGAAGCCTTATTAGTAATAGTTTCGATTACCAGAGTAGTCATGATACCTCTTATTCTACTTTGTTTGACTTGGCTTAATTTTCTCTTTTATTTTATTTTATTTCCATGTTTTATATTGGCTGTCTTCTGTACTCTGGTTTGATCAGGGTTTATTTAAAATTTTATGTTCAAACTATTTTTTTAAAAATTGATAATTAGTACCTAGTCTAGATAATTAGTACCTAGTCTAGATAATTAGTACCTAGTCTAGATAAGTGCTGAAAAATGGTAAACTTTTAAGGACTTTTAAGGAATGGTTTACATAAGTACTGTACAGTACAGACATAGATACTGTATGTTTAGCTTTCAGATGATAAAATTGAGAGATCTTAGGATATCTAAATTAAAATAAATAAATAAATAAATATCTGAAGAATTGTCTCTCTGCACATAGTTCAGACCTATTCTGATATAGAGAGTAAGACTAGATCTAATGAGTTGGACCCTTAAGGATGTAGATATAGATTATACATTAGGAAGAACTTCTTGACAGTAAGAGCTGTCAATCAATGGAATAGGTTATCATATGGAATAGTTTCTTCCTCTCCACTAGATGTTTTCAAACATAGGCTTGGATAATCATCTATTATTTAGTGTGGTTAGGTGTGTAGGGGATTGATGAGACCCCTTAGGTCCTTTCCAACAAATAATTCTATGTTATAATACTTTAAGTTTATATGAACTGAAACCCTTTATGACATGGTGTATAACTTGCAGTATTTAATTTAATTTATTAAATTTCTATACCGCCCTTCTCCCTTCTGGGACTCAGGGCGGTGTACAGGCAGCAATAAAATCAGTGATATAAAATATAAAAAATACATGAAATATATATTTAAAAATATATTAAATAAAACGCCTGTTCTAAAACCATTAATAAAACCTACAAAAACCATTTAAAAAATTACGCCAGGCCGGCTGCACGAAATATATAGGTCTTCAAAGTCCGAAGGAAGAGGCGCAGGTCCGTGGTCGTGCGTAGGTCGGTGGGAAGGTCATTCCAGAGAGCAGGAGCCGCCACAGAGAAGGCTCTCCCCCTAGGGGTCGCCAGCCGACATTGCCTGGCCGACGGCACCCTGAGGAGGGCCTCTCTGTGGAAACGCACTGGTTGGTGGGAGGTATTTGATGGCAGGAGCCGGTCTTGCAGGTAGCCAGTATGAATGGGGGTGGGATTTATTTATCCAGAAAACATTATTGGATAGCGGAAACAGATCTTGTTGGACTTAACTTGTTTTTAAATACGTTGTTTAAATGCACTTAGTGTGCTCATAGCCCATTAGTAGGAATTCCTCCTTGGAGAGACCAAGATGTTGGAGTTGTACAAAATCATTCTAATTTATAGAATGATTTATAATAATCCTCCCTAAGAAAACAGCTCAAATATTTGGGAAAGAACAATAATTTCAGCCAGTGTCTCTGATGCAAGTCCATGTCCCTATTTCAAATGTAGACAGCCCTGTCTGCCTCAGGCAGCCCTGTCTGGAACACAGGGGTTACCTGAAGTATAGCCCTTCCTTCGTCTCATGATTTCTGACTTTTTTCCTTCACAAAGTGTATTTGATATGAGGTTCACATTTTTCTTATATGCAAAGTCCAGTACTGCATTCCTAATAAACATGATGTGGCACTCTGTAGGTATTATCATATGTAGCTTGACTTTTAAAATTCCTATTAAAATTAAATAAAATATTTGGGCCAGACTGTTTTGAGATATCACAGTTTTTAGTAATGAGGAACTTTTGAGGAACATGCCATATTTGACATCTGTAGCAAATTCAAGTCTGGGACAGAGTATGCAATAAACTGACATAGTATATTCACAAGGCTTTTCCATGTTGTTTCTGTTTTAAACTTTATGTTTTATATTGATTGCTATTATATAATGTTCTTATGATATGTTATTAAGCTTTTGATACATTATAAGCTACCCAGAGCTTAAATAGACATGCAGAAAGTCATTGAGATTTTACTGTATAGTTAGAAAAATATGAAAGCTAATGCAAATATGTGATTGAAATGTCAGTTAGAGCATGGGTCTCCAACCTTTGCAACTTTAAGTCTGAAGAACTTCAGCTCCCAGAATTCTCCAGCCAGCAAAACTGGCTGGAGAAGTCTGGGAGCTGAAGTCCTTCAGACTTAAAGTTGCAAAGGTTGGAGACCCCTGACTTAGAGGAAAATAGAGAAAAAACAGATTCTGTAGCCAAAATCACAACCTTGACGTGTACAAGTTTTTTGCATCTCCTTTATATCCCCAGGTTCAAAAACAAGAGTTGCTCATCAACATTCATTGAGAAAGTTATTAATTCAGCATGACTATCCAGAACTAAAACTCTAAATGGAGAAGAAGAAAAAATTGTATACAGCAGATAGAATTATCTGATGAAACTGAATGGGATGATAAAGGGGATATTCAAAAACCTTCAACTGTAAAATTATATTATTCACTACTAGAAGATCTAAAGGTGGTTGTATACCTGATGATCACAAAAGGAGATTACAGAAAATAATTAAATTAAGATGAATCAGTAATTATTTTGAGTTCTTTATTATGAAAGTTAATAATCTCCAATATGGAGAACACAACATACTGGTTGCTAAAAACATATTTAGCAAAAAGGATTTTTGACCTTTTTTGTTTGTAAGAAAAATAATGTTAACTTCTTTGATCCAATTTATCCATTGTAACAGACAGAAGGTGTTATAATACAATACATGGGTATGAAAAGAAAGATAGTTAAGTGATAAAAAATATGAAGACTGAATTAATGTGCTAATAATTTGATCAGATAAATCAAATTGGTCATATTAGAAATTAGCATGAAAATGATTGATAGTAAACTGTTATTTATTTATTTATTGTATTTATTTCTTTAATTTCTATACCGCCCTTCTCCCTTTCGGGACTCAGGGCGGTGTACAGCCAGAATAAAAATGATAATACAGAATTTAAAAAACAGTATTAAAAAGAAATATTAAATAAATAATAATTTGGGAAGAAAGCAAGTAAGTATTGCAAACATTTCTAAATATTGATTATGCAGGAAGAAACAAGTAGATCCTTTGGAGATTTTATATGAGAAAACTTATCTTAGAAACCAAGACATATTTAACAGGTGATGTAACTGATATACATCATGATAAAAGTTTGTTTATTTAAAAATATATGCATGAACAAATTTATGACAGAAATACGATGATACACTATTTTCAGGATCAAACCCCACATAGATTTGTTTATTATTTGAGTATATTAGGTTTCATTTTAATTTTAATTGAAGCTCTGTGGATATTCTTCTGCCCTCAGACTGACATTCTGGGATCTGTCCATGTTGTAGCTAGGATAACATAAGTATTCAATATCACATAATAGCAGGAACATTAACAAATGCAAACAAAAGAACTCCACTTCTGACAGCTTTAAAGCCTGATCCATCAAGCAGACATTAGCACAAGCTAATGACTCTTATGATATTAATCTTCCCTGTGATGACCTACTCCTATACTTTAGCAAAACTTTCAGACCAGTGTAATCTTGTAGCTATGTGTTTTGCATGACATGTAAAACATCTCGTTCCTGTAATTCCACACATTAAACCCTACCAGTTGTATTTATCTCTAATAAGGTCCTGCTAAATGCCTTCTTGTTTGGCAGTATTCCATTCCATTCCATTCCTGAATATTGTTGTGACCAACATTAGTTCTCAAAGAAAGCCATTTTTTCCCCTTTAAGTAGCAGCCTGTAATATTTGCAAGCTGTCTGTGAGCATTAAAATACTGAGCAGCGTGTTTTTTATATTGTGTTCATACATCCTCCATCTCAGCAAAGGACTGCAACGGTATGGAAACCCTCCCATTCCCAATCTTCCTTGAAAGCAGTTTTGCATCAACAGTTTTCTACCTGGAGGCTTTTCTCAGAAGGAATAAAAACAATGGTTTCTTTGAGATAGTGGCTTTATGTATACCAACTACTGAAATTTACTAATGCCAGCCTGTTTTTAAAGCTTTAGTTTTTATATTACAGCTTATGCTAGGTTGAAAAATGTTTTGGTTTGTACCTGGAAAGTGGTTTGACCTTGAATTTATGATGACATTTTAAGTGAAACCTTTGTGTAATTAAAATTTACAGTTCAAATATTATTTTGGGGGCTGTGCATGTCTGTCACCTCAATTAATCCAAGGGATAACCTGCATAGATATATGAAGATTATGGTCTTGCTTTGTGGATCTATTTAGTTACAGTGAATGACATTGGGAAGTCAGTATTTTTCCATTCCTGTGCAGGTGGGGCAGTGGAACAGAGGTTGCAATGGTTTCCAGTTATTTTCTAAATCACTTCCTATACTTTGTTCTTTAGGTCTTCTTAGAGAAGCTCTGAAGAAAACCTTTGGCACTTCTTGTAATGACTATGTAACCATGTGATGCTCTAGGTCCATAAGCCTCCAAATAAATGTAAGTGAACGGTGAAGGGATATACTGATTTAAAAAAAATAAAAAACAACTTAAAAAAAAACAATTTAGTTATTATAGTTGAAAAACTATCTACTAAACCAGGCAGATGGGTAAATATATCCATGTCTATCCTTTTATTTTATGACACTGTAATTCCTTGAATCGGCGTAAAGTCGAGGCGAAAGAATAGAGCTGAGCGTTTATTGACTGTTTGTCCTTTCTGATGCCTACACAGAGTTCACAGCAGATATTTTCTCTTTGTGCCCAGAGAGAGAAAGATCTGCCTCTATCTAGGATCAAACTCTCAGCCTTCTGATTGTGAAGCAAGAGGTCCACTTCTAGACCATCACACCATTCATTCATGTCTATACTTAACCCAGTTATAAATTTTATAACTAAAATCTAAATAAGCAAATTTTGTCTGCCATCCAGAGTCCATTGGAGATGAGTGCAATATAAAGTGAATAAATAAATATATGTAAATAAATAAATGCCTAGTCAGTTAACAATAAAAAAAAAGTTTGCTACAGTAACCAATGTTAGCCTAGTGGTCCATTATAGATTTTATTATTCCAGGTAATGATTTCAAGAAAATTTATTTCCTTTCCATGTCTTACTATTCTCTTATCATTTGGGAATTCAGAAAGCTGGCCACTCTGGACCTCAATTCTGAATTCATAGCTTCACAACTTGTCAGTTGTCAGTCAACTACAAAAACAAAACAAAATACCACAAATTGTAATTTGCTTTTTGAATGTTTGAAGAAAAACTAGGAACAAAGATGTTTCTCGCCTCTTTTTGTACGTGCAATAAATATGAATGTTTACACTGAGAAGACTTCCAGCTTCAAAACAGGCATTTACCCATACAATCAAAATGATTTGTCTGTGACAGACTTATCAAGATAATAAGATTTACAGCAGACAAATCAATATATCTTGTTTTGTTTTCTAACCTAACCTGAATACATTCAATATAGCCACGAAAATTTTATAGTGTTTCCCAAAAATGATTTGGAGTGCACAACATTTGAAACACCTATTTACAACACCTTAAATTAAAGTAACAACATGTTGTCACTGGACCACACAATTTCCTTTCATTGCCACTTAATCCTGGAAAAAGTTATGGTTGTTTCTAGTTTTGCAGGTAAATGCTCCTGTAGTTTTCAGAGTAATTTTTGTAGATTGGATTTGAAATACTACATTGTCCCAGTAACCATCACCACTGAAGATCTGACTTTTTATTTTGTATCTTTAATCCACTCTATTCATAACTAGGATAGCTGTGAAATAGTAGCAAGGTCAAGATATGCTCTAATCCTAATCATTTTATTGACTATGACTTCAGTATGGTAACGGTAAAAGTGCCTTTTGCTTGAGGTAGTGATATCAGGGAAACTGATCACTGATTTCATTCCAAGAAAATCTATTTATTTACACTAATGGGATCAGCTATGCCAGGAGAGGAATATGTTCATTAAATTTACCTAATCAGCAATTCATGAGACAGTATGTAAAATCAATCAATGTAACTCTTTATTGGTTACATTTTTCCAATTTTTGCAGTGTAGTTCTACAATCTAAGGAAAATGAGTCCCCAGACACATGTAATACTGAAATAATATATAAAACATATCGCTTTAGGGAAAATTGCTGGTGAAAGGGATATATTAGAAAAATGAAAACTGCATATATAATATAAACAAAGAAATATATACAAAGGTGCAATTTACAAAATTATAAATTGAGAATGAATCAGAACAAATTGATTGGAAAATAAAATACTGACTATAGCCCATCATGGCAGGTGTATTCATCTCACATTCGTAATAATTGTACAAGGTCTCATAAGCCATACTTTTCATTAAACTTTTTATCCAGGCATGTAAGTACTTAGAGATGAAGTAAATTCCAACTCTTTACCTTCCTACCAATGTTGAGTCATAGAAACTTTCTTAATACCAGAATCTCTATTTCAAGAACTGCCAGTCTTAGCAAGATTATTTATTCTTGAGCAATTCCTCCCCTGTTATTTCAGAGTTTGGAGCATACACTATCAATGAGCACTAACAAATATATAGTAACAATGAAGAATAGTTTGGCTGTCCTATCTTGAAAATGCTGCTAGTTGCAATTTGCAGTATATAAAATTGTTGGATTGCACTATATAACATAATTTGCTTTGATTTTCAGGTTTGTCATAAATTCTGCAAACAATAAAAGACTGAAAATAAAATAGAAACACTTCAGGATGAATAAAAACATTTGTTGCTCAATAGATGATATACTTTTTGCTAAAGGAAAAAATAACATGCATGAAATGTCTGCCACAAAGAATTTATGCATTTTGAAAACAAACTAAAAACCATTATACCCAATGGAAAACACTGAAATTTTATGATTATTATTCTTATGTTGGAACACCTTGGGGTTTGAAAGGTTTCAAATAGGATGTCAAAACTCATTTGTAACATGAAAAAAAAAATCTCATTTTTATTCTTTGCACAAAAAACATAAACATGATTATGTATGCCACTGTTTTCATTTCAGAAAAGAGAGAAATGGCATGCTTTGCTTTAGTTAAAAAACATATATTTTATCTGGATAGAATAAGTATATCTTTAAACTCTAAATGCAAATGAATATTCAGAAAAACACCAGTGAATGCAAATTGGAATGGTGTTGATTGTTAAATCAATTCATTGCACACTTTTAGTTGGGTGAGATTAATTTGTGTATAATTAGTTGTTTGGTCATTAAAACATTCTGGTTCACTTTAATGTCACAGACTCTGGATGCTTCAGTACCAACAGAAGACAACAATAAAGGATAAAATTCAAATTTATTTTTAAAGGAAAGAACAAATTGTTCAATATTCAGGTCGCCATCCAAAGACATAGATATTATCCTTTAGTTCAGAAAATCATTTCTTTGCATGCTTTAATTTTCTAAGATCACTGAAATCTGAATGCAATAACCAGAAAAAGCTAACAATTTAGATAGCTGTTTCTGGGTGTGGCTTTATGGCATACAAGAAATCTGCAAAATAGTTGACTTAGCAAAGGGAACTCAACCAGCAGTGATTAATGGTTGGCAAAAGTCTTTCTGAACAAAGGAGCGAATAAGAGATCACCCATTAAGCCTTGGACAGTTGCTCCCTAGGAGGAAACTGTGGGATGAAAGTCTAATAATATTTTTGTGAGTAGAACAGCTAGTGGTCATGGGAGAAATAGCTCTATCTAACTAGCCAGTCAGCCTTTTAAAGTAGGTATACTAAAAAAGACCAATCCTGACTTTCTTAATCACTTTGGAATATAATCATTTTACAACCGAAAAGAAGTGTTTAAAAATAGTGGGATTTTCTTAGTGAGTCAGTCTTCTTTCTGAATTATAGAAGGCAGAATAAAAAGAGTTTTAAAAAACAGCAAAGAGAAAAAATTTGACTATGAAAAGAGAGTTACTTGAGAAATATTACAAAAATTCTTTGAATTAATGGGGAAGCAAGTATCTGATATGGCCAACTGTATTAAAAGTGAACTGGTTGCATTTGAAGAAAGATAGAAAAATGTTTTCTAAAGAGGATTTATTAAAAAATATGAAGAATCTATATGGCACCTTAGAAGAGGCATTAAGCAAGGAGATGTTATATGACACTCAGAGTTATTTGGTAGTGAGATAGGTGGCATATAAATTTAATAATTAATTAAACAAATGATTAGTGGAAAATAAAGCAGAAATAATCAACAGAAATGGAAAAAGAAAAAGGAGGCTTAAGGCTACCACATGTTTATTGGACCCGTGTCCCTCCTGGCTTGTACTGGCATCCTGGGAGACGACACGAGGCTGGCTCCAGGATATTGTGAATGCTTCTTTGAGTGAGGGGTCCTTGCCTGCCATCTTGAAAGAGGCGGTAGTGAGGCCCCTCCTCAAGAAGCCTTCCCTGGACCCAGCATTATTGGAGAATTACCGTCCGGTCTCCAACCTTCACTTTTTAGCGAAGGTTGTAGAGAGTGTGGTGGCCCAACAGTTTCCGCGACACCTGGAGGAAATTGATTATCTAGACCCGCGCCAGTCCGGCTTCCGACCCGGTCACAGCACCGAGACGGCATTGGTCGCGTTGGTGGATGATCTCTGGAGGGCGCGGGATAGGGGATGTTCCTCTATCCTAGTCCTATTAGACCTCTCAGTGGCTTTTGATACCATCGACCATGGTATCCTATTGCATCGACTGGGGGTGTTGGGGCTGGGAGGCACCGTTTTGCGATGGTTCTCATCCTACCTCTCTGGTCGGTCGCAATATGTGTTGGCAGGAGGGCAGAGGTCAGCCTCAAGACCCCTCTTATGCAGGGTTCCTCAGGGGTCCGTCCTCTCGCCCCTCCTGTTCAACACCTATATGAAGCCGCTGGGCGAGATCATTCGTGGTTTTGGGGTGGGATATCATCTGTATGCTGATAATACTCAGCTGTACATATCCACCCCAGACCACCCCAACGATGCCGCCGAGGTGTTGTCCTGGTGTTTGGAGGCTGTACGGATCTGGATGGGTAGTAACAAACTCAAGCTCAACCCGTCCAAGACTGAGTGGCTGTGGTTTCCGGACCCCGGTTCAGCCAGGTAACTCCAACTCTGGCCATTGGGGGTGAAACACTGGCCCCCGTGGAGAGGGCGTGCAATTTGGGTGTCCTCCTGGATTCCCGGCTGTCCATGGAGGACCATGTGGTGGCCGTGGCCAGGGGGGCGTTTTATCAGGTACACCTGATGCGCCAATTGCGCCCCTTACTGGACCGGGCTGCCCTTCGCACAATCACTCAAGCACTCGTGACATCCCGACTTGACTACTGTAACGCTCTCTATATGGGGCTTCCCTTGAGGTGCACTTGAGGTGCAGCTAGTCCAGAATGCGGCCACGCGGGTGATTACGGGAGCTTCCAGATACTCCCATATAACATCTCTCCTGCATGAGCTGCACTGGCTTCCTGTGGCCTTTCGGGTGCGCTTCAAGGTTTTGACGACCATCTTTAAAGCGCTCCATGGCTCGGGACCTAGTTATATGCGAGACTGTCTCCTGCCCCATACATCCCTTCGTCCAATCCGCTCCCACAGAGAGGGCCTTCTCAGGGTGCCGTCGGCCAGGCAATGCCGGTTGGCGACATCCAGGGGAAGGGCCTTCTCTGTGGCGGGTCCTACCCTTTGGAACGACTTACCCCCTGAACTACATACCATCTCAGACCTCCGCCTCTTCCGCCAGTGTCTTAAGACACACCTTTTCCATCAAGCCGTCCTAGCGTAACCTCCCGCTGTGACCGCTCCTAGATAGTTTTAATTTGGGGAATTTTATATTATTTTAGCGCAGGGTAGGGATTTAATAGTTTTTAAAAATTTTGTATGTTGTTATATTTGTTATGTTTTAAATTTCCTGTGCGCCGCCCTGGGTCCTTTTCGGAGAAGGTGCGGGGTATAAATTTGAAATAAAAATAAATAAATAAATAAATACTGATTTGGACACATACATTGATAACATTGATACATTTAATACACGATTTGTAAAAGGTATATTCTTATGTGCTTTATCAGAAAGACTACGAATCAAGTTTTACTATCAAGCTAAATAATAATACTGTAGCTGTGATTGTACTTAAAGAAATTCCAATTAGAATACATACCACATGGAAAGAGTAGTTCTTTTTGACAGAATGGCAGATCAGGATTGATTTTTTTTCTTAATGCAGAAAAAAACTTTGACATTTGAATTGGACTTTCTGGTTTAAAGTTTGAAGGACATGGATTTTGGCGAAAAACATGAAAATTAATTTCTTCACAAAAGGCACACATAATTTTAGATTAGAGATAGATTGTAGATAGTAGATATTTGGAATTGAACAGCAGAAGACAAAATTTAAAATAGAACTGTATGCAAATAATGAGTATTAATTTTTATTGAAATCTGAAATGGAAAAAAGAGTGAAATGTTGTAAGATAAAATGAGCTAAAACTTAGGATAATATATGTAACTGGAACAATGAAAAATATGTGGTTAAAAGTGTTGAAATTGACATTATGTATAAATTGTCTAAAATGTATAAAGTTGCTTCACATTTTTGTTTGGACAATATGAAGGGTCATTTTTTTCATGCTTGTAGAAATGCAGATGTTTCAGGATTCAAATGTATATAATGATGTATGCATTTAAATGTCTTTTTTGAATATGTCCAGATATTGTTTATCTCAGTATATCTATTGATGACTGATTTGTCAAAATGCCAAGCTCCCATGAATTCCATAGCATTTTTGCATTTGGCTTGATCTAAAATGGCAATTTTAGATACACAGTAGTAGCAGTAATTGTTGTACTATCTCTGTCTGCCCACATACTATGAAGTTAAGGAGTTAATTATCTTTAATATGTATGTTCATACAGATATTATTTCATTGTTTGTCATCAACTTACAAAATCCAGTTCTTTATAATGCTTTCCTCAATGTTAAAACTCACTTCAACATGGAATAAAATATTAATCAATAAAATAACTGATTGGTATTTGATAATCCAAGTTCACTACTATGTTAAACAATAATGCCTTAGTTTAATGGGATTTGTTTGACATTTTTTTAGTGCAATAACTTTATTGGACTGTTTTTTTTAAAGAAGCTAACTATGGCATAACAATTGTCAGGTCAGCCATAATTTACAAAGAGAGGCACATGTTCAGTACACCTTGGGTAATTACTCTGTTTTGTTTTGCAGTGGTAGACTGAGTTTGCATGCTAGCCTTAGGCACAAAGTTGTTTCAGTTTGTGCATATAACTCATGAAAATACAAGGCCATGGATGGATGGCAGAGTTTTACATAAACATTCAACAATATTTAGAAAAAAAGTTCAAGTTCTATGGTGTTTAAAAAAAAACACAATTAAAAGAATTTAACACATATAAAGTAAATGGAATTCCTCTTTATTTTGGCTATAATGGCATCATAGAATTGGAAACAAGGGACAAGAATGGCTAACTTTTCTAGGTTATTTGTGTGGAAGAGAGCATGTATCATCTGATAGTTAACACATAAACATTTATTTAAGCGAAGTTAAAAATTTAAGCCATACTGTTATTCATTTAATGGTAAAAGCATGAAAGAGGTGATGCTTTCAATCGGAAGATGAAAAAATATAAAAGTGAAAAGTTAATAATAATCAAAATATAACCTGGCATATCCCAGTAGTGACAGTGACCAAAATGAAAGCAGTAATTAAAAATCAAATTGGAAATATAAAGCATATTGTTTGTGGGATAACATAGATATTCTTTTTACTGACTAATTTATTACAACTTCTAAGCCCGTCAGTTCTAAAAGACTTGGAGTGGCTTACATCAATCAATAAGAAAGGATTAAAAACATGATAATCATCAAGGTACGCATCAGAACAAACACTAGATAGGTTGCTAGAAAGGTGCAGGCTAATCCTTAATGTCCCTAAATGGTTTTATAAAGAATTAAGTCTTTATGATTCTTCAGAAGTCTAGTGGAGTGGGTGGTCTGGATATCTGGTGGCAAACTGTTACACACAAGGGATTCATAATCAAGAATGCTTGATACTGGGGTCCCAAGAGTGGATATTCTCTTGGGGAAGTAATGTTTGACAAGATTTCTTTTCCATATGTTACTGAATGAGGGAAACCTGAACCAAAAAAAGATGGCCTCACATATATCCCAGTCCTAAGTTATTTAAAGCTTTGAAGGTGGTAGCCAATCTTTTGGCTAATTGCAGCCAGTAATTACTCACATAGAGAACTTTGGTGTTAACTAACTCTTTGCCTTCATTTGTGTTAACTCTTTGGAGAGATAAATGTGTGTATGTATGTTTAAATTTGTACGTACAGACATGATTACGTACCCCCAAATTCAAACTGAATCTAGATCAGGGATCAAATCCAGCAGGTTCTGACAAATTCTGGAGAACCAGTAGCCGAAATTTTGAGTAGTTCAGAGAACCGGCAAATGCCACCTCTGACTGGTCCCAGAGTGGGGTAGGAATGGAGATTTTGCAGTATCCTTCCCCTGCCATGCCCACAAAGCCATGCCCACAGAATCAATAGTAAAAAAAAAAAGAATTTCACAACTGGTCTAGATGTTTGTTCCATAGTTGTAAATGAA
Source organism: Rhabdophis nuchalis (assembly GCA_039707465.1). Taxonomy (NCBI): domain Eukaryota; kingdom Metazoa; phylum Chordata; class Lepidosauria; order Squamata; family Natricidae; genus Rhabdophis; species Rhabdophis nuchalis. Next base: position 34,791,631 of record CM077648.1, read on the forward strand.
TGGTGTGGGGTGAAAATTGAAAAGTTGTGAGAGATTTGGACATCATGGGTAAACCTACTGATGCAATTGCAGTTTCCCTTGCTTCTTCTGGAAAGAATATACATTGGTTTGATCAAGCATTTCTGTTCAAAATGTTCCTATGATTTTTCTTGGTCATTGTAGGGAACAAAATAAGGACCTTCCTATAGATTCCACAGGAAAAAAACAACTATATAAAAACTTGACTAAACTATAACCAACAGACTACCAGAGGTGACTGAACAGAGACACAGCAAAGCTTTTCAGAGAGTTTTTCCAATTTCATTATTGCTGCAACAATATATGCTACTTCTCATTCTCAGTCAATGTGATTACATTGAAGCCCAACCAAACCACTTCAGCACTTTACTTTCTCGGGAATAAAATCTCCATCAAAGGCAACAAATAATGCAAAACAAATAATTTTCTATTCATTCATGTGTGTATTGTTGAATATAATCAAATTTCTGCCTCCCTCTCTTCAGGCATTCTAAAAAGTAAAGGTCCATAGACATTGGGAAGGATCAAAATACTTCTCCATCCAAAACAGTAGTGATATCCAGTGGATATTGCCTATACTGTATAGAGATACAGGATTTGCTCTCTGTGAATGACCAGATCGCCTGAACCGGTAGCGGAAATTGCGGGAGGCTCCATCTACCTGTGCCCAGCTCTATGGCATCTCATTTAGGGCCTTTTTTCACCAAAAGCGCATGCACAGAAGGATCACATTTGCGAACCAGTAGGGAAGGTAAGTGTACGCCACCCCTGCTATGTATCTTACAAGCAGAAGAATGAATCTTCAGTGAAGAATATGAAGAAGAGTGAGGAGTTGTACTAAGGGTATTTGACTGTCTTCTACTGCTGTTCAGGAATTTCCTTGAATGTATGGCTGAATATTAGGTACATACCAGAGCCGTGCACCTAGTCTTGCTCTCAATTTTTCCTAAACCATCGTGTGGTTTGAAGGGGAACTGTATTAACAGTTCAAGTGGATTTGTAGCCCACCATGTCTTCTGTAGGCTAATGAAACAAAAATCCCAGATAATCCCAACAATTGCATTTATGATGAAAGCGAATCTGAGTACAATTCCTTTCAAACTTCCCAGCTAAAATGTGTGAAAAAGTGAAGACTGTTGTGTTCATCCATAGTATGAAGGTTTCATATTTTCTGTAAGCTAAATATCTTTCTTCTATTTTCTCTGTTTCTTTTCCCCTCTCTATCCATCTGGGAGTAAATGCAATGCAAAAATATCTAATTTTGCAAAAGCCTTTATCCAAAGTTGGACATGTGAAGATAACACATAGGTATAGCTAATAAGATATGGTTTAGGACCCAGGCAATAATTTGACTGGTCCTTTGGGAACTTTTGATAGGATCCCTTGAGTTATATAGCCGGCCAGACCACCTGTTCAAGACAATGAGGGACTTTAATTAAAATGATATTGCATTAAAGCACTAAAGTAAGACTATGTATGCCCTCCATAAGGGAGTATTTTCTGGTATGCTTATTTATCAGACAGATGTTTGCATACAGCTCACTAAACAAAAAACAAAAATCTTGTAACAGAAACTTTACCCTGGAGCTTTTACAACACTGTTTGCACTAATAGAGCTGTTACAATTTTAATACCAAAGTGTTTTTATTTATTAATACTGCATAAAAATAGTTATTAAAATGAAGCAGATGAAAATTTAAGAGTAAAAACAGTCATGGACCACTTGACAATACATATTTGTAACAATTAAATGTAAATAAAACACATTTACAAATGAATATTCAATACCTTACTGTTTACTTTAATTATTTATTTGGCCACAGCTGCTAAATAAAAACTCCATACTGCTTTGTTTAGAAACTCAAATGCACCAAAACACACAGACCACAATACATAGCTCCTTTCCATCCAAAAAGTGAAATATAAGTAAAAGCATGCTTATGTACATCACAAACATCTAGATTTTTTTTTATAAAGATGATTTGTAAATATTTTTATAAATATGATTTGTAAACCATGGAGAAGAGAATTGGAAAGAAACCCTATGGCAGTGATGGCTAACCTTTTCTGCCTTTCATGCATGCATGCATGTGCCCTGCATGCACCCTGCCCCCGTGCATGCATGTGTGCCCCCTGAATGTGCCCATCCTTTGCACATGGATACATGGCCTCTCTGCATGTGCCCCCTGCATGTGCCTCCCTGCGCATGCGTGGCAGAGACATGAAGAACAGCTGGCAGGTGGGAGGCATGTGTGGCGAAGCTGAGCTGTGGCAACAGCTGGTGTGTCCACAGAGAGGGCGCTGCATGCCACCTCTGGCACATGCGCCATAGGTTTGCCATCATTTCCCTATGGTATTCTACTTTTCTTTATTATACACAAATCTTTATCTAAATCATTCTTTTCAAGATTCCAGGCTTATTCACTTAATATTTAGTGCAAGAAGAGTGGGAGACGTATGCAGTGGCTTTGATACAAAACAAACCTATTTAATATTTTGAAGTATGATTTTATGATTTTTCCCTAAACTAGAAAAATGGTGTACATGAGCCCATTAAGACTGATTTAAGGATCAAATGTTCTTATTAACCCAAGGATAAGAATGATGTGAACAAAAGTCTCAATCTTGATATTCAAAAGATGATGCTTGCTTGGGAGCAGTGGTGACATTACATTACATGTAAAGATAAAGGTTCCCATCGCACATATGTGCTAATCATTCCCAACTCTAGGGGGCGGTGCTCATCTCCATTTCAAAGCCAAAGAGCCAGCGCTGTCCGAAGACTTTCTCCACGGTCATGACTAAATGCTGAAGGCTCATGGAGCACTGTTACCCTCCCAGGAAAGGTGATTCCTATTTTTCTACTTGCATTTTTACATGCTTTCGAACTGCTAGGTTGACAGAAGCTGGGACAAGTAATGGGAGTGCAGTCCATTACACAGCACTAGGGATTACATTACATTTAATCACCTACAAATGCCATGTTTACACACAACAGTGTTTCCAAATCATTTTAAGTTATTTAATACTGACCAATACTTCTTTTGAGAGTGTCCTTGAAAATAAAACAGAACCAAACTTAATTTCTCCCTCCCTCCCTTCCCAACACATGCAGTAGTGGACATTCCTTGTTACCAATAATCCTTACATGTCATAGGCCCTGATCATCGGAGTGGTCACCACTTTCCCATGACATGGTTACCCAACCAATTTAATCCTTCAGTATTGGCATGCCTCAAGGGCCTTCAATTAAACTATATCCTCTATCAGGGTCACAAAAAGCACACCTTCTTTGAACTGGCACCTGCCAGAACTAGGTTTTGCCTGAAACCTAGATGGCCCACTCTGCTGCAGTTTAGAAGAGCCCTGGAGACTTCACAAAGGCCCCTTGCTTCATTGCATTGCATTGTCATCTTTAATTTTTATCTTATATTATTTATTGATTTTTATTATAAATAGTTTTCTTGATTGTTGTGAGCCACCCAGAATTGTTGAGAACCAGGCAGCATAGAAGTCCCCACCCATCGTCTTTAACCTGAAGCTTAACTGCAACTAATTCTGTGTCCGATTATGTACTTTATTCTTCATACTTTACACTTTTCCACTTTTTAAAACTAAGTATTAATATGTTTGATCGAAGCTTTCAAGTAAATTCTGATCATAATTAATTATAAAAAGGCCTTTTGAAAACATGCGCCTTTGATCATATTTTATGTGAATAATTAAAGTTAGTAATTAAAATGATTTTTTCAGTAAATTTATACAGTAGTAACAAGCAAATATTAGACTGGTGGATTTTCATATAATGCAATGGCATTCAATTAAAGAGCAGCATGGAATGAATCTAATGAAAGTGAAATTATTATATCATTGTAATAAGATTTAGTTCATTCTTTAATTACAAATAAATGAGGCTATGGTTGAAGTTTCAAAATGTGAAGCTAAAATAAAACAGCTGTAAATGGCAATTTAGTTTCTGGCAGGCCCGATATGCTATTTCTTCACCGAAGATGGACTATTTCATGGTGGTCTGTCACATTTCTCAGATTTAATGCACTTCAAATAGCTTTCCATCATTATGTCAAGGTAGAACTTCACAATATGTTTCATATTTTCTGCCTCATACATCAAACTATAAAATGTTATCTGTGAAACACAGCTGTCATTGTGCAAAATTTTCACTAAAGTTCTCATTTTTATCTGACATCTAGAATTACGTAAAGTAATAATAAAAAAAATTCCTTCTATATTGCATATTTGCCTTTGTACTCATTCTGTCTCTGTCAGTCCACATACAGCATAGCAAAGTAATGTTTAGAAAACACATTGGATTTTCTGCAAGATAGGCAGGAAAGTCCACTTTTATGCATTGTCATATTTTGGAATATAAATCAGGTACCTACAAATTCAGAAAATGTACACTGCCCTGACAGCCAGTGAGACTTTACGGTAGTGGTGAAATTCAAAAACTTTTAGTACTGGTTCTGTGGGCGTGGCTTGGCGAGTGGGGTCCTGTGACTGAATGGGCATGGCAAACTCAATCTCACTCATGGCCAAGGCCACTCGTCACATGCACCCCACCACCACCAAGCCACACCCACAGAACCTGGTAGGAAAAAATGTGTGTATGAATCCATTCACAGCGGAACTGCTGCTTCCTTTATGGTCCCCCCTGGACCCCTCCCTCCTGGGGGTCAAAGTACCTTAAAGGGGCAGGCTGCAGCAGCTCTGCTGTGAATGGAGGGGGAAACATTTGGATTGGTTGGGTGAATCAAGGGGCTGGAAGGCTGGAAGAGGTGAGCGGCAAGCAGGTGACCAGGCAGGCGTAGGTGGGCCACCAGGGATTTTTGCCACTGGTTCAGAGAACTGATGCCAATTGTCCCTGCTGGTTTGACCGACCAGGCTGAACCAGGAGGATTTCACCCCTGCTTTATGGTCAGAGAACTGTTGGGACTGTATCCCATTGCACAGCTATAGTATTTCTGGAACTTATCTTTAATATGGAAATATTAAAAAAATGCTGTTGCAAACATCAAACATATGCTGGTGGTTGCTAGAAATTAGGACTGAAGCTGGGCAAATGATTTGAAGACAAATGTCCTACTTCCTGGCTTCCCTTCTCACTCCCAGGGCTGGCATGTATCATCTTCAATCTTGGGTCCACTAGCAGAGGCCTGGGAGTCTGAGGCTCCTGTACAATATCTTTGCTTTTCTTAGCATATCACTCTTCTGGATAAAGAGCTGTGGTGTTGTTCCTTGGCTCTGTTGGAACCTCTTTCCCAGTTTAGGAGTCACAACCCTAAGTCCTCTTAAGGAGATTACTTTGGCCTTTATTTTCCACATCTTCTCAGCTTCTTCCTTCAGGTCCTAATACTTTTCCAGCTTATTATACATGTTGCTACCACTTGGCAATGCTACCTCTATCACCACCACTCTCCTGTGCTCCTTATCCTATATCTGGTTGATAGGCCAGTATCTACTCATCCATCTGAATAGGAAGCCCCAAAGAATGTTAGTTCTGTTATTCTTCATAATGTTCTGTGAAAACTACCTACCCATGCAGATATTCTTGTATACAATGCCAGCTACTTGGTGTACATACAGTAACAATGTACGTTGTTACTGCCTGCATCTCACACCTGCCAAATATGTTTGGGATTTCTGAGGTGTCTCTACACAGTCTGCATTTTGATTCCTGTCTAGCATGGTAGACTCTTGCTTCTGTAGATCTGATGCTTAGTCCCTGTTCTTATGTGCTATAATCAGTACTTCATGTTGTCTAACAGTGCAACCTTTTTCAGATTCTGATAGTATTTCTCAATGTCTGTCACCTCAGCTGTCTGTCAATGGGTTCATTTCATGCAGGGTCTTTCCTTGCCATGGCCTTTCCTCTGTTATCTGCTGCTGCCTTAGGCAATCACTCAGCAACTAATCTTTGGGTGTCATCTAACTGATGTAGTCTCTGGGTTGCATCCAAGGCAATGGCATTGGCATTGACCAGACACCATCTGCATGCCTCCCCCCCAGTAGTATACAGTCTCTGGGTGTTGGACTTGGAATGGAAACTTCCACACATTATAAGGACTTTCCAGATCTTTATATTGGCAGCTTCCATGTCCACTTTTGGCCAATTCTCTATGCCAGAAGAGTATTTTATGACTGACAGAGCATACATATTGGTGGCATAGATATTGTTCTTCTCATTCAGCTGGCTCTTCTGGACTCATTCTTATTCTTTGCTGGTACTTGGATATTGTGTCTTGCATTCTCCTCATGATTTCCATATGATATCAAGATACTTGTAATTGATCTACATGCCTGCTATGTAGCCCATATGCAGTTCTACTTTTCCTTTCCTGCCTACTGTCTGGTCACACTTCTTCAGTGTTAATGACATACCCATGTCCTCACTGTAAATCTGCATCAAGTGGATGAGCGAGCCAATGTCTCATTTTCTTTTAACATACAATTTGATGTCATCAGTGTAAAGGAGGGTACTGATGGTAATAGCAATAACACTATTTACAGCATTCTCTCAGTGGTTTACAAAGTCAGTATATTTTCCCCAACAATCTGGGTCCTCATTTTACCAATGTCGAAAGAATGAAAAGTTGAATCAACCTTCAGCCTGTCAGGATTAATCTTCAGGCTGTGGGCAGAGTTAGCCTGCAATACTACATTCTAATATCTTTCATCAGTATGGCTCCTAATTTCATTTTGTAGCCCTATCCAGTCCTTGTGATTATCAGGCTGAGGGGTTCAAAATCAAGATCTATGCAGAACAGGAGTGGAGACAATACATCATCTTGGTTACTACTGTACTTGATGGCCACTTTGTATGCTGCTTTGAGTTGATTTCCAGTGTTGTCTTCCACAGTCCCGTTGAGTTCTTAAGGAAGATCTTTAGTGTCTTATTCAGTTTGTATAGTATAGCACATTCACAGATCCATATGTGTGACATTGAATTATATTTTTCTTGTAGTGCATACAGGCTGTACTCAGATAGGTCTGTCTAAAACTTGACTCTTCGGCGACTGGTCTATCTATCAGCAACTGATGTTTTGAGTTTCTGGTTTTCTTTCCAATGCTGTTCTGAGATATATTCATATACTAGATCATATAGTCCTGCTGCTTAACAGCTACTGTATGATACCTGATAGGACTTTCCCTGTTGTGGAGAGGTAAGTATCTGGATGGTGCTGTTCCCTAATGGGAGATGTTAATGATAATCACTGCCCTTTTTTGTGTTAGAGTCTTGGGGGCAACCTGCTTTCTGCATGCTAGGCAAAATAACTGTCTTCAGAAAAAATATGCTACCATAGAGTTACAGAATCATGGAGTTTGAGTAGGTCTTCCAAGGCATCTATTTCAATTTTATGCTTCATGAACCTACAGCTGCTTTGAATTGGAAAAGCAGGTCCTGATCTGAAAGCCATAGGCTTTCAGATACTTACAGATTATACGTAGGAATGTCAGCACCTGTTTGAGAAAGATATTGCAGTTATGAAACAATAGGTAACCAGCTACCTATTTCAAATTTAGTATTGATATAATACTGCATTAATCTGCATTTAAACCAGAAATCACACAATCTATTTTCTTACAAAATATAAACTTTAATCTTTTTCTTCAAAATGTACATTTCCAGTTATGTATATTTTATTCTAATGGACATTCTGAACTGTTTTTAAGTTGATAAAAGATGTATGAAATTGAAAGGATGAATGCATTCTTCCCATCAGTTCCTTATTGTGTTCCTAATTCAACCCTTTAGGCTGAAGCTGGAATGGCTCTAATTAAAACAAATAGCATAAGCTAGTTATGTTGTCTGAGTTCTTTGAGTTTCTCAAGCGAATTCCAGACTCCTTGGCAAAAAAAACCTTGGTGCCACAGTGCCACCCTAAGCCATTGTGGATTCTTTCTCCATGTATTCGTTACAGTGGGACTGATCAGGCCAAAGAAATTTTCAAGCAAGATGTTAGCGATATGGCCCTGCAAAATGATCTTAGACAGGCTCCATTAGATATTAATTGAATGAACCCAGATAAAAAGTGTTCTTCCTGCATATTACTTGCACAATATTATTCCCAGAACACCAGAATAGCTTGCTGTCATGTTCTCCCGGCCGTGCTTTCTTGGGAGCAAAGATCTATAAAATAAAAAAAGAACTGTGAAAAAATTTGAGCCGTGGTCATGTGTTTGTTGCATTACCTTTTTATAGAAATTTGCTATATATATAATTGTATTACAGACCTATGGCTGATTACCACAGTCTCTTGCTACATGACAAGGTGGCAGGAGTTTTAGGCAATATAGTCCAGTTTTGTCTTATGGCAGGGGTGTCAAAACTCTATTTCATTGGGGGGTGCATCAGAGTTGTGTTCAATCTTGGGGAGGGGCAGTGTGTGTGTGTGTCAAGCTTGATGTAACTCGTGACAGGGTGCCTGTTGTGGCCCAAATGGTCTGCCAGCAAAAATGGGCTCCCAAGCTTCATTTTCAGCTGCAGTGGCCTCCTGCAAATCTCTGCCAGTGAAAACGGAGCTCAGGAGGACCACCCTTGACACTCACAAACTCTGTTTTTACCGGCAGATGCACCATGGGCTGGTCCTTTGCTGTTTCCAGTATGGCCCCATGGGCCAGATCTAAGCATCTTGTGGGCCGGATCTGGGCCTTGAGTTTGACACCCCTGTGTTAAGGCAATGATTAAGTATAACTAGCTTCTCCAAGTTACTAGTCTCCTTAACTAGACTACCACAACCCACTCCTTCCTTCCTTCCTTCCTTCCTTCCTTCCTTCCTTCCTTCCTTCCTTCCTTCCTTCCTTCCCTCTCTCCCTCCCTCCCTCCTTCCTTCCTTCCTTCCTTCCTTCCTTCCTTCCTTCCTTCCTTCCTTCCTTCATTTTTTGTTCTCTTTTTAAATATACACTTACCAGTCTTTGTTTTATTTTGGACCAAAATTGTCTTAATCCAAACAAACATGGTTTTAGCAAGCATTAAACTTAAATTAGCAAAGCTTTATATTCTCAAAGTAGTTTATAAATTGTAGTATTACTTGTTTTTTTATAGTTATTTATCTCAGTTATTCGTAGTATTAGATTATTCATTGTAAAAGTAATTGTACATTTTTAGGGCTTTTGATTCTTGCAGTTTATAATATCATAGCTGATGTAGCTATGTAGCTATGATATGATGTAGCTATGATATTATTTTAACTGGGTTTTTAAATCATGTTTTTAGCACGGGCTTACTTATTTAATACTAGTTTTAATTTTTTGGATTGTTGTATTTTATATTTTATAATTCCTGTGCACCGCCCTGAGTCCCATACTCGGGAGAGAGGGCGGTATATAAAACCAATAAATAAATAAATAAATAAATAAAATATGTGAATAATTTTACCTTCACCTTATTTTATTTTTTCAGTGTGCCTTTCCCCCCTTTTTTGTAATTTTATGTTATTAGTTCTATGTTGGTCTATGACCAAAATAAAATTGACAAAGTAACAATAATATTACTCAAGGAACTGAAAATCAGGCTGTACATACAGTAGAACAGAATTGATGTCAAAGTGCCTGTAGCCTTAGGCCACACATGTTACATTAAATGCTATGCATAACATATAAAAATTAAATTTAAATAAAGAGAAAACATTAAAATTATCAGCCTGAAAGATAAGAACATTAATATCTCATCTAGCTTTTATATGTTTTATGTATGTGTTATTTCAAGCCCATTCAGCATCTAAAAAAAAAAACTACCTCAGGAGCTCTCAGCTGTTATCACTGAAATACCATAAAATTTAATGATTTATAAAATTTTGGATATATAGGACAGTTTTGGGCAATGGTATGACCCTGGAAAGAGAAACATTGAATATGAAAAGGTTACTAATCCTGACTTAAGATTTATTGCATTTATATACCGCCCTATCTCCCTTTCGGGACTTAGAGATATAGCAACTAAAGTTAAGATTTATACAAGCTTAGTAGCATCTGTGTTACACAACTTTGAAACTCTGTGTCTGTCATGAATCAATGTACCTAATATTAGCAATGAAAACATGTATTTCTTTTTTTTTTTCTGAAGGAACAAAATTTGCCATTGTTTCAAAGTTAATTAGACTAAAGAGACAATAAATTATGTCTTATTAAAATGTAAAAGATCTGTGACAAATTGTACTAATTGCATTTTCTTACATCTGAAGAGGTCAGGTTACTTAATAAGCATGTTGTTAATGGAAGACAAATGTAGTTTTATGCGCTTGATAGGAATATTATAAATTACATTATTTATAACTCCCGTGGAACACTTAATAATTTTAAGCTTTAAATTAAACTGCTCATTAGCAACACAGAGTCATGAAGGTTGGCTGTAAAAACCTGTTCCAGTGTAACGTTAATTTGAGGGCTTGGTACAAGCTGGCAATAACATGATATTATTTCCAAATAACTGAATGGCAAGAAAGTCTGGAGTTTGAATTTATTACCTCGGCGTCTGTAATATTTTTTAAAAATAAGTTTTCAAAAGATAAAATGGTGCAATTAAAAAATATGAAATTATAGTAAGAAATATATTGTGCTATATATATTTTCCTGGAGGAATACTAACAAAGAATATTCCTTGATTATTTGCAATTCTCACTTTATCCAAAAAGGACAATATATTATAATATGCTCACAGGTTTAAGAAAACTATATTGCAAAGAAGATAAATCTACAGTATGTCAAGCCCATGTTATTTATAACATCTTTCTGGAGAGAAAGGGAACAGTGATAAGTGAGCTAATTTACAACAATCTGTAACTTGGCAGCTGACTTACCAATTAGCAAAACTCTTCAATGCCCTAAAATTACATATAATATTTCTAAATATTGGTATACACATGCTATAAAAATGGGTAATTTTATATCAAACTCTTTTCATTCCACATATCCTCTATAAACTATTTCTCCCCAATTAGTTATCCTCATTTTCAGAAGCATCTGCATAATTACTGTATATTTTTGGAGTATAAGACACACCTTTTTTCCTCTAAAAAGAGGCTGAAAATCTGGGTGCATCTTATACATCAAATATAGCATTTTTTGCCTCCTGAAGCGCCACCCCTTCACCAAAATGGACGTGCATAGCCTTTGGGAGGCTTTCAGACAGCTCCTGGGGGCTGGGTAGGCAGAAAAGCACAAAAAATGTGCTGTTCTTTGCCCCCCAGCTCCCAGCAGCACTCTATAAGCCTCCATAAGGCTATACATGCAAAATGTTTTGACAAAAGGCCTCGTTTTCGTGAAAAACAGGCTGTTTTTTCCTCGTTTTTGCCCCCCCCCCCGAGCACTCTGTAAGCGCCCCCAAGGCTATTCATGCTTTTTAAAAAAATGGGCCAGTTTTTGCAAAAAATGGGCCGTTTTGGGGAGGTTTGCAGAAGATCACATTATCTTGGAACACAGCAACCATCATAAATATGAACCTGTTGCCAAGCACCTAAATGTTCATCACATGATTGTAGGGGTGTTGGAAAGGCCATAAGTGTGAAAACAGCCGTAAGTCACTTTTTTCAGTGCTGTTATAATTTTGAATGGTCACTAAATGAACTGTTGTATTTTGAGGACTAAATGTATTTCACATGAAGTATTAGTTCGTGCTCACATTCAAGAACGTGGCTTTTGGGAAAGACTCCAACATTGTATATCCACAATGAAGAAATGGTTGGTGAAGATGTGGAAGTAGCAGAGGTGGGCTGATTATATTGTTTGCTTAGAGAAAGATAAACAGTTACAATTATTAGTGATGAAAATGAATTTGTGATTTATGGCTCTGATGATTAGAAAGGGTGGCTCATGGTATAAGGCAGGGGTCTGCAAAGTCGGCTCTTTTAAGACTGGTGGACTTCAACTCCCAGAGTTCCCCAGCCAGCATAGCTGGCTGGGGAATTCTGGGAGTTGAAGTCCACCAGTCTTAAAAGAGCCGACTTTGCAGATCCCTGGTATAAGGAATAAGGAAATTAGGATGTAACCTTAGAAAGAGAGGGTAAAATATCAATGCATTTATAACCCCTGTCAAAAAGATCAGAAGCAGGTTCTTTAAATTTTCCTTTTCCTGTTTTCCTTCTACGTATTAATGAGTCTTTGCTTCTTTTCTAATATTTGTATTGCTTTGATCTTGTTAATTTTTAAAGCTAAAACTATATTAAAAGAATGCGGTTTTTGAGAGAAAAAAGGTTATCCATCAAGGAAAGGGAGGTGAACAAGATCATCTCCTAAGAACCACCACAAGTGAGCATTAATTTCAGACACAGTAAAAGCTTTTGAGTTCAACATCTAACTGAGCGAATATGCTCTGAAATATATATTGCAGTACATACTTGATATTAAATGCATAATAAAATATATCCACCAGTAAACAGCAAAGCAATCTTAATGTAAAAGTTATTATGAATTTAAATATACATAGAAAAAAGCAGCACTTTTTCTCAGGATAGAAAATAATGTCTGCTTCATTGAAATGCACTGTGTTGAATTGGCCTGAGCCAAGTCATTTTTCTTAGTTGACAAAGAGGTTCATTTGGTCACTTACATCATTCAAGCTTATTTATTACTGCTAAGTTACTACACATTCCATCAAGAGGAGAATAAATAAGCAAGTGAATTAACAAATAGCTAGGCTCTAAGGGTATGGTGTATAGTAGATGACCTTACAAGAAGTTTAAGCTTCAGGCTTTTTTTGGGGGGGGGAGGGGAAATGTCAAAAGACAATAGAAATAATTGGAATGTGCTCAAAAGCCTTCCAGGATAAAAGAAATCAGCCAAAGATGAGTCTTTTTAGAAATTAACAAACTCAGTTGGCAGAGACTGAAGTTTGTTTGCTTTGAATTTCATGTATCTTTCAGCTGCTAAATGGAGGACCAGAAGAAAGAAGTGGAGAGTGTTATGAACAAATTGTTAAGTGCATGAAACCAATTTAGAAGTACTTGAAGCTCATGCTCCCAGGCACAGCAACATTTCTTCTGTTTCATTACATGGTGGTATGGATTGCATTAGCGACAAAACATGATTGTCACTAAAGCAATTTGCATAAATCTCTTGTCAATATGGGATTATTTCATACTGGGTGAAACATTTCTATTGGCTATAAGACTACTGTACCAAAATATGTCATTTGTTCAGCAGCAGTTTCTGAGCTACTATATTTTTCTACAGTTACAACCCTGGATTTGTTGTATAAGATAATTAAAATTCAGTCAACTATTTCAATAATTTTCATTGCATGTCAGTGGCTGAAATATATGTTGTAAAATGCAAGAGATTAATTTTCCCTATAAAACATTTTAAATAAATATGTTACCTTTTTTCTGTTCTTTTATTACAGTTACTTTATATTTCATATCTCCTGCTTGACATTATATATAAAACAACAAGATGAAAACAATTTTCAAAGGACATAGGCCAGAGTTCATCCAGTGTTCAAGAATTTGAATTTTTTCTAATTCAACAAAGCTTGTCCATTAAGGCAGGGGTCTCCAACCTTCGCAACTTTAAGTCTGAAGGACTTCAGCTCCCAGAATTCTCCAGCCAGCAAAGCTAGCTGGAGAAGTCTGCGAGTTGAAATCCTTCAGACTTAAAGTTGCAAAGGTTGGGGACCCCTGCATTAAGGGACTAGAGATAAATACAAGCATGTCACTTAATAATAATAATAATAATTTAATTTTATATCCCGCTCTCTCTTCCCAAGGGGACTCGAGGCGGGGCACAGGCAATTAAAAATACAAATAAAACCACAGACAAATACAAAATACAAAGTTAAAAATAGATTAAATTGATCCTGCGCTAAAACCCATAAACTAAACTAAAAATTACCCCTAAAAACCCCTAACCTAAAAAGAGACTACCCAAGGCCGGCCAGACGAAAAAAGTGCGTCTTTAATTTTAAGCGGAAGGAGCGGAGGTCCGTGGTTGTCCTAATATCGGGGGGAAGGTCATTCCAGAGGGCTGGGCCCGCCACAGAGAAGGCCCTTCCCCTGGGCGTCGCCCGCTGACAAAGTCTAGTGGACGGCACCCGGAGAAGTCCCTCTCTGTGGGAGCGAATCGGCCGTGAGGATGTATGGGGCAGGATCCGATCCCGCAGGTAGCTAGGTCCCGAGCCATGGAGCGCTTTGAAGATGGTAATTAACACCTTGAAGCGCACCCGGAAGACGACAGGTAGCCAGTGCAGCTCGCGCAAGAGCGGTGTTACGTGGGCAAACCTAGACGTGCCCATAATTGCTCGCGCGGTTGCATTCTGGACCAACTGAAGCCTCCGGGTACACCTCAAGGGGAGCCCCATGTAGAGAGAGTTGCAATAATCCAGTCGGGATGTCACGAGAGCATGAGTGACTGTGCGAAGGGCGTCCCGATCCAATAGGGGGCGCAACTGGCGTACCAGGCGAACCTGGTAAAACGCCCTCCTGGCCACGGCTGTCACTTGATCTTCCATGGACAGCCGGGTATCCAGGAGGACACCCAAGTTGCGCGCCCCATCCACAGGGGCAAGATGTTCGCCCCCTATGGCCAGCGTTGGAGAGAGCTGGTTGAATCGGGCAGCCGGAAACCACAGCCACTCGGTCTTGGTCGGGTTGAGCCTAAGTCCGTTACTTCCCATCCACTTAAGATCTATCACAGTTCAGCATCAGCCATGGATACATTATTTTTTTTAGTTCAGCATCTAAATAAAATAATATAAAGGAGCTTTCACAATGCAAGCTTCTATTGGAAGCATAATAAGATATATTCACCAGAAAACAGGAAATAAACACATCTTCATTAAACAAAAGTTATGTCATGTATCTTCTGCTAGCTTCCAGCTAATAAAATACTGTTAGCATTCTTGCTCGTTTTCATCTGGTTTGGAATCTGGTTGATCTCAACTTCCCACCTCTGTCTACATTCCTTCTCTTTCTCTTTTCTTTTCCCTAAGATTTTTTGAAAGCTCACAAGCTTGGCACTTGTTGATTTCTTAATGTGCATTGAGGTAATGTATTTCAGATATTTAGAAATATTGAATGGAGCTGTTGCTATGCATAAATTGTGCAGATACTCACTTTGATGATTTATTTTGACAGTCTGGCTTCAGAAGTGCAATTAGTACATCTACTGGCATGAAATATAGTCTTGTGCAGGATGGACCAGCCTTATTCAGAATGAGAACAGCTCCTGGAGGAAAGGAATATATAATCTAATGAATAAATAAATAAATATAATAAATAAATAATCTTTGCTATATGAATACTACTTTCCCTTCAATCATATTTATAAACTTTTTCTTTCTTCTCCCTTCCCTTGACAGAGTTACATCTTCTGCAGTACAGTAGTATGCTGTTTTTTGCCATATTGAGTAAATATATGTTCCATATTCATTCACATTTATAATCTAGCCAGGGTATAAGTCAGCATTCAACCAGATGATTAACAATTAAAAAATCTAAGTCAAAATAAAAGGAAACTTCAAAATGTGATGTTAAAAGAGAGGTGTGCCTAGAAAGAAAATAAACAGTGACAGAAAAAGATGGAAACCCAACCCTGATGATCCTCTGGCTCCACTTCCCAGGAAGTCCTCAATTGTCCAAGGGCCATCATGGGTTTTTCCTAGTTGCTCCTGTTCAAATCTTGGGATCATGCTGTCTAAGAATTGACTTTGGCAGCCTAGTCAGCTGTTTGTTAACAGGAGGGGGGGGGAATCACCTCATAGCTCAGGATGCTATTTTCTTAGGTAGTCCAAAGAATATTTAAATAAATAAAAAACCAACACCAAGCTGGGAAGAACCTCACTAAAAACAACAACAACAAAGAATCACACAGAGAGAACCATAGTTTTTGAAGCTGCCAATTTTTTTGTATAACAATTTTTTATTGATTTTACAATTTTATAATAGGAGAGGGTATTTAACAAATATTTTAGAGCTTCCGTGTCAGTGTTGGTAACCTCCTCCGAGACTTCATACAAAATAATTTCAATAAAAGGTGGAAAGAAATACATACATTTCATATCATAAATTCCATGCATTCAATCATTTGTTCGTGTTAACATCCATGTAGGAGTTACAATGCAAATAAAAAAATCATTTTTGTGATCTTAGCCTCTTTGCTATTGTTTCTTCTTCTTCCTTACTGCTGGTGGGCGGAGCCATGGCCCCTCCCATTCCCACATCTTTGTCCTCCAGGGTTGAGCCGTGTTTTTTAAGAAAGGCCTCCGCCTCTTCTACTGTTTTAATTCTAGCTCTGCTTCCCTCCCAGAACACCAACATTCCCTCTGGCATTAACCATTTGAACCACACCCCTTTTTTATATAATTTTTTGATAAGAAGGAATATTCTTATTTCTCGAATTTTTTTAGGGATCTGTTTCAATATGGCAATCTCTTTTTGTTGATATATCAAAGGTTCTCCCCTCTGCGTTCTCAGAATCTCATCCCTTGTTGACCTTTTTACAAATTTAATATGAATCTCTGTGGGTACATTATTTATTCTGGCATATGCTGAATTGATTCAATAAATCAGGTCTATATCTCCCCCAAATATGTTCTTTATTCTTTTTAGTATATTCTGCTAAAATCATGCTCATTAAATCTTTTAAATTCTCAGAGTCTGACTCTGGGACGTTTTAAAACCTTAAAAAAAAGACATTTTTTCACAATCGATTCTTGACATATGACCAGTAATATCTGTAATATCTTTCTGAAATTCCTTCATCTCTTCCCTCATCTCAACTGCCCCTCCCTCCAACCCATCAATTTTTTGTTTATTTTCTGTTATAGCTCTTTGTGCCTCCAGTAATGTTATGCTTATATTGTCTTTCCGGATCTCTCTTATTTTCTTCATTATGCTTTGCAGCATCTCCTCTATTGTTGGTGGAGTGTCCTCTCCTGATGTTTCTTTCTGGAGCATTGTAGAAATTTTTGCCTGCTGTAGGGATGGACTGGCCTTTGTAGAAGGTGGAGCGGAGAGTGATTTCCCCTTTGGAGGCTTTTTCGCTGCCATTGTTAACGTTTTAAGTTCTTATGACAAATGATGGCGTCAAAGGGCAGACAGTCAGTGAAGTCCGAGAGAAGGAAAAGTCTATATCAAAGTTCAAAATTTTGTACTGTTTAAAATCCAGAGAAACAATTGTATCATCCAATCCATCTTAAAAAAAAAAGTAAAAAGGTTCGCAATGGGAGAAATACCGAGAGCCTCTTGGGTGGCTTTGATCTTGTAAAAGTGAAGGAATGTTCTCAAGTCAAAGAATGTTTACTGTTGGGAACAAAGAAGCGCCATTTTTCCACCCCGTTAGCGGCAGTGAAGAATCAGCGAAAGTTTCATTTTAACTGTAGTGAGGGTCGGATACAAAGTTTCTTTAGCAACTCCATATATGGTAATACATTTCCCTTTCTTTATGGTAATTCAGATGTTTCACTTTCTCCTTGTCCCCGAATTGAGCAGCATTTTAAAATGCTGCTTAATTCCGAGGGGGGGTTTCTTGCAACTACCAGAACTGGAGAAGAAGAACTCTATTCTTCTTTTCAAAGAGTTGAGTGCATTAAAGTCAATAACTCACAGTCTGCGCAGCTGTCCAGAGTCTCGGTGCGGTCCTCCAACTCCGGTGTTTCAGCCCGTTCACCAAACTTTTGTTGTTCCAGCACTCCTTCGGAGAGAGGACTCTTCCCCCCGCATTCTGTCTTTCAGCTCCTGGAGCGAGATGGGCACGCCCCCCCGACCGCCGTCTGGGTGGGGGCCTCCCACAGCCGCCCATACGGTGGGGGCTCTCTACAGGAGCCCCCCTGCCCCCGAAGGCACTCACCAAAAGAACCAAGCAGCGGACGTGTCAGAAAATACGTCTGTCTTGTCCGGAAGCCGGAAGTGATCTCGAAGCTGCCAATTTTTGTTGTATTATAAGGCAGAAGAATGGAATTTTTGTAAACTATACCTATATTGTGTACTATGTCCATAAAGAGTGCTGGATTTAATGTCATGAAATTTGTTTCTGCCTCTAGATCAGATATCACATAAGGGAGTGGAATTTGTCAAAGACTTGTATGGTATTGTTTATGCACTTTCCCCCTTTTTTGTCTTTTTTAATTTTGCTTTTTTCTTGGTGTTGGTTTTTTTTTGTCCCTTTTGGATTTTGTATTTGGAAATAAAATTTAAAAAGATAAAATGCTTGAGATATGGCCAAATATAAATTTCATAACTATTTACATAAATAATGATCCATAAGCAAATTAGGAAGGTAACATGCTAGCTGCCATATCTATGACACTTACTACATACAATTCTACCATATGTCTAGAAAATTCCTGTTCAGTAAGTATTTACTGAAGTATGTCAGAGAACTATAACACATGTACAATGATATCTGAGTCCCAAATTATGCTAAGCATGGTACAGCTGAGTTCATAAATAATTCATGGCCCAGATTTGACGCATGGTTTCAATATCATAATAGCTATATTTATAGCACATTCCAAGAAATAAAACTCAATCAAATAAAAAGAATAATTGATTAAACTCTAGTGCTATATGTAAGCTAGTAGAATAATTTTATGTTGGAATTATAGCTATACAAGGAAGAGTGATGAAGGATATGTCCAAGGGTGGACTTCAAAAATTTCAGCAATGGGTTCTCTGCTTTATTGCTGGCTGGGTGCGCCATGGTGGGCATGGCCTAGTCGGGCTCCTGCACCACACCAGAGGGGGTGTTTTCTCCTCCCCGGTCTCCAGAGGCCTTTCGGGAGGCCTGTTTTCCTCCTCCCTGAGCCTCTATGTGGGCCCTGCACTTACCTCGCATCCAAAATGAGCTGCATGGAGACTCCTGGGAAGTTCTCTGAACCAGCCATAATATTAGCTATGGGTTCTACTACACCCTTAGCTAACATTATGGGCAAAATCATAGGAGCCCACCCCTGGATGCATCTACATGACAAGCTAGCGGGCATATTACTCACATGACTTTATTTTTAACAGCATAAAAGGATCTTCAATCTTCAATCTTTAAAATAGTTTCCAAACATTCATAGTAACATAATATTTTAGGAGATGGAGTGGAATTATATTAGTATATATCGTAAAATATAATATTCAACCAGTTTCTATTAGAACCATATTAAAATGCTATTTCAATTCCAAATGTTTGAATACAGCTTTATACAACTTTTAAAGATGGCTGAATCTTTATTTATTGCTTTGAATGGAGAACTAAATTAACTATAGATCCAAGTGGTTCTGAAGGTTTTAGTCTGTTAATCTTTCAATGAGGCGAAAGTTTTCTACTCCTGCAACACAAATGCAATCTTTAAGGACTCCTATTTTGAAAATGTGCTTCTTTTAAATACATCTGGGCTGAATCATTCTAACATTCACAGACTATAGGTGTTTGCCAGAATGAAATTAATCCAAGGCTTTTTCAAGCCTAATATCATTTATCTGTCTTTTCTTGGGTCTTGCTTCCCTGGTTATGCCGTTTGCAATATACTCTTTTTGATTAAAGAGAGAGGCTAAAATAATCTTTCTGATTAGTTCAAATAGACAAGAGTAATATCTAGCTCGAATTTAAAAAATAAATTTACTGATAACGTTTTGTAATGGTCTGATGATGTTGAAAGATGAATTATGTTTATTAACTGCAAATGCATTCCATGTAGAATGTATAATATTAAGAAAAAAGCAGAGGGAGAAATAATGAAATACTGAATCAGTATGTTCTCACCCAGTTCCCAAACACGACAAGCACATGGTTTTAAAACTAAATGTCTCCTTTATTAGGAGTGCCAGCAACTCCAGCAAAGAGTGTCTCTCTCTCAGCAGGCGAACGAAGTCTCTAAGTGCCTGTGGAAAGTGAAGCTCACTCCCCTTCCTCCTGAAATGGCTCCAACATACGGGTATCCCTCACTCACCACACTTATAATGAAAGTCCTAGAAGGTCCGCCCGCTCATTTTCCAGCAGTGGAGACTCATACACACATGTTCCAAATACACATCAGACTCTCAGTGCCACAGATTCCAAGAAAGAATTTCAATACAGTTCCAGACATGATTAAAAAGTTTGGACTACCAGTGGCTGACCAACAGGAGGTTGAATTATTGTCTGCCACACCAATTCGTCTCAGCCCCCTGCCTTTTATCCCCACTCCTATGGTGGGGCATAGCTAGCAGAGGTTCTGTCCTGAGGACTAGCCCATAGAGATCCACTGCTCTCCTCTCCTCTGCTTTCTGTGCATCAGGCACAGGACTCAGATGATCCTCCTCTTCTTCATCAGTCACCTTCAGACCTGGGGGCTGTTGATTGTCAATCTGAGGGCTAATGGTTGGCCCAGGCTCTGCTTCTGTCTCTATCTCTGACAGCTTCATTCCCTCTTCTCCCTCAGAGCTTTCAGAGTGTCTTGATGTGATCCCCAACTCCTAATCTGATTTGGCTGCTGGAGGGGCTGGAAGTCGACAAGCCACAACACTGTATCTGTAGAGATACCATATAAATATTTGAATAATCTAATCACACTTTTAGATTAATTAATTCACTGAAAAACAAGTAAACAAGTACTTAACTCAGAATATATTGTGACTATCCAATATAAGTCATAGGCATATAAGCCTCACTGTTTTCAATTAGATTTGTACGACTATAACTATGTACCATCACTTTCTACAATCTACAAGGCACTTATTGGGAAGAGCGATGTTATGAACAAAAATAATGCACTTAGTCATCAATTCATTATAATGACAAAAATACACAAATTAATTGTGTTCATTGACAGTATAAATTGCAAAATACATCTGACAAATGAAAGATATAGAGATAGACAATATATAGTAATAGAATTTAATGATATTTCAGCATTTATGTAGGGACTTACTAAGATGTCAAAGATAGGCTAAAATCACTTACCTGTTCTTTTAATGACGTGAGGCAGTTGTAATTGCCACTAGGCCACAGGTTCTCCTCCTTGATCATATATATGTGTATGTGTGTATGTGTGTGTGTGTGTTAGGTTTTAGATCATATATATGTGTGTGTGTGCGTGTGTGCGTGTATTAGGTTTTTGAGCTGATCAATAAATAAATCAGGGAGACATTAACTAAGATATATATATTTCCTTCAAATGACTGTTTTGCACATAATAATAGATAAGGATGCAATCTTCACCATAACACAGTGTGTTCAAATCTAATCAAATCTAATCTAGACTAAAACATATGAAGAACGGTTGCAGGAGCTGGGTATGTCTAGTTTGATGAAGAGAAGGACCAGGGGAGACATGATAGCAGTGTTCCGATATCTCAGAGGGTGCCACAAAGAAGAGGGAGCCAAACTATTCTCCAAGGCACCTGGGGGCAGGACAAGAAGCAATGGGTGGAAACTAATCAAGGAGAGAAGCAACTTAGAACTAAGGAGAAATTTCCTGACAGTAAGAACAATTAACCTCTGGAACAGCTTGCCTCCAGAAGTTGTGAATGCCCCAACCCTGGAAGCCTTTAAGAAGATGTTAGATAGCCATTTGTCTGAAATGGTATAAGGTTCCTGCCCACGCAGGGGGTTGGACTAGAAGACCTACAAGGTCCCTTCCAACTCTGCTATTGTATTGTATTGTATTGTATCTAATCTAATCTTTGATTTGATCAGAGTACAACATAAGGATGATGGGATGCAATCAGTTAAAAAACATAGACATATTCCACCTTTATTACTTTATGAATAAATCAAGTCAGTAAACATACTCAAAACTCCTTCCTTCTCCTTTTCTCTCCAAAACAACAACCCTGAGAGGTGGGTTGGGCTGACAGAGAGTGACTAGCCCCAAAGTCACCCAGCCAGCTTTCATGTCAGTTCTTCTCAAACTACAAGCAAGAAGCAAAAATTCATTCTTTTTCATACCAAAGTTATGGGGAAAAAATTCTTTGAAATTCATGGTATAATTTATCAATGCTTCTAAATCTCTATTTCTGTAATATTTTATATCAGTTATTATTTGTTATCCCCATATATGATACATCTGGTGGCAAAGCTACATGTATTTGTTTAGGAAAGAGTGCCTAGAATTTAGAAATAAAGTATGGATACAGTGGAGTAATGGTTTTCTCTTACCTTTTTTACCAGTTTGGAACTTTCTGTGCATGCACAGAGCATCCGTGATGACATCTGGGCGGGTGGGTGAAGTCTCCTGCCTCAGCTACCGGTTTGCCTGAACCAGGGCGAGCCAGCAGAATACTGTCTCTGAGTAGGTGCAACCTGAAAGGGTTAAGAAGAGTCCTTTCATTTTACCTTTTTATAACTACTAATGAAGATATTATAAAAAAGATTCAAGTAATTTCACTAGCTTGGAGAGTGGAAGTGAGCAGATGTTGTTCAATAACCATAATGTGTTGGATTTCTTAACCACATAATTTAGAAACCTTTTAAAAAGCTGTTGTCTTATGCAACAAAATTAATGTGGTGGGACAATGGCCAGTATTGGAGAGGCGAGTCTACTATTAGTCTTTGTAAAATATTTAATTATTTATAAAAGCATCTGGAAACACATTTTTAAAAGTCTACAAAATGATAGCTCTTTTTTCCACCCTTAATTATATTTTAACTTATTTTTAGGGCTTTTTAGCCTGATTTGGAAACAATTGATGTATTAGAAGGAATTTATGCCATTCCAAACATTGGCATGCTAGCGTTATTTATGATTCTACTTGAAATGTTTCACTTTTCTAAAAGCTAATAGATAGATTAAGTGCAATCTTTAAAGGGAAAGGTAGTTTTGAGATCTAGATCATTATTAGAGTATCAAATTCAGTCAGATTCAGAGTTGTGTTGGACTTCTTTGGAATAATTCTGTGTCTGATTTATAAAATGTAGCACTCACTTTCATTCTGCTTACTATATACTGTATGGTGCTAAAATGATTGTGAGCATAGAAGGAACTCATCTTGTTATAACTGCAGCTTTGATTGAATCTTTGTGAGACAAATTCTTACGAATTTGCAGCAAATCATTCTTGCAACTAACTTCAATTTTCTTTTTTTACATCTAATCAATGGGTTGGGTTGTTGAATTTTATCACCTGTGCATTAGATTCATGACCTTTCTGGTTTTTCATAGACTCCTGGAAGGTAACATATAGCTGGGTCGGAAAATCAAGAAGTCATGACTAGACCTGGAAATAATGGAAGAATTTTCTTTCAATATTCAACTTTTGGGAAAAGGTTATTGAGAAGGTGATAGCCATGCATCTTCAAAGCACTCTGGAAGAAGCAGATTATTTGATCCATTACATTCAGGTTTCTGGCTGAGATATAGGACTGACATAACACTGATTATGATTGTGGGTAATCCCTGATAGGCTCAGGATGAGATGTTATATCCATTCTGGATCTCTGAATAGTTTTTAATATAATCAATCATGTATCTTTATGGTCAAGCTAAGGAGATTGGAAATGAGATTCAGGGATTCCTCAGTGGTCCTCTTCATCCGATTCCAATTGCTGCTGGTTAGGGGGAGAGATTTAGCCTTAAATTTATGCTTGTGAATTCACATATCCACATCTTTTTATGCCTTTCTAATATTCATTGCCATTTCTTCTCTGTCTGTTTCTTTGCCTTTATTATTAGCAGAATGTCAATAGAATTTTAAAACTTTTCAAGATACTAAATATTTATTTATTTAAAACTTTATATATACATTGAAAGCACATATATATACATTTTGAATGCACATGCTACATTAATGCACATATGAAATGGCAGTGCGTTACACTTTCTTTGTTCTTTTAGCTGATTTTATTTATTTGTTTATTAGACTAAACTAGCTACCCATCTTACATATCACAACATAACCCAAAATGGCTCACAAAAAAATGATACGAATTGAAAACCATAACAAAAAGTTACAGCACGCAAAAATAACATTTCCCCAATTTCAGCATTCCAGTCTGTAGAGCTACAGCCTTCTCACTCTAGGGCAGTGATGGTGAACCTTTTTTGTCTCAGGTGCCAAAAGCACATGTGCATGCGCTATCACACAAGCTTGCATGCACTACAGTATAAACTCATGTGCCCACTCCCATAATTTAATGCCCCCCCCTGTCGTGCCCTCTGCGCATGCATGTGTAACTCCCCTGCTGCCACACTGCATGTGCACCCAGATTTCTTGGAGCCTGGGGAGGGCAAAAATGGAGGGCCCTGCCCTTTGGAGGCCCTCCGAAGGGTGAAGATGGCCCATTTTCTGACTTCCGGTAGACCTGGTAGGTCTGTTTTTCACCCTTTCCAGGCTCCAGAGGCTTTCTAGGAACCTAGGGAAGGTGAAAAACAGCCCAACATGCAAACTGGAAGTCTGTTCCTGAACTTCCAGTTTGCACATTTACCGTTTTTTTGTCATCCGGAGGCTTCAGAAAAGCCGAATAGCAACTGGCTATTTGAGAGAAGGCTATATCTCTACAAACTGGAATTGTGAGAGGGAAGGAATTGCACAAGGCATGAACTGCTACTAAAAAGCATGTTTTTTAGATTTCCATATATAAGGATAAGGGAAATGACCTAGAGCAGCCCCCCCCCCCCCGCCCCATTTGAACTTCTGGAATAGGCAAATGCCTTCAGGGAGAAATAGTACTGCAGATATGTTCACGGAAACCTCATGCATTGGTTTTTGCTTCCATTCTGCCCCTCCCCTGCCACTACCTGATCTTCGGAGGCAGGGGTGGGTTTAAAGAGGTACGCCCCGGTATGGGCATACTGAAGCCAGCCTGGATACCATTCTGTTATGGTGCTCAGGACGGCCCTCCCTCCCACCCTTGCTCCTTACCATACTCTTAAATCTCCCACGCTTCTGTGCATGTGCACAGTGTGTACAGTGCCTACGTGATGCTCCAGCAAGCAGCTGGAGTATCGCGAAGGCTTGCGGAAGCGTCACAGGTAAGTATGCGCACATACTGGTTGGAATGGAATCCAGAACCCAACACTGTTAGGAGCGGACCAAACCATAAGTCTGGGTGTCAAAATAGCAACCAAAAAAAAATTGAGCTCCTTCTCTCTGTCTACACATCTTGCAATGTAACGTAACACTTTTTTTTGGCCTTGTATCAGTTCTTCTCACATGCCTAAATATGAGTTCATAGAGTATGTAAGTAGTGCACATTCCAGTCTTATTCCAAATTGGCCATCAGCATTAGACAGGAATTGAATTTTACGCTTTTCCTGAATGAATACAGAGAAATGGAAGTCTACCTACATTGTATAGTGTACATTTTTAGTCAAAGGAGTGCTTAAAATTTACATCAGCTTTCCTGCATATAGTACATAGCTGCTATATTGCACAATAATTCCTGAAATTCCCAATGGAAATCAATTTGCTTATAAATTCTGGGAGTTAATATTCAGTAGAATATAATACATAAAGTTGAGTAAGTCAGTCTTAGATCTATACACAAAGGATTTGTTTTCATGATTTGAAATGCGTATCATTCCAAAAGTTACAAATATATACTTATTTGTTGTTTGTCAAACATATATATTTATTTGTGGAAAATAATTCTACTTCAGGTTAATCAGAACTCAACACTCTTTCTTATGTATACAATGACCAAGTATTTGATATTCAGGAAAAGAGCCTGGTGCCATTAAGACAGTGGGTAAGATTTACTACATAGTTGTAGTAAAAGATGACAAAGGATCCTATTTTCTGTAGCACCTTGTGTTGCCGTTAACTGTGGTTTTGTTGATTTGTTTTTTCATACATACCAAGACATAAGTGCCCCAAAAGAGAAAAAAATGTGTACGAAAAATTACTTTTGTTTGTGATTCGAAGTCAAATAAGATAGTCTGCCTTCTCAAAATGCAAATCAATTTTTGCAAATTGCAACCTTTAACTCCCTTCCAGAACTATCAGCAAGGACCTTTCTGCTAAAAAATGGCTTACTAGCATTTTTTCCCTTTATTTTAAAATGATTATGGAAGACCATTGATGAAATAAAAGCTCGATGTTTACTTTTTAAAATGTTTGTAGGCTGAAATGTTGTGTCTGTAAATCATAAATCCTGCTTTGCAAAATTCAAGTTTTGATCCATTACATGAGCAAACTGCAAAATAAAAGTGCAATTTCATTTAAAATGCTTGGCAATAGCTAATATCATACCAGCCAAAACAGCCCTGAACTCTGATTTAATAGGATGGATTCAGGTAATTATTCTGAGACTTTAAACATTATTTTTACTTTTAAATGTTTTAATGTCTTGAAAATGCATCCCCCCAATTGATTTTATCCTCTTCCATTTGGCAGCATTGATTTGTTTCCCTATCACATAAATGGAACAAAACCTAGACTGGCTTATTTTTAGTGAACAACTTCCATTTATGCAACCTTCTAATACTTTTTCTTTTCTTTTTCATTTTAACTACAGCAGCATCTTTGGATGCTGAATGCAATGCTTGATAGCTTGCTGATGAATTCATAAAGACACACTGTATATTACTTTTATATTGCTAAGAAGAGCCAAGGTAGCTTTTCTTGTTCTTTTTCATGGTTCTATTCTCAGCACCTCTATTAAGAAAAATCCAGTTTTGAAAGAAAAATATATTCTGGGACCCAACAGGCTCAAACAAATGGAAAGAGTAGGTCTCTTCTTTTGTACTCATTAGAGAGTATCCTAAGCTTTGAGTATTAGTTTTTACTGCTATAATGATAATATATGTGGCAATTAAATAATGCAATTCCTGAAGAATTTGCAGTTTAGAGCAAATCAGCATCAATTCTACAAACCCTTTAAAAATGGGGAAAAGATTAAGTACAAACAATGAAAAACGTGACAAAGAAAAAGACCTAAAATCTTGGACAAGTTTGTGAGAAAACAACAGGACTCACAATACGAATACAATAAGGGATCATATAAATTAAAATGCAGTGAAAGTACCCAGCATGGATGACATTAGGGTAGCTGAGGAACTGGTATGAAAGCAATCAAAGAAGGTAATAACCTGGAGTGCTCCTAGACCAGATGAGCTCCATGGATTCTGGCTAAAATTACTGGCAAATCTGCACTCAAGATTGGCAGACCAGATGAACATAGTTTTGGAAGCATTGGAAAATGAAGAATGGTTAACTGGAAGGACATTCCTAATTCAGAAGTGAAAGAAGAAGTGAAATGATCCTGGAAACTATAGACTTATAACTGCTTGCCAACAACATAGTTACATGCGAGACCGTCTCCTGCCCCATACATCCCTTAGACCGATACGCTCCCACAGAGAGGGCCTTCTCAGGGTGCCGTCGGCCGGACAATGCCGATTGGCGACACCCAGGGGAAGGGCCTTCTCTGTGGCGGGCCCTGCCCTTTGGAAAGACCTACCCCCTGAACTTCGCACCATCTCCGACCTCCGCCTCTTCCGCCAGTGTCTAAAGACACATTTCTTTCATCTAGCCGGCCTAGCGTAACCTCCGCAATGACTATTTTAGACAGTTTTTTAAATTTTGGGGATTTTAATTTGGTTTTAGCGCAGGACGGTTATTAAATAAGTTTTTTAAATTTTTATTCGATTTTGTATGTATTTTTAAATTCCTGTGCGCCGCCCTGGGTCCATTTGGAGAAGGGCGGGGTATAAATTTAATGAAATAAAATAAAAATAAATACAAATAAACTACTAATCAGCATAACTGCAATTCAAATTTATAACTATCTGAAAAAGAATTACTGTATTTTTCGAACCATAAGACACACCGGTGTATACAATCCACCAAAATTTAGGTAAGTTAAGTAAGAAAAAAAGTGTTTGTCCTTCCCGGCCCCCAGGACCACTCTGCAGGCTTCAGCAGGGAAGCAAAAATGCCCCAATTTTTGCAAAAAACAGGCAGAAAATGGCCTGATTTTTGCACAAATGGAGGCATTTTTGCCTTCTCCAAGCCCTGCTGAAGCCTTCAGAGTGCTGCTGGGGGCTGGGAGAAGGCAAAAACGCCTCCATGTTTGCAAAAAATGGCCTGTTTTTCACAAAAATGGGATGTGGCAGGGCTTCATGAGGTCAGAAATGGCTGTATTTGGTATATAAGATGTAACAACATTTCCACGCTCTTTGGGGGGACGGGGGGGGGGGGGAAGGTGTATCTTATACTCCGAAAAGTACAGTATTTTCTCTTTGTGGACAAAGGGCATATTCCAAAAAGTTGAGGGAAACAAAGAACCGGTTATTGATGTACAAATTGATTTTGAAAAATAATCAGAATAATAATAATACTTCCAGGTAGTTGAATGCCTTCTTGTAATCAACTCATACTACCTTTCAGTTCGTCTTCGCTCTTTTGTAGGTTTAGTTAGGTAGGTTTTGGTTCTTTTTGAGGCAGAAGAAAGGATGCCTGGTTTGAGAATGAAAACAATTGAATAGCTTTGCTGCCTTCCTCTAGTGCCAACTCCTCCTGATTTGTCTCTGTAGTTTTCTGTCAAGGCTTTGGGTTTTGTTTTGTTTTGTTTTTGCCTTGAATAGACAAATATATCTAATTTTGTGAATACTTTATTTTGTATTATAAATTGATGTTGATCTAGCCTTTTTTTTTTGTTATTTCTGATTCTGGATGTTGTTTTTTCAAGACGGTGTATTCTTGTTGGATTCTTGTTAGACTTGATCTTTAACAACATAGTACTATTGCTTTGCTTTCTATTTTTGTATAGTTGCAATGAGTAAACAGCTTTTCTTCCAGTATTTTTGCAGCTCCTGGGTCTGGTTGCTCAGCAAACAGTTCTGAGACCTGTAGTTCATCTTTCTCCAGATGCTCAGAAACTCCAACATATAGCAGGGTCCTTGTTGAGGAAGGCAACAACTGAGCCAGTCTGGGCTTCTGTAATTTATATTTCACCATATTTTTATGAGAGACTGCATCAAGAGAATGAAGAAAATATTAAATTCTAAACTCAGTGGAGAAAATAATAATAATAATAATAATAACAACAACAACAACAACAACAATAACAATAACAACAACAACAACAACAACAATAATAATAATAATAATAATAATAATATTTAATTTATAACCGCTCTCTCTCCCCGAAGGGACTCGAGGCGGGGCACAGGGAATTAAAAATACAATTAAAAATCACAAACAATTACAATATTAAAATGAATTAAACTAGCCCTGTG
Organism: Rhabdophis nuchalis; assembly: GCA_039707465.1. NCBI lineage: Eukaryota > Metazoa > Chordata > Lepidosauria > Squamata > Natricidae > Rhabdophis > Rhabdophis nuchalis. The sequence continues at coordinate 34,820,749 of CM077648.1, forward strand.
CTAAAATCCCATATAAAACTAAAACTAAACCCTAAAAATCCCTTAAAAACAGTTAATTACCCTAGGCCGGCCAAGCAGAAGAAGTGTGTTTTTAATTTTTATCGGAAGGAGTGGAGGTCCGTAGTTGTTCTAATATCGGGGGGAAGGTCGTTCCAGAGGGTCGGGCCCGCCACAGAGAAGGTCCTTCCCCTGGGCGCCGCCCGCTGGCATAGCCTAGTGGATGGCACCCGGAGAAGTCCCTCTCTGTGGAGCGAATCGGCCGCAGGGATGTATGGGGCAGGATGCGATCCCGCAGATAGCTAGGTCCCGTGCCATGGAGCGCTTTGAAGATGATAACCAACACCTTGAAGCGCACCCGAAAGACGACAGGCAGCCAATGCAGCTCGCGCAGGACAGGTGTTACATGGGAGAACCTAGTGGTTCCCATAACTACCCGCGCGGCTGCATTCTGGACAAGCTGAAGCCTTCGGGTGCACCTCAAGGGGAGCCCCATGTAGAGAGCATTGCAGTAGTCCAGTCGGGATGTCACGAGGGCATGAGTGACTGTGCAGAGGGCACCCTGATCCAATAGGGGACACAACTGGTGGACCAGGCGAATCTGGTAAAACGCCCTCCTGGCCACGGCTGTCACTTGATCTTCCATGGACAACCGTGTATCAAGGAGGATGCCCAAGTTGCGTGCCCCATCCAGAGGGGTTAGATGTTCATCCCCTATGGCCAGTGATGGAGTCAACTGGTTGTACTGGGATGCCGGAAACCACAGCCACTCGGTCTTGGACGGGTTGAGTCTGAGTCTGTTTCTTCCCATCCAGGCCCGCACGGCTACCAGGCACTGGCACATCACCTCTACGGCATCGTTGGGGTGGTTTGGGGTAGATATATACAGCTGCGTATCATCAGCGTAGAGGTGGTACTCTACCCCAAAACCACGGATGATCTCACCCAGCAGCTTCATATTTGTGTTGAACAGGAGTGGCGAGAGGACCGACCCCTGAGGCACCCCACAAGTGAGGGGTCTCGAGGTCGACCTCTGCCCTCCTGCCATCAAGGGAATTAATACCTGGGCAATTCCAAACATCAAATATATAGATAAAATAGTGTAGTTAACTCATGAAAACTAAAAGCCCTGGATAGGAAGAGCAGAAAAATAATGTCAAAAAATCATGCCTTTTATCCTCTCAGAAATGTTGACAGACTCTACTTACCAAGGAAAATACTTAGGTGTGGCGTATTGCAAGTGCATCAGATGGTTGAAGAATAAAAGGCATTGGAAGATTATCTATGTGAAAGACAATAAAGCTGAACTTAATAAACAGGAAAGCTTTCTGAATACTAGAAAGACCAAAGTGGCCTACAAGAAAGATCAAATGAAGAATTGAAAAGATACATGGGAAGACAAAATAATACATGATCAATATATTGAAAATAATAAAATAATTAAAAATATAAACAATCACTAATTGAGAAGATAGCAGCAAACACCAAAGGTTACCTCTGCAAAGATGCTGAAATACCAGAGGGTGACCAAGCTAGCTGCTGCAAGAGGGTCGCATAGACCGATTACAAACAATGGTGTGATCAAGTAGAAACAATGGTATATTGAAAGCTCTGTAAGACATACCATTTCCTGGCAAGCAAGAACTGGTGGGATTATAAAATAGAAAAAGTAATAGAAAATGAAAAAGCTAAAGTCCCCTGGGTTTTTAGAATTCAAAGAGACATGCATCTGCCACATAATAACCCAGACTTAACAATTGTTGGTAAGAAATTTAAAAAAAAATCTGGATAATGGACATGGCAATTCCTGGAAATAACAAAATAGTGTAGCAAGAAAAAAAGAGAGAGAGAGAGAATAAAATAAAAAGACCTTCAGATAGATATAGAACAGTTGTAGCAGAGGAAGGCAAAGTTAATACCCATAGTAATAGGTGCATTGTATGCACACTGGAAACAACTGAAGCACCACTTGAATACTATCAGCACTAACAAAATCACTATCAATCAATTGCAAAAGGCAGCTTTATTCAGAACAGTTTACATGCTACAATGAAAGCTTTAACACAGGTTATCAAATTCATGTTGTCACAGCATGCTTCACATAATATATTGAGACATTTTCCCTTTGCTAAACCAGGTTGGCCGTAGCCAGCTCAAGACGCATTCGGCCCACGGGCCGGGAGTTTAACAGCCCTGCTTTAACACTATCAAACATCAACAACTGCCTATACCAAGTCTTTGGGATGGACTCAATAGGTTGATAAATGTCCAGCTGACTGTGTGATGAACCAATAACAATAATAAGAAATATATTTATCTCTTGGATAGACCAAGGCATTCCATTTTCTTTGATACATCTATATTGAGAAATTTCTCAGAATATTTGGAAGCTCATCAAATGAGTTCAGAAAAAAATGAAATCTACACTAAAGGGTGGATATATCATTAGTAGTGAATAAATAAGCACCCCATGTTATTCCATGTAGAGTAGGAATAATTCTGAACCCAGATGGAAACGGGATCAGAAAACAAGAAAACTATGCACCATGTTTTGCACTCAAATAGATATTGATTGGCTGTATCTTCCAAGAACAAGAGGGGACAGAGGATTCCTACAGATGAAACAAATTTCAAGAAAGAAATCATGGCTTGAATTACTGCATGTAAGAAAACCTGACAACCATTGCTGAAGGAAGTCAATCAAAAATAACTCTTAAAAGTAACAAGTAAAGAAAATAAAAAATTGAAAACCATTTTCTAAATTGGAAAAACAAGCCAATGGATTATCAATACTTGAAAGGGAAGTATTATTGTCAATATAGAAAGGAAAGCCAATAAAAACTCCACATGGAGCTGATTAAAATCAGGAGTGCTAAAGAAAAAAAACCCTGAAGGCTTTATTTTAGGGTTTCAAGAATTGCCAACTGATTGTATGATGGCAAAATTTCAGCATGTAACAAACAACATCCAATGTCACCTTTATAAATAAATAAATAAATAAATAAATAATAAATCATTTGATTAGTGGCTGAAGTAAAATTTGGCAAAATTGTTGACCCAGGTGCCAAAATAATACATTAGAAACTTTGCCAGAGTTTTTGATTTAAATGTAGGAAAAGCTACTGGGAACATCAAGTTGAGGTGGTTTGGGAAAATGAGGAGATTATGAGACTTTAAAATTCGAACAGATAGACAACTTGTTGATAATATGCATGATATAACAGTAATTAAAAAGAAGAAAGTCTGGTTCATTGATGTTGCTACAAATGGTAGTAATGTAGCATTATTGGGTAATGCTAGGATTGAGATAAAGCATGTTAAAAAAATTATGAAGTAATGGGACTTGCTTATGGAGAAAGAAATCTGCTGTTGTATCAATTGTGATTGAAGCCCTTAAAGCAGGGTGTCAAACTCGTGGCCTGCAGGCCAGATGTGTCACTCGTTGGCCACGCCCACCCCTGGTTTAGTGAAGGGGAAAAAGTAGTGATACATCACATGATGACAACATGTCATAATGAGATTGGTACCCCTGCCTTAGAGCAAAACTAAAGGTTTCCCTCCATATTTAGAAATATTGAATTTATTGGATTTGAACACCTTGTTTACACAAAACTCCATTTTGTTTAAAGCTACCTATATCCTTAGGCAGTACCTTAATAAATCTTAATGCATACTATTAAGGCACTTGATTCAAATTATCATCTCTGATACTGCTTTAGAATTAAATGCCGATATAATCATTTTTTTGAATTCATCTAATCATCAGACTACCGTGCCCATTTTACATTGCTGTAAATATATGAAAAAGAATTAAAAATTATAAGGTAATAGTAAGTTTGAATGTTTTTAAAGAGAAAATGTATACTTTTTTTCATATATGCTAGGCAAACATTAACAGAGAAGGAGCTGTTATTATAAAAGGCTTTATACTGTAATACCTTTTAATTGACATTGCTGAAACAAAATCCATTATAGTTTGGTAAATTGGTATATGCCATCTGGGTGACGCAAGTAATGCAAATTACTTCAATTGTATGATGATATTATGCAAGTACCACACATTAAAATGGGTTTAATCTGTTGCATGTAGATTTCTGGGTAATACCTTTCAAAGAAACCTTTCAGTATAGACAATATATTTTGTCCTCATAGTATTTTCATATGACAAATCTACAGAAAAGATCTAACGGGCCGTGCCGGCTGGCGGCTCCCAGGGGAAGGGCCTTCTTTGTGGTGGGCCCAACCCTCTGGAACGACCTACCTCCCGAACTCCGTACCATCTCGGACCTCCGCTTGTTCCGCCAGCACTTAAAAACATACTATTTTCATCTCGCCGGCCTGGCATGAACTACTCCGCACCCTATTGTCTTATAACAAATCAAAGTTTTAATCTATGGGTTTTAAATTTATTTTACACAGGGTCTTGATTTAATTTAGTTATTGTTTAGTAATATTTTGTATTTATGTATATTTATTTTAAATTTCTGTTCGCCGCCCCGAGTCCCATTGTGGTGAGATGGGTGCGGGTTACAAATATGAATAGTAAATAAATAATAAATAAATAAACATTAAATGTAAAGGCCTGCATTTTAAAGACATGAGTAAGAAAGAATTAATATCCATCGTGCACCACTGCATTACCTCTTAAAGTTCCCTTTATTTATTTTTTGCTTATTTTGTATTTTAAAAAGTTAAAGGAGCCAGAAGAAAAGCATCCATTACATCTCCGAGTTCCAATGTTCACTGAACAAAATTATATCTCAATAGAATGAAAGGCTTTGTCAATACATTGATAATCGCCTCTTACTTGCTTGAAATTAGTTGTGGATTGAATTAAAATATATCATAGATCTCTGCATCTTGGCAAGAAATCGTTACAAAAATAAGGCTACCTGTTTCATCTGGGTGTTTTGCAGATGAGGCTGAATTAGAAAAATGAGATTTTGACTGCAAAAAGACAATACTTATTGATCAGTGAGCAGTAGTGCAATTCTGCAAGTTTCTGTTTTATAAACAAAAGCTTCTGATCACTGCACAGGAAAGCTTTTATTGTCAGTGCCCACTGAATCAATGGCGCAATCCATGTTGATGAGAACATTTTTGCCAACAAGGTTGTTCTTAGGGTCAATCTTGAGGCGAAAACAAACAAAAATACAATCACATCAACACACGTTCCTGTTATAAATAACTTCAAAGATGGAACAAATTGTACTTACTGATATTTCAACTGTTATAACATCTAGTGCTTTTCAGAATGATGTGCTTCTATTATTGTGTTAATGAGCATTCCCTTCTAAAAATGACTAGAAAGTTTACACAATATCTTTACACATTGAAGCAATGAATTAGAATTCCGTAGGCCATGTGAACTTGCTCAACCCTCTGTTGATTTGACAGCCCATTATTATGTTGTAATAATTTCACCCTGGCTAGTAAAATTCATTAGTAAGCCTTCCAAAAACAAGCTTAACATTTTCACAAATATTTTGACAGTCAAATCTGATTTAACCATTGGTGTAACCACATTGCAGTCCTCAGCTCACAGTCAAGAGGGAAGATTAAATGTTCCAGTACAGAAATGAAATTGTTTTGCAACATTTCGGCAAGATCTCACTTGCCATCTTCAGGCTTCGGTCTGCGGTTATGAACCTGAAGATGGCAAGTGAGATCTTGCCGAAACGTTGCAAAAACAATTTCATACTTACACGGGAAAACACCCAAAGACAACAATACCAGCATACCTACACCCGTGAAAATCTACGAAAGCAGGGATTACTGTGTATATATATACCTACACCCGTGAAAATCTACGAAAACGAGGGATTACTGTGTATATATATATATATATATACACAGTAATCCCTCGTTTTCCGAGGTTAATGGGGACCGCAACCTTCCGCGGAAAGTGAAAACCGCGAAGTAGGATTCTCTAGGAAACTTGAATTGGTGGACATGTTTAAAGCAACCACTAGGGGGCGCTTGCCTCCTACCAATGTATTTTTATTTTTATTTTTTACAAATCCGCGAAGCACTGAATCCGCGGAAAACGAAGCCGCGGAAAACGAGGGTTTACTGTATATATATATATATATATATATATGTTAAATTTCTTTAAGGGATGATTAATAATAATTAATTAAGAGACCAGGATGGATCCATTTCGGGCTCCTTAGCCCTCGTCAGCTGGCCATACTTCCCTACAGGGATTTGAACTGGTGCTCTCCAGCATTCGAAGCAGGCTTCTCTATGCCTTGAGCTAACCAGTTTCCCTGATTACATCATCCTTTCTACAGGACTTTATTGATGAAGTGGATATATTGTTACAGCTTCCTGTTAGGCCTATTCAAGGGAGGAGACAAACTTGTCATCCTTCTCTGTCCTTCGACTCAACCTAGAGACCATCCAGACAGAGACCTATTAAATTGCTGCTGTCTTTTTAGATATGTGTTAAATTTCTTTAAGGGATGATTAATAATAATTAATATATATATATGCTGGCATAGCTGCGCAGTCACACTCACAGACACAAGCCTGCCTGATGATGACAAGTGGGATCTTGTCGAAACGTTGCAACAACTTTTCTATGCCTTATACACGGGAAAATCCCCGAAGCCAGCTATGCCAACATACCTACACCCGTGAAAATCTACGAAAACATACATATATGTATGTATGTATGTATGTATGTATATATATATATATATATATATATATATATATATATATATATATATAGGTCTTTGGTTGTTCGGGTTTTCTCCCGCGTAGAATTGGAAGTATCTTCACGACGTTTCGATGAAATCTCATTCATCATCTTCAGGCTGGTGCTTCGGGCTTGGTGCTTCCAGGAGCACCAAGCCCGAAGCACCAGCCTGAAGATGATGAATGAGATTTCATCGAAACGTCGTGAAGATACTTCCAATTCTACGTGGGAGAAAACCCGAACAACCAAAGACCTACATACAAACACCCGCGAAAACCTCAGAAAATATATATATATATATATAGTCTGTGGTAATGAGCCGAAAGGCAGAAAAGGAGAGCAGTATGCTTCCTCCCTTACTTGGGGCTTAACAGGGTGTTGTGACACAAGTATATACTTATCCTCCTGTCTCAGCTGATCAGGAAGAGAACCTGGTGGCCTAATGGCTAAGGCTCCTGCCTAGCATGTAATACAGCCCCAGTTCAAATCCCAGTAAGGGTATGGCTAGCTGATGAGAGCTAAAAAGCTCAAAATAGATCTATACTAGTCTCCCTGATTTATTTATTGATCAGCTCAAAAACGTAACACACACACACACATTCATTCTTAGACGTCCATCTTAATTGGTAGGAGAGGAAGAGTACATTCCTGGATTACAATTATACTACTGTTCTGATAAATGTGTACTAAAAAGAAGAATTTTGGCTTATCTGAAATTTTAACGTAAAATGCTTTATGTGTTGTACAGGTTGGATGAGTAAGAAATGAAATGAATTTTTATTTTGGAATTAAGCAGTGAAATGTTTTTATTGGACCTTTGTTTACAATCTATCATCGGATTTATATTTAAACTGTAAAATCCATGTTTCAAGTTTAATTAATTTCTTACAACCTTAGCTTTTTTTGGCTTTGATTTTTTTAGTTGTTATCAAGCAATCTGAACTTTCTGCTTTAAAATGATGGTCCTGGATACCTAAAACACCCTCCTTTAATGTGCAAAGAAAAATAAATTATAATTAATTTCCTGTGCTTTCACTAAAGTGTCTTTTTTCTGCTAAATTCACCCTTTTTGAAAATGTATGAAAATTTTATGTGAAAACGACTGGAGGTTTTTATGAATATGCAGAGCATTTTTGTAGCAAAAAGTACTCCTATGACCAGAGAAGGCATTATTTTGTTGAGAAGATGGAAACAGCTAAGATTTATGATTACTTTATATGTGCTGACTTCTCAAAAGAAGTCACAAATTTATGTCTGTATATTTTATTAAAATCATTTTGAAATATCTATTTATCTTGCTTCAAAAGATTTCCAAAAGGAAATCCTATAAATTCTTATTCAGAAGTTATCCTAAAAAAAATACAATAGTATTTATTCACAAGTAACTATATAGAAGTGCAACTTAAACGTGTTCTTTGAGATGTTTAGATTTTCTCCTTGTCTGTCTATATTCAAGGACAAAAGTTACAGAATATATCTCAGACTCCAAAAAAGATAATGAAAACTCTTGTCACCTTAAACTTGAAAAACACTAGATGCTATTGTTCTTCTCTTGTCTTCATAACATAAGCTGACATTTATTTTACTTCAGCCTTCCAAAGATGTCAGATGTTTTGTGTGTAATCATATACTGCTCTGGGCAACAGTTTAATATTTGTGTATGCATTTGTCCCATTCTGAATTCGATTCCAATCCCTAGAGATTCAATTCCATCTCATCAATATATTTCTCATTATTCCAGCTCTTCTCTTTTCTTTCCTCACTTTGAATTATTTCTTTTGCATGTTCTACATGCTGTGCCTCAGGGCTCTCCCGTAAAAGCTACTTCAAGCTATTTTTCCCAATTTGCAAAAATCTATTTTTTGAAAAAAAAAAAAAGCAACTTCCTAACACACTGGTGGAAGATTATACATTAGCTATGCATGTTCTGGTTTCTGACAATTTTAGAGCATTAGGCTGCTGGAGCTCCTATTAGTAGGATCATTTCTGATAAAATTAAAGGTCACATACTTCACAGTTGTCCATGTGTACTATGCATATTTAGAAAGAAATTTTGTACATTTTGCTGTGATGAGAAGAGTTTTTTCTTGAAACCATTTAGCAATGCAGCTATTTGCCAGTATACTAGTTAAATATGCATAAATTTGATTAAGAATACAGCAGCACTGCTGAAGCAGGAGGCATCTAAAATGGAATTAACATATTTCTCATCCACAATCACCATGTATCATTGATGGAAGGATTGGGTGATACTTCTTCTACTGTTTCTGTTCCCAATCCCTATGCATTATTCACCCTTCCAAGTATAGTTTATTTGTGTTTAAATTGTATACACATAGTATATAATCACATGATTTATGAATGGAAAAATATATAACTTTCAACTCAATGAATGCCAAAATATGGAAAAGAAGATCATAGCAACTTTTATACAATCTATACACCCCTACATGCATGTAGCTTTGCATTTTAACTTTACAGAAAGATCAAGAAATACTGTATGTGCATAGTCTATTTGCATACATTTTATATATTCTTTAAATATGACTTACATTAGCTCTTGTTTCTAAAATTTTATTTCTGGGCATTTATTGTATGAATAAATAAATTCAATCAGACAATGAACTTTTCTCCAAGGCACCTGGGGGCAGGACAAGAAGCAATGGGTGGAAACTAACCAAGGAGAGAAGCAACTTAGAACTAAGGAGAAATTTCCTGACAGTTAGAACAATTAACCTCTGGAACAGCTTGCCTCCAGCAGTTGTGAATGCCCCAACCCTGGAAGTCTTTAAAAAGATGTTAGACAGCCATTTGCCTGAAATGGTATAAGGTTCCTGCCCATGCAGGGGGTTGGACTAGAAGACCTACAAGGTCCCTTCCAACTCTGCTATTGTATTATTGTATTATTATTATTATTATTGCTAACTATATCGGCCTTATGCACAAAGGAGACAGGGCAAAGAACAGGATGTATAATGCTGATATTTCTCTCTTGTTAAGTCAGCTGACATGGTACATCATAAACAAATTGTTATGCAATAATTCTGACCTTGTAAGCTGTTTTTAAAAATAAATATTATGAATCATTTGATCACTGACATATGGTTATACTCAGTTATACACAACCGGTGTAACAACTGGTTCACTGAGTGCGCACCAAACATGCGCTCCGCACACCTGCAGTCTGTTTGAAAACAGCTCTAAAACTTACCTTCTACTGTAGCCACGGTGAGTAAAACAATTGAGGTGCAGCAATCCGCTCTGCTATGCCTATAAGCTGGGCTTCAAACAAAGAAAATATAGGACAGACTAGTGCAGGGGTAGGTAGGCACAGCTGACTGATCGCCGGAACTACCAATTCACATGAACTGGTCTGAACCAGCTGAATTCCCTCCCTGGTTATACGCCAGGACATCAGAATAGCATACGCTGGAACTCCTTTTTCAAATCATCTTTCTGAGATATATATAACCTTATAATAATAATAATAATAATAATAATAATAATAATAATAATAATAATAATAATAATAATAATAATAATAATAATAATAATAATAATAATAATAATAGTTTAATTTCTTGACCGCTCCTCTCCCCGTAGGGACTCGGAGCGGTGCACAGGGAAACTAAAACCATAAATATACAATCAAAGACATCTTAAAAACAAATTAAATAGTACCTGTGCTAAAATACCCAATCTAAGCTAAAATTCCCACTATACAGCTAAAACCCCATAGAGAGAGACTACCCCAGGCCAGCCAAGCAGAAAAAATATGTTTTTAATTTCAGATGGAAGGAGCGGAGGTCCGTGGTCATTCTAATGTCGGGGGGAAGGTCATTCCAGAGGGCAGGGCCCGCCACAGAGAGAGCCCTTCCCCTGGGCGTCGCCCACTGACAAAGTCTAGTGGACGGCACCCGGAGAAGTCCCTCTCTGTGGGAGCGAATCGGCCGTGAGGAAGTATGAGGCAGGATCCGATCCCGCAAGTAGCTAGGTCCCGAGCCATGGAGCGCTTTAAAGATGATAATTAGTACCTTGAAGCGCACCCGGAAGACAACAGGCAGCCAGTGCAGCTCGCGCAGGAGAGGTGTTACATGGGTAAACCTAGAGGTACCCAGAATTGCCCGCACGGCTGCGTTCTGGACCATCTGCAGTCTCCGGTTGCACCTCAAGGGAAGCCCCATGTAGAGAGAGTTACAATAGTCCAGTCGGGATGTCACGAGAGCATGAGTGACTGTGCGAAGGGCGTCCCGATCCAATAGGGGGCGCAACTGGCGAACCAGGCGAACCTGGTAAAACGCCCTCCTAGCCACGGCTTTCACTTGATCTTCCATGGACAGCCGGGCATCTAGGAGGACACCCAAGTTGCGCGCCCCATCCACAGGGGCAAGATGTTCGCCCCCTATGGTCAGCGATGGAGTTAGCTGGTTGAATCGGGCAGCCGGAAACCACAGCCACTCGGTCTTGGTCGGGTTGAGTCTGAGTCCGTTACTTCTCATCCAGATCCGTTTGGCTTCCAGGCACTGGCACATCACCGCTACGGCATCGTTGGGGTGGTTTGGGGTAGATATATACAGCTGCGTATCATCAGCGTAGAGATGATACTCTACCCCAAAACCACGGATGATCTCACCCAGCGGCTTCATATATGTGTTGAACAGGAGAGGCGAGAGGACCGACCCCTGAGGGACCCCACATGTGAGGGGTCTCGAGGTCGACCTCTGCTCTCCTGCCAACACAAATTGCGATCGGCCAGAGAGGTAGGAGGAGAACCACCGTAAAACGGTGCCTCCCACCCCCAACCCCCCCAACCGATGCAATAGGATACCATGGTCGATGGTATCAAAAGCCGCCGAGAGGTCTAATAGGACCAGGATGGAGGAACAACCCCCATCCCTGGCCCTCCAGAGATCATCAACCAACGCGACCAATGCCGTCTCGGTGCTATGCCCGGGCCGAAAGCCGGACTGGCGCGGATCTAGATACTCAACTTCCTCCAGGTGACGGGGAAACTGTTGTGCCACCACACTTTCAACAACCTTCGCCAAGAAGGGAAGGTTGGAGACTGGACGATAGTTGTTCAAAAGAGCTGGATCCAAAGAGGGCTTCTTGAGGAGGGGCCTCACCATAGCCTCTTTTAGGGAGGCAGGCAAGGAACCCTCACTCAAGGATGCGTTGATAACCTCTTGGAGCCAGCCTCGTGTCACCTCCCAGGATGCCAGTACAAGCCAGGAAGGACACGGGTCCAATAAACATGTGGTGGCTCGCAGTCGCCCACGTAACCTGTCCATATCCTCGGAAGTAACGGAGTCAAACTCCTCCCAAACAAGATCTGTCTCGTGGTATCCCACTGGGCCATGAATGGGGGCTAACTCGTTCTGTATCTGAGCGATTTTGTCCTGCAGAAAAATCACAAATTCCTCTGCTCTACCCTGTAGCGGGGCTTCCCGCACCCTCTGTTGAAGGAGGGAGCGGGTCACCCTAAACAGGGCGGCAGGGCGGTTTTCTGCGGATGCTATGAGGGTGGCACAATGATGACGTTTGGCCACTCTCAGCGCCACAATGTAAGTCCGTAAATGGGCTCTTACCTGTGTTCGGTCAGATTCAGAACGGGTAGACCTCCATCTTCTCTCTAGGCATCTCTTGCGGCGTTTCATCACCCTCAGCTCCTCCGTAAACCAGGGAGCCGTGGTGACTCGCCGCCGCAAGAGAGGCCGCAAGGGCGCGACCCGATCCAAGGCTCCCGTGGTCGCAATATTCCATGCAACCACAAGGTCCTCGATCGGGGCGCGGGTCGGGGGTACAGGAAATGGCCCAAGCGCCGTCTGGAACCCATCTGGGTCCATCAGGCGCCTGGGGCGGAACCAAATTGGAGACCCGGGTTCCGCCTCCCCGCGGAGGGGGGTGGCGGTTGGAAAGTCGAGCCGGAGAAGTGAGTGATCTGACCATGACAAGGGCGTGATGACTATGTCCCCTAAATCCAGATCACTCTTCCACTGGCCGGAGACAAAGATGAGATCCGGTGTATGTCCACCCTCGTGGGTGGGGCCTAAAATTAGTTGGGTCAGGTCCATGGCCGTCATGGAAGCCATGAACTCCCGAGCTGCCTCGGATGATTCGCCCACCGATGGCAGATTAAAGTCCCCCATGACTAAAAGTCTGGGGGTCTCCACTGCCACCATAGCGATCACCTCCAGGAGCTCGGGCAGGGCTGCTGCTACATAGCGGGGAGCCAGGTATATAACCAGCACGCCCAACCGCCTCCCTAGGCCCCACTTCACACAGAGGGACTCACAACCGGTAGTCTGTGGCACAGTGGTCTCTCTCGGCTCAAGACTTTCCTTTACAATAACCGCTACCCCACCGCCCCTGCCAAGGGCCCAAGGCTGATGAAAAGCACGGTAGCCTGGTGGGCACATTTCGACGAGGGGGAGTCCACCCTCGTGGCCCAACCAGGTTTCCGCTATTCCTGCCAGGTCCGGCCCCTCCTCTGACACAAGGTCATGTACGAGGGGGGCTTTGTTGACCACGGACCTGGCATTGCAAAACATCAGCCTCAAGCCCTGGCTCTGTACTTCCCGACCACTTCACCACAACCCCCGCATAACATTATAAGTTATGTTGAGTTGCAAACAATTAATTTTTTTATGGTTGATGATGGACTCAATTTTCCTGTAGAGTCTAACATCTTGTCAATTAGATCAATGCCTTTTCACTGATTTTCTTTTTCTCAATTGATAAAAATATATTCAATTATTTAATAAAGTTAGACTGGGTTTAAATATTTTCATTTTTTCCAACAGTTCTTCCTTGAGAAATGGAAGGGAAGGTATAATTTTTTTCCCATCAGTAATTATAAACAATTTAATTTATAACTTTATATATAATTTACACAGTTTAAATAATTTAATTTCAGTTGTTGCAGATCCCTTAGTAAAATGAGACTCTCCATTCCTATTGCAGTAAGGCAGTTGTTTTGGCAGCTTGCCTGCTTTCCATCTGCTGCTGGATTCAAGTCTCTGTGCAGTCAAACTGCTATGATCCTGTGATAAGAAAGCAAATTATGCCAAACTTTTTTCTCCATCTGAACTTTGAAAGACCTATTCAGCAGGGACTTTTTTTTGCCTGGAAGATTGATATCCATGTCACATTCTTTCTTTAGTAATGGCAGCATCCCAGTTTGATTCCACTTATTTATCCTCTCACTGAGCAGAACTCATCTAAAATTTCTTTTCCATTCCTGCATCCTTTCTAGAGCCATGCGGTGAAAACATCCATGTTTGTATAATTGATTTTTAAACATTTTGTGTGATGGAAAGAAATAGCTTGCTTTCCTGTAAACCTTATTGTATACTTGGTAACATTAAATGATTCCAAAATAAGAATGTAAGAAACAACTGCTGTGTAGAATCCTTTACAATTCCCAATATCAGCACACACATAAGCCAGAGGTGGGCTGCACTTATGTTAACAAATTGAAACTTGTTGCTGGTTGTGAGTGCGGTCTGTTAGGATATTCAGCCTTATATTGGGTTGACAATATATATGAGCCTATGTTCTTAAGGAGTTACTGTATGTAGCTTTAAGAACTGTGTTAAATTCTGATTGGCTGTGCTTCTCAGCTCTACCATAAAGGAAGCTCAGGAACACAGTCCGTTCCCTTGTTCGACCACTGAGTCCTGTGTTTACTCATTGCCACTGGAGGAGCTGAAGCTGAAGAGAGAAGAAGTATTTGTTTTGCATCACTGTAAGATAACTCTGTGTTTTGGTGAAGGACTGTTACTATTTGAGAAGTTGGTATCAGAAGAATACTTTAGTTGCTACAAAGTAAAGACTATATCAGAGTTTTAGAGTTTGTGTGTGGTTAAAGCAGCATTTCTCAAATAGTGGGGCGCGCCCCCCAGGGGGGGCGCGAGGCTCCGTAAAGGGGGGCGCTTGGTGCCTCTGGATTTCCCCGTTGGCATCGCCAATAGTCAGGAGCCGCACACCCGGAAAGACCGATACCACCGCCGCCGACATCTTGGCATCCCAGGCCCGCTCCGCGGCGGCGGCGGCTGCTGTAGGTAAAGCCCGAAGGCGACTGAGAAAGGCTTCAGAGAAGGAGCGTCCGGAAGCCGTGCCTCTTGAGCACCGCTAGGCTGGACGAGGCAGAAAGCGGATGGACGCGCCCTCTACTGGCCGGCGGGGATAAGGAAGGGGATGCGCTTCGGGCTAAGGCAGGGGTCTGCAAAGTCGGCTCTTTTAAGACTGGTGGACTTCAACTCCCAGAGTTCCCCAGCCAGCATAGCTGGCTGGGGAACTCTGGGAGTTGAAGTCCACCAGTCTTAAAAGAGCCGACTTTGCAGACCCCTGGTAAGGGATTCCGGTGATGGGACTAAGATGGAACTAAAATTCCCAGTTACAGGTATTTCCTTGCAGGGTGGATAAAAATTAATGATTTTTTTAAAAAAAATTAAAAATTTGATTTTTTTTAAAAATCAGGGGGGCGCGAAATGTTTTCTTCTTCCTAGGAGGGGGCCTGACAGAAAATAATTGAGAAGCACTCGGTTAAAGCAACGTATCTCTTTACTGTCCAGTGTATTACACTATTCCGCATTTATTTCCTAACACTGGTTATGGGACTAGAGTTGTAACACTGGTTCTGAACCCAGAGTAGCTAACACACTCGCTACGCTTGCATGCACCTCTTTGGGACTGAAATGCAATTTCAAACATGCATCTAATGTACTCTGGCAGCTCCGGTGAGTAAAGCAGGCCCAGCGTGGAACTCAGCTGGGCACTTTGGGAGGGGGGAACGAGCCAGAAAGTTAGTTATATATGGAAAGGATAGTGCAAGGGCTATTGGGCAAGCGCAACCAGTGATCACAACTGGTCCAAACTGGTCCGACCAGGGAGCAAAACATTTTTCCTAAACAAAACGTTTTTCTTTAACTATCAAGTTTTGACTGAACTAATATGACAAACACATGGAGGAAGATAGGCAGTGCTCTGACAGGTGCAGGACAATCTACCCTATCTAATAATTATCTTAACTCTTGGAATACTCTTATTTTTACATAGTGAGTTAAATTAAATTAATTGAAGACTATGGGGAATCTGAAATAAAGAAGTAGACCTGATTCTTTTCTCTTTTTCTGAGAATTAGACTGCACATAGTCTCTAAGTCAGTGGGTCTCAACCTTCCTAATGCCGAGACCCTTTAATACGGTTCCTCGTGTTGTGGTGACCTACCACCATAAAAGTATTTTATGTTTTCAGTATTTTTTTCAAAAATGTGTTTTCCAATGGTCTTAGGCGACCCCTGTGAAAGGGTCTTTTGACCCCCCAAAGGGGTCCCAACCCACAGGTTGAGAACCACTGTTCTAAGTATTAACATGAGTTCCCATATTGGACAAAAGAAGCCTCAGTGTTCTATTTTGAATGCTATAAATTTCTACCTATCCTACCTAAATTTGTACCCATCAAGGACAATAAGCAGAAGCTTTATATTTTCAATTTTTTGCCATTGAAAAATGAAATATAATAGCAACAATACAAATGACGTTTATAATTACTGTTCTGTGAGCAATACTTCAGGGTGTACCCTTTAAAAAAATCAAGTCTAGGCACTAAAGTCAAAACAGACAGCATTTCCATTATTATATTTTGAACAAATGTATACTAATCACTTATTGATTGCATGGAGGAAATGTTCTCTTTCTCCAGATATTGAATGAGTGACCTTTTCATGCCTTTATGGTCGTTGTCTTTAAAAAAAAATCAAAATTTACAACAAAGCCTACTGCATCTATATCTCACTATAAATATGTCACTCAAAATGGAGGTTTCAGTAATTCCAACAAAAAAGATACATTTTGTTACCTATCTGTAGTAAAATTCCACCATGCATCCTGAAATAGGTGAAGGACACATAATGGAAGGACGCAATATATTTAATATTCGTAGGAAACTAAATGCTTCCTTCTGGCTTTGTTTCTGTGGTGGAAATGCTCTTTAGTTTTTAATGGTACAGTTTACAAAGTTTCAGGGCTGAAAACATTTTCTGCTGGTGGAAAATGGAGTGGCTTTTGTTCATTCATTTTCTCCATCTGGCATCACAGAAGGCACAGCTGACAGTACATGTGTGCCATTAACCCAAAGTGATCTACAACTGAAGTCAAAGCGGAAAGAGGAATGTTTAAAAAGAAAACAAAACCACTTCTGCTACCCATGTTTGTGTAATTTAGAGTTGTGATTGACTCTAGGTGTAATGGATACTGGTACTTTCAGTGCATAGTGATAGGAAATGGTTAACATGATTCTATTTTTATTTATTAATTAGATTTATGTATCCCACATTTTGTACAGCACCTTAAGTTGATTTACGTAGCACTTCCTTGTCCTATTCATCTCTGCAACAATAAAGTGGATTTGGTTAAGAAAAAGAGAGAGTGAGTGAGTGAACCAGTTACTCAGAGAACGTCTATGAATGATTGAGTAGGACTGGGTTTCCTGATTCTTAATCCAAAACTTTAAATGCTATATACACTGGCCTTTAGAAAGAGAACTTTGCCATCATTTTCATTATTTCCTTTCACGACTTCCCAACATGAATTTAGTAAATGAATTTATTGATGCATTTAGTATTAAGTGTTGTTCCTGAAGATCCCATCAAGAAAAGGGCAAGACCATCTAGATTATAAAGTAGAGACTATTATTATTGCTTGTTACTGTTCGCTGGCCCTTGGGGCACAGAAATTGCTTTCTGGACAGAAATATCATCATGAAATATTATAACCAACAGTGGATTTACCAGAGAGATGACTTCCAATTCATTTATTTGAGAACAATCTCTTTCTTCTGTGTGTAGTTACTAGCCCAGATTGTGTTACTTTTCAGCAGTATAAATTTAGTGATGTTATATTTATATATTCAAGGGAGGCAAAAATTACAGTAATTTTTATTCAGTCTTTTTAAAACTCCCCTCTTAACTATGATAAGAATCGGTTATTACTCTTAAAAATTGTCAGTTGTAATAGTGAAAATTATAATTATGTATCTTCCCTTATACTTGTTTTTAACATATGATTTTATTATGCTATTATGAATCATATTTCAATATGTGCAGTATTTAGTTAAAAGTACATATGCTAATCCTAATCTGAAAGGAACATGTTACTTAAACTTTGTATGTATGTGTGTGTGTATGTATATATATATACATACATACATACATACATATAACATACATATATGTTAGAACCGTATATATGTTAGATTTTTAAGGGCTGATTTAATAAATAAGAGACCAGGATGGATCCATTTCGGGCTTATTAGCCTTCTTCAGCTGGCCATACTCCTTCTACTGGGATTTGAACCGGTGCTTTCCAGCATATGAGGCAAGCCTTTCTATGCCTTGAGCTATCCGGTATCCCTGATACATCAGTCAATTTACAGGACTCTTAAATGAGAGAATATTTTCACAGCTCCTGTTCAAGGGTCCCTTTAAGGGGAGGAGACTTAATGTCATCCCTCTCTGCCCTTCGACTTAACCTATAGATCATCCAGACAGAGAACCAATTAGTTTGCTGCTGTGTGAAATTTTTTAGATATGTGTTAGATTTTTAAGGGCTGAAAATAAAGAGACCAGGATGGATCCATTTCAGTCTTATTAGCCTTCTTCAGCTGGCCATACTCCTTCTACTGGGATTTGAACCGGTGCTTTCCAGCATATGAGGCAAGCCTTTCTATGCCTTGAGCTATCCGGTATCCCTGATACATCAGCCAATTTACAAATCTATCACATATCTAAAAAATTTCACACAGCAGCAAACTAATTGGTTCTCTGTCTGGATGATCTCTAGGTTGAGTCGAAGGGCAGAGAGGGATATATATATATTTGTTTTCGTAGGTTTTCATGGGTATAGGTATGTAGATTTTGGTTTATTCGGGTTTTTTCCCGTGTAAAATTAAAGGTGTTTTTGCAACGTTTCGATGGGATCACCCCCATCATCATCAGGCTTTGGCTTCTGCCTTTTGCAAATGAACTGCATTTGAAATGGCAGTTTTTCTGTAAGTGGAGGTGGGAGGGGTTGGAATGTTGGCTCTGCTACTTTTAAACCGATTGGTTGGCTGATTTGCCACATCCTGATTGGTAGCTGGAGTTTGTTGAGAGTGATTGATGATGGTGTCAGTGTTTGTGGCCGGGACTTGTTTAGTGGCTGGGATTCGTTTAGTGGCCAGGGTTTGTTTAGTGGCCGGGACTCGTTTAGTGGCCAGAGCTGGTTTCCAGATGTCTGGCAGGCGGGAGGCATCATCGCGTCTGTTCATATTTTGGGGATGTTTTTCTATTTCAATAGCTTCCATAATCATTCTCCTGTTGGAGTGTTCAGTCCTGGAGAGCAATTTGGTTTTTTCAAAGTCAATTTGATGACCTGTTGCTTGGAAGTGCTGGAAGAGGGAGGAAGTATTTACTTGTCTTTTAACAGAATTCTTATGCTCTGAGATACGTGCACTAATTCTCCTATTAGTTTGTCCAATGTATGTGGACGAGCAGACTTTGCATGGTATTTCATAGACTCCTTGGTTTTCTAGCTGGATTTTGTCTTTGGGGTTCCTTAAAATGTTGGCAATTTTTTGGTTAGTGTCGAAGGATGTCTTTATATTGTGTTTGTGGAGAATTTTGCTGATTTTATCAGTGGTACCTTTAATATAGGGGAGGAGAGCGATGCCATTGTCTTGTTCTGTGTTTTGGATCTTGGGGGGTGTCTGCTTTTGGATTAGTTTGGTGATTGTGTTCTTTGGAAACCATTAGAGATTAATATCTTTGTGAGGGTTTGTAATTCATTTTTCCTGAAAAGAACTGAATTAGCCTTAATCAGAAATGAACTCCACATGAAAAGATTCCTATTAGACCAAACCAATAAAGATCTATTCACTCTTCACCTCAAACTTAGCAACAAAATACACCCAGCACTCTGGGACAAGCTAAAACAACTAGCCTTCTGGATGGCCGAAACAGAAACCTCTCACAAAACAGAAAAACACACCAACAAAATCCACAAACTTGAAAAATACCAGAAACCCAACCCCCCTCCTAAACAATTCATTAAAAAAACAGTACATAATATATCAAACAGGACCCTCACCATAGCAGAAACCAAGGTCCTTTCCAAAGGATTTAACTTTGCTGTCACCCCCAAACACATCCCCACAGAAAACATAATATGTGGAGTTGAAGCTTCACTCACCAAAATCAATGCAGATGAAGCCAACAAAATCAGACTCGAAGTTACCAATATCCTATGCTCCAATAAGCCACCCAAAAGCAATTTAGAGAAAGAAGAAATAAGAGCACTCATCAACTTGAAGAAAGACAACAACATAATTATTCTCCCAGCAGACAAAGGCAATGCCACAGTGGTAATGAATACATCTGACTACCAGGCTAAGCTATCCAACCTACTCCAAGACCCTGCTTACAAACTTCTAAACACAGATCCTACCACCTACCTGGAAAAAACCACCAAATCCAAAATAAAAGCCTCTCCCATCAGCAAAGAAATCCAGCAAAAAATCATCCCCAGAGAAAAATCATCCAGATGCCCCAAGCTCTATGGCCTCCCCAAGATACACAAAGAAGGAACACCACTCAGGCCCATAGTCAGCTCCATAGGCTCACCTCTACAAAATCTTGCCAAGTTTCTTGCAAAAAAATTACAACCCTATGCAGAATCTATCAAATCACATGTACTAAACTCATTCCAGTTCGTAGAGATGATCCAGAAACAAAATCTACAGCCCAGCGATCTACTCGTGAGTTTTGATGTCGTATCCCTCTTCACCCAAGTGCCTATAAAAGAAACCTTGACAGCTATCCAGAAGAAATACAACCCCCCCAAATACATCCTGGATCTAACCAACCACTGTCTAACTAACACATACTTCATTCACAATGGACAAAGGTACAAACAAATAGAAGGAGCGCCTATGGGGTCACCACTCTCACCAGTCATCGCAAACCTTTTCATGGAACACTTTGAAACGAATGCCCTAGACAAATCGGAACACAAACCCAAACTCTGGCTTAGATATATGGATGACACTTTTGTAATTTGGCCACATGGAAAAGAAAAACTACACAACTTCCTCACACACCTCAACAGCCTACACCCCAAAATACAATTCACTATGGAAATAGAAGATAACAACCAACTTCCCTTTCTGGATGTCCTAATCTACAAAAAACCCAATGGCTCCCTAGGACACACCATCTACCGGAAAAAAACACACACAAACCGCTACCTAAACGCACAATCACATCACCACCCTGCACAGATCAACTCTGTAGCCAAGACCCTCATCTCCAGAACCAAACGCCTAGCTGACAAAGACCACCTGAAAAATGAATTACAAACCCTCACAAAGATATTAATCTCTAATGGTTTCCAAAGAAACACAATCACCAAACTAATCCAAAAGCAGACACCCCTAAGATCCAAAACACAGAACAAGACAATGGCATCGCTCTCCTCCCCTATATTAAAGGTACCACTGATAAAATCAGCAAAATTCTCCACAAACACAATATAAAGACATCCTTCGACACTAACCAAAAAATTGCCAACATTTTAAGGAACCCCAAAGACAAAATCCAGCTAGAAAACCAAGGAGTCTATGAAATACCATGCAAAGTCTGCTCGTCCACATACATTGGACAAACTAATAGGAGAATTAGTGCACGTATCTCAGAGCATAAGAATTCTGTTAAAAGACAAGTAAATACTTCCTCCCTCTTCCAGCACTTCCAAGCAACAGGTCATCAAATTGACTTTGAAAAAACCAAATTGCTCTCCAGGACTGAACACTCCAACAGGAGAATGATTATGGAAGCTATTGAAATAGAAAAACATCCCCAAAATATGAACAGACGCGATGATGCCTCCCGCCTGCCAGACATCTGGAAACCAGCTCTGGCCACTAAAGGAGTCCCGGCCACTAAACAAACCCTGGCCACTAAACGAGTCCCAGCCACTAAACAAGTCCCGGCCACAAACACTGACACCATCATCAATCACTCTCAACAAACTCCAGCTACCAATCAGGATGTGGCAAATCAGCCAACCAATCGGTTTAAAAGTAGCAGAGCCAACATTCCAACCCCTCCCACCTCCACTTACAGAAAAACTGCCATTTCAAATGCAGTTCATTTGCAAAAGGCAGAAGCCAAAGCCTGATGATGATGGGGGTGATCCCATCGAAACGTTGCAAAAACACCTTTAATTTTACACGGGAAAAAACCCGAATAAACCAAAATCTACACATATATATATATATATATATATATATATATATATATAGATATAGATATAGATATAGATATAGATATAGATATAGATATAGATATAGATATAGATATAGATATAGATATAGATATAGATATAGATATAGATATAGATATAGATATAGATATAGATATAGATATAGATATATATATGTTAAATGTTTTTTTAAATATATTTAACACATATCTAAAAAAGACAGCAGCAATTTAATAGGTCTCTGTCTGGATGATCTCAAAGAGGAGTCGAAAGACAGAGAAGGATGACAAGTTTGTCTCCTCCCTTAAACAGGCCTAGCAGGAAGCTGTAACATAGTATCTTCATATATATATATATATATATATATATATATATATATATATATATATATATATATATATATATATATATATATATATATATATATATATATATATATCATTCATCATCTTCAGGCTGGTGCCTCGGGCTTGGTGCTTCCAGGAGCTCCTGTGAAGAGGTCCCTTTAAGGGGAGGCTCCTGGAAGCACCAAGCCCGAGGCACCAGCCTGAAGATGATGAATGAGATTTCATCGAAACGTTGTGAAGATACTTCCAATTCTACGCGGGAGAAAACCCGAACAACCAAAGACCTACATACAAACACCCGCGAAAACCTGAAAACATATATATATATATATATATATATATATATATATATATATATATATATATATATATATATATATATATATATATATATATATATATATATATGAAGACTAATTATCACAGCTCCTGTGAAGAGGTCCCTTTAAGGGGAGGAGACTCAACGTCATCCCTCTCTGCCCTTCGACTCAACCCAGAGTCATCCAGCCAGAGAACCAAATTAGATTACTGCTGTGTGACATTTTTTAGATATGTGTTAGGTTCAAATCCCAGTAGAAGGAGTATGGCCAGCTGAAGAAGGCTAATAAGCCTGAAATGGATCCATCCTGGTCTCTTTATTTTCAGCCCTTAAAAAATCTAACACACACACACACACACACACACACCCACATATATATATATATATGTTTTTGTAGATTTTCACGGGTGTAGGTATGCTGGCATTGCTGGCTTTTCCCGTGTATATAGCATGGAGATGTTATTGCAACATTTCGGCAAGATCTCACTTGCCATCATCAGGCAGGCTTGTGCCTGATGATGGCAAGTGAGATCTTGCCGAAACGTTGCAATAACATCTCCATGCTATATACACGGGAAAATCTCCGAAGCCAGCAATGCCAGCATACCTACACCCGTGAAAATCTACAAAAACAAATATATATATATATACATACATACATACATGCAAAGTTTAAATAACATGTTCCTTTCAAATTATTTCCACAACATCCTGTTAAGAGGCCCCAATTAAGGAAGGAGACATACTGTTTCCTTTCCTGCCTTTCGGCTCATCACCAGAGACCATCTAGACAGCAAGCCAAGAGTTCCATTGTGTCAGCTCATAAAACTAACATATATATATATATATACACATACATACATACATACATACATACATACATACATACATACATACACAGTGTGCCAAAAGTGTGCATGAATACACACCCATAATGCAATGCCTGTGCGCGCCCCATTCCTGTGCATCTGTGCATGATCCCCCCTCCCGCCCCCTGCTCTTCTGTATAAGCACGGGCGTCTTCCACATGCACCTCGTGCATGTGCAGCAGTGACCTAAAAACCAGCTGGCCAGCAGGAGCCACCTGCGCATGTGCAGTGGAGCTGAGCTGCAGTGACGGCTCACATGCCTGCAGAGAGGACTCTGAATGCCATCTGTGGTACGTGTGCCATAGGTTTGCCATCATGGACCTAAGCAGACAGCCAGGGTCATAGGTACTTATATAGGTAAAGGAATCTTTGCAGGGGAACTTTCACAATCCGAGCATGGAAGTATTGATGAGCAACTGTGGAATCAAACTGTTTAAGTAACATTTTGAAAGTGCACTGTGGTCACAGATAGAAACAGGAAAAAAATCTATTCGATGTAATGTTTAATTCCTGGAAACTTACTGTGAAAAAAAAGTCTGAGCTTCTGAAAATTCACTATAATTTCAAATTATATATTATAAATAGTTGTTAAACATTTTTAAAAGAATAGCGATCCTATTTTCTGGAGAAAATGTGAATAATCTCTTCCTCTCATTATTTTTATCCTCCTAACATATTTTTAGCAGTCAAAAACTATAATCTTTCTTCTTCCCATTAATTTGCTTTCTTATCCTCAGATAAATCTCTATAGCTCTATCAAACCTTTTGCATTTGCCATATCTAGACCTTTTATTATCTAAGCATCTATGATCAGAATTCTTTTATAGTCATCTTGATCCTCCTAGTATTATTTTTTTTTTTAATGTCTAACTGGTCTTTCAATCATTTTTGTGATTTAGAATTACAATTGTTTTATAGGAAAAATATGCCCAGCCACTGATCCCTTTTATATTCTTTGATGGTGAAGTATTAGAGTTATTTCTAAACTGGCATGGGAATTTATGTGCATTCATATCATCATTTAATACCTTGCCAAAATGGGAATATATGAATAAATGAATCATTATTTGCAAGGACAGAGGGGAGATATTACATATGTCCTTGTGGCCTTGTTCCAAAGCACTTCACAGCTGTTGAAAAATACCTCTTGGAAGTCAACTATCTCCCTAATAATGTGAATCAGCTCAATGTGGGAAGATAATACACTATGACTATATAGCAATTTTAATGTAATGCTTTGAAGACAATTTGTACATTAAGTGCGATGTGTAAGAAACACACAGAAACACATTCCTGAGATTGTATCGAAAGTTTAACCACATTTTATCTTTACAATGAATAAAATTATGATTAGAAAAATAGGATAAGAGATGAGTTTCTATGATTATAATTTTTCATCATATAGTTTCATCTCCGTGATTTGAAAGTATTGTCATGGGTTGATATGTTGAAAACAGCTGGGCTTGATTATTACTATCTGAATTAAGGCTAAGTAACAGATGCAACAACTTTGGAACAACCACCAAAAGTGGAAAGAAGACCAAGCTTTGGAGGAAGCAACCTTTCCACCTTGGGCTTTCCTTTCTAGGTTCCTATCAACCCATCAACTGGAATAGGTATTGTTCAAGATATTCTTCAAATAAGAACTTTATTAATATGACAAATCATTGATTCATTGAAAGAATAGCATTGCTTAGCATAGCATGGAACTGAACACACTAAAAACTGTAGAAATGGTGGTAGACTTTAGGAGAAACCCTCCCATATCACCATTTCTTACAATACTAGACAACACAGTGGAGACCTTCAAATTTCTAAGTTCTATCATTTCTCAAGACCTAAAATGGACACCTAACATTAAAAACGTCATCAAAAAAGCACAAGAATGTTCTTTCTATGCCAACTCAGGAAGCTCCAACTGGGAAAGGAGCTGCTGATATAGTTGTACAGAGGAATTATTGAGTCGGTCACCTGCATCTCTATAACTGTCTGGTTTGGTTCTGCAACTCAACAAGACAGACACAGACTTCAGAGAATAATCAGAACTGCAGAAAAAACAATTACTAGCAACCTGCCTTCCATTGAGGACCTGTACACTGCATGAGTCAAAAAGGGGGCCGTTAAAATATTTACAGATCCCTCACATCTGGACATTAATTGTTGACTCTCCTGCCCTCAAACAATGTTATAGTGCACTGCACACCAAGACAACTAGACACAAGAACAGGTTTTTTGAACTCCATCACTCTCCTAAACAAATAATTCCCTCACCACTGTCAAACTATTCACTAAGGCTGCATTACTATTAGTCTTCTCATTGTTCCTATCACCCATCTCCTCCCACGTATGACTGCACGACTGTAACTTGTTGCTTGTATCATTATTATTTATATTTATATTGATTGTTTCCTGATTGCTTATTTGTACCCTATGGCTATCATTAAGTGTTGTACCTTATGATTCTTGATTAATGTATCTTGTCTTTTTATGTACACTGAGAGCATGTGTACCAAAGACAAATTCCTTATGTGTCTAATCACATTTGGCCGATAAAGAATTCTATTCTATTCTATTCTATTCTATTCTATTCTATTCATCATGTACCTTATGATTCTTGATGAAGGTATCTTGTCTTTCTATGTACATTGACAGCATGTGCACCAAAGACAAATTCCTTGTGTGTCTAATCACATTTGGCCGATAAAGAATTCTATTCTATTCTATTCTATTCTATTCTATTCTATTCATAGTGTGGCGTAGCTTAGCGTAGCATAGCATAGCATAACAGAATTGGAAGGGACTTTGGAGATCTTCTAGTCCAACCCCCTAGGCAGGCAGAAAAGCCTATGCCATTTCAGACAAATGATTGTCCAGTCTCTTCTTAAAAATGTACATTGTTAGAGAATTCACAACTTCTGGAGGCAAGTTGTTCCACTGGTTAATTGTTCTAACTGTCAGGAAATTTCTTCTTAGTTCTAAGTTGCTTCTGTCCTTGATTAGTTTCTACCCATTGCTTCTTGTCTTACCCTCAGGTAAGTAAGTAATTTCCAGTTAAATTGTCAGTACTTCACTAAATCAAATAAATATATTATGATAAATATATCAGGTTAAAAATTATGCGATTGGTAGATAATTTGTGAAGCAGAACATGTCATTCTTCTTTACTGTACTTATTATAGTATTCATTTCCAGTTGGTGCCTTATTTATGTTTTTTGTCTGAAATAAAAAAAATGCAATATATTTTGATTAAGTGACAAACGTTTTTTAAAATTATAAAGTATGTTTTTTATGTTTTATGTTGGATAAAAACATTTATTTCATGTTTATCGCACTTCTCAGAGAATATTAAATTAGAGTTGTGTATCAGCACACCAAAGATGGAAGTGTGTGTAATATGGGTTAGGAAACATGAATTCATATGTTATGAGATTATTCAATCATTATGTGGTTGAACCAATGTCAACCATTTGGTTTTGGAATTTACAACTCTGTTAATATGATGATACAGAGATAATTGTTTAACATGGCTATGTTCTTGAATTACATACTCCATTTGCAATTTGGAATTATATTTTATTTTATTTATTTTATTAAATTTATACCCTGCCCTTCTCCTTGTTAGGACCCAGGGCGGCGCACAGGCATTATTTAAAACCACAAAATACAATATAAATCAATTAAAATATATTAAATTAATTAAACCCATGCTAAAACCCATGTTAAAACCTTACCAAATTATAATTTATTTTTAAAAAGTCAGAAACGGGAGGCTATCCTAGGCCGGTTTGCTGAAATAAATACGTCTTAAGACGTTGGCGGAAGAGGCGGAGGTCCGAGAAGGTCGGGGGGTAGGTCGTTCCAGAGACCCGGGCCCGCCACAGAGAAGGTCCTTCCTCTGGGTGTCGCCAACCGGCATTGCCCGGCCGACGGCACCCGGAGAAGACCCTCTCTGTGGGAGCGGATCGGACGAAGGGATGTATGGGGCAGGAGGCGGTCTCGTATATAGCTAGGCCCCGAGCCATGGAGCGATTTAAAGATGGTGGTCAACACCTTGAAGCGCACTCGAAAGGCCACAGGCAGCCAGTGCAGCTCACGCAGGAGAGGTGTTACGTGGGTTTGCCTTGAGGCACCCATAATCACCCGCGCGGCCGCATTCTGTACTAACTATAGCTTTCGACTGCACCTCAAGGGGAGCCCCATGTAGAGAGCGTTACAGTAATTCAGGCGTGATGTCACAAGCGCTTGAGTGACTGTGCGAAGGGCTCCTCGGTCCAGTAAGGGGCGCAACTGGCGTATCAGGCGTACCTGATAGAACGCCCCCCTGGCCACGGCCGCCACATGGTTCTCCATGGACAGCCGGGAATCCAGGAAGATGCCCAAGTTGCGCGCCCTCTCTACGGGGGCCAGTTGTTCGCCTCCAATGTTGGACTTATCTGGCTGAACCGGAGTGCCGGAAACCACAGCCACTCGGTCTTGGACGGATTGAGTTTGAGTTTGTTACTACCCATCCAGATCCATACGGCCTCCAGGCACCGGGACAGCACCTCGATGGCATCGTTGGGGTGGTTTGGGGTGGATATGTACAACTGAGTGTCATCAGCGTACAGATGGTATTCCACCCCAAAACCACGGATGATCTCACCCAGCGGCTTCATGTAGGTGTTAAACAGGAGTGGCGAGAGAACCGACCCCTGAGGGACCCCACATGTGAGGGGCCTCGGGGACGACCTCTGCCCTCCTGCCAACACCCATTGCGACCCACCAGAGAGGTAGGACGAGAACCATCGTAGGACGGTGCCTCTCAGCCCCAACCCCCCAAATCGGTGCAATAAGCTACCATGGTCGATGGTATCAAAAGCCGCTGAGAGGTCTAATAGGACAAGGATAGAGGAACAACCTCTATCCCGTGCCCTCCAGAGATCATCAACGAACGCGACCAATTATATGAATAATTTATGAGGTCCAAAATTATTTATTTATTTCGATGTTATAAATATAGAATTAAGCTGGATTTAAACGTTAGACATATGTCAACCTTCTGTTTATGAATGTACACTTTAGCAACACAAGACAGAAATGATGAATATTACTTTGTGTGATCCATGTTGAATGAATTATGTATTTTTCAGAGTATAAAACACACTTCCCATCCCCTAAAGGAAGGTGAAAAATGTGTCTTATACACCGAATGTAGCCAAAAATGTGAGGTACGGAGGAGGTGATGGTCTGTGGCAATCCCTGCTGCCTGGAACAGCTGATTGGAGGTATTCCAGGAGGCTGATCCACCTGCCAATCAGCTGCTCATGTTGAATCAGGCTGCAATTTACTATTTGCAGCAAGGATATGTCAGAGTTTGCAGCAGCAATAACATTCAGAAAGCACACACAAGTAACTAATTCAGCAGGAGTCAATAACTTCTCTTTATATATAATATAACTGTTACATCCTAGCAACTGCCAGAATGGTTTCCACCAAGGTCCTCTGTTCAGGCAAGAACAGAGGTTTAATCTGATTGGCTAAAAGGTCTGACAGCTCCCTATAAAAGTGCTGCTGTCAGACAGAACCTTGCTGGTTTTGTTCACAGTTTGTTTTTGCCAATAAAGAGCTGTTTGTTGCTGAAGTCCTAGTCTGCCTCTTCCTTCACCCTATCTAACAATAACACATTAAGTAAATATACAATACCAAAAGTAGGTTTTCCAATGTGGTAGTTCAGCAGACGAAAGAAATTTCACTTTTAGTTTTAGTTTCAGATATCAGCACAGCAATCAGCTTTAGTACAAAACAAGCCTGTCTCCTTGCTGTCTCCTTTCTTGTTGCTCACACAGCAAATACAATATATTTCCAAACAGCCCTCAACTTTCTCACACACTGATAGCACACTAGTAGATGAATATAATCGATACTGGTAGGCACAGACAGAATATTTCTTTCTTATTTTCCTCCCGGAAAATTCTAAGGTGTGTCTTATACTCTGGTGCATCTTGTAGTCCAAAAAATACGGTATTTAAAAATTAGGATGAATAGGTTTTTTGTAATAGCAGATATGATGCTTAATTTTATTTTGCTTTCTCTTTCTTTTTGCATAAACAGGAGTAAAAAGACATTTGACAAAATGCAGTAGCTCTATCTAACATTAGCAATCGGAACAATTTTGCATCAGCATTAAAAATGACAAGTCTTCGTTATATTTTAATTCTCTTCCATCTTTCTGCTGTTCAACAATTGCTGCTCAGCCTTCACATTTATTTTACCCGACAGAAGGAAGAATACAATACCTTGTCTGCTGACAACTGCCAGCAAGATGATTCAATTGATTGACAGGGCAATGAAATGAAGTATTAACCACTTGGAGAATACTGGCATTCAGACAGCCATGTTCAGCAGATAAAAACAGCTTGGATGGATATTATTCAGGACAAAAAACACTTTTATCTCTGCAATATCCAGGAGACCGGGAAATCAAGAATCACTGGAAGGCTTTATCACACTCTCTAGTTTTCAGGCTGGTAGTTGCTAAAAGTGAAAGAACTAATGAAGCACATTCTATTAGCAAAAATGAAAAAAAGTACAGAAGGGAGGGAGGAAGGGAGGGAGGATGGAAGGAAGGACGGACTAATCTGTTTATCTCTTTCATGACAAAAAACAATATCAGCTCCAACTCAGTTATGCTGACATTACAAAGATGTTTAGCACAAATCTCCACCTTGTCTTTGTTTGCTAAAAGTCTTGGAATGAAATTTCCAAATACATTCAAAATTGTAAAGGTGGTACAAAGTGACAGATATTCAACATACATCCAGTGGCGGATTAAGGTTCATTGGTTACCTAAGCACTGACAATTCTTGGTCTCCCCCTCCTTTGTATATACTATAAAAATCTTCATTGGGTTCTTTTCTTTCTCAACTTTGTGGTGCCCCCTTGGGCCTGGTGCCCTAAGCACATACTTAGTCTGCTTAATGGTTAATACACCTCTACATACATCTGAAAAAGAATCATATTACACATATTTAATTACATCTAAACAAATACAAAGGAGGTTATTTTATTTCTTTAGCTGCACCCAATTATTTTCACGTGTGATCTTTAGCCTGTTACTTAAATAATAGTCCTAAACCTGGTTTAAGGAAGTGCACTCTATGCTCTGCCTCTTGTCAGAATATTTGCACCTCAGGTTTAAGATATGTGTTGGGGGCAGAAATTAACTTCATTCTTTCCATTGGTCAATGAAGAACTTGAAAGTAGGGATTCCTTTTACTTTTAAGGAATACTTGGCTACATGAAATTCACTTGAGACAAATAACAACAACAACGTAATAGTCTTGAAAAAGTGTTTTTTTAAACAAGACTTTCCCTTCCTGCACGTCTTCCTTCACTATCTTCCCTCTCTTAAATATTTGTGTTGGCATATCTGCCAATGTAATATACTTGAACAGCTCACATAGCATCATCGTTTGTGAAGCTGTACTTGGTCATCAATCAGTACTTCAGTCAATACTAAGGCATTATTCATTAGAGCATGAAGTTGTAGCATAGCAGTGGACTGTGTAATTTGATTTTCAATGAATTTTAAGCATCCAAGGTATTGGGATGGGCAGGAACAATTTTGCATAGTTGCCCTCAGTCCAGCCGTTATCCATGCTGAAGGACTTGAAAAATAATTTGGTTAATAAGTTTTGTGTTATGATAATCATAGGAGATTTAGGTTTTAATAGACCACACTAAGAAATATATGTCATATGGGTATAAAATTAATAATAATAATAGTAGCAGAATCTTATAGTTATGAATATGCTTCCCTCCTCCCGCAGTTTATTTTTGTAAATGGGCTTGACCAACACTTGACTAATCATTCCCTTGCTAATGGATCTTCTTACTGTCCTACTAGGCCATTTTCTATGTCCTCTGTATAATCACATAATTCCAAATTGCTGAAACTACCTGCTAGAGTACTTTTGAAATTACAGATTGTGTGTGTGCGTGTGTATGTATGTATGTATGAATGTGTGTATGTATGTTTGTGTATGTGTATATATATATATGTATGTGTGTATATCTGTATGCGTGTATATATATATGTGTGTGTATGTGTGTGCATGTAACACACACACGCACACACACACATACAGATTAGTAGTGTAATATTGTATATGATACCTGCTGACCCGACTTACCTCTCCACTTCCTGCTTCCCTTCTGTTCATCTTTTTAATTTCATATTGCTCTACTTCCACTGTTTATTTTTATTTCATTCTTAGTTTCATTCTTTTACTTTTGTTATTTTTATGATTTTATTATTATTTTCTATTTTATTGTTGTGAGCTGCTCACAGTAGACACACAATTCAATAATACAATAATACAATAGCAGAGTTGGAAGGGACCTTGTAGGTCTTCTAGTCCAACCCCCTGCATGGGCAGGAACCTTATACCATTTCAGACAAATGGCTGTCTAACATCTTTTTAAAGACTTCCAGGGTTGGGGCATTCACAACTGCTGGAGGCAAGCTGTTCCAGAGGTTAATTGTTCTTACTGTTAGGAAATTTCTCCTTAGTTCTAAGTTGCTTCTCTCCTTGGTTAGTTTCCACCCATTGCTCCTTGTCCTGCCCCCAGGTGCCTTGGAGAAAAGTTTGACTCCCTCTTCTTTGTGGCACCCTCTGAGATATCGGAACACTGCTATCATGTCTCCCCTGGTCCTTCTCTTCATCAAACTAGACATACCCAGCTCCTGCAGCCGTTCTTCATATGTCTTATTCTCCAGTCCTCTAATCATCCTGGTTGCTCTTCTTTGCACTCTTTCCAGAGTCTCCACGTCTTTTCTACATCGTGGCGACCAAAACTGTATGCAGTATTCCAAGTGTGGCCTTACCAAGGCACTATACAGTGGCATTAACACTTCACGCGATCTAGATTCTATCCCTCTGTTGATGCAGCCTAGAACTGTGTTGGCTTTTTTGGCAGCTGCTGCACACTGCTGGCTCATATTTAAATGGTTGTCCACTAGGATTCCGAGATCCCTCTCACAGTTGCTACTATTGAGCAAGGTACCACCTATACTGTACTTGTGCATTTGGTTTTTCTTGCCTATATGTAGGACCTTACTTTTTTCACAATTGAATTTCATTTTATTAGACAGTGCCCAATGTTCAAGTTTGTCTAGATCCTTCTGTATCTTAAGCCTATCTTCTGGAGTGTTGGCTATTCCTGCCAGCTTGGTGTCGTCTGCGAATTTGATGAGTTCCCCATTTATCCCCTCATCCAAATCGTTGATGAAGATGTTAAAGAGTACTGGGCCTAAAACAGAGCCTTGGGGGACTCCACTGCATACTTCCTTCCATGTAGATGCAGTTCCATTGAGGACTACACGTTGAGTGCGGTTGGTCAGCCAGTTTCGAATCCATTTGGTGGTGGTGCTGTCTAACCCACAATTTTCTACTTTATCTAATAGTAGGTTATGGTCTACTTTATCAAATGCCTTACTGAAGTCCAGGTAAATTATATCAACAGCATTCCTCTGGTCCACTGATTTTGTTACTTTGTCAAAGAATGCAATTAGATTCGTCTGGCATGATCTGTTTTTGACAAACCCATGTTGGCTTTTGGCTATTACTTTGTTTGCTTCTAGGTGTTCACTTATTTGTTGTTTAATTATCTTTTCCAGAATCTTTCCTGGTATTGAGGTCAGGCTGATGGGTCTATAGTTTCCTGGATCTGTTTTTTTTCCTTTTTTGAAGATGGGAACCACATCTGCTCTTTTCCAGTCTTCTGGCAGTTCCCCGGTGCTCCAGGATCTCTGAAAGATATAGTTCAGTGGTTCTGAGATCTCGTCTGCCAGTTCCTTCAGAACCCTGGGGTGTAATCCATCCGGTCCTGGTGATTTGAACTCGTCCAGGGCAGACAGGTGCTCACTTACCATTTTCTTCCCTATTTCAACTTGTGTTCCTAATCTGATATTTGTGGTGCTGTTTTTGATTGATTGGACTGTTTTATCCCTTTGTGTAAAGACAGATGCAAAAAAAGAGTTAAATAGTTCTGCTTTCTCCCTGTTGCTTATCATCTTCTTGCCATTTTCTCTCAGCAGTGGACCAATTGTTTCCTTAACTTTTTTCTTATTTTTAACATGTTGGAAGAAGCTTTTTTTGTTATTTTTTACTTTTTTGGCAAGCCTTTCTTCATTGTGAGCCTTAGCTTTCCTCACTTCATCTTTACAGGCTCGGGCTATTTGCTGATATTTTGCCTTGGTTATGTCCCCCTTTTTCCACTTTTTATATTTATCCTTTTTGTCTTTCAATTTGTCAGAGAGTTCTTTATGCAGCCATGCTGGTTTCTTTTGGGAACTGTTATTTTTCTTCTTCATTGGTATTGCGCTGGACTGGGCTTTTATAATCTCATTTTTCAAAATTTCCCAAGCTTCTTGAGTTGTTTTCCCCTTGAGGATTCTCATCCATGGAATCCTTCCCAAGCTCTCTCTGAGTTTATTGAAATTAGCTCTCTTGAAGTCTAAGACTCTAGTTTGACTTTGTTCAACTACTTTTGTTTGCATAATGTTGAATTCCAGTATTTCATGATCGCTTGCCCCCAAAGTTCCTGTAGCTTCTACACCTTCTATCATTTCCTCTCTGTTAGTGAGAATTAAGCCCAATATTGCTGATCCCCTTGTTCCCTTCTCTACCTTTTGGGAAACAAAGTTGTCTGCTAGGCTTGTTAGGAACCTGTTGGATCTTCCACTTGGTGCAGAGTTTGTTTCCCAATTGATGTCAGGGTAGTTAAAATCTCCCATTACTATTGCAGTGTGCTTCCTACATACCTTAGTTAGCTGGTTAGCAAAAAGTACATCCACTTCCTCTGCTTGGTTGGGTGGCCTGTAGTATAGACCTATGACAATATCACACAATAAGATAGATGACCAACAAACAAACAAATAAGCACCAATACCCATGCCTATTGAATAAACAGGTTAAACCAACCTTGAGTACCATGAGGGTATTATGTCTATGGAGATTCTCAGTCATCCAGGTCATGGTTGTCCCAAATGTGCTTTTTCAAAAGGCAACTGGACTTTCAGCACTGAAGAAGCTTCTTCGATAAGAAGTGAAATGTTTTTTTACAAAAACAAAGAAAGCTTAGTTGCCTTTTGAACAAGCTCCTTTGAGATATGGTGATGATAATCTGTTCAGTATCTGATGAACTCATAAAAAACATAACAGGAAAAAAAGATTTTCCTAAAAATAAACTTTGGGTCTTTTTTTTGAGATAAACAACAGATACTGTTATTGTAAAATGTGAACTATTATAGTAGATCAGACACTAACATATATTAAATTATTAATTTTTTGCTCACCAATTGTGGAACAATTGCTTGAAGATAAAAACAACAACAACACACTGCTATAATTGTCCTGATACTGCTCAAATCAGCAAAACAAAATGGATATTTGCTTCTTCTCTCTATGTGTTCAAAGATGTAATTTTCAGAATATGCCTCAGACCTCCAAAGCTGTTATTTCTGCCAAAGGAAGTGTTATCAAGTACTGACTTAAAGTCTGTCTACACTTCTGCATCTGCCATTTTAACTGTTTTCTTAATTAGTTAAAGTGTGCATTTGAATCTGCAGGAATGTAACATGTTTAACTTTGTGCCATGTAGAGTCTGTGTCAGTATCTTTACACTTAGGGGTTGATTGAGACATATAATGCCACTACCATTGCCTGGACTTTTATATACATCTAAGCTAGAAACACCTGGAAGGTTTGGTTTATTTTTTACATGAAATCTTCATAATGCAATTTTCAAAAATTGCTAATAAAAGATATTGAATTCCTGTTGACAACCCGGAACTGAATATGCTGTAGCATTCTAATTTTGTTTTAAACCTCAGTCTTCAGGTGGTTAGTGGAAATAGGAGTGATGTCTTTGGGGATTCTCAGTCATTCAGGTCATGGTTGTCCCAAAGGTTCTTTTTCAAAAGGCAACTGGATTTCTGATTTTCCTTGGAAGACATTTAGCTTCTCATCCAAGAAGCTTCTTCATCTCTGACTGGAATGGAATGGTGGGGAATGGAAGGATTTATACTCCTTGCAGTCAGCTGGTCATTTGCATTCTAGGAGAACAAACCCATCAGGACTAGATTCAGCAGTCCATCTGCAGTGAAAAGACAAAGGCTACTCTTTTGAAGGCAGAAAAGTTCACATTTTGGATAGAGAGGACTGCATAGTATATTTGTTGCCTCTACTTCCATGTGCTTATTTGAGAGAGGGTCTAACTCTCAATAACCTTATGATAATCTCTGTGAGGACTTAGTCAAGCTCTGAAATCCAGAGGCAATGGTGGATGCTGACAGGAGTTTCCCTAAGCCACCCTATGCTTTGATGGAGAAGGGTTTTTAACTTGGCAAAGAGCTCCATAAAAATCAAGCATATGAGTCATTTGACTAAAACAGTTAGTATGCTAAAACACGAAAAACAAATATGATTGACCATAGACTCAAGCTTTCATCTGAGACTACTGTATGTCATAATGATCAGAGTATACTTTTTCATAGTTGCTGAACTAGCAGAAAAAAATCCATTGGCCATTTTTAATGCAAGTTGCTTTTTTAGGGCGTTACTAGGCTCAAAGACTATCCTACTAACTGTTGTAATGGTTATTCTAGGCATCTTGTGGTCAAACCGATCCACATACTGGTTATGGACTACAATAATAAAAGATTTGATTTGACATAAAGTCTTGGAGTTGAGTGGTAAATATGCAGGGTATCACAAAGATGAGGTAACATTTGAATGGCATGGGAATCTCTCAAGTCACTTATAAGTTAGATTGAGTCCTGCCTCTTGGATGTTAGATCCATGTGCAGTCTGACTAGTATTTGTGAACACAGAAATATCAAGGTGCAAGCATGAAATTATCAGGAAATCACAAAAAACATCTGGACATTATCTAGCTTGCCTATTTATACAATCAAGGGAAAATTACTTAGAAAATTGGATTCATGGGAATTAACAAGTCAGAATCCACTTGTCATTATATTGATACTTGTTCTATATATTCCCCCACCCAAAAAAAGACCCCACTACCTTCCAGGTTTCTGGGGAAAATGTTAAGTGACTAAATGGATCAAAAGTGTTTTTCAGGTTATATAGATTTTATAACTTCAAACACTGCATTCTTCAAAAATATTTCCATACAAACTGTCAACTACAGAGATGGTCATGTTATGCTTTTGGAATGCTTTGCTGGCTAAGGATAACTTGTTGAAGGAAGTATGAATTCTGTTTTATGTATCACAGCATTCTACAGAATATCAGGCCATCTGTTAGCTGAAGCTGCAGCACAAATAGGTCATGCAGAAAAATAACCACCCAAAACATAAGCAAGTCTACAAGAGAATGAATGAAGAGGAATAAATTCTGTGTTTTGGAGTGGCCAACTTAAACCCTTGACTTAAATCCTACAGAAATACTGCGCAAGATCTGAAAGAAGTCATTCCTGTTGGAAAATATTCAACTGAATTGAATTGAAGCACTTCACTGAATCTCTGCATAGTGACATGAGACGTTAATCACCAACTACAGGATATGTTTGCTTGCAGATACTATAGCTAAAGGTGGTAAAATTAAGTAATTCCTAAACCTAAAGAGGTGACTATTTTTGCACAATGGCACATTGTATGTTGGAATACTTTGGTCATGAAGAAAAACAAATTAGCTCCCAAATTTCCTTAATCAGGGGTCTGCAAAGTCAGCTCTTTTAAGACTGGTAGACCTCAACTCCCAGAATTCCCCAGTCAGCATGGCTGGCTGAGGAATTCTGGGAGTTGAAGTCCACCAGTCTTAAAAGAGCCAACTTTGCAGACCCCTGCCTTAGATCCCGTTAGATCTACGTGAAGTTCTATTACTATTCAGTGGCAAAGAATGGAAAAGGGGCAAATGCAGAACTGTAAATGTATATATTTGCCCACCGGAATGAAAATTAACCTAATTAACTGTTATTATTTTTTTGTTTGAAAAAGTTTTATTGGTTTTAACAATTTATAAAAGGAAAGGGGTAAATAAGTTATTAAATAATATTTTAGAGCTTCCACATCGGGTTTGATGACCGCCTCCGAGTCTTCATACATATTCCATTAGGAAATAATAAAAGGAAGGGATACATACATTTAAAATCATAAATTTTCATATTATTTTATACATTCAATTACTTTGTTCTATTAACATCCGTACAGGAATTACCATCATAAAAAAAGATAACAAGTTATTTTTGCGATCTGAGGCTCTTTGCTATAGTCTCTTCCTCCTCCCCCCCACCAGCAGGCGGACCCGTGGCCCCTCCCATTCCCATCTCACCATCATCCAGGATTGAGGAGTGTTTTTTAAGAAAATTCTCCGCCTCTTCTACTGTTTTGATTCTAACTCTTCCTCCCTCCCAGAATACCAGCATCCCTTCAGGCATCAGCCACTTGAATCACACCCCCTTTTTGTGTAATTTTTTTGTTAAGAAGGAATAATTTCTTTATATTTTCTTTGGGATCTGCTTCAATATGGCCACCTCGTTTTGCTGATATATCAGAGGGCCCCCTCTTTGCGCTCTCAGTATCTCGTCCCTCGTTGACCTTCTTATAAATTTAATATGTATCTCTCTGGGTACCTCATTTATTCTGGCAAATGCTGAATTAATTCTATAAATCAAATCAATGTCCCCCCAGATAAATTCCTTATCTTTCTTAATGTAATCCGCTAACATAGTAGCCATTAACTCTTTTAAATTCTCATTAGGTGATTCTGGAACATTCTGAAATCTTAAAAAGAAAGACATACGTTCAAAATCAATTTTACACATTTGACCAGTAATATCTGTAATTTCTTTCTTAAAGTCTTTTATCTCCTCCTTCATCTCAACCACCACCCCTTCCAGCCCCTCAATTTTTTGTTTATTATTTGTTATTTCTCTTTGCACCTCCAATAGTTCCAATCTTGTACTTAAATTGTCTTTCCGGATTTGTTGCATTTCATTCATTATTTTTTGAAACATCTCTACGTTTAATGGCTGAGGATTTGATGGCTTAGGATCCTCTACCTCTGTTTCCCTCTGTAACAAGGCTGAAATCTTTGGTTGTGAGGATGGACTGGGTTTTGTAGATGCTGGAGAAGAACTTGATTTCCCAGATGGAGGTTATTAACTAATTTAAAAGTAATAACATATCCAAAAGATATATTTAAAAGATATTTAATAGGAAAAGGAATTTTAATATGTGGCAGAAAAAGAAAATACATTGGGGGAGATCGAGGCTTTCAATTTGGTGTTTACGATGTGCACTGCTACTGGTAGTTAACGTTCATCCTTTGTAGCAAAAAACCCTCCCTTGTTCACAAAAGTTAGCCCCATTGATTTTGATGCATTTATCTAATACAAATCTCATTAAGATGATACCAGAGCTCAATAATAAATGTCTGCATTGTTTTGACCTTTCAATACACTTTTTATTAGCTTCTTCCCTATCATAGATGTGATGAACCAAAGTCTACTTGATTCCAACAGACAGGCACACACTTGAGAATCAAGGTGGTAGTTAATAAAAAAGCTAGGGGTTTTTTTCCATTATTATTTTTAAGACAGTAGGATTCCTTCTTTCATTCCAGCAAATTACAAAAACATTTTTCACCCTGGCTGACTTCATAGATGTAATTCTTCTGCACATTGCTTTAATTTGTTTGTATTTGGCTGAGGAACAGCTTTTTCCCCCCAAGTGCCTGGATTTTTTCGGGGGGGTGGGGGGTGTTTGGTCCCTTGATCAGACAGCATTGGGAGTTTAAGAAAGTCTGGAGCCAGTAAGCCTTCAACACATGAAAGATAACGGAGTCTATTTGGAAGCAACCCACAGGAAAATAAAAAGGTGCAGATGACCTAACTGCTGATAGTTCCAGCCTTGCCAGGTTGGACGATATTGTGATGGACAATCCCTTATGTTTACCTCCTAACAATCAAATAGATAGGATAAGATAAAATGCAGCTTTGAGAGGGATTGACTTTTTGAACAGGGAGCGTATGTGGATCACTGATAATGCAAATGGAATAAGGTTTATTTATTTATTTAAAACAGGATATAGCTGTCCATGTTATATCACAGTCTTTGTCTTTCATCTTGTTGCATTAGTTCAAATTCCCTATGGGCAAATGGGACTAATAGCTTTAGAGGATTTAACCGTGGAATCAGTGGTGGGTTTCTGCAGGCTCGCACCTACTCGCGAGAGCCGGTTGGTGAAATGTAGAGAACTGGTGAGAGGGGGTTCCACCGGCGTACCTGGAAGTAAATCTGGCCCGCCGCTGCCAGTGACCCAATGGGAAGGGAAGGGAAGGGAAGGGAAGGGAAAGGAAAGGAAGGGAAGGGAAGGGAAGGAAGGAAGGAAGGAAGGAAAGAAAGAAAGAAAGAAAGAAAGAAAGAAAGGAAAGAAAGAAAGAAAGAAAGAAAAAAAGAAAGAAAGAAAGAATTTATCATCACAATTGAGTCCAAAATTTTGTTTACTAAGCAAGAGTGTTGTTAAATGAGTTTCACCACATTTTAAAAGGTGGCCACTTCCACCCTGTCACATGACTGCCAAGCCACGCCCACAAAATAGGCCATACCTACAGAGTAGATTCTAAAAAATTTGAAACCCATCACTGCGTGGAATGGATTAGAAGCAGAAACATGTATATTGGCACTGTCCATATCCTTGAAAGTCTGATACCAGATTCAAAGTGTGCATAAATAATCTCTCTTTTTTTACATCTGCATGCCACTTCAGAGGTGAGTACTTTTTTTTAATCTAATGCTGAGATATAGAACTTTTAATCTAGAATACACTGATCCACTAATGGACTATAGGGAAATAAGCCATCGCAATGATAGTGTGGGAAACAATATCAGAAAATTGTTCACTGCTGTCCATCTGAGACACCTTCAGTGATATAAGGGGATTTTCTGAACCCTTTCTCAAGATTGTGAGAACTGAGGATAGGGAAATTGTGAGATTTGAGTGTGGGGTAAGGTAATAACAGAAGGACTCTGTCAGCCAAAAAGTGATCATTAAGAAAAAGCTATGCTGCTTGCTTTCGGAATAGTGGTTTACTATTCATATGAGGATTTGTGAAAGCTTTCAGAAGCAGTTTTCTGAAATCATTTTTCAATCCAATGCCAGAAGAGGTTAAAAAACCCAGACTCTATAACAGAAATAAGAAAAGAGCTAACTCTGTATCAAGTGCAAAGAGGCAAAATATATTGTATAAGGAAGAAAGAATGAGTACAGCATTGATTATTGGCCTTATATCATTTTAGACATGGATGTTTTAGATAAAATTGTTTATATGGCTTTGTTTGTAATGCTCTTTATTGAATTATCCAAAATTATAGCAATAGCCCTTAAACTTATATACCTCTTCATAGTGCTTTTACAGCCCCTTCTAAGTGGTTTACAGAATCAGCATATTGCCCCCAACAATCTGGGTCCTTATTTTATCCATCTCGGAAGGATGGAAGGCTGAGTCAACCTTGAGCCGGTGAGATCTGAACTGCCGAACTGCAACTAGCAGTCAACTGAAGTAGCCTGCAGTGCTGCACTCTAACCACTGTGCCACCTTGGCTCTTATAGCATTTTTCTTGTAGAAAATAGTGAAACAATATTTTCAATACTTATCATACTTTTTGGTTGAATAGCATGGTGTGCAAATAAGACCTGGGAAATCAGGGTCTTATTGAAAAATGAAATTATGTTTGTTCATTTATGCACAGTACCCTTCACAGTTACTCTATATGGCCTGGTAATAGAAGATGTTCACAATTTAGGACCAGATTCCTTTGTAATTTTTTTAAAATTAAACTTGTTTCATTCTTGTATTGTTATTATCTTACTTTTGTTTTATCTTGAAAATAAGGTGAGTGATAAATGGCTATAGGTTAATTTAAATATAAATTCCCAAGCTAACAATTGACTGATGTACATGTATCAATCAACTCCAAGTCAAGACCATAAAGCATATTTTACATCATGAAGGATAAGCTTATAAGATGTTGATTAAAGATATAAACCATTATCATCCTAGAGTGATTTTCTTCCTGCAGAAAGATTCAAGTCAGGTTCATAGTCTGCTCACTTTCTCAATACAGTTTTATGATACAGTCACTTGTTACATGACAAAAGCACATATGTCATATTACTGATTAATGGTCTGTTTCATCTGACACGGAAAAGAAACTATAGTAGCTAACTCTGAATTATCAGTGTTTCGGCAATCAACTCAAAGAATATATTCAACAAGCCAAACAGAAGCAGGAAAGAGAAAAATGTGTGCAATTATTTTACTATATATTTTCTATAGCAAAAGTACTTAGACTTATATGCTGCTTCACAGTGCTTTACAGCCATTTCTAAGTGGTTTACAGAGTCAGTATATTGCCTCCAAAAATCTGGGGCACCAAGGATGGAAGGCTGAGTTAATCCTGAGCTAGTCAGAATCGAACTCCTGGCAGTGAGCTGAATTAACCCGCAGTACTGCATTCTAACCACTGCACCACCAAAGCTCCTATAAAAGGTTCAAGCTGTTTTATTCCTAAAAGGAGATATTCCCATTAAGAAATTTTCAAAGCAGAACATTAAACCTTCTATGAGCCACGGTGGCGCAGTGGTTAGAGTGCAGTACTGTAGGCTATTTCTGCTGCCTATCAACTGCCTGCAATTTGGCAGTTCAAATCTCACCAGGCTCAACATAACAACATAAGAACATAAGAATAGCCTTGCTGGAACAGGCCACAGTCCATCTGGTCCAGCATTCTGTCCAGGGGTGGGTTTCAAATTTTTTAGAACCTACTCTGTAGGTGTGGCCTATTTTGTGGGCGTGGCTTGGCAGTCATGTGACAGGTGGGAGTGGCCACCTTTTAAAATGTGGTGAAACTCATTTAACAACGCTCTTGCTTAGCAACCAAAATTTTGGACTTAATTGTGATGATAAATTCATTCTTTCTTTCTTTCTTTCTTCTTTTCTTTTTTCCTTCCTTTTTTCCTTCCTTTCCTTTCCTTCCCGTTGGGTCACTGGCAGCGGTGGGCCAGATTTACTTCCAGGTACGCTGGTGGAACCCCCTCTCACCGGTTCTCTAAATTTCACCAACCAGTTCTGCGAGTAGGTGCGAACCTGCAGAAACCCACCCCTGATTCTGTCTCACACAGTGGTTCACCATTTGCTTCAGGGTATTCCCAAGCAGATGGTGAGCCACTGGGTGAGACAGAATGCTGGACCAGATGGACTGTGGCCTGTTCCAGCAAGGCTATTCTTATGTTCTTATGTTGAGCCTGGTGAGATTTGA
The DNA here is from genome assembly GCA_039707465.1 of Rhabdophis nuchalis. NCBI lineage: Eukaryota > Metazoa > Chordata > Lepidosauria > Squamata > Natricidae > Rhabdophis > Rhabdophis nuchalis. The sequence goes on from CM077648.1 coordinate 34,863,614, forward strand.
AGGCTCAAGGTTGACTCAGCCTTCCATTCTTCCGAGGTGGGTAAAATGAGGATCCAGATTGTTGGGGGCCATATGCTGACTATGTAAACTGCTTAGAGAGGGCTGTAAAGCACTGTAAAGCAGTATATAAGTCTAAGTGCTATTGCTATTGTGGTCACGGCAAACCTTCCCACTTCTTATTCCTTTTATCTGCCACTCAACATTTCTTCAGTACGTTGTTTCTCAGTTTGTTGTGTTTGTATATGGAATCAAACAGTCTTTGATTCATCATATCAAAAAAAGGAAACTAATGAAAAGTGCAAAGTGGAATATCTCTTTTTAGTGAGACAGCGCTATCTGGTTCTGGCGTTCAAACTTTGAGCAGCAAACCTACCCATTTCCTTCTTATCTGCTGCTCAGGGTCCTCACAATATAATTTCAATTACCATGCTAATAATGGCCAGTGGCATCAGAAATTGCAATGGGGTGAAAACAAACAACAACCTCGTGTCCCTGCAGAATAAGGTGAAGTTCATAGAACAGTCTAGTTGCACATTTCTTTTGAAAAAAAACCCATAGCAACACTTTAATGGATTCTGCTGTCTGGGGGAGCAGAACAAATGCTTCTCAAACATAACCAACTGCCAAACAAATCATCTTGACATTTGAGGCAGAAAATCCTTGGACATTATCTCCCTTTCAAATAAGTAACAATTTGCTGTTTTTTCATTACTCCCAAAATTAGCTGCCAAAAGCAGCCACTTTAAGCTTCCTGAGAGTAAGGCCAAAGAAATCCCAAAATAGAAAGTGAAAAGCAACAGCAGACTTTGGACTTTTTGAGTTCATTTCCCCAGATCCATTTTGATAGATGTACTGCAGCTTGATTCAAAATGGATCAATTTCAAGCTTCTGCATAAAAGGAGTTTTCTTTTATCCCTTGCATTTTATTAAATTTGCTGAGATGGAAAAGAGTGGCAAAAGGGCTTTTAGAATAAGCTATGGTAAGCTAAGAAAGGGATAAAAATTGTTTGATGCATATTTTAATATGAATATATTTAATTTGGTGCTTCAAACCAATATATGAAAAGTCACTCTTTAGGATATGCATTTCTCTGAATTTTATTTAAATTGTATGTATTTTTGTATATTTATGGTTTTTATTCTCCCTGTGCACCGCCCCGAGTCCCTGTGGGGAGAGGGAGCGGTTAATAAATTCAGCTTTATTATTATTATTATGCACTTAACGAGTGGGGAAAAGAGGAAAGAAAAGGCATATATTAATATATATATATATTTATACAGGGATTTGAACTGGTGCTCTCCAGCATTCGAAGCAGGCTTCTCTATGCTGGAGAGCACCAGTTCAAATCCCTGTAGGGAAGTATGGCCAGCTGACGAGGGCTAAGGAACCCGAAATGGATCCATCCTGGTCTCTTAATTAATTATTATTAATCATCCCTTAAAGAAATTTAACACATATCTAAAAAGACAGCAGCAATTTAATAGGTCTCTGTCTGGATGGTCTCTAGGTTGAGTCGAAGGACAGAGAAGGATGACAAGTTTGTCTCAGGGAAACTGGTTAGCTCAAGGCATAGAGAAGCCTGCTTCGAATGCTGGAGAGCACCAGTTCAAATCCCTGTAGGGAAGTATGGCCAGCTGACGAGGGCTAAGGAGCCCGAAATGGATCCATCCTGGTCTCTTAATTAATTCTTATTAATCATCCCTTAAAGAAATTTAACATATATATATAATTGTTTCCACAACTTCCTGTAAGGGCCCCAATTAAGGGAGGAGACATGCTGTTTCCCTCTCTGCCTGGAGTTCTAGGCTTCTGCCTTGGATTCATTACAGCCCCGGTTCGAATCCCAGTGGGGTGTGGCCAACTGATGAGAGCTAATAAGCTCGAAATAGATCTATCTTGGTCTCTCAAATTTAAATTTATTGATCAGCTCATAAAAAAATAAAAAAATAAAATAAAAACTAACATTATATATATATATATATGTGTGTGTGTGTGTGTGTGTGTGTGTGTGTGTGTATGTATGTATGTATGTATGTATGTGTATATATATATATATATATATATATATATATATATATATATATATATATATATATATATATATATATATATATATGTATGTATATATATATGAAGTGGATATTTTGTTACAGCTTCCTGTTAGGCCTATTTAAGGGAGGAGACAAACTTGTCATCCTTCTCTGTCCTTCGACTCAACCTAGAGACCTGGTGCTCTCCAGCATTCGAAGCAGGCTTCTCTATGCCTTGAGCTTAATTAATTATTATTAATCATCCCTTAAAGAAATTTAATACATATCTAAAAAGACAGCAGCAATTTAATAGGTCTCTGTCTGGATGGTCTCTAGGTTGAGTCGAAGGACAGAGAAGGATGACAAGTTTGTCTCCTCCCTTAAATAGGCCTAACAGGAAACTGTAACAAAATATCCACTTCATCAATAAAGTCCTGTAGAAAGGATGATGAAATCAGGGAAACTGGTTAGCTCAAGGCATAGAGAAGCCTGCTTCGAATGCTGGAGAGCACCAGTTCAAATCCCTGTAGGGAAGTATGGCCAGCTGACGAGGGCTAAGGAGCCCGAAATGGATCCATCCTGGTCTCTTAATTAATTATTATTAATCATCCCTTAAAGAAATTTAACATATATATATGTAGGTCTTTGGTTGTTCGGGTTTTCTCCCGCGTAGAATTGGAAGTATCTTCATGACGTTTCGATGAAATCTCATTCATCATCTTCAGGCTGGTGCTTCCGGCTTGGTGCTTCCAGGAGCAATGTTTTCGTAGATTTTCACGGGTGTAGGTATGCTGGCATAGCTGGCTTCGGGGATTTTCCCGTGTATAAGGCATAGAAAAGTTGTTGCAACATTTCGACAAGATCTCACTTGTCATCATCAGGCAGGCTTGTGTCAGAGAAAAAATAAATCTAACACATACCTAAAAAATGTCACACAGCAGTAATCTAATTTGGTTCTCTGTCCGGATGACTCTGGGTTGAGTCGAAGGGCAGAGAGGGATGATGTTGAGTCTCCTCCCCTTAAAGGGACCTCTTCACAGGAGCTGTGATAATTAGTCTTCATATATATATATATATATATATATATATATATATATATATATATATATATATATATATATATATATATATATATATATATATATATATATATATATATATATATATATATATATATATATATATATATATATATATATATATGCTGGCATAGCTGGCTTCGGGGATTTTCCCGTGTATAAAGCCTTATACACGGGAATATCCCCGAAGCCAGCTATGCCAGCATACCTACACCCGTGAAAATCTACGAAAACATATATATATATACATATATATATTTCCTTATATCAATGAAAATTCATTTATAAGTCATTTCCATAGAAATTCATGTAATTTAAAAAATGAAATAAAAAATGGGACAAACTGACCTGTACTGTCACATTGATTCTGGATTTACATTTTTCTAAACAAGTTTCACAGCATGACCAGAGTAACACAATCCCAGATTTTCTTATAATCAATTAAGTATATAGTGATTTTTTAAAAAAATATTATAATTATTTGACTTTCTCATGTAGCAGCAATAATGTCTCCTATTCCTTGGTATTTTCTAAAATCAATTTGAACATGTATCTTTCCATATAGAGTTCTAAACTATACTGGAAGATTCCAAGCGTTAGTTTTTAAATTTGTATACCCTTAGAAATTAAGGATATTGGATGATGATTTACACACTCTGTTTAAGTTTTTTGTGTTAGAATCTAGATTGATTTCTTCCAATCTGCTTCTCATTGTGTTCTTCACTATATTTATGGCATAGCTGGTTAGCATTTCTGCTAATTCCTTCTCCATTGATTACCATATTTCTACAGAAATTTTATAGAGATATTCCATTATCTCTAAATAATAAATTATTTGTAATAAATCAATATTTTAACTAAATTATTATACTTACCTATCACTACTAAATCATTTTAGTCATAATTCTGAAATGCACAGACACTGTACATATGCACATGCATGCATCTTAATATACATACATATCTCCTAATTCTCTAACCCATATATCATTAGCATCATTATTTCAGCAAAACATTCCTTAAAATATTAACAAACTTTGTATTGCCATCCCCAGAAAAAAATGAAAGAAAAAAGTAGCTGAACAGAGAAAATTTTCATTCTTTGTAAACGTTCTTCCTCTTCTTATTTCGGCAAATAATCTTTACACTTTATGCCTTCCTGGTTCTAACAAGACTATCCTTCCATGGACAGAAATGTAAAGAATTTTTATTTTTGACAGAAGACTAAAAGATACAGTAGCTGAGATGTACCTTAATTTCAATTTTTTAAAAAGAAACTGTTATCCTTAGGGCTCTTAAAATGTTTATGTTTTATAGAACAGTGATGTTCTCAAAAAGCAACAGAGCAAATTTAATACAGTCTCCTAAGTGAAATGCAAAAGCATCATTGTCTAAAAAGTGCTAAAATGAAGTGGGCAAAATAAACAGAAACCACATTGTCCGTTTCTTTCTTCCTGTCGCTTGCTACAATGAGAAATGTAGAACTGAAAAAATATCAGATCCGGAAATTTCAGAATGACTGAGAGATCCACTTCGATCTGAACCTCATTATGAATCCTATATTACTGACCCCTGATTCAAGGTTTGCTTATACACAGTAGCTGACTTTGATCCCACCCACACCCTCCAATTGGCCCAAAGGTGCTTTTTCAAGAGGCAGCTGGACTTTCTGGGTTTTCTTTAAAGATATTTCACTTTTCGTCCAAGAAGCTCATTCGGCTCTGACTGGATGGTAGGGAATGAAAGGATTTATAATCCTTGCAGGCAGCTGGTCATTTGCATTCTTTTAGCAAGTCAATAAGGCCACCTAGAGGTTTATATGTGTTGTCCAGGTTATCTGTGTAGTGCAAATGGATGTGGCACCTTCTTGGAACTGTTGAAAGGATTATGTTGTAGACTGGAGATAGATGAAGCTGTAGCCCTCTCTCTATGTTGAGAGAAGGCTGTTCAATTTTGACATAGATGGTCTCCTTGTGCCCTCTCTATCAAGCCAGCAGATTAGAATCTTTCTCTCTCCCTCCCTCCCTCTCCCTCTTTCATAAAAACACACATCCACACCACAACACACCACAACACACCACAGCATCTGCTAAAGTTTCAACCTGGTCTAGTGTTTAAAGCACTAGTCTAGAAACTGGAAGACTAAGTTCTAGTCCTATGTTAGCCATGAAAGTTGGCTGGGCCACTTTCGTCAATCACTCTCTTTCAGCCCAACTTACCTCATAGGGTTGTTGCAGTGGGAAAAACAGGTGGTGGAAAGAGTCTTAGATATATTTTCTGCCTTGAGCTGTTTATAAAAATAATAAAAGTGGGATATAAATAAAATAAATAAATAAAATAAATACACACTGTAGCAATAAATATGCACATTGCCGGATTAGAACTCCCTCACACAAATTGAGGCAACATATACATATGCAACTGCATACAGAGGCAACAAGCATGTATCTTACCCTATCAAAACGTAAAATACATACATCCATACATCCATAAACACAGTCAGAGGCAGAGACAGAGACTGGAGATAGGGAATAGCAACACATGCACACACCTGATTAGTCCTTTGAGATACACTGTTCAATACACTGTTCACACTGTACATACCAGAAGAAATATAGAAATTGCTTATGGTTGCTGCTGCTAAAAATGATTTTTTAAAAACTCTTTTTCCACATATTAGCCAAATGCTAATCAATCCATTTACTTTTAATCTCTACATCATTTTTTTTTTTTTTTGGTTACACTCCAATAAAATGTTTTCTCCCTTTCCTTCTCTGGCAAATTTAGTGTTGATAATAATATGTCAGAAATAAAGTAAAGATCCCATTCTGGACTTCCATCCCCTCCCCCCCAATCCCTGCAAAGAAAAATTGTGGGATCCATATACAATTATCAACTGAATTCATTAATAGTATTTTGGGGGCATCTGTTTTGTTTAACTATCCCAGTGAGCAAAGTCAGCGTATCAGCTTGGCCAAAACAAATACAATTTTTTAATGCACAACCTCTAAGGAAAATATGGAACAACAAATGAATCTATGGAAATGGTTTGCACAAGGCATACATTTTTCTCTTTGAAGATTAATTAAATGCTGGGTATGCTTTGTTTCTTTTGCTTGTGTTTTGTAATTGATTCAAGGTGATTTCACTTAAATATATATTTAACTGTGACCACCTCAGTGAGAGAAAAAACAGTCTACAATGAGTTATGAAGTCTGCAGAAATTGCACTATGGAAATTAAAATATGAACATGAATAAAATTTTATTACTCTCATCTTTCAAATTGGCATGCCTAGACAAAAATCAGATATTTTCCAAAAGAAGCACATTATAAATTCCTGAGGCTTTTTCATACAGAACTTCAACGTTTTTCTTCATGTTCTTTCTGCTCATTTTATTTGCCATATGCAGATGCTATGCATGCCTTCCATGGTGGCTGAGAAACAACAGCTGGTTGCAATTATCTCAACTTCAGTCTAGCTAAAAAAAGTAAATAAATAGCCTGATTTTCTATTTAACATTAGGGCTTAATAAGTGACAGTTCAACTAAACCTATGTTCTATAGTCATTTTTATGAAAATCTCACTAATAGGGATTATTTTTGCATTCACATTGTAGATTTCAACTGTAAGAATTAATTCCAAAATGTGTTTCAGCATATAGGAGGCATTAATGTAGTCCTCCCAACTGCTTAAACAACTGTGCCTTTTTTCCAGAATCACGTGGCAAAAAAATGAAAGTTCATTGCATTTGGATGTTATGTTCATGTTCCCATATATCCCAAAACCTTTTTAAAACAAAAACTGAAATTAAAATGCACATTTTATTTCTATAATATTTTTATTTTTCCAACATATATTCCGTATAACCCATTTCAGTTCTGCTTAAAATTCAGATGCAGTGGCTGCATGCTGAAATTCAGTTGTTTATAATCTTATTAAATAAAACAATATTTAACGACCGTCAGAATTCACCAACACCTAGGAATAGCAATAGCCCACAAACTCACAGCCACACTTCACCAAGAATTATCTAGAATCAAAGACAAGATACAGAAGGATGAAAGAAACAATGTAATCTACAAAATCAATTGTAACCAATTCTACATGACATCAATTGGGATCCACGAATACCAGCTGGCAATCAAACACCACGATCCCAAATTCTTAAACTCTACCCAAAAGGACACCAAATAGTACCAGTTTAACAGATTTAGTTTAACAGTAACAGAGTTGTAATGGACATTGGAGGTTATCTAGTCCAACCCCTGCTCATGCAGGAGACCTGTACTAGGGGTTCGAACTGCAGAACTTCCAGCCTTAGTTTGATTGGAGCAACACAAAAATCATCAGCCAAGCTACCACCCAACACATATGTGAGTTCATCAAAGCCTGGCACTTGACTTTGAAACCAAACCACAACCTTGGAGACTGAACCTTTACCCTCACAATATTTAATGTTGCATGCCTTTTTTCTAATGTTTAGTTAAAAACGCATTTATTCTAAAATGCATTGCAAAGTTTTAACAAATGAACACCACACATCAAATGCATTCTGATATGTCCATTAATTTGTGATTTGTAAATTAGATTGCTTCATTATTAAGTGTAAACCTAAATTCTATACATACTATGTTTATAATTTTATGAAAATAGGATCTGCTGAGATAGTGACTTATTTTTAGCCTCATTGGTTACTTTCAGCTGATTGGTAATTAGATGCTTTCGCCTGTGATTCTTCACATGTTGCAGGATGAGACAACAGAGGTGGAAGGCTATAGCCAGAAGCAATGTCACATAACAATATTTATGGGGGTGGAATAGCAAGCTTCAGTTCCTTTTGTACTTTGATGGGAGATTATCTCAATATCTTTTTTTAAAAAATTGCTTTCATTTGAACATTTGGTGGCCCTGGCAACAAAAGTTGTTAATGCTTCTTAGAATTGTTGGTGCTCCATTCATGCATAGTCTTCATGGAGGCAGATACAGGAAGTCCTAAACTTACAACAGTTCATTTAGTGACTATTCAAAGTTACAATAGCACTGAAAAAAGTGACTTCTGACTGTTTTTCAGCTATGACCTTTGCAGCATCCTCATAATCATGTGACCAAAATTCAGCCACTTGTCAACTGGTTCATATTTATTACCATTGCAATGTCTTAGGGTCATGTGATCACCTTTTGCAACCTTCTGACAAGCAAAGTTAATGGGGAAAGCGAGATTGACGTAACAACCAGGTTAAGTAACATTATCTGCAGTGATTCACTGCAAGAAAGGTCATAAAATGGGAAAAAATTCACTTCACAACTTACATTTGGGGCTCGGTTGTGGCTGTAAGTTGAAGACTACCTGTATACTCAAAACATCTGTTACATACTTTGTGTTTAAACTAAAAACCGAACAACTAAAAGTATTCACTATATAAGAGTGTGCATTGAAATTCTAATTCTGAAATATATTCTGAGTTGCCCTTTTGGTAAGAACTAATTCCTCTTCAGTTTGAAATGTGGGCTATCTCAGTTCTTTAGCATACCTTGTTGGTAGTAATATACAATATATTTTCTTTTGGTAGGCAGCATCAAAACACTGGCGATTAAGATGACCTTTATCCAAATCACTAGCACATAGATCTTGCATTTGATTAAGATGAAAACAGCTCTGTACTGTCCTTAGTAAAGGTCACATGGGAATAAATGTCAGACCTTTTCAATCCGTTCATCTGCAATTTTAGCTTCTTGTATTTACTACAACTGTCCAAGCCCATTTAGCATTTCAAGAAATCTGGATGCTGTATACCTGGGAGTTTTGAACTCATTTATATCTAGTGGTTGAGGTACTGCGGAAAGAATATCACCATGACACACCTACCTTTCAAACCCATTTTATTCTTAAATGTACAATTTAAGCACCACCTTGTTTCACTAATAATATCAGTGAAAAAGAAAAAGAAAACTATCATGAAACTACCCAAATAATGAGAAATACAATAATATAATACATGTCAGAGACTTTTGCCTTCTGGCAGAAGATATAGAACAATGAAAACTAGGACCACACGTCTTCTGAATAGCTTTTATCCCAGAACTATATATGCACTCAACAATGAACTAAAGGGCCACCATCAGTGAGCTATCGGACAACACTAGTTGGTCTGTTGTGTGGATGCTTGGGTGGTTTAGTGGCAGGGAATTTTTTGGGTGGCTGGGGTGTGTTTGGGGATTGTTATGTGTGTTGGGCCTGGTCTCTGGGCGTTATGTGAATTTCATTGTAAGTGTGTAATGTGTATATACGTACAATGACAATAAAGTAAAGTAAGTAAGTAAGAGGACCACCTTCATATGATTGATCAGGATTATATTCTGACACTGATATATGTTTTTAAATTCCTGTGCGCTGCCCTGGGTCCCTCGTGGAGAAGGGCGGGATATAAATCGAATTAAAATAAATAAATAAATAAATAAATATGCCCATAGACAAGCTTCTCCAGAAGCTGTAGTTTTATTAAATCTCTGAAATGTTTTTAAGTTCCTGTTTTTCTTCCTAAACCTTATGTTAATACTTTTTTTTTAAATATTCCCCAGTTGGAGTGTATTCAATTGATAAAAACTCATAGCAATTGCTCCCCAAGGAGTGTCTGCAGGATGAGATCAAAAAAGTCAAGAAGGCAAGATGTAATTAAAGATAAATTTGTTTTTAATGTGCATTTTTATTAATTACTTCCTGTATTAAGCAAAGTTTTTAAAGCCCGCCTTTATAAATTTAATGTAATATAATATGATTCAAAGAAAATTATTTAGAGAATCAAGTGAACCTTACCATATAGGACTGTGTTCACAATACTGCAAGTATATAGCTAGATAGATAGACACCCAAACATATTGTGCTCCGTATATGTTTGGTTTGGGTGTGTTCTGTGGAAACCTCTCCTGTTAAATGAGATGCTTTATCACAACCAGTCAATTGATTAGGGAAGCATATTGGATCATTCAATATCCTAGTTGGCATTGTGTTTTTCACTAGGAAGCAAGTAATGTGGCATTTTTCTTTCTGAGATAGGATGTGACCTTCCATCTTCAATCTTCCTTCAGACAACATGTCAGAAGCAAATAGTCCAGCTAGTAACTTATTGTTTGCGGAGCCATATTTTTCCCTTTGAATATTTGCCTATTTCATGACAGACAGACATAGAGACAATAAACGGCTAAATGTTATGTTTCATAAGACAGTTTTTGTGATACAGACCAGGTTCAATATGTGGCCTTTCACAAAAATAAGCACACACAAGAGCTATTTGATTTTTAAAATTGAAAGAAAAGTTCTCTTAGTTTGATACTTTTGAATGAAAAAAGATCCTTCCTTCACAATTTTTCTTTTATAAAAATTCTCATTATTGCTTTTTCTTTGTACAGTGCATGCCAGACATTTTTTCCAGTCAATTAAAGGATGCCTAACATTTTGCACTGGATGTTAACAAATGCCTAAAGAACACTATAGTGTGTCTAGCTGTGGTATGAATTTTTCTCTGAGACCTTTATTTTGCACTTCATCTCAGATACTAAAAAATAGAGTTGGGTTTGTGTCCTTGATAAGGAAGCCTCTGTTATCTCCTATAAATCAGTCCTTTCAACTCGCTCAGACTCTGACCTTTAAAATGTTAACAGTATGCTGCAAATTACCGATTCAAGACTATGGTCACATATGTTGCATATATGGCATCCAAAGCTGGCTAATATTTTTACTCTTTGATTTAAAAAACAAGATAACACTTCCCTCCAATTGCTGTACGGAAAGCAGCTGAACTGGCAGTTGACTTTTACTGTGACTGTGGCAATAGATATAGGAACAGGAATACAGGAATTGAGTTAGACTGGGAATGACTGCGACTTCCAACTACCTTCTGCTGGCTTCTGATACTCAGGATTTGGCTATAGCAAGTAATTGTCTCATTTTGTTTACTGGTAGGGATGATCCCAAGTCTATCAACATCAATTATTTATAGGAGAAATTTGAAAGGGATGTCCATAGGGGTGGGCTTCAAAAATTTCAGCAACATGTTCTGCGCCTGGTTTCTGGATGGGTGTGGCCAAGGCGGCCGTGGCCTAGTTGGTCTCCTGCACCATGGCGGGTGGGGGGATGTTTTCACCTTCCTCAGGCTCCAGAGGTTTTCCTCAATCCTCTAGGAGGGCAAAAACTGCCTCCCTGGGCTCCGGAGGCCCTCTGGACTTTCCAGCCTTCCAGAACTTCTAGGAAGCCTATTTTTCCCACTCCCTGAGCCTCTGCATGGGCCCTGCACTTACCTCGCATCCAAAACATGCCATGTGGAGACTTCTGGAGAGGCGTGGTGCGGTTGGTTCTCTGAACCAACCATAATATTAGCTAAGTGTTCTCCTGAACCCTGGGTGAACACATAGCAGCCCACCCTTGGATGTCCATCTTAATCTGATGCATACTTCACTTAGAGTAAATTCTATTGAACATGTGCAGCATAAAGTTTACTTGGATGATACAGTGAGCCAAATTGAATTGGCCTTTCAGTGTGAATAAGAGTATCTTCACTTTTGGAGTCAAGGCATTGTCTTGAACTTAATTTCCTTGAAACAGACTGATATTCCTTTAAATCAGATTGAAGAGGTAGCTGGTAAGAAGGACTACATGTATACATCTTGAATTTGATGAATGACAGATGCGATATCTGAAGCCACTGTATGTGTCTAAGTGCTATTGTTATCAAAAAGACTTGGGCCTGCCTTGGACGCAAGCTTATATTTGGACTACTCTCATTTTATAGCAATTTTGAGATGTGAAATCTTAGGAAACCTGTTGAGTGCAACTATGTATGCATGAAATATTGCTCAGTGGCATGGGAGATCACGTTTTTTATAGAATTTTCAATTGTACTTTCATCATTTTCAGTTTTAAACAATCGCATAGGCTATTTGCGAATGGATATAAAACCCTTTGTGACGATAATGGGTTTATCAAAAACATTCCAACATCATCTGTAAGCTGGCAATGTTTTGTTGGAAGTTAATGTCACTGTTTAATTATTTGCATACTAATAAAACTATGCTATATCTTCACAGTGATTGGGTTGCTTTAGATGAGCCAGGTTCTGGACACAATACCTTCTTCCTTGAGTAACTAAAAAAATGATGCAACAGTAAATTCTTGGATTTATGCACACACATAAACTGGGAAAAATAGCACTTTCAGAGAAAGAAAATTAGTAAATTAAAAATAATTACTTGATAGTAAACAAGTTTTATCTTGCTTTTGAACCAGCAACCTTCTATTTACAAATATTCAGAAGGCAAATACTATAATAGCATTCATAATAATAGTTGTAAAAGATGTTATGGATCTATATATAATCTTACTCCCTTATATGTGAGTGTGTGCGTATTAACACACACATGCACACACACATATAAAAGTAGCATACAGCAATAAGAACTACTCACGGGAAAGAAAGTGATTGGAAATTGTTTCCTGAAAGAAAGAAAAAAATGGCACAGCAGCAGGAGGCTTGTCTAATGGGGGGTATGTGGTATCTTGCTGTCCAGACTAAACATCTTGCAAGCTGTTGCCAATGTGTCTCAATGCAGACAGGATGTATTTAAACTGTCTTAGTGTCAAGCTGGCATGAACACAGAACAGAAACAGCTTAAATGGTAAGTGCAATATGACATGAGACGGAATTACATAACAGCTAAGGCAGGATTTCTCTTACAGAACCTAAAGCTCAAGAGCCAAGTGGAAGGATAACACAAGAATTCCCTCCAAGAAAAACAACAACAACACAAACAGCCATGGAATCTCCAAATAATGTAGTTTTGCAACAATTTCAATTTCATCTGAGCCAGAAATAAATCAGGTCATTTATCCAATACTCCTGAAAAATAAGAATATAGCCTGTCTGAGAAATGAGAGAACCAGTTTGGTTTAGTGGTTAAGGCAATCAGGCTAAAAACATGAAAATGTGAGTTCTGGTTCCATCTTAGGCAAGAAAGCTAGCAACATAATTTTGGGCCAGTCATTTTCTCTTTCAACCATGTCACATGGTTGTTATTATTGGGGGAGGGGGAAAAATAGGAGTATTAGGTATGTTTGCAACCTAAAGTTATTGATAAAAATAACAAAGGTGGGATAAAAATAAAGGAACACAGAAGTTTGGCGCTGCTTTCAAACTCTCAAAAATTCTCAGGTGTAATTCAGATGCTGAACTCTTCAAAACTAGCTACTTCCTCCGTATACCATAAACCTAATGCAATACAATACAATACAATACAATAACAGAGTTGGAAGGGACCTTGGAGCTCTTCTAGTCCAACCCCCTGCCTATGCAGGAGCCCTATGCCATTTCAGACAAATGGCTATCCAACATCTTCTTAAAGACTTCCAAGATTGGGGCATTCACAACTTCTGGAGGCAAGGTGTTCCACTGATTAATTGTTCTAACTGTCAGGAAATTTCTCCTCAGTTCTAAGTTGCTTCTCTCCTTGATTAGTTTCCACCCATTGCTTTTGTCCTGCCCTCAGTTGCCTTGGAGAATAGTTTGACTCCCTCTTCTTTGTGGCACCCTCTGAGATATCGGAACACTGCTATCATGTCTCCCCTGGTCCTTCTCTTCAACAAACTAGACATACCCAGCTCCTGCAACCGGTCTTCATATGTTTTAGTCTCTAGTCCCCTAATAATCTTTGTTGCTCTTCTCTGCACTCTTTCCAGAGTGTCCACATCTTTTCTACATCTTGGCGACCAAAACTGAATGCAGTATTCCAAGTGTGACCTTACCAAGGCATTATAAAGTGGTATTAACACTTCTCATGATCTTGATTCTATCCCTCTGTTTAAGTATCATGAATGACAGAGGGAAAAAAATTTCAATTTTGTTTTGGGGACCTTAAATTATATTTGCAGTATAATTATCCACTAGAAATTATGTAGATGGCAAAACAATGCATAAGAACCTCAGTTATATTTATTTATTTAGTTTGTTAAATATGTACGAGATAACAAGTATAACTATAAACATGCACATGAACACAGGAAATGGGTATGAATAAATGGGGACAGTAGGACAGGGACAGTAGGTATGTGTTGCGCTTATGCATGCCCCCTACAGACCTCTTAGGAAAGGAGTGAGATCCAAGCTAGACAGTTTAAAGTTATGGGGGTTTGAGGATGTAACAACAGAGTCAGATAGTGCATTCTAGGCATTGACCACTCTGTTGCTGAAGTCATAGTTTCTGCATGGTGAGCTGTTCAACATGCTATGGTTTCTTAAATATGGTGACTGGAAATCACAGAAATAAAGAATTTCTCTGGACATCCAATTTATTTTCCTATAAAAGGTACACAGTAATTAGTTTTCATTAACAACAAATCTGAATAATTTATAATTCAGCTACAGCTATCTCTATCTTTCTTATCTGCTTTGGCTTCTAATGGATAATACCACAGGAAGCTTCTCTCTCACAAGGTATAAATTGTTAGTGCTATCATACAGCTTTATAGGTAAAATTCCTTTTCCAACAGTTAATTGTCTGCCAGATTGCTCTGCCAATGCTGAACATATACCTTGTTATAGAAATGCTGATGCAGTATGAGCATGATGCACTGAGAGTGTAGAAGAACAGAAATGTTGGAGTTTTTAATTTTATGAAGGCCTTTTTGTTTAATCAAGGTCATTGAACCTTGCAGAGATAGTGAATGGTGTGGCTGTATGTTGACAACTCGCTCATATTTTCCAGGAACAGAGCAATCATTCCAGAACTCCTTACTTTAGCAATATATGTGAGGCCACGGGGCTCTCTGATAACATGCCTTATTTCAGCTTCCCTTCTGTCTCTTATCACTGCCAAGCCTTTCCTTTGATGAGTAAGTCTGACAAATCAACTCCTAGTGAGTAGGAGTAAAAACTGAGATTTGAAGTGAATTGTGCCTCACTGTTGAAAAGTTTGGGCCATTAAACTGGAATTATCTATGCAATTTTTCACACTTGGGATATGTTGATAAACTAGCAATGTACACCTACCGTACAGTGCTGATTCAAAGATTTCCAGCATTAATATTGAACTAGACCAGATGTTGCTGCAGAACTACATGGCTTACTCTAAAATATCTGAAGATTACATTTTCACACTTCTCTTTGGTGAAATTTATGATTGTCAAACAGTGGTTGAAGTTATTAATTGGCTTTCTAAATGAGTTGAAAGTCAGGTTTGTGATAAAATACATTTCAAAATGAAAAACATCTTTGGGAAATGTGTACCATTGATTGGATATATATTATATCAATTAATGGATCCATTGCTCAATTAAAATTGATGCCAACCAGTGTTCAAACCTTGTATAAACATATGGTTAGAGCCCCCCCTCCCACTCTTAAACAATGAAAACTCTAAAAGGACATGTAGCCGAATTCTTTAGCCCCATCTCTACCATGCCTGTATAAGCTATGACAGGACAATGACAATTTTGGTACAGAAGGTGAAGGGATATTGATATTTCTAAACCCTCTTCAGTCCCACTACAGACTAATGTCTGTTCTCTGATCCAGTCATAAATCTTCACTTCTGAGTTTAGTCTTTTTAACTATAGTTTTGGAATTTGAGATCTAAAATGTATATTCACAACCCAGTGGTGGGATTTAAAATATTTTACCACTGGTTCTGTGGCTGTGGCTTGGTGGACATGGCATGGCTTGGTGGGCGTGGCATGGCTTGGTGGGCGTGGCATGGGAAGGATACTGTGAAATTTCCATTTCCTCCTGATCAGCTGGTACTCACAAGGCAGAGAATACATGGGGGCGAGGCCAGTCAAAGGTGGTATTTACCGGTTCTCCAGAACTGGTCAGAACCTGATGAATACCACCTCTGCCACAATCTTTATTGTGATATTACAGTGACTAGGAATTAAATATTTCGGAAATGATTCTAGGCATGCAAAACAAACACCCAAACTCTATGTCATTCCACATTCACACAATCATCTTCCTCTTGACCCTTGCATGTAGCATTAGAAGTATATTAGCATAGTAGATAGTTATGCTGTGTGCACAAAGAGATGCAGCATAAAACTGAAAATCTGGAGCTCAGCATTTTTCCTTTTAAATTACAGGCTATTCACTGCAAAAATAACCAACAGAAGAATAATTATGTATTTTTGTCATGGACTGACCTTTCTTGTCTTACCAAGATGAGAAAAATGCCCTTGAGGTAGTGAATTGATTTATGCTATATGTTCTGGGAATGTCAGAAAAGTTATTTGTTTACAATCTTTTTATAATAACAGTTGAAATTCAGGGGCGGCTGCATGAAGGACCTTCACAATTTTCCATACATTCAGACCTGGAATGTGGTTTTGTTTATTACAGGAAATGGGACTGTAGAAGCAGAACAAAAAGGAGACTGTGCTGGTAGATGAGATTTTTGTTTAGGTTCTTTTGCCGCAATCTGATCATTTACAGATGGTTCACATGAGACTGCTTTGAGCTGCAGGGGCCTAAACCAAATGTAGATTCCAAGCTGCTCCATGCTCAGGCCTCACTATAGCTCAGTTAATCTAAACAATGAGAAGGAAGTCAGTTATTTAATAGCATACTGCTAATTCTTTGCAGGGGGAAAAAACCCTCCACCCTCAGAGACCAGAACTAGCGAGGGAGGCTTTGCAAGGAATTCAATAAAGCCTGGCAGTTTTATAGCATGAGATCACTATGTTGAAGATTCAGAGTTAAAAGTAAGGGTCATTTGTTTCTACAGTCAAATAAGAATCCAGGGTCAAATAATTGGATGTCTGTTAAGTTTTAAATATCAGGGTCATGCTTAGAGGAAAAATGATCAATTTTGGAAGAAGAAAACTCTTCCAATTGCTGATGGAAAAAAATAGGGAAAATAAGCAAGTAGACAAGATATATGTATTAATATACTTCGAATGTATTTTGTAAGTGGGTAGCAGTATGAAACAAGGGTTTTGCAAGATAAAAGCATCTTAAGATCAACAACTTACATTTGAAAATATTAACAAAACCAAGCCTAATGTACTTTTATATAGCATTATTCCTTTTACTTAAATCTGGCGCTCTGCAGAGGTGGCATTCATCCAGTTCTCTTCGGTTCAGATGAACCAGAAGCAGTAGCTGCAGGAAGCTCCGCTCACCTGCCCTGCAAAATGCACAAGC
This sequence comes from Rhabdophis nuchalis, assembly GCA_039707465.1. Classification (NCBI taxonomy): domain Eukaryota; kingdom Metazoa; phylum Chordata; class Lepidosauria; order Squamata; family Natricidae; genus Rhabdophis; species Rhabdophis nuchalis. Next base: position 34,880,907 of record CM077648.1, read on the forward strand.
ACTGCGCATGCACAGAAAGCGGTGCGTATGTACAGACAATGTGCGTGCGAGTGAAGTGGTAGGAAAGGTAAGTGAATCCCACCTCTGGTGCTGTACACACTGTTATAAATGTATGTATGCTCTAATTTCCTCTCAGCTCTCTAGAAGACTGCAATATTTTAATTTTTGATTTTGCCATAATTCTTAATTTATGATATTCTAAGTATATGCCAGTCACTGTATATATCTCCTGTTTGAAGGGATAGTTGCAATACTATGTTTTGAGTTATAGGGTAATCTCCAGAACAGAGAGTATAGGTCACATAAAATAGAATAAATAAAATAGAATTGCTTCTGGTAAAAGTTAGTTCGGTTGTACTTTTGGCAGAGTATCCATTAGCAAGGAGTTCTCCATATAGCACAGGAACTATTAAGGTTGGTAAGCTAATCACACAATACACCTTGATTGAGAAAAGCAATATTGGGTAGCTTTCATCATCTGGTAATGATGGAAGTGAGGCCAGAAAATAATAGAATCTCTGATACGTTTTTTCTGACAATGAATGTGTTTAGGACATTTAGTAAGTATTGGTTTTTGAAAAAGGTCAATTTGTTTCAAATGTGTGATTTTTTCCCCCATGTGTCTTCATGCAGTATGTACCCAAAGCAAAGGAATGAATATTAAAAGTGTGATTGATGGATTTTGCAGAATGAAAGATTGAGAATTAATGAAGAATAAAAGAGTGATAAGAAGTTCTAAATGAGAGGCAGACTTTATCTGATAGCCTTAAGAATAGATACTGAGAAAGAAATTGACATGGAAGGTAAAGAAAGAGATGAGAGTGAAATTGTAATGATTGCAGGAAGAAAAAGTATAAGAAGTGTTTTAAAAAGTATTGGAAGATAGATTAATCCAAAGCAGTCTACTTGGAAGCTCAAGATGGAGGCACCTCCACTAAATCTGATCCTAATTTTAAAGAATGGTAGCATCCCACATTATTGGTACCCATGAAATTCCACTTCTGCCAATACCTTGTACTGGAAATTTCGATTGGTTTCTGGATACTTCTAAAACCTTTGACAATCCTTTCATGGCACATTACAGAAGGCTAAAAACTCTGGTTTTTTGTGAATAAGGTTTTTATGTTTGATACATGGTCAACTGGCAGTCAGGTGGATACAAGATTTCTCAGTACTTGCAGCAATCCCTGGAGCAGGACTTCATCTTTACTGTGCTGAGCTTTTCATGATTCTTACATTCCATTTTCCTCTGTAAATCTACTTTTGCAGCTTTGGAATTTCTTTTCCTGAATGTCAATATCAGCAACTAGATTCCCAAAGCTTTAAGCTAGCCACATCATAAACACCATTAGCATGCCAAAAGATCTTTAGGTCTTCCTCAGTAGCATGTGGATGCCATCTGACCTATAGAGCCATCATTCAGCATTATATTATCAAACATTTTATTTTCTATCTATGTAGTTTTCTTGGTAAATATACAGGACTGGTTATCATTAGCTTATCTCTCATAGTATAAATTGATGCCTTTGCATTGTCGCTAAAATGACCTTATGCCTCTAGTATCTTCCTTCATCGTTTTTACCCATAAAAGTTTCTGCCTGCTTGTTTTAATTTCTTGAGAAGAATTAGCTGGGATTAGGTTGCATCAGGTATATCAAACTCAAGGTCTGCGGACTGGCAGGTTAGATCTGGCCTGTGAGGCAGGCCTGGAAACAGCTAGTGATCAGCCCCCGCTACCTTGGCCTGGCCTGGCTGGGCTCTCCCTCTGGGCATGCGCAGCTCATTCACCTCATCGTGCCTTGCCCCGTCCCTTCTGTCCTTTCCCCACCTAGCCTTGCCCTCCCCATCCCACCTTGTCATGCCTGGCCTTGACTCTCCTTGCCCGGTCTTGCTTCATCTCACCTTGCTTTGCTTTGAGGGAACAGCAGCAGCCTTGCCCACCTGGCCCTTTGATGATGACCATAATGATGATCCAGCTCTCAATTAAATTGAGTTAGCACCCCGGGTTACACCATACACCCTGCTTGTAAGATATATTCTGGCATACATTCCTAATATCCTTTGCTCATCCTTACCAAGAACATTCCTCTTCCTAACAGGATGCAAAGGTTCACCTTACCATTCCTTTAAAAAAATACACAAGAATTTTAATTTGTTTGATGTGCAGCTGTTATTAACACACCAGCACAATTCAGAAATAATCTTTGACAATTTTTTCAGTAACAAATGTCATCACTAGATGATTGATAAGAAAAAATGGGGTTAATTGTTCCTCCTGTTTTTTGGGGGGGTGGCTGGGTTTCAAAGCATGAGAATAGGAGTTGGAAAGTTTGTTGGAAAAGAGTGAGAAACTATTCCTATTTGTTCCACAAATTGAAAATTTGTAGAGCAAATTTTCATTTGCTGTATCTATTATTGTTCGGGTACTTTAACTACTTGTAATATAGGAAATAAATTAAATCCATGACATTCTAAAATTAAGTTGAAGTCTTCATATGGTTGTAAGGATACACATTGGTCATCTTGCAAATATTTTGACCACAGAAAAATAAAACACACATCTTGTAAATTAATCTGCTGGGACAATTTCTCTTACTTTCCCCACCCTCGATTTATAATTCTGATCTTATAAATTTGTAGAAACCATAAATGTCTACATTTTTTTACTTAAACAGTATATTCCCTGTACTCTCCACATGAACACAGCATTGTGCCTTTTTTATATGCCATGGCCAAATTAACAATAGAACAGTCTAGCAGCAGGATGGCATGTTAATATTTTAGTTTGCAAAACTGGCAGATCCTATCTAAAGCTGGCAGAGAAGGCAGCAAATAATGGCCTGCTGAGAAAAGGTGACAGATGATTTCATGCACTGCTTCATGTGTAGCCCAAGAGCATTCTCTGAGATTTGGCTAAAATACTAAAGAAGAAATTAGAGTCCCGTTCCCCCCCCCACCCCACCCCGCCTTGAAATCTTCCTCAGAATCAAAAAGAGACCTGGCTAGATTGAAAAAGAAAAAGCTATGCATTGCTTTGCTTTACTTATCTTGAGTTTAATTCTAATTTAAAGAGACTTAAACAATTATATTCAGGCTATATGCCACGAAAGTCTTTATAGTATGGCATAGTACACTATAATACAATAGTCTACTTATTTAGTAACCAGGAAGCTTGGAAAACAGAGGTAGGCAACGTACCATGGCATGCTCATAACTAGCTGTGCTGCTGCATTTGAATGACTTTCAAGGGCAGTTCCATGCATAGCACTTTACAGTGGTTCCCTCGTGCGGTGATCACAGCATCAGTAACTATCCTAATAGCCTGCCAGTTCATATGAAGAGAACAATTGTTGCACTAGATGAATGTGTGTGATGGCTTCCCTGACCACCTCCCCACCAACCTCATTCCTTAAGTAGATGTTGTGAATTCAAGAGATATTCAAATTGTGTATGAGGCCTGTAGTTGGAAATGCAATTTTTTTCAAGACTAAACATAAAACATCTACAAATCGGCTCAATCTTTTCAGGATTGTGCTTAAGTATGTTCAGAACGTCATAGTTTCCATACTTGTCAAGATCTGGACAATATCACCAGCTATCCTGGGGTCAAGATATTAACTGGATATTATTCTGATGAAACCAGATCTCAGATCTACATATAACACCACCCAGCAACCTCATGTAGATTTTAAATGGGAGAAGTAAGAGTTTTAAGGCCTGAGGTATCTCACATTTCAGGATTTGGAGTTCAATCTGGTCTGACTATAGGTAAGAAAGATCACCACAACACTGTCCTTCCTACTCCTAATCCATGTAGGTAGTCCAGAATGTATCATGGTTGATTACATTGAAATTTACTGAAGGATAGCAGCACTGTCCATATCCAAGTTCTACCAAAGATCATCAACAAGAGTGATGAAAGTGATCTTTGTATTATGTCATGGTTTGAAACTTGAGTGAAAAGATCTTTTCCTTTCCCATAAGGGGAGATTGCAGATGGGACAAATTTGTCCAGGACAATTGGGTCCAACATTGACTTCTTGAGAAAGAAGCGTATATTTCGAACAGGTGCTAGATACCACCTGTATAACATTTTATATAAATTTTCCTTAAATGAAGCTGGAATAAATGGTATAACAGGAGAGTAATGGATACCAAGGGAACCAACTAGATAGACTATTTAAGAAATCAATGTGAGGAATAAATAAGACAAGAGGATAGTAAATCTGAGAAAAAAAATCTTTGTATAATTATAAATAATAACTGCTAAGTTAGACTGGGATAAACTCAATTCTCAATCTAGGGGACTAGACATTTCCCTGGTATGTTTATGTATGTCTTCCCGGCTACCCTTACCCTATATTTGTTGATTGTGTGGTTTTATATGGCAAATATTAATAAAGTTTTATATTTATAAAAAAAAGAGAATGAAGCATATAAAGGGAGCTTTACCACAGGTTGCTCTCTGAGTAGTTTTCACCAACCAAAGTTCAGGGATCCAATAAACAGTAGTGGGATCTCAGGAGTTATGGATTCCAAGCCTCACCAGATAAACACAGAAGATCCTGCTTATATTACCTCAACAGGACTTCCTCATTTATCATGTAACTCTGAGATAATCTGAGTTACTATTATTTAAATATATCTCACCTTTATTATATTTTTATAAATAATTCACGTTGACAAACATAGATAAAGCTCCTTTTTCCTGCTACTGTCCCACAACAACCCTATGAAGTGGGTTGAGCTGAGAGAGAGTGACTGGCCCAAGGTCACATGGCTGATTTTTGTGCCTAAGATGTAATGAGTCCCTTGACCATTGCATCAACCTGGTCTCAAATATTATTGTATATGCCAGTTGCCTAGAATATTCTTCCCAATGGCCAACTGTCCATGAGAGCCATCTCTCTCTCCAGCAAAATAGGAGTCACTTTAAAAGAGTTGCTGCTATCTTTAGACAGTACAAAAATGAGGGGGGAGAGTATGTTTTGCAACTCTTATTACCACAATGCAATCCTTAATCTAAGCTCTTACTCTCACTCGATTAAATTTACTTTTTTACTTCCAGAAGTGCTTTAGGCATTTCTTCTGGCTTTTTATCTCCCTATGTTCCTCAGAACATCAAGGAACACCTTGGATTCAAAACACAGTGAGAAACCATAAAGGAACAAAGATGCTACTTCCTGCCCACTGTAGGCAGCAGTTAAGGTCAGTCAGCTGCAAAAGCGTCCTACCCTTGGAAGAAACCCAAACTTCCTACCCCACATGCAGAGTATAAATGGGATCCATTTGTTACCTGGAATGGACCAGTTTAATATATTTTGTCTCCTTGTGAGAGAGGACCAGTACCAGTGAAATGAAATGTGATTAGAGACAGATCTTATACACCTGCTGTTCTATAAGTGGCTCACATTCAATATCCTGGTATATCTGCTTTTGCCTATTCCTAGCGAACATTATGCCCTCTCTTCTCACCATTGATTTCACTCAAGTGAATTTCTTTCTCCCATTCCCTTCCCTCTGAGGACTGAGTGGTCATTTATTTTATGCTTTACTATCTCTTAAAGATTCTTAAAAGTTGATCAACATTATGTCTGCAAACGTTGGCATCACTGCAGCTGGAAAATTTCCATACAATCGAGGAGTAAGATGAAAGTTTCTTCAAAGGTCTGTTCCGATGGCCGCATAATTTTCTTCCACAACTCTTAGTTCAATTCTGGATGTACACAGACACAGATTTTTTAAGTATCTTCTTGCAAACCCAATTTGGCAAGATGTGTTGCATTTTGAGACTTAACAGCATTTTCATTATAGGTAGTCCTCTACTTAAAAGAGTTAATGAGCGATTGTTCAAAATTACAATGACACTGAAAAAGTGACTTAGGGCCATTTTTCACAGTTATGACCTTCCAGCATCCCTATGGTCATCTGATCAAAATTCAGATGTTCGGCAACTAGTTCATATTTATGACCATTGCTGTGTCCCAAGATCATGCGATCACCTTTTAGGACATTTTGACAAGCAATGTCAATGGGGAAGTCAGATTCACTTAACAACTGGGCTACTAATTTATCAACTACTGTGTTTCACTTAACAACGGAGACAAGAAAGGTAATAAAATGAGGCAACATTCACTTAACAAATATCTCATGACAACAGAAATTTTGGGCTCAATTGTGGTTAAATAATAATAATAATAATAATTTTAATACTTATAAACCGCTCCCTCTCCCCATGGGGACTCGGGGCGTGCACAGGTAGAATAAAAACAATAAAAAATATACAAACAGTTCTAAAACCAAATTAAACTTAACCTGTGCTAAAATTCCCATAAAACTAACTATACTAAAAGCTACCCAATAAAAACCCCAAGACAGGGAGACTATCCCAGGCCGGCCAGACAGAAAAAGTGAGTTTTTAATTTAAGACGGAAGGAGCGGAGGTCCGTGGTCGTTCTAATATCGGGGGGAAGGTCGTTCCAGAGGGCCGGGCCCGCCACAGAGAGAGCCCTCCCCCTGGGCGTTGCCCGCTGACAAAGTCTAGTGGACGGCACCCGGAGAAGGTTATTAGTACTCAATTTAGAAACACTATTGAACTTAAAATTTCCATTCTTAAGAAGACAGTTGTTAAGTGATTTTTGTTCATTTTATGGCCTTAACAGTTGTTAATGGAATTACTGCAGTTGTTAAGTTAGTAATCCAGTTGTTAAGTGAATCAAGCTTCACTTTTGACTTTGCTTGTCAGAAAGTCACAAAAGGTGATCATATGACCCTGGAATATTGGAACCATCATAACTACATGCCAGTTGTCAAGTGTTCAAATTCTGATGATGGGGATGCTGCAATGGTTGTAACTCTGAAACACAGTCTTAAGTCATTTTTTTCAATACTGTTGTAACTTTGAATGGTCACTAAAGGAATGCTTGTAAGTCAGGGACTATCTCTAACTTCGTTCTGACTTTTGGTGGTTTCATGAAAGTACTGTATGCATGTAGGTTTCTTAACATATTCAAAACACCTTTATGATTTATTTCTTAGGTGTGTAATTATCTTCTCAAAAATATTGTCATATATGAGAATGAATCATCAGGACTCTCTTTTGTTTTACTTCTGTATTCTATTACTGGTGGTGTTGGCAGAGTTGCCACTGTTACTGCTACCATATAATTAACTTTGGGCTGGCCCAGAAATTATACTTACCACATTGAGGTAGCTATAAACAGTATTCTGATTGCATCATCATTGTAACACTGGTGCAATTAGGGGCATTGTTTGGCTCTTCTGTATCCCTGGGAGATCTTGTATGATAGTAACAGGCATTTTTAGCATGACACATAAATATAATTTTTACATATAATACAGGACATGAAACTTTAAAAATTTATTCTGTAATCCATCCTTTCTAGGTTAGGAGCTTGTAGATGCCTTGGAGTCAGGGATGGGTTGCTCCTGGTTTGGTTGAACTGGTAGTAGCAGCGGTGGGAGGCCCTGCCCACCTGCCTGAACACTTCTGTGCATGTGCAATAGCACAAGCGAACCAGTAGTAAATCAGTTAGCAACCCACCACTGCTTGGAATAAAATCTTAATCTTCCCCAGCATGACTTTTGATTAGGGACAGTGTCCTTCTGAATCGTTAAGAACTCAGATATCTTCTTGTCTAAAATTAGCTTCTGTACTAGAGGGCTGAAAAATAGTTAATAGTATTGTTTTAAAGTTTTAACTCAGGGAGTAAGAACCCAGGACTTTATAAGGTTCTTAACTTAATGTTTTCTTTATTAATCTGGTAGAAGATATTATTAAAGATAAAAGGGTGAAGCATATGAAATGTATATCTTGTTGTAGAAGTCACCTTCTTATGCAAAAACAATTTAACGATCTCTGTTGTGTTATTATTTTATATCGGGTATTTATCAAATGAATATAAACTTCCTAGAGTTGTCTTTGACAAGATGGTGGCATCTTGGGTGATAGACAGACAGACAGACAAGATAGATAAGATAGACAGACAGACAGGCAGAAGGAAATAGGCTGACAGATAAAACTCATGTTTCTCTTTAGAGTACTATAGAATATGAATTGGAACATCCAATATAACTAGATTTTCAAATGGCTTTTAAGAAAATACTTTACCAAGGTCTGCCAAGCAAACTTATGGAATAAAAAGAGAGCAGGGGATAGGAAAATTGCAGAACCCACCAAGAAAGAACTGGCATCATATATATAGAACCAACTCCTGAAATTGCAAGCCACATGACAAAGGACAAACAGAATGCCAGTTATAACATAGAATAATATAGTTGGAAGGGACATCAGAGGTCTTCTAGTCCAAGTCCCCTGTTAGAGCAGGAGACTCTATTCCATTGCAGACAAATGGTGGTCCAGTTTTTTTCTTAAAAGCCTCCAGTGATGGAGCGCCCATAATTTCTGAATGCAAGCTATTTCATTGGTTAATTGGATTGGATTGGATTTATTGGATTTATATGCCGCCCTTCTCCCAAAGGATTCAGGCGGCGTACAATTGCTCTCATTGTTGGGAAATTTCTCACAAGTTCTTGATTGCTTCCAACCATTATTTCTTGTCCTGCTTTTTGGTGCTTCGGAAAATAGTTTGACCCCCACAACTTTGTAGGAGCCCCTCATATATTGAAACAGAAATGTCAGGTTCTTCCAGTCCTTCTTTCCATTAGATTAGACATACCCAATTTCTTTAACCATTATTCATATGTTTTACCCTTCAGTCCCTAATCCTAAATTTAATAAATAAATTCAATGAATTAAATTAATGCATTAAGTTAAATATCTAAATTAAAGCACAGAGTCAAAGAACATAAAAGTACAACAAAGAACCAATACCAAAAATGCCTAGCAGCTGGTCTTGGCCTTAAAATGAACTACACATTTGAGTGGGATAATATAGAAATAATAGACCAAGCAGAAAAGTCAGACGATTTATTGAAACTGAATGCTCAGGTAAAATATCTACCAACAGAACTGAGTACAATTTACTACCCAATCAGATGCAAGGTCAGGTGCCAGACTCACAACAGATAAACAAGGTGCACCAATCCGAACATACTATAGAATATACCAACCAATTGACAATTTTCCAGAAGCATCAAATTACCAATTAATCCCTCAGTATTCAAACCTACCCAGATAATAAAAACAGCAAGGAAAATTCCAATTTTGGATGGTAGCCTTGACAAAGATTGGCTTATATTGTGAAACTTCTCAGGATTTATGATCTACTCCTTGGTGCACATCTTCTGAGCCTGGAGATAGATAGATGATAGATAGACAGACAGACAGACAGACAGACACAGCTGAGTCTGAGAGCAAGGTCAAATGCATTATCAGTTTGGACTTTTCACATCCTAACTCCGGTCTGTCCCCACTGCCAAAATCTGTTATTCTTATATGGTCCCAATTTTCCTTGACCATTATAGATTTTGGGTATAGGTATCATGAAATAAACTTGTAGTACTTTTGAACTCTATCCTGGATCCTGATTTCTTGTTCCTGAAAGTCATACTTTCAATACTTTTCTAATTTAAATCCCATTGATTGCAATTGGACTTTTCATAGTATGAAACAATTCATAACCTATAGACCACTATTTATCATCATCATTATGAACATTGTTTCCATCTTCATATAAAATAGAAAGCAGTTAGTCTTCAACTGTTTGATGCTTAAAGATAAGGGTTTGATCAGAAAATTCAATCTTTATACTTTTAGCAAGAAGCAAAATAATTTATTTATATTACTCTTTCCCTCTAAGGATTATTCACTGTGAAAATAATATAGCCTAAAGTAGAATACAGATTAATGCTTTAAAATAGTTTGTATAGTCTTCCTCAAGTCAGTGTTCTCTAGATATGTTAGACTTCGTTTCTACAACCCCCAGTGTGGTTCCAACAAATACTTTTAAACAAGAACTGTAGGAAGATGAAAGCGACAGGATATATGGGAAGCAACCAGTCCAGCAAATTCTTCCTGAGATCATTAGTCTTAACTGAACATGTGATCTCTTCTTGACCCTTCAGATTGAAGCTATTAAGGTCACTTGCACAGTCTCCTGTGAATATGCAACATCTATCTCACAATCTCATTTGGGACAATAACATAAAGAATACACGTCTTAGAATGTATGCTTTGGAATGAAAGCCATTTGTTAAGCTTCACTTCCTGTGAAGCTTCTGGTGCATACTCATCTCTAAAGAAACAATCTAAGTTAGGAAGAGGAAGTCATTGCAATCTAAACTGTGAGGGCTGCATACTTTGCTTGTAGCCCACAAGGGAACAACAGTCTCCTGCGGTGTTTGCTTTGAAATTAGTTCTGGAAAGAAAAAATTCTCAGCGAAACTTGGTATGGGGGAAAGTACAGGCCAAACAGAACTTGCTTAATTTTTTTGATAAAATAAAAGGCCATGTCTCTTTTTAGGGGGGAGGGGGGGAATTGACAAAAAGCTGTTCTCAGAGAACAATTGTGAACATCTCTTTATTTCCTTACTAAGGGATATATTGACTTTGGTTCATACAAAACTGAATTTGCTTTCCTATGTAAATAAATATCACTGCTATTAACTGCATTTCATATATGTCTTCCCTATGTTTGCTAATGATCTTCTTTTATAAATTATAAAAATTACAATCTGATAAGATCATTCAGATCTCTCTGGAAGCTGCATCTAAAGCATTGGAGGACTGTGTGTAGTTGGACCCACTTTTTACACAGCAACTATGCTTGTTAAAATATTCTCATCACTGCAGAGCCCCCAAATCAAACTTATGTTCAAGAAAATTAAATGCTGAAATATTAATTGACTTTAGAAATGCTGGAGAATTCAGGAGAGTGAAAACTGTAGGCAATGAACTACTTCCTAGGAATAAATTAATTATATATGAAACCCCCCCCCCAAATTATAGCTGCCATGATCCTTAGCAGCATAAACAATAGTCAAATACTACAGCATTTGTCAAAATTTCTGGAAAGTACAGGTAATCAATACCTAAGATAAAGGAAAAGGTGTCCCCTGTCTTGTTGTGTTTGACTGTAGGAGGCAGTGTTCATCTCCATATCTTATCCAAGGGAGTCAGCATTGTCCACAGATGCTGTGGTCTGTGATCATGTGGCCAGCATAACTATACACATAAAGGCACATGGAATGCTGTTACCTTCCCAACAAAGTGGTAACTATTTATCTACTTGCATTTGCATGCTTTCGAACTGCTAGGTTGGTAGTAGCTGGAGCAAGAACAGGATCTCACCCCAGCATGTTTAATATATGGATTTAAAATGATGTGATAAAAGAATGATATGGAGAAAAGATATTACACAATCCTTATAAATTAAACTAGCTGATTTTGTAATAGTTAAAAAGGATGCATAAACACATAAGTAATAAATACATGAATAATAAATCAGAAAAGTGACTATTTATTTACTTGTTTTCCCAGCTTCAAGCACTTCAATGTGACACTCTGAGCAGTTCTTTAATTTTTTCCCAAGTACTCAAAGAAATAGGATTCAAATGCCACTTGGTGGTTTTATAACTGGATACAGACTCAAGCCTGAGCTTCCTTAGTTCAAGGATTAATTCTTGCTATTGTGCATACCGTGCAGTTCCCATACTTCATTGCACTATTCCATTGCAACAGGAAGGGGTGGACACAATAAAATTTTCATCTTGTTTCTTTTAGTGAAATCATTATTAGAATACAGTATATATCATATAGTTGTTGTTTTATTCATATTTTTACAATTGTGGGCTTTCAGTGAGCTATTAAACTTAATCAAACACTGATCATATCCGTGAACCTGTTGCCTGGAGAAAATCTTCCCAATCTGAGCTACCTTTCTAGAGTAATCATTCCAACTTCCTATCTAGGATAATGAAAGCACACATGCATTAATAATTGTAGCTTGATACTTTCACATATATTTTAGATGTTCAATGCGATTTTAAATTCCAGGGCATGGATTAAAAGAAAGATAATAATTGAGAATATCTGTCTGCCATTCGCGTCTCATTAAAAGATAATGCCAAGAGAAGAGGAAGAGATGGTAAGAGTCAGTTGGCTGGCTTAAAGCTCTGGCAAGTAGTCTCTTAGTACAATACACAACTCTACACAGTTTCAAAGGATTTTCCTTTAAAAAAAGATATGATTTCCATATCAATTGTAAAAAGTGTTAAACTTTTAATACTCTCTGCTCTGAACAGTAGTGAAAGGAAGTAAAAAATATTTCTCCAACAAAACTCAATTTCATTCCCCTGAATAACATTAAGTTCCTGTTCAACAAGTAAAATATTGATGACTTTAGAGAATCTTTCATCTTAATGGATCTCAAGGTATATTTATTTTGTACAGGAAAGATAACTTCAGCAGCATGCAGCTGTCTCTACAGAAAAGGAAGCCAACAAGGTATTTCAAGAGGAGTATTTTAACCAAGAAATTAAAGACAAAATTGCATGCTAAGAAAATAATGCTGACACAATGCCATTAAGCCAGGTTTCAGCAATTCAGCACCCAAGACCATCATGGTACACAAACGCTCTTAAATAGCATATGCAAACCTCCCGCATATACATACATGCAGGCATTTCTACATTAGATCATATAAGATATTTATATTTTATTGATCTACATCTACACTCTCTATATCTGTAATATGTACTAATGCCTGGAAAGATTGATGAATCTTGAATTAGGCTTAAATTGGTGCTTATGGGTGTATCATAATTTATATTAAATACAGTCAAATAAATCAATAAACTTAAAGCTTTATTCAGTTGGCAGTAAACAAATATCAATCATTTTAGCTTCTTCAATCTACTGTAGCAAATCCATTTAGTAATGTTGGCAATCAAAAAGTTTCATAGGACAAGATAAATATTCCTAGCAAAAGAAAAGGTAAGAAGATGAATTTCACTGAATTAAAGATGAAGTCTGGTTAGTGGATATTAGAAAGTCACATGAAATTGGTTAATCCTGATATTATAGACATACAGAAAAATAGAATACTTAAAATTCTGGAGTAAAATTTTTAATACTCCTATAAAAAAAACTTCTGTACATTGTTATCACGTTTATTTTTTTTTAGCTTTTTCTATGCATGACATGTGATAAATGAAATTGCATTGCAATCCTTCTGATTATCAAAACTCCTCAACATTTCTATTTAAAAAATAATAATTCAGCCTAACTTTCCATGGTCATTAATTTTAATAAGAAGAGGTAAGGTAAATATTCTCACAGTTTTTATTATAAACTCAATGCTTATTACAATTAACAAATTCAACAATTATTAATTGCCATGTGGTAAGGGATAATTTAATATTAATTGCCATACGGTAAGGATAATTTCCAAGATCATTGTTATAGCAAAAGTCATAAATTGTCCTAAGTAAATCAGGAAACTCAATTAGATGAGCTAATCCTATTTTATTATAAAGCTACATTAATAGAATCTTGCAAGTCTGGAATGCAAATTCTTGCTATCACTTTTAACTGTTTGATCCATTTGGGGAAGTTTTCTTCAATTTCTTTCTCTGACAGGGTTCTGGGAACTCCTGCCTCTCTTGTCTGATTGTTTTCTAGGCAGCAACTCCTTCCTTCCTTCCTTCCTTCCTTCCTTCCTTCCTTCCTTCCTTCCTTCCTTCCTTCCTTCCTTCCTTCCTTCCTCAAGACCATTGATATACCCCATTACATAAAACTTCCTCCATTATATACTTAAATGCTGAGTTACTTAGTTTACAGCCCTGAAAAGGCCTGCTTGTCAGTGACGTGCAGTGGTATATCCTCCTTGCACTCCTTGCAACATGGCATCCTGCCCTGATTTTGTGAGTTAGCAACTTGGAGCATAATTTTATGGTGGTTCTTTTACTTTCCCTGAATCCAGTTTCAGTTGGTATTGGTTGGGAAAGAGAGATATTTCCAGTGGTGGGATTCAGCCGGTTCACATCAGTTCATGAGAATCGTTTATTAACTCTCTGTGGAGTTCTGTGAATAGTCAAGGCTGCCTGCCTGCCTAATAATTCCAGTAGCTCACACACCTCAGATGTTCCTGTTCATTTGTAATTAACCAAAGGAAGGGAAAAGAAAAAGAAGAAATAACCACATAGCTATTTCTTCAGCAGAAAAATCTAGCCCCTTTAAAACTAATAAAATGAAAATAAAGTAAAAGAGAGGGTTTTTTGCGTTTTCTCTCTCCCTTCAGTTAATAGCAAGAACCATTTAACAGGCTATTTAGTTGCGATAACAAAACTTCAGGAATGCAGTCAACACAGAAACAATACAGATCATGGAGATTAACAGAGTTAGAAGGGACCTTGTATGTCTTCTAGTCTAACCCTACACCACTTCAGACAAACGGTTATCCATTTGATCCCTCCCAACTCTGCTATTCTATTCTATTCTATTCTATTCTATTCTATTCTATTCTATTCTATATATTGGAACAGTGCTATTTTATTGTGAGTTGACTAAGGAGAAATCTCCTAATCAAATTGGCCATGGCCAACCAGTCACATGACCACCCAGCCAGTCATTAGGGCAGAGAACTGGTTGTTAAATTATTTTAATCCCAACACTGGATATCTCCTTAGGTTCTTACAGTGTTTAGTGCCCAGTTCTAGTCTCTCTTACACTTTATAAATATCTACATAAAGTTACTGAATGAAGTCATCTGCAAATTGAAGGTTCTGTATCATCAGAATACTAATGACACCTAATTATATCTTTTGATTTCAGGACAGCCAAGTGTACTTTCTCAGTACATGTCTCTGTTTCTCTTCCACCAAGAGTGAATGGCTGGAGGTGTTTTGGCTGCAAAGATCTGTGGTTATTCCATGTTTGACCTTAGATAAAGTTGCACTTCTTCAAAATCAGTACATAAACTGAGAAACTCAGCGGATGTCAGCTGACATCAGAAAGCCTTTGCACAACTCCATCTAGTGTATCAGCTGTGTCCTTTCCTAAATGGTGGGACTGTCATACAGTCTCTCATATCGTACTCCTATCAATGCTTCACCAGTGTAATGCACTCCACATGCAGCTGCCATTGAGAACCATCAGAAGCTTCATCTGGTCCAGAATGTGATGGCATCATTAATGGACATACCTTGGTCTTTGCAAGCTACACTAAGTGGTTAGTTTGCTTCTGGGCGCTTATTAACTGTAAAGTCCTACATGACATAAGGCCTGTTTACTTGAGGTACTGCATGCCTCCCAAGACATCTGCTGAGATGATTGAATTCTGCAGGGTTAACACACTATGTGTGAGCCCCAGAAGCATGCCTATTCTATGAGCAGTACCTGTCCTAGGCACAGAGGTGGTATTCTGCTGGTTCACCCCGGTTCAGGCGAACTGGTAGTGGCATCATCTGAATGGCTCCACTCACCCACCCAGTTGTCACCACGGATGCTCTGCACATGCACATGAGCAGTACCTGTCCTAGGCACAGAGGTGGTATTCTGCTGGTTCACCCCGGTTCAGGCGAACTGGTAGTGGCATCAGTGAATGGCTCCACTCACCCACCCAGTTGTCACCACGGATGCTCTGCACATGCACAGAAGGTGCAGAAAGAAAGAAAGACCATCCAACAGTCAGTCCATTTTTATTTGAGCATAAGCCAGCAAATAAAACAAAAATGTCACAATTAATTAGAATTAAAAAAAGAAAAAAGTTCTAAACATATTTTCCATCATTTTAATTATTTCTCCATTGTAGGGACATAGTGTCTGCTCAAAGGTGATATTTTGGTATCTCCCTTCAGTAACAGCTGTTGGGTGGGCATTGAATCTTGGCAAGAATGAGCCCTTCTAAATTGTGGAAAGACTGGTTGGAGATGATGTACAGAGTGGCTCAAGAAGATGCTTCTAGGTAGAACTGCTAAACCTGCTTGTAGGTCTGAATCGTTGGCCCACCGTTTGAGATCACTCAGTATGCATTTCTAGCCCACAAGGATGATTGGCTGGCCATGAAAAGCTATTAATGTTACATAATTTACCTCGCATTAGGGAAATGGAAAGCTATTGGTTTATAATTCAAGCTGGATGAAAAAAGAGGAAAGTTTAAATTAATAGAAAAAAAAGTTTCTATTTTAAGCAGGCCAGCTTTATGGTGAAGCCCCACGTTTAGAGTGCAGTGAGGTAGTTAAAGAATTGACCTCAAAACTGGATTAAACTCTTTCTTGAGAAAGGATTGAAGGCAATCTCTGAGTTCACCTTTAGGAAGGAGAATAGGCCTATCCAACCATTGCTGGTAAGTGGTGTGGGTCTCTATTTTTGGAATTATGATGGGGTTACACTATGGAGGTTTTATTTGGAAAACAGATGCAATTCATTGTGGAAAACTCTGTGGAAAGTCTGCATGGGGGGGATATCAGCTGATTCCCAAAGGAGATATATGATAAATAGACTGAGTCAAACAAGGTGTGGGGAGGACAGGGGTGGGTTTCAGGCGGTACACCCTGGTTCAGGCATACCAGAGCCAGCCCTGAGCACCGGATACCGTTCCCAGTGGCGTAGCGTGGGTTGTCAGCACCCGGGGCAAGGCAAGTAATTTGCGCCCCCTAACCCCTGGATTTTAGCACTCGAGTCTCTTCCACTCCATCGCCCGCCGCAGGGCCCCCGCCCGCCGCCGCCCCCTCCTCGGCAGCGGCTGTGGCACCCGGCGGCGAGGCAACCCCTTCGCTCATCCTTCTCGGTGCCTTTCTAGCCCTCCCCCGGGGGAAGCAGCGGCATCGAGGATGGGGAGGGCGCAGCATGCGGAGCGGCGGGGAAGCGAGAAACGGGAAGGGGGGAGAGGAGGGGTGCAGGAAGATCCGACGGCAGCGGGGTAGGGGAGGCAGCCGCAGCCGGCAGGTACTCGAAAGAGCTGGCCTCCCTTCGATCCGGAGAGCGGGACGCCTCTCCCGCCCTGTCAGCTACATCTCAGCGCATTCACAAGACCGCTGCTGAATCAGCTGGAACGCGCGAGCTCTCCCCACCTTCCGCCCGCCGAGCTCTCTTCCTTTTCCCTGCGATTTCCCGCCCCCTCCCGGTTTCCTGGATTCCGGATCCCCCCTCCCCCGCCCGAGAAATAATACTAATAAAAATATGAAAAATCCCCTAAGATCCTTTCCCCAAGGAAGAAGACGGGGCGACGGGGAGAAAACGCCTCCTCTTGCAGCCGCTCTTGCTTCGGGCGACGCTTCTCCGGTCCCTGCGGCGGTGGCCACATTCCCCGGCTGCCGCTGTTCCTGCCTTACTCGATCCCCTTTCCCGAAGCGACGGGGAGCTGCGAGTGCGAGCGCGCCCCCCCAGATGTTGCGCCCGGTGCGGCCCGCACCCCCTGCACCCCCCACGCTACGCCACTGACCGTTCCAGTATGGTGCTCCAGAGGGTCCGCCTGCCCGCCCTCGCTCCTTACCGTACTTTTAAATCTTCAGCGCTTCCACGCACATGCACAGCACATACAGCACCTGTGCGATCCTCCAGCAAGCAGCTGGAGTGTCACGGAGGCTTGCGGAAGCGTTGCAGGTAAGTATGACACACGTGTGCACTGTGTATGCATATGCTGCGTGCATCCATGTGGGTGACACTGGGGCCGCCCCAACCGTACCAGTTGGAACGGAATCCAGAACTCACCACTGGGCAGGAGGATGTGTGAAGAATTTAGTAATTGGTTCTATTTTCCCCATTGCAAATATAAGTCTATCTGTCATCTATCTATCTATCTATCTTATATCTATCTATCTATCTCTCTATCACCTCTATATTCCACCTTTATTAATTTTACAAATAATTCAAGGCAGCAAACACATCCTACATACCTTTCTGCTACTGTTTATCATTATATATTTGAACTAAGTTTATTTTTTCTAAATATTTAAAAGCTGATGTCAATAAGGAATCTATGTTTTATTTATTTATTAAATCATTTATTTATTCAATTTTTGCCTCTTTGTGTCTGTCTGTATGTGTATGTCCACAGTTTTCAGTTCATTTTGAATCCTAGCGACAGTCTGGAGGCCTTTGTCCATATACTTTCTGTGGCCTTTGTCCATATACTTTCCAGACTCGAATGATATGCTACAATACAATATAATAGCAGAGTTGGAAGGGACCTTGGAGATCTTCTAGTCCAACCCACTGCCAAGGCAGGAAACCTTATACCATTTCAGACAAATGGCTATCCAACATCTTCTTAAAGACTTACAGTGTTGGGGTTTTCACAACTTCTGGAAGCAAGCAGTTTCTCTGATTAATTGTTCTGTCAGGAAATTTCTCCTCATTTCTAAGTTGGTTCTCTCCTTGATGAGTTTCCACCTATTGCTTCTTTTTTCTACTCTCAGGTTCCTTGGAGAATAGTTTGACTCCCTCTTCTTTGTGGCAACCCCTGCTAGATGAAGATAATGGGGTCAGTTGTAGGACATGATGGCCTTGGCTTTTACTTACTTCTAATAATGTCCACTTTATATAAAATATAAAGTCTACAGTACCTGGAGTTCATATGCTGGGGATTTTTTTTTAAATAATTCATGATTATGCTTTATTTCATAGTCCAGTTGCTTGGGCTTAAGGCAGTTGACGTGATTATTCTATAATCCTTTTTTGGATTATCCCAGTGCAGTTTTAACTATTCCAAAAAGCAGCTTTCCTTGGCAGGAGTACTGAGCAGTTTTGATAATTGTTTTTGACTTCTTGCAGTTTAATGAGCAGACATTCTGTTTCCTATATGGACACTTGGATGAGACCCCTTGAACATCACATTTGGCACTGTTTCAGTGGAAATGAATATCAAAGGAAGCTGTTTGCTTTTCCTTTCTTAATTATTTGCTACATGCACATGCCTTGTGAACAGCAAGAAAAGGAAAAGAGTCACAAGGATCTTTCAGGAAGCATTTTGAGGGAGTGCATTTAATATTTTACATCACATCTCCTTATCAGTACAGAAAAAGCACAAAATTAAAGAATTCTCCAGAGGCAGGCAGCTTGATAGCACCACTTTAATAATTAAACTGTTTCTTCTTTTTTTCTTTTAAAAGATCTTGATGTATGACGCTTTCATCCTTTACAAATGCATTAGACTGACTTGGGAGAATTTTTCAGAAAGCACTTTGTTAATACAATATCAGCTATATTTTATAATGCTGGTTCTCTTTTTACCACACTCTATGCAGAAAGCTCACAAGATAATTGAACTGTTTGAAAGTCATGCTCCAAATACTTTTTGCCCTCTTTATACATGCTAGGATAAGGGAAAGGGAATTCATAGAAGAAGCCAAAGAATGCTATTATTTCATTGTGTCCTTGGTTTAATTCACGAGAGGTGATGTGGAACATGAAAAATGCATATTTATGTGGGCATGAAGCTTTAAGGAACCATCCCTTTCCTGCAACAATCCTTTACCACTGAATAAATGGTTTATTCAATAAGTTGGTATAAATTTTGGCTAATATCAAGATAAGCATATTTATTTGAGAATAAATTTTATTGATAATGCAAATCTAGAGATTTGACACACTTGCATCACCCTAAGTGCCAGTAAACCTTTCACACTTCTGGAATGTAATCTTTGCAGGATGTCCTGGTTATTGTAGCTCCACTTGGGTGAGTGTGTGTGTGTATGCTCGTGCTCACACTTGCATACACAGTGCTCAATTTTGTGCACGTCAGGCGTGTACGTCTGTTGCTTACACAAATAGAGCTGTGTGTCCTCACGTATTTGCCTGCTGCTTAAACAGAACCATTCCCTCCCCTTGCCCAATGCTGGGCCACCAAACTGGAAACATTGGGGATCGCTGCCGTAGAACATTAGATTTTAAATGGCATAGTTCATTGAGTATTGTTTTTGATTAAGGATTTGTTTAATCAGATGGAAGGTTGGATGTCTAAATTTAAATTTCCACGAGAAGATAAAACAAATATTATTCATTAATTGGATTTGTATGGCTAGATTCAATTCATCTATTTGAATAGTTCTGCCATATAGTGTGTGAACTTAATATATACTTAATGTAGTCAGTGCACACATACTTAATGCATAAACTGGAAAAAAAATAGTTCTCTTAACCTCATTTCCAGCCTTGTTTGTGATTTCTCCTGGATATCCATAAAACTGAATAATTTAAATATAGTTTAATTATAACTTCTGGTGGTATTTTGTTTGTGCTGCATATTAAATAAACTGTTGATTAATTGATTGATTGACTGATTAATAAACTGATTGCATATACATTATAAAATCATGTGTTAAGTCTTAGCAATCATATAAATAATTCTTTTTCATGACAATGTGTTCCCATTCTGGTCCTTTTGGTCTTCCAATATGCATTCATTGCTACTGTAACTGAATCCATCCATTTTGCTTCTGGTCATAATCTTCGTTACTTGTCTTGTAATGCTTGCCCAGCATTAGAACCTTTTCCAGAGAGCATAATCTTAATAAGATATGTCTAAAGGAGGATATATGCGAGACCGCCTCCTGCCCCATACATCCCTCAGACCAATCCGCTCCCACAGAGAGGGCCTCCTCAGGGTACCGTCGACCGGACAATGCCGACTGGCGACACCCAGGGGAAGAGCCTTCTCTGTGGCGGGGCCAGCCCTTTGGAATGACCTACCCCCTGAATTACGTACCATCACCGACCTCCGCCTCTTCCGCCAATGTCTTAAGACATATCTGTTTCAACAAGCCGGCCTAGCCTAACCTCCCTTGGGGACTTAAGATAGTTTTAAATTGGGTTTTAAAAATTTGGTTTTAGCGCAGGATAGGGTTATTTAATAGTTTTTTAAATTATATTTATTGTATTTTTGTATGTTTTTTAAATTTCCTGTGCGCCGCCCTGGGTCCTCTGTGGAGAAGGGCGGGGTATAAATTTAAATAAATAAATAAATAAATAAATAATTTGAACCTGATCATTTGTCCCTCAAATTAGATCTTAAAGGTAAAGGTTCCCCTAGCACTAATGTGCTAATCGTTCCCGAGTCTAGGGGAATGATTAGTCTCATCTAGTCTCATCTAGTCTCATCTAGTCATCTAGTCTCATCTCCGTTTCAAAGCCGAAGAGCCAGCACTGTCTGAAGACTTCTCTCTGGTCATATGGCTGGCATGACTAAATGCAGAAGGCACATTAAACACTATTACCTTCCCACTAACAGTGGTTCCTATTTTTTTCTACTTGTTTTTGAACTGCTAGTTGGCAGAAGCTGGGACAAGTAACGGGAGCTCACTCCGTTACATAGTGCTAGAGATTTGAGCCACCAAACTACTGACCTTTCTGATCAGCAAGCATAGCGTCTTAGCCACTGAACCAGTGTGTCCCTAAATTAAATTAGATTTTAGGATTGATTTATTTGGTGATCTATTTGTTTGGTTTTTTGGCTAGTTTCTTAGGTTTCTTATCCTAAATGTCATAGTTTAAAGATGTCAACACACTCTCTCTCTCTTGCTATTTCAAAATCCAACTTTCATTTCCATAAGCACTATGCTGATCTTTCAAAAGAAATATTGGCAATACGGTTAGAAATATAAGAGAACAAAGGTCATATACAAATGTTATTCTTTATAGCAATAAGATACAATCATCTCTTTTATGTAATAAACTGAATTTGCCTTAGATTGAAAAACTATGTATTAAAATTACAACTTCTCACATTGGGTTGTGAGATGTAATACTAAATTTGAAGTCTAGGAAACAATGATCAGAGAGAAAAATATGCAAATATTGTTTATTTTTACACCAATATTTTTTTAAGAACTCAAGATAAAATTTTAACAGGGTAGGATAATTGCTACTATCATTATTTTTGGTACAGTTGAATAGGCTGAAAACAAATAATTTACACGAGATTATTCCCTTAGCTCAAGTCTAAGCTAAGAAACATCTCACAGTGTGTATACTAGAATGAATCTAGGTTTGATTCTGCTATTTCCATGTTTCCTAATTCCACTGTTTGCCCAAGCAATTATTAGCATAAGGATGAGAAAACATCTGTATAACATTCAGATGTCAAATCCAACAACTCTTACTCTCACCTCAATCTTAACGGCTTTTCCAAAATCAAATTTCACACTAGCTTTGCAAGTTACAGTTTTGTGAGCAACTGTGTTTATGACTGATGCTTTATTCTGACATATTTCACTACCCATAATTCTTTGCTTCATATATTCACTCATTGTCTTTTTAAAACAAAAGCTACTGTGCTGTTCTTTTAAAAGCACTATGCAAATGCTCTTTTATGTTATTTTCGGCAAATGCAAGCAGATTTCCCTGCCATGATTTAAAGTCTATCATTAGTTTTTTTTTAATAGGTATGCAAAGTGGATCTGTTGCTCATTAAGTGTGCACGGTGGAACAATATATGCTGTCATAGTTATCTTTCCTGATACTTGTTGAGCAAAGGACAATTGCCAAGCAATTAAAAAGAAAAAGAAGCAAAATGATACACCTGAGATCCATCATAATAAGAATGTCCTGAACCACTTAGCCCTTGAAGAAACTTTAACTGCATTCATAAATGGCATTCCTAATGTAACAGAAAAATATAATATTAAATAAACCTGCGCACACTCTGAGGGTGATTAGAGATAAATGCTTGATTTTTTTGATTTCTTGAAATATTAATTAATAGTAGAACAAATAAGAATGAAATCAAGATATATTACTTCACAGCATATAATTATATGTTTCTGTTAGGCTCAAAAAAATTTGATTAAATTTACTAAGAGAGCAAAGCTGATACTGATATTCAGATTCCTTAGCCTTCATACAGTTCCTTAAATACACAAAGGTGTGAAACTTGGTAGAGAACAGACAAATGTCGTACTACCACCTATTATTCTCTCTAATATTAATGTGATTAGTTGGAAACCCAAATGCAGCCCTAATTTTGTTTGAACGTGAGAACAGGCATTCACATGATGCTATAACTTTCAAGAGGCAGCTGTACTTTCTGGTTTGTTTTTTAAAGATGTTTTGCTTCTAATCCAAGAAGTTTCTCAGAAGTGAACTGAAGAAGCTTCTTGGATGAGAAGCAAAACATCTTAAAAAAACCCAAGAAAGTCCAGTTGCCTCTTGAAAAAAGCACCTTTGGGACAACCATGACCTGAATGACTGAGAATCTCCATAGATTTTGAAGCAGTATATAAATCGAAGTGCTATTGCTATTTTATTATTTTTATATACATTTCTTATTTTTATACATAATTTGAAGGAAGAAAGAATACCTCATTTTCTTTCCTCCTCCTATAGTCCACAATCCTGTGAGGTAGGTTGGGCTGAGAAAGAGTGAAGGGCCCAAAGTCACCTCTGTGGCTCTCATGCCTTAGCTGGGTGATTTTGGGCCAGTGAAAAGGCAACTTCTACCTCCCACCAACCCAATGTAGTGGAAGATTGGAATGACTGTATTTTTTCATAATTAAAATATTTTTATAAGGTGTGATGATAAGAGACCTACAGTATTACAAGTATGAACATATTGCAACTTGCATAAATATCTTTTTATTGAATCTAATGTTTTGCTGATCTGTAAGTTTCAGAGGGACGCGGTGGCTTAATGGCTAAGACACTAAGCTTGTCGATCAGAAAGATCAGCAGTTTGGCGGTTCAAATTCCTAGCACCATGTAACGAAATGAGTTCCCATTACTTGTCCCAGCTTCTGCCAACCTAGCAGTTCAAAAGCATGTAAAATGCAAGTAGAAAAATAGGAACAACCTTTGGTGGGAAGGTAACAGCATTCCGTGTGTCTTCGGCATTTAGTCATGCTGGCCATATGACCATGGAGACATTTTTGGACAGCGCTGGCTCTTCGGCTTTGAAGCAGAGATGAGTACCGCCCCCTAGAGTCAGGAATGACTAGCACATATGTGCAAGGGGAACCTTTACTTTTAAGTTTCGTAACATTATTATTCTAATTTCTAATTTCCCTTCCACTAAATGTGAAAATATTTTCTGTAACACTCATATTTCAGACACATATAAACATTCTATTAGTATTTGTAAAATTGAATACAAAAATACAACAAGTAACAATAGTGTCCTTATACATACTACGAATATTATAGCTGTATTTAAAAAAGGAATGCCATGTTAAGAAATGTTTAGCTATAACAGGAGAATAAAGGTTATAAAGGGATTTCTGCCTGTTATGATGACCTAAGAAAAATGAAGTTAAGTATAAAAGAGCAGGAGAAAGTCATCAAGAGAATAATCAGCATTGAAAGGACACCGAAAGATGTCAGAAGCTGGTGTTCCAATGACCAGCTTATAGATCTATACGAGTTTAAAGGGTTCTGCACTCACATTTCTTCAAAATGAAGTTGTAATCAAGGTTGGAGGGTCAGAAAAAGAAATATGCTATGTTTGCACATCTTGTTTTAGTAAGTAAAAGCAGCTAATTCCCCTACACCCGTGCCTTGGGAATACAATAAAGGCATCAGAGAAAGGAAAAGGAAATGGGTGGGAGGAAATCCAAGGAAATATAATTGCATATATTTAACCTTTGTTTCAGCGGATGAGAACTAACAGTTTAGTGAAAGATATCCAACCTTTAGCCTACCAGGTATTGCTGAAGTAGAGTTTATTAGATCTCATCATTGTATAGCAATCAAAGCTGATGGAAACAATATCTGAAAATGCACAAGCATATATAGTACAATAAGTTCATGAAAAGGTTATTTGACTCATTTCAACAACTTGATCTGATGCTCTGAAACCAACTTCCTTTACCTCCTCTTAGGCTAGGGCTAGGAATAATCCACTGGGATATGCTCTCAGATCTGGAGTGTATTTCTTACTGGCAAAATTTCCTTTGAACTTCAAAATACTCACAGTGCTTGTGTTATTTTTATTTCTATTCATTTATGAAGAAAGATGTTCAGCCCCATGCAGTCCTGTGCTCTATTTCCATTCCCAGAAAAATGTGGTATTGATATGCTTTGTCTCCATTTTGTATCAGTAACCCCAATGTCCTTTAAATCACCTTGTAAGTTTTCTTTTCAGTCAGCATAATCTGCCATAGACATTTAGTCTTGTATTTTTTTTTTGTCTTCTAAAATAATTACTTGGAAATATAATTTGACTGAGGTCATTTCCCCCATCCCCACTTAAAGATCTTCTTGCTTCATATGTTACTCCCACTATCTGCTTTTGAGGTGATATAAGAGCTTATTGCTATTATACTATCATCCCTATGACTGGGGGAGTATGAAAAACCCTGTAAGTGATTAACAAGGGGCCATTATCACCATAGGGGTGACGCCTAAGTGGGCAATTCTTGTCAATAGCCATGGGGGAGAAGTTGAGCATGTGGTTGCTTCATTATGGAATACCACGGGAGTCAGTGTCTCCCCTTTGCTCTTTAACATCTAATAAAGCTATCATCTGTCAGTCTATTGTTTGTATGTTGATAATATTCCAGTATATATTGTCACTTCAGGTGGACCACAGATGATATTGAAGTTTAATCTGGTGTTTAGAGGCTGTGGAGCTTCATGGGATGAAACAAATTGAAACCGAATCTTAGCAAATGACAAGACTGCAAAACCAACTTTGTGACCATTGCATCTTTAGCAATAAACTTTCAAGCCCAGTTCAAATACTGGCTTCAGTGTATGCATCTTTTATGGCTGGTTCCATGATGTGAGCAGTTAGGGATGGTGCTTAGGGTTCCAGTCTTCTATCAAGTCAAAGGGAATTGAAACCATGATATTCTTGTGGTAATATTGGTATAATAGTAGAGAAGATGATAAAAATAAGAAAATAAGCATCTCAGCAGATCCTGATACCAGAGAATGCACATTGATTGAGGCATAAAAAAACATAAGTGAAAGAATAGAGTACAGAATAAGGTAGTGGTTTGTATGAGATAACGTGAATAATTATAACCATACACATACTGATCAGAAAGGGGGAAAATTACAAGCAAAGATAGTCTTCGATTTACAATAGTTCATTTAAGGACTATTCAAAGTTTCAATGACACTGAAAAATGTGACATGACCATTTTTCACAATTATGACCCATGATCATGTGATCAAAATTCAGATACTTGGCAGCTGGTTCACATTGTCCCAAGGTCATATAATTATCTTTTTCTACTTTCTCACAAAAAAAGTCAATGGTGAAGTCAGATTAAATTAACAACTGAGTTACTAACTTATCAACTGCAGTGGTTCACTTGACAACTGTGGCAAGAAAGGTCAAAAAATGGGGGGGGGGAAATGTTTCACTTAATAGAAGAAATTTTGGGTTCAATTGTAGTCATAAGCCGAGTACTACCTGTAGAAATGTAATCATCATGTATTACCAATATGTGAATAAGTTCAACCTTTGTTCAAACTCAGGGTTGTTTGTAAATTAAGCAATTGAAAATACATTTCCTGCTATCTGTATTCCCTATTTTTATGATTAGGGCAATGTGAACTCAGTAACTTGTGATTTATTCAACAAAATGTAATTAACAATGTTGTGGCTTTGTGCAATGTGTAAATTGAGTCTGTACATCAATAATTTACAGTACAAAAGTTCACCAGATGAAAAGCAGAGAAAAAAAAGTAGAGATGTAAAAAAACGTTCAAATATTAATCAGTTTAAGCTTAAAATGGCTGTTCTGAGCACTCCGTTCTTTAAAGCACTATGTTTTAAAATTGAAGCAAATAGAACCTGTTTCAAGTAGTATTATTGTAAAGGTTCTGTGTGGTTCTATTTGATGGAAAGTTATTTTTTCTCTAGTATTGGACTGCTGTATTTTGAATTTTCTTGACTCTACTAGTATATGTAATAATACATGCTGGTCACTATATCTACCGCTATTTGTTTAGACTAAGCGGTGTGATGTGTTTGGGATGGGTGGAGTATTGGAGCAAAACAACATGCATTTATGAAGTGTATTACACACTAAGCCATCAGTCTGGTTCTGATTACTGTTGCTAACAAGGTAACAGAAGAAAAATTGGGATAGTTGTTGAAAATGTATGAAAATGGATTTGCTTGTGATTCACTGTTTCTATTTTTGCTGGTGACTGTAACTGGTTTTCTAGCTATGAATTACTTGCTTTAGCCCCAAACTGGGGTAGTTCAGTTGGGCTCCTTGTATGATTTCAGATTTAAATTAGTGTGGTGAAAAGTAGTGGAGTAGGTCAAACAAATTTGCTTTTCAAATCTATCCCACCATTAAAATCGCCTCATAAAAATTAGGCCTGCTTGCCTAGGGGAAAATTAATTCTTCCCATTAGGCATTATACATACATTGGTTGTGATAACACTGCAGTTTTCTGGACACACGTAAATACAAATATACAGACATTAAATAAAAATATTTTCTTTTTTGTTTGATTGTTTTCTTGTTTGAAAGAGAAGCTAAGTGTTTATTCCAACTCTCATTTGAAGCTAGTTAACACATTCAACATTTTTCCTTCTCAGAAAAGCTATATCTGACAAATGCTAGCCATTTACGTGGAGTAAATTGGAGGAGCATCAGACTAAGAGCTGCTGATCAAAGAGGACGAAAGTGATGGATGTAAGAAAGTTTGATTTACTTAACATTCTTGTTTCCTCTTGGATCAGTAGTACTGCTGTCCTGTGACATTCTTATAATTGAGGCTGAAGAAAGGCCCAATGCTGAGGTAAGGACTTTGCATAGTGAGTGAGGTCATAATTGCTTTTTTCCCAGTCTCCTTTGTTATCAGCTTAGGAGCTGACAGAGAGGATCAGAAGGAGCTGTTCCCATCTAAAACTGTTTATACTGTTGTTTATACTGTTTATTGGACTTATATGCTGCCCGTCTCCCGAAGGACTCAGGGCGGCGTACAACATAAAAATACAAAATACAAAAGTTAAAAAAAGATTAAATAGAGAAAAAGCCCTGTAAAAAACCCCTAAGAAGTCTCTTCTTGGCATGCCTGTTGATGGTTTTTGATGCACTACTAGACTACGCATTACCACAAAAAAGTGGCAATGCTGTGCAATAGACAGCAATGTAATATGGGAGTACTTCAATTTTGAGCCTGAGGTTTATTCTACATTGTGCCTTCAAGGTATGGATTACCTCTCCTTCGAGGAGAGTGTTGCGGTATATAAATATAATAAAGTAAATAAATAAATAAATAGAGGGAAAGAGACTGAGTGACTATGGGAGGAACCTGCTTAGGTATCAACTACAAATAGGCAACATCAATCAATAACAAAATACCTGTTTTTTTAATCTCAGAGGATACCACCTGCATGGAGACTGAAGCTGCTATCATGGCTGGGGATAGGGTAAAAAGGAAGCTCACCATATATTAGGTTTGATATAGTCTTGTGCAGAAGATAGCTATGGATGATCAGCATGGTTAAGGATGCTGAATTCAAGCACTTCATCCAGATGGTAATTACTGACTCCAAGATTCCTTTATGCATTATCGAGCAATTACCACTTCCTCTTTATCACTGAGGAAAGGAACAAGGATTAATACTGCTATGAGCAGGATGCTTCAATAAATGCATTGGCTTTTTGGTTGTGACAGAACAATTGATCCACACTTAAGCTTTGCTAATAATGATACGATGATTCTGAATATTCTGAGTGTGTCCGTTTTGTTGCAAACAGAAAATAAAGTAGATTTTCTATGAAATAGAATGTAAAAGTTATAAGGTTTAAGTTTAATCAAGCTTGAAGAGCACCAAAGACAACACTGTCCATTTTATTGTCTATTGAAAGTTTCTTCGATTTTTAAAAATCTATTGGATACAAAAAAAAAGATCTGAATTACAATAAAATTAGAATAATTGCAAAAAAAAAGAGCTGGCTTAGATTTCATTACTTTGTAAAAAACATTCTATTCCTAATTTAGAAATAATATTTATAACTTGGCTGGCAAATTTATAGTTCAATTTCACCTGAACTTTCCAAACTATTGTTAGCCTGAAAATAGCTATGCAATATCACGCTGGTTACTATATTAGGTAGAGATAATTAAATCCTTTGATATGTTAATGAATATTAGTGTAGCAATTTACAATCCAAGCAGCCTTAGGCCACAGTTCTTTGTACATTTCTTAGAAATAAACCCGAACACAATGGCTAAGTTCATGTAAGTTCACATTTTAAGCCACGTATGATTTCTTTCATTTTTGCATTATATGTTTATGAACCCAGCCATTGTGGTTTGTAAATCACTATTTATGCTTTAGTGTGATATTTAAATCTAGACATTCTATTAATTTGATATGACTGTGTATCTAATATGACTGGACAAGGTAACAAATTCCTGTGGCATACTATTTTAGTGGGAAATTATCTCTCTCAAGCAAATTAGGGTTATCACCCCACTTTATTTCAGTCTTTGGTGTATTTTGTTCCTGAAAATTCCTACATCTGAAAGTTTGGGCAGAATTTAAAGGATAGGGGAATCGGAAAACAATGTTAAAAGAATCTAAATGTATTGCTTACAGTTGTGACTGCAGCATAAAATAGTTCCTCTAGAAGAATTCTAAAATATAATGACATTGAGAATAAAAAGTGAGAACAAACGTGTTAGACCATCATTCCTTTGTCTTTTTCACATTGAGGGCAAACTTCTTAAATGAGAAATTCCTTTGATTTATAACAAGCTTTGATTTCTGTATCACGCAGAGTACATTCATGAGTATAAACTTCTACTTCAAAAGATGAAAATGCAAGGAAGATTACAAAACTGGAGGAGGGAGTAGTAGCATAATTGTTCTTTTTCTTCTTTCTTGCATATCGTTGCAACTATACACGAAGATAGCTTCTTTAGTTCTATACAAAATGGACAAGATATTATCCCTTCTTGCCCACATTAATTTCCTATTCTGCTGAACATAGGAAATTATTTAGTTTAAACAACCAGCTGGGTGCAAGCCACAAGCAGATTGTGCTTTGCAAAAGTATCCAGTTGGCAGCTTCTTATGACATACTGTGGTACTTTCTTGGAAATTGCTCATACAGATTATTTTATCCGAAGAATAATAGAATCTCATCTGATTGGCTGAGAGAGGACAAACTATCTGGTTCAGTTAATACCACATATTGTTCTATAATGACATAAATCTTGCAGTAGATCCAAAAGAATAAAGAATATTAGGCGCCTATATTTTCATACTTTTTCCCAATCTAAATGTGCAGCAGTGAAGGCAGAACTATGAATTTGTAGGGAATGGCTACAACATGCATATGTTCTGTTGGAAGTTTAGCTCAGGTTCAATATAAGAAAAAGAGGATGCTAATTTATTTGATTTAAAACTCTGACACCTCATAAGCCTTTTCCTTTAGAAAACTCCGAGTACCTATTGCCTTATTTTTCATTTTCTGAGCACTTTTCCCCATCCTTTAAAATAATCTTTCCGAATCTAGAGTTAATCATCTAGGATCAATACTGGCTGGCTCTCTGACATGACAAGAAGTGCATTCATCCCTACAAAAATATATAGTCACACTCCCTAATATATATTTCTTCTCTTGGTTAACCTTGGTAGTTTACCCTGATACCATATCTTATTATTTGGTCTTGTTTGTAAGTTAATCTCTTTTTTAGGTGCCAACCTCAAATTTGCCTCTCCAAAACCATGACCGTATACTGTACATCATCCAGCTCACAACTGTATCTTTTTTTTTTACTACACTGTAATTAGCATTGCTGATTTAAATGTGTACACATGCTTGTAGTCATAGACCTCATCTTGTTCCTGCTTACAGCTTTTCAGGAAAAAGTAGGATTTCATATACATTATATAATCTGTATTAAGGTAATAAAACTTGGAATAGATGAAATACCTATTTTGTTGCTACAAAAGTTTGTATTTTTCATGTTCTTGTTCTTTAATATCAATACACTGAATTATTTCCAACTTGTTATTGTTGCCAAAATTTTAGAGAATCAAAGGTCACCATTTTGATGGTAAAGTAGAAATGGTATACATCAGGGGTCCCCAACCCCCGGGCCGCGGACCGGTGCCGGTCCGTGGCTGGATGGGAGCCGGGCCGCAAGGCTAGAGAGGAGGAGGGAGGGAGGAGGGGGCTGCCCCCTGAGCAGAGCGCGCAGGAGAACGCAGGCGCAGCTGTTCGCACCGTTGGAGTGTGACTCTTCCTCCACCCTCGTCGACGGAGGGACTCCTGGACGCCGCCGGACCGGCCACCGATTCCCTCCCCTGCTGGCATGCCGGCCACTCGTTTTCATCCAGGGACTGCGGAGGCTCTGCGGGCTGGGGTGGGAATTGGCAAGGAGTCCCTCCGTCGACGAGGGTGGAGGAAGAGCCCCCACCATCCTCCTGCGTTCTCCCACGCGCTCTTCCCAATGGGCTGCCCCCCCCCCTCCTCCTCCTCTCCAGCCCGGCTCCTATCCAGCCACGGAGCCTGACCGAGCGAACGAGCGACCAAGCCTGGCAGGCGGGATGAGGAGGCTGGGGGCGGGGGGACGGGACGACGACGACAGACACACATAGAGAGACAGAGGGAGGGAGGGAGAGAAAGATAGACAGAGACACAGAAGGAGTGATTGAATGAATGAATGCAAGACAGACAGACAGACACACACACACACAGAGTGACAGAAATGGGCGGATGAAGGAGAGACACAGAGAAAGAGAGAAAGAAAGAAAAAAGTGGGAGAGAGAAAGACAGAAAGAGACAGAAAGGAAAGAGACAGGAAAAGATACAGAAAGAGGGAAAGAGAAAAAGAAAGAGAAAGAAATAGAGAGAAAGGGAAAGAGAGAAAGAAAGAAATAGCGAGAGAGAAAAAGAGAGACAGAGACAAAGAAAGAGAAAGAGAGAAAGAAAGAAAGAACTTATGACCACAGTTGAGGCCAAAAGTTTGGTTGCTAACCAAGATCATTGTTAAGTGAGTTTCACATTTTCAAAGTTGGCCACGCCCACCCAGTCACATGACTGCTGAGCCCCTCAGCCGGTCCGCAGAATTTTCTTTAAAATGAAACCGGTCCCTGGTGAAAAAAAGGTTGGGGACCCCTGGTATACATGATTACTTCCAAATGGTTCCTCAATGAAGGCAAGCAAGCCTTACCCGGCAAGATTTTATAAAACAGTTTAAAAGCCTAAGTGAATATTGTTAGCTATTTGATTATATTATAACCTCCCTTTTCACATAAGAAGATTCTTAGTTTGTTCTCTCCCACTTCCATCCTTCTGTTTAATCCAACGAGTCAGTTTTTATCACACGTAGTCAGCCAGATCCTTTTGATCAATGTTTTTGTCCCCATTACCTTTGATAATGTGCTTGTAACAAAAGAACTAAATCACTTGTAACTTTAGAAACCTAAAGCTGTTTCTTTAATGTTAAATGCATAATCAAAAACTAAATGGAAAGTTTGAATTGTTCTCAGATTACACTTAAATTTCAAGGCAGACTTGGTGAAAACAGAATGCTTTGTTAAAGTGCTTTTCTGCTTTATTTCTCAAATTAATTTGAAACCTCAGATCTTCAGAATGAGTTGGCCTGCAGACAGTGCAGTGTTGGTAAAATGGAGATGTGATGACAACCCCCTGTAAAAGTAGGCCCAGGTCATATAAACAGATGTGATTTCAATGAATAGAATATTTTTTAGTTTAACATTTTTGCTGCCTTTTCAAATTTCATCCAACATAATTTTGAAGGGCGGATGATGGGATGCCAGTCAACAGCATAGAAACAAGCAAGATATAGGAACTAGCCACAGTCTAATGAGGTCAATAGTAAACTATGAATTATGCAGGAAATGTTGGAAATCAATAATTTATTTGCTTTTTTTCTGTTGGATTGGTACAGCAAGTAAGTTAATAGTGGAGACAAAAAGGTCGGGATTCATTTGATTTTGTAATTAAAATAGCACAAAGAAACAAATCTTAAGTCACACTTTTTGGTTTTTACATCTTTGTATATTTTAGAAAGAGACGTGGTGTCTCAGTGGCTAAGATGCTAAGCTTGTCGATCAAAAAGGTCGGCAGTTTGGTGGTTCGAATCCCTAGCTCCACATAATGGAGTGAGCTCCCATTACTCGAGCTTCTGCCAACCTAGCAGTTCGAAACCATGTAAAAATGCAAATAGAAAAATAGGGACCACCAACGTTCCATGCAGCTTCGGTGTTTAGTCATGCCGGCCACATGACCATGGAGATTTCTTCGGACAGTGCTGGCTCTTCAGCTTTGAAATGGAGATGAACACCACCACCTAGACTCAGGAATGACTAGCACATATATGCGAGGGGAACCTTTACCCTTTACATTTTAGAATGTTAGGTATTTATGCAAAACTGTAAACAAGGGGAAAGTACATACAATATGTTAAAGTTAGAGAAAGTTGCTGATGAGATTTATATATATCCAGAGAGAGAGAAAGAAACTTTTAAAATGGTAGAATAACATATGGTTGAAATAAACTAAATTTATACAGATACTTATTTCTTCTCATAAACTGTCAATGAGGGATGAGCTATGGAAATAGAAACTGAAGATTGAGATTTTCCCTTAGTAAATTACGATATGTATTCTATTCTTTGACTCTCAAAGAAAGGAATTTTTAAAAAAAGTATGTCAATTTTCATAATCAGATTTGATCCACATTCTTTTTCCTCTTCCTTATTACTTACAAACTGCTTTATATCTCTAGTGGGTGCAAAACATATATCAGTTTGGATTGTATTTGGACTAAAAAGTCCCATTTATAGTCAGTATAAAAGTCTATCAGTAGAGAAGCTGTGGGAGGGAGAGTAGAATGTTTACAATAATCATTTCAAGACAACAGGATAGAAAGCAAGGAGATTTTAGTAATGGGAAAGCAAACCAACTAGGAATAATGAACTTTAATGCAAACATCATGAAAACAAATGATTCTAATCAACATTTATCTAAATTAGTGAGACGCTGATAATAACAAATAGAATGGAAGAAAGAAGCAGTGGTTCTTTTTCTGTTGTACTTTGATGATCAGTCTAAATGTATTTCACAATCATGATAATCCCCCCCTACCAAATCTGCATACATTTTATTTGTCATATTTGAACTAGTTGGAGTGTGTGTGTGTGTGTGTGTGTGTGTGTGTGCGCGCCATCTTCCTGAGATAAATCATGAAGCAACTTTAATCCCTAGCAGGTTGAGATTGTTGGTAATGAGTTGTATGCTGGTCATATATATATTGAGGGTCCCATTTGCCATTTTCATTTTCCATTTTCAACTAAGCATGTTATCAAAATAATAAAGCTCAGAGGAGAATATCTTATAAATTATAATTAGTGTCACTGGTATGGAGTCAGTGGTTTTCTAAATAATGTTAATAATGCACTTTATCAGCAGATAATTCTATTAATTACATGTAGCTCTCGGTAAATCCGTGCTTTGAGTTCAAAAGCTCTCAAATCCTATTCATGACATATGACAAAGCCTTAATACAGAGGACAGCAGTGAGCTATATAACTTGTTTTAAAGAAGCTACCTACAAATGAACAAGAGAAGTGAATTGCTCAGATGTGACAGGAAAATAGAAAATGGCCATATCTTTGATGCTAAGTAACATAATGATCAAAAGAGCTTTTACCATAAATATAATGTTTACTGCTTAAGTACTGTATGAATGTAAAAATACTTTCTAATGTTATTTTGCATCTCAACAGTATTCTTGCCTAAATTGGAAGTGTTTCAAATATTGCTTGTACCATGACAATGCAGTAAGTCCAACTAATGTTCAAAGTTAGCATATTACTGTTCCAGATTAAGAGTAAAAAGTAAAGGTAAAGGTTTCTCTGTCCAGTTGTGTCTGAGCAGTGCTCATCTCAATTTCTTGGATGAGCCAGCATTATCTGAAGACATTTCTGTGGTCATGTGGCCAGCATAGCTATATACCAAAGGCACACGGAATGCTGAAGTGGTACCTATTAATCTACTCGCATTTGTATACTTTCAAACTGCTAGATGGGCAGGAATGAAATCTCATCCCCTTGTTTGGTGCTCTGGTCTTGAACCTGGCTTGTCAGCTTTCAAGTTGACAAACTCAGCATCTTTAACTTCTCGTTTAACTTTAACTTCTGGTTCATCATGCTCCTAGATTAAGAACATTATGCATTTATTTGTTGGATTTATGCTTTACTTTCTACTTTGGCAAGCACTGATGGCAACTAAAAATATTGATCGAAACAAAACAAAGCAAAGACAATATTAAAACTGTAGCATAAAATTACCAGTCCATATTTCCAAGCTATTGAGAACATAAAGTAGATTAATTCATTGTATTTTCACTGAGAAAAAAGTCATGCAACTATTGATATTGCACATTTGTTCATTTATATTACTGGGAAACTTATTGTGGGGTATTGAAAAAAGTTACAGATTCCAGTTGGGAAGTTGCCCAGTTTTGCATAAATAGTTCTGATTTTTTTAAATAGTCTTTTTTTAAAAAAATAAATAAAGGAGCCTAATATCTGAAAATGGCATTAAGTTACATTTTTGCTGGTTCACAAATGTAAAACATTTTAATCCAAACTCTTGTTGCTCAAAAATATACTGTGCCTAACAATGTTAGTTATTGTCAATAGGACACATGTAAATAAGTGTGTGTGTACTAAAGCTTTTCTGAACAAGAATGCTACATTGAAGTTGGAATTTGCACACTTAAGGACCAAGCTTCATATAACCTAAATTAAGTCTTCACTATCTTATTCCCCCAATCCCCAAATGCTTGGAAGAGTAATTAAATTCTCCTTCATTTGCCTGGATGTTTCCAAATATGACTCCCTTTGTGACTGGGCTGGGATGTCTTTCTGTCAAATGAGGTTTAATGAAATCATACTTTCTCAACTTTTGCCACAGCTTTGCAGATTTTCAGACTCCTTCCCATCTTCCACAAAGTTAAGTCATCCTGCTGGGCAGCAAAATCCCTTTCATTATTCAGAAGGTTATAAAGGTCAGTTGTTTTACATGGGGATAGGTCCCAAGCATTACCCTTACCCTTTTCATCCAACCAGGTTATGCTGATTTCAAAAGACTTGTGTTTGTGACAGATGGATGGTTGTGCAGGGAAGGGCAGGGAAGAAAGCACTAGCTTTTATTTGCTTTCTGTGAATTTCCCAATAGCTAGCAGTTACAAGCATACCTTCTTACCTTCCTAAGATTAAATGGGAGCAATTTATACATGGAAGTACAGGAGTCCTATGGCCTGGACAACTTGGCATTAATGAATATCTTAGCTTTGCTAGTATTCGGCCCCTGGTGTGGACTAAACAAAGGAAGGCACAGTTCATGTCAATGGTGATGTAGACTTATCATTTCTAAAAGTTTTTGCTTTTGCAGTTAGAAGTTATAGGTCTTGGAATACCATGAGTTGCCCATGCACTTACTACACTGCAGTTGGCATGTCCTGGAATTTTACAGAATTACAGAAACCTAAAGGTGTAAACATGTATTTGGGACTGTATGAGCAAAAGAAGAGAAAGGCTTGCTGATGAGAAAAAAAGAAGACTGAAAATGGAATTGTAATTGCAGCGTACCAAACTCTAACTGATGTGATGATTGACAAAGCATTTTTCTTGTAATTCTTAGATTACAGAAAAGAAAGCAATGCACTTTATTTTAAGAAGAATTAGCAGAGGTGATCATCTGCATTTTGCAATTTTCAATGGCATTTTTTATATTGTGATATCTACAGCATTACAGACATACAGACTATGCAGGTATTTGCTAGGTGGGCATACTGAGATTTGCTTATTGTGGTGCTGGAAATAAAGGGTTGATAGCAACTGTTGGTAAGATGATAAGGCACTATTATTCAGTAACTTCTTCTATCCCACATACTGAGTTTGTGTTCTGTGTTATGAGTTATAATAGAATTTTCAGCAATGGACTGAAGGGAAGAGAGAGGAAAGAGGAGCTGCAAATAAGGCATACATAAAAGAGAGATGAGCTGAAGACAGAGCTACTGCCTTTAAGAAAAAAATATCTAAAGAAATGTCAGGTCTATCAGCAATCTCTTTAGTCCCTTTGACAAGGCTGGAGGCACTTTTCTATACATGAATGTGTCTCATGCATTCATGAGCTTCTTTGACATTGCAAGCCCTTTTGTTAAAAGCAAGATCGTTGCTTTACTCTTCTCTCAGCTGCCATATGGTGCAGTAGAAACAGGCTTATAAAAAAAGGAGTGAGAGGTAGAAAGCTTTAGAGCGAGAGAAGAAAGAAATCAAATGATAGCCGATGAAATTGATTTATTTTTTTTCCTGAGCAAAAATGGGACAAATGAGTAAGTCTGACAAGAGGGAGAAGGAAATGTAGAAATATAAAACTCTTCACCAAGGAGGCTAATGGGCCCTCTGTATGACAGCCATGCTTTGCTTGTTCTGTAAACACTGAACTTGAAAATAAATACACACATTTTGTTATCTTTGTAATGTTGACTGAGAATGACATAAAGTTCAATGGCTTGAGAGGGGTCTCTAATGCTTCACTTCACTCAGTCCTGAGAGAAAAAAAGGAAAATAAAATAAATCTTCATAATATATAATATGCTGATAACACTCAAGGATTTATCTTGCAATCTTAAAATTTCAACAATAGAAATTTTCATTCATTGAAAATAAGAATAAGAAGCACCACCCAGTAGAACTGAATTTAGAATTTAGCATCAATCATACAGCAAATTTTAACTTGTTTATTCAATGAATCAAATAAAGTTTATTAAATAATGCATATGTAATAATTATTGTTGTAATTCATGCAATGCAATGCTTTTAATATCAAATACAGTAGCTATTGAGTTATTTGGCCAGAAAATTTGGTTCAGTACTAGTCCATTTCACTTACAGCTTCAATTCAAGATTAAGACAATTTTTATTACCAGATTGTGTAGGGATGTGTGCTATCTGGCAGTTATAACAGTTACATCAGGGATGTCAAACTTACACTAATATGCAACAGATATTATGACTTTCTTTCTCCATTTATGTATACAGATGTATACTTATGGGGAAGTCCACATTTTTGGCCCTACAGCCTTATGGGAAAAAAACCTAGCATTGTTGTTGCCTTTACACAGAAATTGTATAACACTTTAAAAGTCAGATTTTTTCATAATGATGTACTCATATAAAATGTGTTGGACCTTCTAAGGGTAATTTGTCTCTCCCACTCTGACTTCATAATGTATGCAGCTGTTTTCAGAACAAATCTTGCTTTCTTTTAAGCTATCTAGGTAAGTGATATCTCCATTTGTAGGGAATGCTAAAATTCAAAAATAAAAGCTTCTGACTGTTGGAGATTAGCTGGGGATTAAATCTGCAACTGCACGTGGGCAGGAAGGGGCGGGGGAAGGGTTAATGTATTCTTAATAGACACCTCGGATTAGTTGTAACCCCTGAGAACCTATCCAATGGGACCAAAGGGGAGGGAAAGGAGCATCGCGTTAGGGACTGGGTATAAAAACCCTTACTTTTGAATCTAGGGGTGTCTGGTTTTTGGGCTAGAACTTACAGTTAAAGTCTTGCTCAAGCTCACCGCACTTTGCAAAGATTTTGTTAATAAAATTATTTTCTTACCAATCCAAGTTTTTGTAAGGATTTATTTCCAACACCGTGATACATAAAAATCAAGTCTCTTCAGCTAAAATTCTGTTCATGTAGTTTGTCTTTTCCTCTTTCACCATCTACTAGCCATAGATTGATTCAAAGTCACTATTTCCTGATAATTCTTTTAGTTTAGGACGATTGTAACGTATATCTTTTTAAACTAGCTTGATGACATAACATACAACTGTTAAGATTGGATCAACCTTTCAACTTTAAAATAAAGTCTTACCAAATACAGTATATTTGGAACCCTGGTGATAAATGGTTAAAGTTTGCAGACAAACTCTGTCTACCAGCCTGGATTTACACTCTGGTGGGATTAACTCATCTTTTTATTCTTCTGAGGTCACTAAAATGAGGACAAGATTGTTGGGGGCATTATGCAAATAATGTTTTCCTAATAAACAACCCAGAGAATGCTGTAAAGACTATGGGATAATAAATAAGCCTAAATGCTATTGTTATTGTGATATTGGAGAAGTCACTGTTTTTTTGCAGCCCTCCTTATTTCCAAAATGGATTGACTGATTTTGGAAGTGCTACTTATTTTGTTCACTTATAAGAATTTTTCAACTAAGTAAAAGGCATTATATGAATTACCCATGGAAAACGTGTGTAAAATCATATTT
Source organism: Rhabdophis nuchalis (assembly GCA_039707465.1). Taxonomy (NCBI): domain Eukaryota; kingdom Metazoa; phylum Chordata; class Lepidosauria; order Squamata; family Natricidae; genus Rhabdophis; species Rhabdophis nuchalis. The sequence continues at coordinate 34,920,067 of CM077648.1, forward strand.
CTATGGCCCTTATAGACATGAAAACCTTAATTAAAACAGAATACATATAATGAAACAATAACTTTAGTTTTAGTACAAGGGAAATATTCCTCAGCATTCAAGATAATGGATCTATGGCTGTAAAATCATTTTCGCACTTGTCTGCTAAGGTAGCTTTGAAAAACTAGCATACACCATCTCCATTATATTTAGAAAGTTGCTGACGGTAGCAAACTGGTAAAAACCTAAATGGTTTTTTCCTTTGTAAAAATCAATAATGCCCACATAAATGATATTTATTACTGTATCATGACATAATTCTAGGTATGGATTTAACTTGTGCCTTAAGTGACCTTCAGCTCTTTTTTTATCAAACTTTTCTTTGAAGGCTTTTCAAGATTTCTTTTTTAAACAAAGGAGTTTATTGTTAGATAATGTTTAACATTTATATAAGACCTTTGAACTCCTTATGGACAAACAACTGTATTTTATTGTCATAATATGAAAGGTGTAGGGATAGATTTTAGCTGAATGTGCAGCCCTTTTAAACATCCTTAATTACAATTAATATTTCCTTATTGTTAAAGCCACCAGTATGATTATAAAGAATAATAGATCAGTATTAGATTTTATTCCCCCACTCTCCAGTCAGGAATTATTTATTGATTATGTGCCAACAACTCTTAGCAATCACATAGATAGATTTTGTCCATTATGATCTGTCTCCAAACTGTTCAAGTCTTTCAAAAGTGTACTCATTGCCACTATAATTGAATCCATCCACTGCTGATGATTCAGTTGTCTTTCTTTTTTTATCGTTCCAGGATTAGATCCTTTTCCAGCGAGCTATTGTGATAATGTGTTTAAAGTAGAATAATTTTAGCTTGTCCATTTTGTTTTTCAAATCAGAGTTCTGTGTTGATTTGTTTTATGGTAAGTTTGTCTGTTTACTTAGCTATCCTGACTCAGGAATCTTCTCTAATTCAAAAGCATCAATATCCTTCTTTAAAATATAAATTCTCCTTCATAGAGTGTCACAGGAAATATCATGGCTTGCATGATTCTGAGACAAATATCAGATTATCACACCTTGAACATAAAAATCCAATAAAGGAGAATATTTGTAGGCAGCTAAGGATTTAAATAAAGACGTCCTTCGTGCTCTCTGAGCTTGGTTGATTTTGTTTCCTTGCAGATGTTTCATCATCTAAATTAGGTAACATCATGCTAATCGTGCTAACATCATGCTAATCATCATCAATGCATCAACAAAACTTTTCCAAAATTTCTTAAGCAAATCTAAGAAAGAAGGAATCATACACAACTTATAATGTAAAGACTGCAAAGTCCACTCTATAGGACAGTCAAGTAGGAGACCTACAAATGCATCCATGCAAATCAATGGGCAATCATAAGACATATTGAAAATTCATGAATCTTTTAAGATATAATCAAATTCAACCATAATTTCAACATTCTAGACCAAACCAAAAATAAAATTAAGGTATTCCTGAAAAATTGCCCATCAGCCCAGAGCACAGCCTCCCTAGCAGCCAACAACCACATAAACATTGAACAGCTGTGACTTTGTAGATAAACAATTTAAGAAGTAACAATACCCTTATCAAACATGTTTCAAGAGGAAAAACAACACCAAGACCAACAGGTGAAATTTTCTCTATATATAGATAACCTGCAAACTTCACTCTCTCATGCACTGCTAATGCTATGTAGCTTAGCAATTAAGTATCTGAAAGAAAAACAACTAAGCTCAAAAACCACCAAGAACACCAACAATAGGTCACCTATGGCACAAAACAAGCATGGGAAATTGAAGAGAAGGAAGGGTTCCCTTAGATACTATCATTCATATTGCAGGCAATATTTAGTAGCTGTTTAAAATGTTTGTACAATTTAATTCTATATATGATTTGCAATATAAATAAATAGAGAGAGAAAGAGATATTTGCATTACTCCTGTATTGCAAAAAACACAATTTATTCTTTAATAAGAGTTCATCTTTGAGAAAAGACATATTTATGTTTTAAACCTAATAAACATCTCAAAGTGGTGGTATGCAAATATACTAAATTCAAACAATTTTGAATTTGAAATTCCATCTCATGAGTTTGAAAGATTGTTCTAAATTCAAAATGGGCACTTTAGATCATACAATACAATACAATAGCAGAGTTGGAAGGGACCTTGGAGGTCATCTAGTCCAACTCCCTGCCTAGGAAGGAAGCTCTATACCATTTCAGACAAATGGCTATCCAGCATCTTCTTGAAGACTTGTAGTGTTGGGGCATTCACAACTTCTGGAGGCAAGCTGTTCCACTGATTAATTGTTCTAACTGTCAGGAAATTTCTCCTCAGTTCTAAGTTGCTTCTCTCCTTGATTAGTTTCCACCCATTGCTTCTTGTTCTGTCATTTTAAAAATATTTTCAATTTGATACAGAGATTTATTTATTTAGAAAAATTACATAGCTGCCCATCTTAAATAACTTCTGATGGCTAACATACAATACACAAAATAAATACATTAATATAAAACAAGACAATAAATACAGTTAAAAGTTAAACCATGGTACAAAATGGTTGAAGCAACACATTTAACAATCAAAACCGTTGTCTGTCTTATTTTCAGAATGGTTTCAATTCCAAGTGTTTTGCACACCAGAGTTTTGAGCCAAGAAATTACGTTCAGAAATTTTCTCCATTGCTTAGCAGTCTATATAGTTTAGCATAATTCTCTTACCACTGAATCTATTTCTTCTTGCCTTAGAGATATGATGAAAGTGGAAAAGTTGCAGCCACATGTAAAATATTCATGTAAATAAGGGAACTATTGATCTTGCTCTCTTTTTATCCTACTCTTCTAGAAATGAAACAATTTTCTCATGTAAGTAAAGGAAGGACAGAAGACCAATAATGGAGATGTAGACCTCAATATGTGATCCCGTTTGTTGTAAAGTTTTCTGTCTTTATACATATTTTAATATGAACAATATTTCCATGCGTATATGTAGAGAAGCACAGAAAGAGGAGCCTATTGAGAAAGGTTGCTTATGCAATGATGGAGAGCAAAAAACTCAGACTTCTAAGTTCTTATCTACTTATTACTTTAACCACTGGTATCATTACTATTTTGGGCATGCAGCAAACAAGTGTTATGACAAATTGTGACATATACACTGACACGCAGGTGGAAGTGGAGAGTGAAATGGAAGGAGGGGTATAGGCACTGGAAAGAAGATAGATTTCCTTTCGCTTGGGTTGTAGAGAAAGGAGAATTAGCCTAGAAAATTGTATTTAGAAAAAAAATAATTTGCCATTTTCGATCTTGGAAACTATATTTTTCCTATATTATATAGGACAAAGCATTGTAATATGAAATAGAATCTTGAGATATGAAATAACTCCATTTGCAATAGTGTCTAAAACAAATAAGAGTATAAATTATTATATATATTTTTTCTGTTGAATTATTATTTATTCCAACAGTGATAAATACTGCAAAAAGGCACAAGATTGAGGAATAATTTTTCATGTTATTTTTAAGATGTATATTACTGCTTGAAGACAAGCAAAAAAAAAACCACATCCAAATTTGTTCTTCTTTGAAGGGCACTGTACTCTAAGCCATGGTGCCATAAATATTAAATGCTACTGAATTAAATAGAAACTAATTAATGAGTGTGTCTATGGCAATGCAAGATTTAAAAATAAATTCTAAATCATAATCACAATGCAACCAATTGCAGAAAGCTGATAGGATTAATCTTTTCCCTGAGTCTAAATGAGCAGAATGGATGTATTGCCTGCAGAATCTTTCTAATTCACAGTCTCAGTCCTACAGCTATATAAACTATATAACTATGTCGATATGGCCCCTGGAGCCCTTCCAAAAGTAGTTCTTACAGTAGTTCTTATGACCACAATTGAGTTCAGCATTTATGTTGCTAATTGAGACATTTGTTAAGTGATATTTGCCCCATTTTGCAAGTTTTCTTGCCCCATTTGTTAATCATTGCAGTTGTTAAATTAGTAACATGGTTGTTAAGTGAATCTGGCTTCTCCATTGACTTTGTTTGTCGTAGGCCGCAGAAGCGGATAACATAGCAGTAGTAGCAATAGCACTTAGACATATATCACTCCACAGTGCTTTGCAGTCCTCTCTAAGCAGTTTGCACATTGCCACCAACAATCTGGCTCCTCATTTTACTAACCTTGGAAGGATGGAAGGCTTAGTCAACTTTGAGTCAGTGAGACTTGAACTGCCGAACTGTTGGAAGCTGGCGATCAGCAGAAATAGTCTGCAGTACTGCGTTCTAACCACTGCACCACCACAGCTCATGACCTCAGGACACTGAAACTGTCATAAATATGAAACAGTTGTCAAGCATCCAAATGTTATTCACATGATTATGGGGATGCCGGAATGGTCATAAGTATGAAAAATGGTTATATGTATAATGACAATAAAGGCTATACTATACTATAAGTCACTTTTTTTAATGCTATTGCATTTTACTAAATGAACTGTTGTAAGCTGACGACTACTTGTACATTGTAATGAAAAATAGATGGAGAATGATTACATATATGGAAGTAACTATTACTGCAATACTGGTCAAATTTAAATCCCCACCAGAGATAGGTAAGCAATCCAATTAAAATATGTGGAGAAAGTTAGATGTAATATCCCATCCATCAAACAATTTTGTTTATGGTGCAGAACATGTGAGGGTCACAGTTGTCTGGATTTCTGTTTTTATTAGGCAATTAGTTTGTAAATAAAAGGATTAAAGCTGGAATATCTGAAGACTATTCCTTCTATTAGCTCATGCTAATTATTCACAGTGTTGTTTCCAGTGGCCCTGCAAAGTTTGGTAGCTTTTTGAAATAGTTATTGATATAAATAATGTAGATAGGTAATATACCTATTGTTATACCTATTACTCATCTTTTGCCAGCTTTTTGTCCAAGTTTTGCCAGTTCATTTTTTGATACATCTAATATTTAATAAATATCTTCAAGCTATATTTTTTCTAGCTGAACTAAGGAGTGATGTGCTTGCTCTGATCTAGATGTAGAAACTGACGGAATGTGCTAGATGAAAACTAAACTGGACATTACTGACAGTAATTTTCTAACATCAATAACAAATAGTAAAATACTTTTATCTTCCTAGGTTTCAAAATTCTCAGTGTTAGATCAGACAAAGGATTCCAACTCAGGCATGGTCAAAACAACAGGAACGTTTATTCACACTATTTACAACACACACAAGATTCAACTGGCAAGGTTTCTTCTCTGGCAACCTCTTATATAGAGTTACCAGGCAGGAAAACTACTAGCAAGCAATTGCAACATTGTAACTCCTTTCCAGACAGATTCCAGTCAGCTCGTCTCAGTCAATTAACGCAGCTGCTGGATCTGTTCCGGAATGCGGTGACTCACAGGTTACCAGACTTGCTGTCTGGGTCGTAGACCTGAGGACTCAACACTCAGGATAGTGATTGTTGGCATAAAATGAAGAGATGTATGGTGGAAAGCCTATGAGAGATTTAGAAATATTAAAGTGTAGAGACCTATAATGACAACAATTCTATATATTGTCAGGCCATGGTTTTCCCTGTTGAAAACTGGATCATCAGAAAAGCGGAATAAAGGAAGACATATGCTTTTGATCTGGTAGTGCTGGAGAAAATTAATCAGAATATCAGCCCACAAGAAAAACAAAAAAATTCAATACTGGATGAAGTGTATCAGAGACTTTACTGGAAGCACAAATAATGAAGCTAAAGATTAAATATTTTAATATTCTATGTGAAGGCCTGAGGCACTGGAAAAATCCATGATGCTTGGAAAAATTGAAGATAGTCAGAAAAGAAGCCAACAAAGCACAAGGTGGCTAGACAGTATTATAGCTGATGAAACACATGCTTTTAAGAATTTGAAGAAGTTATTACTGATACCTTGCCTAGGCAAAATTGTGTTTTTTGACAATCCAATTATTTGTCTCAGTCCTACCTATTTATTTGGAGTGAGAATCCTAGCATCTTCTTGCTCATCCCCAAAATTACACTTTACTGGTTTAAAAAAATCTCTTTTATTGTCCCAAGGGTTGCTAATTTCAGATAAATTTGTGAGAACACACAGAGAATAGACAACTAGATATATAATAATTTTATGGATTTTTACTATTTTATTGTTCTGTTTGTTTCCTAATATGATTTGATTGCTTATTAGCAACCCATGGTTATCACTAAGTGTTTTCTCTTATGATTCTTCATGAATGTATTTTTTCTTTTTTTTTCTTTTATGTACACTGAGAGCATTTGCACCAAAGACAAATTCCTTGTGTATCCAATCACACTTGGCCAATAAAGAATTCTATTCTATTCTATGAACAAGAAGATTAAACATGTTAAAATTTCTATAATTATTTAGCTCCTATATTTAGGACTACTTATAACCATTATACTACCAATCATGCCAGAAGTAATTTAGGAATTTCTATGTAGCTCATTCATGTATTTTTATGGTAAAAAGTAAACTGCATAAAGTCTACCTGTCTGTTTTCTTTCCTTGTAAGAAATCCATAGAAAGTACCTTTAAACTTCCATAAGATCAATACTATGAAGTATGGTTAGTTTCTTAGAAGTTAAAACAATCAACTAAATAAATGAAAGAAAAGTTTCTTAATCATAAATACCCTAAAGTTCAGCTACATATCCGATATAGACATTTTTTCCTATAGAATTTTAATATAAAAATTAAATTTTACTGAATTGTAAAACAGTCTCCAAAATAACTAAGGAAAAAGAACCTATTTAATTTTTTCTGGATTTTTTCCTGAAGAATAAATGAAATATTTATATGTAAAAACAATTATTTTATATTATTTGTTATTCTTAATCAAATCTAGTTCAAGTTCAATGTGAGTTCGATCCTGACTGGCTCAAAATTGATTCATCCTTCCATTCTTCTGAGATAGGTAAAATGAGGACCCAAATTATTGGGGGGAAATATGTTGACATTGTAAACTATTCAAGGAATGCTGTAATGTATATAAGTCTAAATGCTATTGCTATCTTTCTATCTCTGCCATAACTTTTGTATTATTTGTTATTGTGAGTTTTTTTCCTTTTTAAAGTACATCAAACCAGCATTTTCATGTGACCATTGGCAAAAACTCTCACTAAAAAGAAAGCTAAGCACAGTAATTATATATTGAGATTTAATAAGGTTATGACAGTCTAACAATATTGTTCAAATCCAATGACTCAAATCCCTCATATATTAAAGCAGACTGAGATGCATTTATGTTATTCAGTTTACAGTGGCTTTTATGGGAATATTCATTTTATACAAATTTTCTTGGTTTACTTTAGAGTAAATTCTATTGCACTTGGTATATGGATTCTGATTTCAGCCTTAATGAGTTATGCTGATGAAGGGAGTTTGTAACATGCAGAAATTTTGTTCACATGGGAAACATGTAGGGACAATTGGCATTCTTCCTTCCATAATTCTTCACAGGAACTATGCAGGAAAAAAAGAGTGAAAATCTTTCATTTAGTACGTTCCCAAAAACAAAACTATAAAGAACTTATTTCCTTTCACATTATTCTGTATTCTGTTCTCTATCTCATTCCCCCTTCTCAATTTTCTTCTCATTCCACCCCCACTTTTCTCATCCAAGCTGACTTCTATCTGCTGCACTCACCCAAACTTCCTGTCTTATATTTACTTTCTATTTTCATATCCATGGGAATGGAATGTGTTCCTCAGTAATCACAGCTTTGCTGCTGATACTCCTGGGTTTGCTATCACCTTTGACTCATGTTATTTCTATAATAAATTTATTAAAAGAGACATCCTTCCAAAGTTTGAACATTCGTATATGCATTCCCTTTCCTTTTCTCTCCCAGACCTCTTGCCCCAATTTTATAGCAAAATCTATTTTAAACATTCTCTATTTTATTATCAAAATAACAAGGTTATAAAAATAATGTCATTAAAATAGATTGCCTCTGTGCGCTGTAGATACAAACATCAAAACAAGTAATGAAATGGCAGCTGTTCTTTCAAATAAATATTTTCTCTTGAATCAGTTTTTAGTTTTGCTTTATTTCAGCCATTGACCAGGGTATAACAAATAAAATTACAAATACAGGAAAAAATAGTATAACAAATAAATTATCATATTACTAAAAGAAAATAGAAGATTACTAGCATAAAATAAAAAAATATATAAGACAGAGGAAAAATCTATACAATCACCTCTGCAATATAAAGGCTTTAAATAGTTAAGCTAGATAAATACATAAGAAATACTGGAATTCCTAAAATGGTAAACAATTTAAAACTATCCCAATCTGTAGTGAGACTGATATAAGCACTTGATGAGCATTATTATATGTATAATTAGAATTTTTCTTTCTTTCTATTCAATTGGGACTGATTCTCAGAGAGTGCCTGGAGAAGAGCCTGCAATTCTCTTGAGAAGGCGTTTCACAAGTCATTTCCCATTGCTTCCTTCTAGGGCTGAGAGAAAGTGACTGGCCCAAGGTCATCCAGCTGGTTTTATGCCTAGGATGGGAGTGGAACTCATGATCTCCCTATTTCTAATCTGATGCCTTAAGCACAGCACCAAACTCTCTCTCTCTCTCTCTCTCTCTCTAAATAATACATATATAAATAAATAATTAGAAGCAGAAATGAGCTGAAAAAGTAAAATATAGTATAACTAGAATGGGTGTCTGTGTGTGTGTTTAAGAGAAATTGTGCATGTATGTGCATATGTGAAGTTTACAAGATACACTGATACAGGTCCCACCTCACTAGAAAAAAGCATTTGTGTTCAAACATAGCTCAGATACAGAACCAATCTAGTCTAGAATTCCTGCTTCCTGATCAGCTAACAAAAGGTTAAGATTTATCCTGCTTGGTAATATGTTATGAAGATGTAGTTTGGAATATAGTCATTCTCTAGAGATTGAATTGAAGACTGTTTTAAATTAATAAAGGAAACCTGTAAGGACCTCCTCAGCAGAATATATGCATTTTTGGTAGATAAAGTAAAAACATTGGTCCATAGCTGACTTCTCCAACCTCATGTTCAGCAAGAATGCTTTAATGTTCCAAACAGTCCATTAATTTATGGGGGGAAATGTTTAGTACAGGGCTTATTAATAATGCTTAATATGCAGGTTGTACATTTCTGAGATGAGCTATAACTTTAAAATATACACATGAAAATAGCAGTAGCATTTAGACTTATATTCCGCTTCACAGTGCTTTTCAGCTCTTTCTTAAGTGGTTTGCAGAGCCAGCATATTGCCCCCAACAATCTGGGTCTTCATTTTACCCACCTCAGAAGAATGGAAGGCTGAGTCAACCTCATTGAGTCTGGTGAGATTCGAACTGTCAAATTGCAGGCAGCCAGCATTCTGCAGAAGTAGCTTGCAGTACTGCATACTGTACCACCTTATGGAGCACAGGTTTTCCAAACAGAGGACACTTTTAGTGTGACTTATGAGTATAAATAAAAGTGCTAAAACTTATGTCAAGCAGTCAGTGCTTAATTTAATCAGCAACAGAGGGATATCTCTCACTTGAGCAGGGGGTTGGACTAGATGACCTCCGAAGTCCCTTCCAACTCTGTTAATGTTAAGAGTTTTTATCATTTAGAATGTCAAGAAACCAATCTGGTAGGGTCTCCTGAACCATTTTGGTGGCTATAGAGATGCACTTTTAAGAGCATAAAGAGATGGAAAACAAATTTGCAAATGGAATCCTGAACTGAAACCTATAATTTATGTGTAACTTCTTCAAATTATTATAGTTGGTACTATCATTGAATTTGGAGGGTTGATCAATTTTTTTCCAAATATCTTTCTCTGTATCTCTACATATACAAATATGAGGTATACATTTAGACACCCCATTTGAGAGAGATTATTAAAGCTATGAGCACAGCAAAAAATATGACAATTAATAGCTCAAAGATACAAGGCTCTCCAGGATAAATTCATACAACCAGAAATATTTAGGTTGCTGAAAACTAGCTATCATTCAGATTCTGTTTCAAGTGCAATAATTTATCTCAATAACCATAATCATTTTATGTTTAACTATTAATGACAACTGAGACACATAAAACAATAATAATTTTAAATAATATGCTGTTTCAGAAATATCCAAATTTCACTTTGATTTTTATTTGTATCATCTAGTTCAGTGGTAGTCAACCTGGTCCCTGCCATCCACTAGTGGGAGTTCCAGCTTTCATGGTGGGTGGTAGAGGTTTTGTCTGATACTGAAGCACTTTCCTTTTTTCAATTATCTGTATTTTTCAGAGTAGAAGATGCATCTTTTCCCCTCTAAATAGAGCCTGAAAATCTGGCTGCCTCTTATAGATCAAATACAGCATTTTTTGCCTCCCAAAACCTCATCCCCTTCACCAAAATGGTCATGCATAGCCTTATCTAGCCCCCGTGGATCGGGCATGCAACTTAGGCATCCTCCTGGATACCTGGCTGTCAATGGAGGACCATGTGACAGCCGTGGCCAGGGGGGCATTTTACCAGGTTCGCCTGGTGTGCCAGTTGCATCCCCTATTGGACTGGGACGCCCTTCGCAGTCACTCATGCGCTTGTGACGTCCCGTCTAGACTACTGTAATGCTCTCTACATGGGGCGCCCCTTGAGATGCACCCGAAGACTACAGCTGGTCCAGAATGCAGCCGCCCGGGCAGTTTTGGGAGTTACTAGATACTCCCACATAACACCACTCCTGCGTGAGCTGCACTAGCTGCCTGTGGGCTTTCGGGTGCGTTTCAAGGTGTTGGTCACCATCTTTAAAGCGCTCAATGGCACAGGACCTAATTATTTGCAGGATCGTATCCTGCCCCATACATCCCTTCGGCCGATTCGCTCCCACAGAGAGGGACTTCTCCGGGTGCCGTCCACTAGGCAATGCCAGTGGACGACGCCCAGGGGAAGGGCCTTCTCTGTGATCGGCCCGACGCTTTGGAACGACCTACCCCCCGATATTAGAACTACTACGGACCTCCACTCCTTCCGCCAAAAAGTTAAGACCTACTTGTTCCATCAGGCCGGCTTGGCCTAATTTATGCTCCTCGCCCCAGTCTGCAATTCAAATTGTTTTATTTGGTTTTATGGGATATAGTTTTTAATGTTTTTAAAATTTTAGTAGAGGGTTATTTAATTTGATCTTAATTATGTATGTTTTGTTATGTTTTTAGATGTTTTTAATTTTCCTGTACACCGCCCCGAGGCCCTTCGGGGAGAGGGGGCGGTTTAGAAATTTAATAAATTATTATTAAATTATTATTATTATAAAGGCTTTCAGAGAGCTCCTGGGGGCTGGGGAGGGCAGAAATGAGCCTAAAATGGGCTAGTTTTTTGCCCCCCACCCCACCCTCAGCAGCCGCCATAAGGCTCTGCATGGAATTTTTTTGACAAAAAAAGGGCCCAATTTTGTGAAAAACGGTCCATTTGTTTTGCTCATTTTTGCTCCCCCCCCCCGCCACAGGAGCACTCTGCAAGCCCCTTCCCCAAGGCTATTCATACCTTTTATTTGAAAAAAATGGGCATGTTTTTGCGAAAAATGGGCCATTTTGGGAAGGTTTGCAGAGTGCAAAACCTTTTTTTCCCCTTTCGGAAGGCTGTTTAGTTAGAGGGAGTGATGAGAATTACATTGATCAAGTGCTGTCCCAGAAGAATTCGTGCTACAGCGATTTCCTTCTCCAGCACATGGATAAATACACCTGAAAACATCTACCTGCTGACCTACTCTCTCTCTCTCCCTACCTACGTACTGTATTTCTCTCTCTCTATTTTTCTCTCTCTATCCTTCTACCTACCTACCTACCTACCTATCTACACACTCTCTTTCCCTACCTATCTACCTACTGTATTTTTCACTCTCTTGAGTTATTGCATCAGAGCTGAGTTATCCAGTGCAAAAATGAGCAAAAAAGCACATTGATAATATAAAAGGAGATTTAGCTGTGCATCATTTTGTAGAAGGACATTCTGCCACACTATCAATATCCTCTGAAAAAATGCTGAACCAATAATGAGGGAGATTAACATGTAGACTACTTTTGTGTATATAATTATTCCGTGACATATTTGCATATGGAAGGAAAATCAAAATTGTAATTTAGAATTTTATATTGGAACTATGCAGCCATTCATATACATGTGAATATGCCCAAGCATACATGTTACTTATCATATTTGTCTTGGTTATTTGTTGTTAAATGTGTGGATATAGAGTCCTTGAATGTAAATGCTCTCATGTGGTCAATATTTTTTTTAATATCACACTGATGTGTGCATTAAAGAAGTATTTGCACAGAGTTATATCCTGTGCTAATTATTTGGAAACTATTTATTGAAACTTGGTCAAGTGGTAATTTGCCTTTAATAAAATCTAAGCACTATTTCTGGTTAATAAACATGTTTGCAATCTTTAACCCATGCTAATATTTTAGCAGTTATATCCTGTGCTAATTATTTGGAAACTATTTATTGAAACTTGGTCACGTGGTAATTTGCCTTTAATAAAATCTAAGCACTATTTCTGGTTAATAAACATGTTTGCAATCTTTAACCCATGCTAATATTTTGTGGAATATTCATAGAATACCCACCTTCTCCAGGATGAATTACAGAATGTGGCACTTAATTTATCAGACAGGTTTGTTTAGAATTATCCATATTGATGGTCATGTATCTATTAATCAACCAATAGAACTCTGATATAATAGTTTTAAAGAAATGAGTCTGGGATTCTAAACAGAACTCTGGGGAGAAATGAAATCTCACTGCTATGAAGTTACTTCATTAACTCCAATTGTTCTGAAGTCTATCATGCATTTAAAAGATGCAGATGCTTTCAACAATAATAAAGTATGGATCCCAAGAGTAATGTTGCTGTGAGAAAATATATACTATATACTGCATAAAGTCAATGTTAAGGATCTAGTTTAATTATTATTGAAAGAAGTAAGGAAATAGGTTTTTTCCCTAGCAGCCTTTCATTTGGGATGTAAGTCATGAAGTGGAACACTGTCTATTCTCAATAAGGGTGGAGATAACATTCACGTATGGGTTGATTCTATCTGCACTCTGATTGGACTGAGTCTGATTACTAATTAATTAAGGTGCTCTATAACCCCTCCTAGGATCTCTACCACCCAGTTTTCCGACTCAGTCCAACTTTGGGACAGTCCGTTATCCAACTGATTCGAACTCTTTGAGACTATCACTATTGAGACATCTATATATGGAATGAGTAGACTAGTCACCGCTCCAGTAGCAGCCTTGTGCATAATTACAATATTTCTGACAGCCAAGGGCCCGTCCCAAGGGCTGCATTCGCCCTGCCAGCCTCCCTCCTGGGCGTTGGCTCTCCCCAGAGTGTACCTGCGGCAATCAGGTGAGAGGTGATGTGGCGAGATAATTTTGAGGTGGCCAGAATCACAGCGTTGCTGTGAGGCCATTTAATTATCCCTGTAGCATGCCAAGAAAATCTTCCTCAAATCGGCCCGGCCTGACTGACGCTGAGATGCAGGTGTGCTAGCGCTCCTTCGAACGGCTGAGAGGCAACAGAGATTGGCGCCAAACATTTGAATGGCCTGCTGGTGTTCGCATCAGCTCTGCAAGCCGCTCATCACTGCGCACCACCCCGGCCGCTCTGCTAGACCATGCAGGCCTGTTTTTGACAGTTGAAAAGGGCACGAGCCTCTTTTTGAGCCACTGAGGGAGGTTACTATGCAAATACTTACCTGGAAGGTAGCTTTTCTCATGGCAATAACCTCCACCAGGTGGATTTCGGAATTGCATGCCCTGTCGGTCTGTGAGGACCTGAGTAAATTTTACCCAGATAGGGTGGTCCTCCAGCTTGATCCTTCATTTGTTTCTTAGGTCGATTCATGGTTTCATCGAGCCCAGGAGATTGTGTTGCCCAATTTCTATCCCAAGCCATCTCAACAACTGGAATAACTCTGGCACATGGTAGATGTGCAAAGGGCGCTAGAAGTTTATATTGAATGCATGGCAGGGATTCGCCTTTCGGAGGCTCTTTTTGTTTCCTTTCAGCCTGTTTCATTAGGTAAGAAGGACTTGGTGGCCTGCATCGGATGGTGGGCCAGATGGTGTATTGAGAGGGTGTATGCAGTGTGTGAGGAAGAGGCACTGAGTGGTACAACAGCTCACTCAACGAGGAGCACGGCCACCACTTTGGCCTGGGCCATGCAGGCTTCACTGGATGAGATATGCAGGGCGACAGCATGGACTTCACCGTCCTCTTACATCGGGAACTACAAATTGGATAAGTTCACTTCAGCGGACCTGGCCTTTGGCCATCGGGTTTTACAGGCGGTTCGTGCCAGGTCTCAAGGGCTAGGCTGATCTTGCTCCCACCCTATGGGGAACTATTTGGCTTGGGTATGTTCCATACATGGATGCTATCTCCACCCTTATTTAGAAACAGCATTTGTACTTACCTGATACGCCTCTTCTAATAAGGGGGGAGATAGCATCCGGCCCATTCCACGTCTAGTTGAGCCCTAGCATTGTTTTTGGTTATTTGGTACTTACCTTGAGTTGTTACTTGTTCTTTGATACTTCACTAAATATGTTGGATGTTACCGGTGAGTTTGTATTTATTTCTTTCATTGAAAAACTGGGTGGTAGAGATTCTAGGAGGGGTTATATAGCACCTTAATTAATTAGTAATCAGACTCAGTCCAATCAGAGTGCAGATAGAATCAACCCATACATGGTTGCTATCTCCCCCCTTATTAGAAGAGGCGTATCAGGTAAGTACCTATGCTCTTTTCAAAACAGCAATGAAAAGCCTAATGATTAGCCTTTATATGGAAGCCTCTTTGCATGGGAAAAAAGATCTGCAATCAGAATAATCATGAAGACTTCATCTAGATTAAGTATGACAGCTATTTCTTGCTAAAATTTATTTGCCATTTTTATGCTGTCCCTAATTTTTTGGAATATAATTCTAAAATACACTTTAACTCATTTTTTCTAGGAAACGTCCCTGATCCCATAAAATTATATGGTCAGGAGATCATTCTTGGAAGAATATAGAAGATGACAAAAAGGAAAAAAAAAACCTGCATTGTTCAATAAACAAATGAAAATACCTTTTGGAATTTTTAAAGTTAAAAGAGATACAAAGACAGATAAAATGTTATACCAGGTGTTTCAAAGATCTCACAATTTCTTCTATAAACTTTTATAGATATTTTACTTTCTTTTGTGAAAGAGGTTGGAGAAAAAAAGGATGTTTTTTCAAAAGACCAAAGAACCTTACTAAAGCAGAAGCATGACCTATACTGAAGTTGAAATTGTCCAAACATCAGTCCTTACAGGGATATTACTACATAGTTATTCCTCTTATAATCTGCGTGTCTTAGGCCATGTATATCTTAGGCCATAATTAAAAATATCCTGTACCATAAGACTGAACATGATGATTTATTTTTTTCATCCACTCCACCTGCTTTTATGTTATAAGAGATGCCCATAAGGTTATTTCTGATTGGCACAGATCTGTGAAATATATTATATGTGGCTTTCTAAAAGAATATTTTATGCTTGTATATGGAATAGGTTGGACTGAGAGGACAAGGTACATTTTACTGTGCTGTGAGACTGAAATGTTTAACTGAGTTTTTAATCTTGCACTGATGTGTGCTGTTTAAATGACAGCTAGATGAAAACTGTGTCAGAGGTTATTGCATGCAGCTGAGAATGAGAACAGTAAAAAAAAAATCAGAGTAATGGAGAATTTCTTAACCAAGGTAATGGGCATGATGAACTAACCAACTGCAGCTGTTTCTGGGCATGACCAGGTATGCTTTGAATACAGATAGTGCTACTATCTCTTTATTCATTTTCAGTTGTATTTATGGTGAACAATACAGCGAAACAGGATGTATGTTTTCCTGCAGACCTTCTAATTACACTCTGCTCTGATTCAGAAAATATAACATAGTCACTTGTGATTTCCTGCTGTTTGATACAAGATTCTTTATGAAGATTCTAGTGCATAATATAGGGGTGTCAAATTCACATCATCACGGTGGCCTCACGGGACATATTGGGACTTTTCCTCCTCCATTAACCCGGGTGTGGGCGTGGCCAGCATGTGACGTATCCAGCCTGCAGGCTGGAGGTTTGACAGCCCTAGCATAGTATAACATTGGTTTTATGAAAATGATGTCTACATCATTTTCATAGTCTGCAGTATCAACTTGAATAGGAACGCTTTTCCTGTTACCAGGCTGGTATTATAATGCCTTCCAGAGAAAAATATGAAAGTTCTACATCTCAAATGAGTTGTCTACAAGCATAATGCTGTTAATACTTCATGAATTCTGTATTTATTAGAATTATGGCTCAATAAATTGAATGTAATACCTAAATGTATCCTTTTGCAAAATGTAAATCAGCATTAATTCATTTGTAGGTAACCTTGTTTATGATAATTGTTGACTAATTAATAAAGTCAGCTATCAGAGAATAGGTCAATTAACACCATGTGGAAAGAAATATCTTAAATTTGGAAACTCTTACAACTGCAGAAATGTGTTAGTAGATAAGGCAGGGGTATCAAACTCAAGGCCCGTGTGCTGGATCCAGCCTGCCAGGTGCTTAGATCTGGCCCATGTCCACTCTGGAAACAGCAAAGGACTGGCAGACAGTGCCTCTGCCAGTGAAAACAGAGCTCACCCATGGCCCTTCCATGCTCCATATTCGGCCATGATGGGCTATGCATGGCCCTCACGGGCTCCGTTTTCATTGACAGAGGGCTGCAGGAGCTCGTTGTGGCTGAAAATGGATCCTCGATGAGTGATGTCAAGCTGGCTGTGCCCACTCTGGCCACGCCCCCCCCAGGTTAAACACAACACTGATGCAGCCCTCAATGAAATTGAATTTGATACCCCGAGATATGGTATATTGATTTTGAAGCTTATATTGTTGACGAACAACACTTTCTGTCAGTCTGTGATGGGAACAAAATCAGATTGTATTTTAATGGAATGAAGGACTTTTCTTCTTGTGTACAAAGTTATACAGAAATAAGCCATGTACTTTGTGCTCAATGTTATATTGATACATTGCCCTGCCCCAACATATTTAACCAAACACCAGTGTCTAAAATGGATATCCTCGTGGGAGCAACAGCTCTTGGAGAAATATTCTTTGGGTTTGGAATCACTAAGCTGTAAAAGTTTCCCAATCAGATAAAGACCTATTCATAAAACAATATCTATTTAATAAGTAAATAATCATGGTCATTATGATCTGTACAAATCATATTTTTATTCTCTCCAGGAGTCTATATTCTGTTATAAATAAAAATATGTTATTAATCTACTAAACAAAGCATATACAAGAACATATTCTATTGCTTTCCTTCTCCATTCCCCCCTCCCATGTGTGTGTCTGTTTCAAGTAATGCTCTTATAGTTATATAAGAATGCCATTAGATTACTTCTCCACATATAGTTCTTTACCTCTGAGTCCCTGTCTTGCTGAACACCTTGCAAAATCTTACTTTAAAGTAGAGAGTCTATTATGGGGGTAAAAACATCACAATGATGACGAGCAAAGCTTTATTCCACAAGTGAGAATGGCAATCTTAGATGCTTCTGGCTTAAAAACCTACTTAAGGTAGAAGTATAACTGTTTATATAGCATCAAACCGGCTGCTTTAATTCTTACAAGAAATTTTTTATCCATTTAGCTTATGGATCTACTATGTCCATTGGTGTGCAATAAGCATGCCAGTACTGCACGGCTCTAAAAGAGCCTATGTGATGCTTGCTGCTTCATATTCTTAATCGCCGCCCTGGGTCCTCTGTGGAGAAGGGCGGGATATAAATATGAATAAAATAAAAATAATAAATAAAATAGAAACACATAGTGTTGGTGAATCTTTTCAGCACCGAGTGCCAAAACATGTGCCCTGCAGAAACCGGAAGCTCAGCTTGCGCACCAGGGAGCTGCTCTTCCGGTTTTTTGTGCTCCTGCATACATGAAAACCAGCTGGCTGGCATACATGAGTGCACCAGAACCTGGAAGAGCAACGGGCGACAGCTGGTGTGCCTGGAGAGATGGCTCTGTGTGCCACTTCTGGTATGCATGCCATAAGTTTGCCATCACTGGTATATTTAAAAGATACATATTTTAAAATTAACACAAATCCTTAAGGATTTCTGGCATGGGTAAAGTTATTTCCAAAGCAACATTTAACTTGGCCCTTCACATAAGGAAACACTCAAGAAATTCCTGTGAATTTAACTGTACCCAGACTAAAGGGCAAGGCCTTACAGGATGTGAAATTTTAGTTTTAGCACTTTTGTCAGAGTCCTGTTGCAATTTATGTGGATCCATTGAGTAAAGAATAATGTGCACTAGAAAAGCCACTGAGTGTCTGAGAGCATGAGAGACATTTATGCTAAGCTTGTTTACTGCACATGAAATTACTTTGAGTTCTGATCTATTCCCAACTGCAAATAAATCTTTCAAATCTCAAAACAATTGAATGCTTTTAAATAACCTCACTAACAACAGAGATGAAACCTCAGAGCACTTTCTGAGTCTTGCTGTCTCCCAGTTTCTTAATAAATGCCAAAAATATAGAGGGAGCTTTTCTAATGGCAGACTGTCTTACTAAGTGCTTTGTTAAAAACTGACTTTCTTTGAAATAATGAAGAAATTTCTATTATAACTCCAAAATCCATAGTGGGATAGCTATGCCACTTTGAAAATTTGTATAACCTTTTGTGCCATTTTCTTTGGTCTTTATAAATGCATTACTCCGCTATGGATTTTGGGGTTTTTTTTTCACAAAACAAGTCAAGTATGACTGCTTTTTATTTGTTATAATTCTATGGCCTAAACTTTTTTTTTTAAAGGTAGGATTCAAACATTTTATTTCAATCAGGGGGGAAGCATGTGGAACTGGAAAAACCTGTCATTTCTTCCTTTGTATTCACTGGAAATTACTCATACATTAAATGGCTTCAAATTGATCAGCTTAAATTGATGTTCTATTTCCTTATGCAAATGTAAACCTAGGAAGCACAAAAGGACTGGGAAGTTCATAAAAGCTATTTTAATCCTTTTTCCCATGTGTAAGTTTTATTTCTCCCTTTCTAGCCTGAAGTTTACATACTGACTATATTCTTTTGTTATCACAGGCTAGAAACATTAATGCTGTGGCATACTGTATGAAAAGAAATACCTATTACAGTCATCCCAGTTAATATATATGGACAATGGTTTTTTGCCTTGCTATGTAATACAATACATGTTTACTTTAAAGCAAAGGCTATGCTTATTAAACTGTAGTTATTATATATATATAATATGTCCCATCTACAATTTTGCAGGATCACAAGAAAACTATCCATATAAAAAAAATTAACCAATCTAAAATGTTGAGTAATTATTAAAATTATTGAGAACACCACTTCCACCCTCTCCTTATTCAGAAAGACACAAGGAACTACTTACTTTGGCTTAGTCACAGCCTTCATGGTGCCATCTTCAGTTCATCTTATAGGCAAACTAGTCTTATTACCAATGGGCCCTTTTATGATTATAAAATTGCTACTCAGGAAAGCTATCCAAGCTAAGCCATTTTATAGAAAGATAATGAACCTGATAAGTTTCACAACTGCATAAATCATTTCAGAGAAGAATTTTGTTGAACCTATAGTCTTCGCTTTATGACCTCAACTGAGCCCAAAAGTTCTGTTGCTAAGTGAACCATTTAAGTGAATTTTTTCCCATTTTACATTCTTGTTTGCTATAGCTATTAAATGAATCACTGTAGTTGTTAAGTCAGTATCATGATTGTTAAGGGAATCTGGTTTCCCCATTGATATTGCTCATCAGATGGCTGCAAAAGCTGACCACGGGATTCCAGGAGACTGCTACCATCATAAATTTGGGGATGCCACAATGGTTGTAGGTGTGAAAAACTGTCATAAGTCCCCCTTTCAGTGTGGTTGTAACTTCAAACGAATGAACTAAATGAACAGTTGTAGGTTGTAGACTACCTGTGTACTCTTTTTTGGTTCAGTTCTTATGAAATTATAACATTAAATAAAAGCTAAAGACAGCTGATAGATTCATTGAACTGTAACCCTGGAAATGAAGAATGATACTGTCCAGTGAAATTATGACTTCGAGTAAGACTAGAGGTATCCATCAAAGAAGCTTGTATTTATGCATAAAAATGATTAATTTTTGTGAAATATTATCAGTTTAACATTGAGGATAAGCAAGCAAGATAGAAGTGTAGGAAACAAAAATTAAAGTATAAGATCAAAGGAACAGTAAAATAACAGAACAGGTAAAATTGTTGATGTGA
Source organism: Rhabdophis nuchalis (assembly GCA_039707465.1). Taxonomy (NCBI): domain Eukaryota; kingdom Metazoa; phylum Chordata; class Lepidosauria; order Squamata; family Natricidae; genus Rhabdophis; species Rhabdophis nuchalis. The sequence continues at coordinate 34,940,502 of CM077648.1, forward strand.
CAATATTATAAACAAAACTAGACACAGACATCTTGACTTGTGGATGAGAAAGTCTTGCCTAATTTAGAGATCTACTGTATTGACACATTAGATAAAAAAGGAAATGATACAGATATGCAGGTTATATATTTTGAATATTCCAGGCATGGCAGGTCCATTACTTGATATTCTAGGTCTGAAAGACCCATCTTTAGTGGAAAGAATGATTGAATAACAGAAACACAATTATATGTCACTATCTGACTTGTTGTAGTTAAATTAGATCTTTATGCAAATCAAGCTTCACTTTATATATTGCATTCTGAATTATCTATTTTCATCTTTCAATTGGATTTTTCTTGCTTTCTACTATATAATGCTATACCTTTATTACATTTATTATATATGTGCATTAGATTACATATATTCAAATATTAGGATTTTGGATGTATGAGGATGCACAGTAATCAATCCTGACCCTCAGTTTCCCTTTACCCTAATAACACAGGTCCATACTGGGTAGAGCACCTGACTTGTATTCAAGTTATGAGTAGAATAGTTATTCAGATCTTTACAATCAACATGACAAGGTCAGTGATTAATGGAATGTCGGTGGGTTGTCTATCCGCTATTTATGTATTTATTTCCTTCAGTGGGTGATTTAAAAGATAACAGTTCTTGTCAAATGTATTCTTCCTATCTGTTTATCACAGAAGAACACAAAACCGTTCTCTTGATACATCTTTCCTTGGAATAATACATAGCTACTCAATGGCAGATGTAATTTATAACCTGTTCGCTGTTATTTTTTTCATGAATAGGTTAGTAGTATTATTGATTTATTTTTAATTAAAAGCTGCAACCTGCTGTTCTGGTGTTTAAACACCATTCTGTGCTGTTTACACTATGGGCTACAATAACAGGACACAAGGATATTTCCGGGACTTAAAGAATGCCCTCTTTGCTTATCTAACAATTCTCGTCTACCCCTAATGTTATGCCCTTGATCCTGCAGTAGAATATTTTGCAACAATCAAAGGAGATTTATCATGGAATTAAAAGAGGCATAACATTATTTGTTTAAGAAAGCAGATAACTGAAAACAAAAGATTATTACTATTTCTCCCTCACAATACATAATTCAGTTTTAAAAAGGACAGACATCTTTCTTCCATAATGTTTTCTTAACTCTTACCCCATGTAACCCATCCCTTATTTGAGATCATCTATGACATTTTCATGATCTCAACTCATGACAAATAATATCTGACCAAATTCCATCAAAATCCAATCATTTTATAGAATAAGTTTACTTTCTTGATGTCCTAGGAAAACTACAGAATGGAGAGATAAACAATATGTTTTAAAGAAACCTACAGATCATCATTCATATCTATATGCTTCTAGCTTTGATCCAGAACACACATCAAAAATATTATCTATAACCACTACCTGGCTACAGATATTGCAGAATCAGTATCTGATTCTGGACATACCAGGACATAACAAAAGGACATACGTTCTGGAAATACTCTTGTATCCTTTTATTGTAGCCTATAGTGCATACAGCACAGAATGATATTTAAACACTAGAACACTACAACTACATGTATCCTGAAATTGTATAGGCTAGAACTTAATCAATAGTGGTCCAGAGGATAGGAAGTTTACAGAATATTACCACTTTTTAAAAATAACTTATTGTCAACTATGCCAAGCTAAAAATATTTAGAATTAGCTAAATTAAATGCTATAATGATTGTTTCTCCCAAATTTCAGGTTAATACTCATCTGAAGTAATTGTTAGATATTGTTTTCAATCTCTCTGCTTGTTGAACTGAATTTTGAATGCAAGTTATGAGTCCCTCCTTCCCTCCCTCCCTCCCTCCCAGCTGATTCACTTCAGATAATGGAACATAACTGTAGTAGGATTTGCCATAAATAATTTAATGGGAGGTGCATTGCATCTCATATTCTCATACTAATAAGATATGTTTCTGTAACATTGGTTATATAATTGTGCCCATTACTACCGTAATGCTCTCTACATGGGGCTTCCCTTGAGGTGCATCCGAAAGCTGCAGCTAGTCCAAAACGCAGCCGCGCGGGTGATTATGGGAGCCACCAGATGCTCCCACATAACACCGATCCTGCGCGAGCTGCATTGGCTTCCTGTGGCCTTTCGGGTGCGCTTCAAGGTTCTGACGACCATCTTTAAAATGCTCCATGGCTCGGGGCCTAGTTATATGCGAGACCGTCTCCTGCCCCATACATCCCTTAGACCGATACGCTCCCACAGAGAGGGCCTTCTCAGGGTGCCGTCGGCTGGACAATGCCGACTGGCGACACCCAGGGGAAGAGCCTTCTCTGTGGCGGGCCCAGCCCTCTGGAATGACCTACCCCCTGAACTATGCACCATCACCGACCTCCGCCTCTTCCGCCAATGTCTAAAGACATATTTGTTCCAACAAGCCGGCCTAGCCTAACCTCCCATGGGGACTTTTAGGAAGTTTTTAAATTGGGTTTTAAATTTGGTTTTAGCACAAGTGGGAGTGTTTAATATTTAAATTATATATTTATTTTTTGTACTTTATATGTTTTTTAAATTTCCTGTGCGCCGCCCTGGGTCCTCCATGGAGAAGGGCGGGATATAAATTCGAATAAAATAAATAAAAATAAAATAAAATTGTTAATTTATGAGTTTATTCAGAAAATTTTCATCATATTTTTATGTTCAAATTAAACTTCAGATTCAGACTTCATATATTGACCTGTATACTGATCATAATGTTTGAGCTATATAAGCAAAATAAATCTATAATGCAGCCATTTATCTAGGAAATATTCATAGAAAACCACCATTTTGCCAGCAAAGAATAGTACTATAAAAAAAAATAGAAACAAAACTTTTTCTGACTAGAATAACCTGTTTAGATGAAAAACTAAAAATATATATTTAAATGCAACTTTCTGTCCTGTTTTCTCTGAAGTGAATTTTAATATATGATAAGATAATTGTAAGGTAACAGCTTCCAAAAAGAAATTACAATGTTCAGTAACTTGTCTATTGTACTTCTCAAATGGTGGATTTCATTGCTCAGGTGTTGAATGCATTCTTATTTTTGTATGCTATCTAAAACTCCCTTTTTTCATGAGGCTTTTAAAGAATATCATACAATGGGTATTAATAGTAGTATAGCTTTATAGGCATTGTACACCATGTATACAATGAAATTGGTTGAAATAATGTTGGCTCTTTATTTTAAACTTTACTATTAATACATAGCAATCTCTTCAGATGAGAAATTCATCATAAGCCACAGACAACGTACTGGAATTTCAATTTTGCATGCACCTATCTTGCACAATTATATATCAAGTTTTTGTTTCTTCTAACACTGAACAGGACACTTCAGATTCCTGTGTTCTAACTCATTGCCTCACCTTAATGGAGGAGTATATATTACAGGTTGGAGCTCACTTTTTTAATATATTACAGGTTGGAGCTCACTTTTTTAATCTGTATGTTATTCCTGCATAAATTTTGTGGAAGGTCGGGATGCTCTGATTAGAACAAGGTGGTTCTTAAAATGGTCTTAATATGCCAACACCATAGTATTGGTCAATGTTTTCAATTTTAGATATGTGAATATGTGTTGACTTCAACTCTCAGAATCCCCCAACCAGCCAGCTGGGCGGCATATAGACACCAAGAAGCTTCCTGCCTACTTAAGGTTCCTGACCACAAACACATCTGCCTTTAAGTAAAAGACCAAATCTCTCAGGCACTGGAGCAGATTATTGGATATCACTGGAGGTGTATTTATGCAGTGCAGACTGAGATTCACTGTGTTTCAAAGAACAGTTGGAAGAGGAATCTGCCCCTGAAGACCCAGCAGGAGAAAGCCCAGGATTATAAAGAGAAACTGACTGGTGGAAAAAATTGCACACTTTGGAAAGAAACAGACCTGGCATCAAAGAGGACAGCTTGACAAAAGAGCACTCAGAAGATAAATACCGTTCCCTTTTTCGATTCTGTTCTCTAGGCTAAAACCCAAGCCTAAGAAAGGAAAGAACTACAACTGTCTAACATATCAAATGTATCAAATGTGAGTGAGATAAATAGCAAACTATAAAAGGCTTGGTATAGAAATCTATGCAGAATTTTTCAGCCAAGGTCAATATATGTTACAAGGAAGGACCATGTTTTAATTTGAAAAACACAGCAACAAGAAACACTGTAATTTGGAGAAAAATCTGTGTTGCTGGAAGGTATATTACTGCCTCATTTTTCCACTTTATGAGAAAAACTATCTTTGTTTAATGCAAATACAAACCTCGAGGATATTGTCTTATAGAAGTTATATTTCCAACTATAGTGTGCCTGCAAAGTACCTGCTAACCAACAAAATGTATTTCCAGCACAGTATGCTTTGGGTGGAAAGTGGGTGCAACAAACTTAATTAAAATGTTGACAAACAAGCAATTTAAACCCTTTCTTTCTTTCTTTCTTTCTTTCTTTCTTTCTTTCTTTCTTTCTTTCTTTCTTTCTTTCCTTCCTTCCTTCCTTCCCTTCCTTCCCTTCCCTCCCTCCCTCCCTCCCTCCCTCCCTCACCTCCACATGCATCCTGCACTTACCTGCATCCAAAGCAGGCCAGGTAGGGAGTCCTGGGAGGGGAGGGTTGGGTGGGGCCAGTTGGGAGTGGAATTTGGGGGTTCTCCGAACAACACAGAATCTCAGCTAGAGGTTTTTCCAAACCCCTTCCCCCCCCTTTGCCCCCCCATCTAAGTGGGTTTTTTTGCAATATTGAATTGAGTTATTGAAATATGCAATAGTGATAAAAGTAGACAAACATTATAAATTGCAAACAAAATGTGTGTGTGTGTGTTTATCTCTTACTAGTTAAATCAGTTTCTTTGTATAAAATGAGGACTGAAGACCTATTGTCTCCAGTATCTAAAGTAGGGGTGTTAAACTCGTATCATCATGGTGACATATTGTGACCATTTTTTACTTTGCTAAACTGGGGGTGGGGGTGGCCAGCCCATGATGCATCCGGTCCACGGGCTGCAAGTTTGACAGCCCTGATCTAAAGAAACACAATACGTTGAACAGGCTCTGCAGCAAATGTGTCCTCACTGGTTCCTACTCTCATTGATTCACATATCTCTAAACACAGAGAATCTTACTCAGATCAGGAGCCTAGAAAAAAAAAAAGAGCAGAAGCTTTAATTTTGGTGTTCTTGCTGCTGGGTCATATGCCTTGAGCCTGCAATTTGAATGTGTTTGTTCATATGTGGGACAAGGGATAAATTTACCAATTTAAAAATAGATGTTTTTCACTTGAGACTCTTTGTCTTCAAATATTTTGAGAACAGCTACAGAAAATAAAAAAACCCAACAGATCAGCAACTCATACTAGTCAACGAGTCATAGATAGTAATAAAAATACTAATAGAAATTAAAGTTGAATGATGAAATAGTAATTGCATTTCATTTAGTATTATTTCACTCGTCCTATTGTGGCAGTCAAGAGAGCACTGCATGTTTTAAAGCATCACTGTATGTTATAAAAGTTCATGAATAATACATATTTTGGATAAATATGTTGATCGTCAAGTTTATTTTTTTTTAAAGTAATGAATGCTATGTAAATTATTATCATAATCCATTAATAACAGAAGTAGTGAAATATGAATATAGATCTTTGCTTCTTTCCTCCTCCCCAGCCAAAAAAGTTCACATTGTTTAGAGTGATTTCTATTTTCCAGACATTTTCTCATAATTGCAAGAGAAGAAATTTATGTATGTACAGTATGTATGTGTGTGTGTGTATATATATACATATATATATGTGTGTGTGTGTTACGTTTTTGAGCTGATCAATAAATAACTCAGGGAGACTAGTATAGATCTATTTCGAGCTTTTTAGCTCTCATCAGCTAGCCATACCATTACTGGGATTCGAACCGGGGCTGTATTGCATGCCAGGTGAGAGCCTTAGCCATTAAGCCAGCCAGGTTCTGTTCCTGCTCAGCTGAGACAAGAGGATAAGTATATATAATTGTTCCACAACACCCTGTTAGGGCCCCAATTAAGGGAGGAGACATACTGTTTCCTTTTCTGCCTTTCGGCTCATCACCAGAGACCATCTAGACAGAAAGCCATGAGTTCCGTTGTGTAATTTTTTTATATGCGTGTTACGTTTTTGAGCTGATCAATAACTTATTTATTGATCAGCTCAAAAATGTAACACACGCACACACACACACACACACACACATACACACACACATTTGTTCTGATAGATAAATAAATAAAGAGAGACTATGATAGATCTATTTCGAGCTGTTTAGCTCTCATCAGATAGCTATACCCTTATTGGGATTCGAACTCAGGCTGCTGCCTGACATGCAAACGGCCTGAGTTCGAATCCCAATAAGGGTATGGCTATCTGATGAGAGCTAAACAGCTCGAAATAGATCTGTCATAATCTTTCTTTCTTTCTTTATCTATCAGTATAAATGCACACAAAATGGTTTTCTCCCTGAAAAAGCTCCTAGGTTGGAGCTGAAAGGCAAAATGGGTAGCAGTAAGCTCCCTTCCTCCCATATTTGGGTATACCAGGTGCTCTGACATAAACATTGATATATATATATATATATATCACACACACACACACACACACACACACACACACACACACATATACACACACACATACATACACACATATACATACACACATATATACATACACACACATATATACATATACATACATACATACATACATACACACATATATACATATACATATACATGTACATATGCATATACATATACATATACATATACATATACATATACATATACATATACATATATATAGTCCAAGAAAGAGGTTGCTAACTTCTCAACTAAAATTAGAAATAACTACCATAAAGACAAAAGGTCAGCAAGAAATAAATGTCTGCATGTTAAGTACATTACCAAAACAAAAGAGATAGAGAGAGACAGAAAGAAAACAACAATGAACAATAATGGTATTGTAAATAGTGGATGTACCTGAAAATAATCAAGAGTATCATAGCTACTAGACAGCTAGATGGCTATCATTCCTGGGATAGGGAGGGGGCTGCATAATTTAAATCAAGAGGAGAACTGAAAATCTTTAAAATAATAAAAGCAAAGGAGAACCTGATGGAGAACCAGTAAGATATGGTTATCTCTGCAAAAAAGCTCTGAAAGGCCTTATGACCATAGAATTAGCTTGCAGTTAAAATTCAGTTGTATTTCTTCTTCTTCTTCTTCTTCTTCTTCTTCTTCTTCTTCTTCTTCTTCTTCTTCTTCTTCTTCTTCTTCTTCTTCTTCTTCTTCTTCTTCTTCTTCTTCTTCTTCTCCTTCTCCTTCTCCTTCTCCTTCTCCTTCTCCTTCTCCTTCTCCTTCTCCTTCTCCTTCTCCTTCTCCTTCTCCTTCTCCTTCTCCTTCTCCTTCTCCTTCTCCTTCTCCTTCTCCTTCTCCTTCTCCTTCTCCTTCTCCTTCTCCTTCTCCTTCTCCTTCTCCTTCTCCTTCTTCTTCTTCTTCTTCTTCTTCTTCTTCTTCTCTACTACCCCCCTTATTGATAGAATTATTAAGATTCTTGTTACTCTGTTACTTTGCATGTACATCAGAGGTCTCATTCTTGCGGCCCGTGGGCCAATTGTGGCCCGCAGGACGGTATCTTGTGGCCCGCACCGTGATATGAAAGTATAATATTAGTATTAATATTAGTATTAATATTAATATAAGGAATCCCTTATGCGGCCCAGCTTCACCCAGACTCTGCCTCCAGCGTCCCCCAGGTAAATTGAGTTTGAGACCCCTGATGTACATTGACAGTTTCTGCACTGAAGGCAAATTCCTTGTGTGATTATACATGGCCAAATGAAGTGTTCTGTTGTTCTGTTCTGTTCCAGAATCAAGTAATTCACAATCCTGGGTGTACAACCACAATTGAGCCCAAAATTTCCATTGCTAAGTAAGACAGTTGTTCAGTGAGTTTTGTCCAACATTATGACCTTTTTTGCCATAGTTATTAAGCAAATCACTGCAGTTGTTAAGGGAATTATACAATTGTTAAGCTAAGCTGGCTTCCTCCATTGAGTAATATAGTTATACATACTGATTGCTAGAAAATAAAGTTGTTGTTTTTTACAAAGGGTATAATTCCTTCTAGTTTCATAATAATATCATACAAATTAAACAAATTATGGTACACACTTCATCATACAGTATATCATATCATTTCTTTAATGGCATCATTGATGTAAAATGCAATGTGCATTGCACTGAGCTTGGAAAATCAGCCCAATTTAGTACTAGAACATGCTTTTCTTTTTTCTACATGCAGCAAAATAGGCAGTGTGATCTTGGAATCAAGAATAATTTCCTCCCTGAGAAATAATGCATTAAAATTTGTCTCCACATTTTAATGCATTATCTGCTTATCAAACAATCAGTTACTAACTGTCCTGCTGCCCATAAAGCCAACTGGAGAAGTCTCGCTAGATTTAATCCTCATTAGAAACCTTCTGGATCCAGAGTGATATCTGTAATTTAACCAATTGGAGAGGGTGACGATAGTCCTATTTAATTTAATTTAGAGGTAAGCAGAAATAAAGTTAGCTATAGTCATAATTCTTATTCATCTTCAAAAGATGGAGTTAGAGATTGATTAGTAGGAGTAAATCTCATGCATAGGAATTACATAAAATATAAATACCTCCTCGCTTCTCTCTCTAGACAGACAGACAAACCGACTCATTGATCTCACAAGAAATATTTGAGGGATGAAGGAATAATTAAAAATTCATACCCTGGTTAGCTTAGCCTGAAACATACTGAGACAACTTAAAAAAAACAAAACAGAAAACAAAATTAAGAGTCTTGAACAAATTTAGTAGCCATGGGATAAAATTTGTTTTATAGAAGTAGGAACTGGTTAAAGAACAATAAATATATTTTTTTCTGAATAAAAGAATGAAAATCTCTTCCAAGGACTTCATGTATTGTATCCATTCTTTAAAGTTGTTCATAAATGGTTCAAGGACGAAGAGTGAAATGGCACCAAAAGAGAATACTGTTACCATGGAAATGTAGATCAGTGAAATTATTCTATGAAAGTTAAGTAAAGCAAACTGGGGGTGGGGAAGAATCCTTGTCTCATATGTATGTATACTGATGAAGCCTGAACTGGTGGTAACCACACAGGAAAGATTGGTGATGTGGAATTGACAGGTTAATGAAAACATTGAAACGGTATTTGGCTGCTGCAAATGGAAGATTGCATGTTGGGAATTATTAAGGAAGAGAACCAAATCTGTTACTGTAGAAATATAGGCATACTTCTACTATATTTGGAATACAGTTCTTTGTTCTACTACACTTAAAAATAACTTGTTGAATCAAATAAAATATAGAAAAGGACAAATGACAAAGAGGCTGAAATAATTGTCCTTTAGGAACATTTTACACTTCAATTAAGCAAAAGTGATGACCAGTGAAGATTCTTTGCCATTCTGTAACAACTTTGAATAATGGACATACAGTATATAGAAAAGTGTAATATTTATTTATTTATTTTATTTATTTTTCACATTTATAACCCGCACCCATCTCACCACAAAGGGACTCGGGGCGGCGAACAGAGATTTAAAATCAATTATACATAAATACAAAATATTATTAAATAATAACTAAATTAAATCAATACCCTGCTTAAAATAAGTTTAAATTTAAAACCCAAATTACAATTTTGATTTGTTATAAAATAATGGGTATGGAGTAGATCATGCTAGGCCGGCCAGATGAAAATAATAAGTTTTTAGGTGCCGGCGAAACAAGCGGAGGTCTGTGATGGAACGGAGGTCGGGAGGTAGGCCATTCCAGAGGGTAGGGCCCACCACAGAGAAGGCCCTTCCCTTGGGAGCTGCCAACCGGCATTGTCCGGTCGACGGCACCCGGAGAAGACCCTCTCCCTGGGAGCGAGTCGGTCGAAGGGATGTATGGGGTAGAAAACGGTCTCGAAGGTAGCTAGGCCCCGTGCCATGGAGCACCTTGAAAATGGTCATCAAAACCTTGTAACACACCCGGTAGGTCACAGGTAGCTAGTGCAGCTCGCGCAGGAGTGGTGTTATGTGGGAATGTCTTGAGATTCCCATGATCATCCGCGCAGCCGCATTCTGGACCAACTGCAACCTCCGAGTGCATCTCAAGGGGAGCCCCATGTAGAGAGCATTGCAGTAGTCCAGACGAGAAGTCACGATGCTTGAGTGACTGTGTGAAGTCCCAGTCCAGTAAGGGGCGCAATTGACGGACCAGGCGAACCTGGTAAAATAATATGATGCAATGGTTAAAAAAAAAGTAGAGGATGGTGATTTAAAAGTGGATTAAACAGATTTATGGAAGATATTCCAGATATTTTGAACAATTATCAACTAGTATCCAACCTTTCTTTTTTGGAGGAAGTTTATTCAGAAAGTAATGGGGCTGCACCTGAGGAGGACTGGAAAAATGTTTATCTGAATGTGGCTTTGTCACAAACTGCCCTTGATCACACTGTTGGATGACCTCTTCTGCTATTCTTGTTGGATATTTCTTGTACTGTTCTTTGTTTTTAAATATTTTTAACAATTGTAAGCTGCCTAGAGTTAATCATCAACATCTGCATTATGTCTGATGAGACCATGATTCTGGTCAAGAATCACCCATTGACCTTCGATATTATTGAACTTGGTAGTTTTTTTAAAAGCTACCTCTCTTTGATAGGAACAGGGACATTTTTCTGTAATGGATCTATTTCCTTTAGGGATAGTACCAGTTAGTAGTCTAGGGATAAGAGATTGGATCTTAGGTTTCTTAGTTGTTCTCGCTGGTCAAATTTAACAACCAAATGACACCTCTGTCTGAGAATGGAATGGAAAACTTACTCACAAGAATCAGTCACTTTTGTTTATTGCCCTCATTTATTGCCCTCAACATGGAGATCCCTATCAAGGATGCTCAGAAGCTACTGTGGATCTAGAATATAGTCTTTTGTAGATCATATCCTAGAAATGTTTCTTCTCTTGATAACATTGAACAGGGCAAGCTCATTCCAGATCTACACTTTCAAGGATGGCTTCCTGCAGAGATCAGAGTAGTGTGTTTTTCAGGGTTCAACATTATCTGAAATGCTTGGGGCTCTGAGTTCCAGACAGAGACTAGCATAGAGAAAGCCTGCATTTTTTCCCTGAGCTCTGGAAACCTCACCAACAGGAAGAATTCTCAGCTAGCTTTCTCTAGTTGATCAGGACAGGCAGGGAATGTACTTCATGAAATATTACTTACTGTATCCATTTATCTCCATGCTGTGGTAACAGTAGTTAATAACAGCACTTAAACTTGAACAGAGTTTTCTCAATGTATCCTTCAGCATTTCAAGTTTTATAAAACAGATGATCCAGAGAGATCTCTTTTAGCTTTTAAAACTCACAGTGAGAAAAATTGCTTCTGACCACTAACCCATGATGATTCAGGTGTTCTAGCTCAGACCGGGCATTTAGCCTGCTTTCTAACATGTCAAGTAAGTCTTTTTTGTTGCCATTTAGTTTTCAGGCAAGGTCACAGTGAAAACTTCTAACCAATTTAGTTCAGTACATTTGAGAAATATCTGCGAAGATGAAGCTAGGTAATTTCAGATTCTGTATAGCAGGGGTCCCCAACCCCTGGTCCGTGGACCGGTGCCGGTCCATGGCTTGATAGGAACCGGGCCGCAGGGCCAGAGAGGAGGAGGAGGGAGGAGGAGGAGGGAGGAGGGGACAGCCACCTGGGCAGAGTTCGCACCGGATACGGGAGAGTGCAGGCGCGGCCGTTCGTACCGTTGGAGGCCCTAGAGGGCCGAGTGAGCCAACTCCCCCCCATGCGTGCACATGCACCATCTGTTCCCCCTCCCCCCCGACAGCCGGTCCGCAGAATTTTCTTTAAAATGAAACCGGTCCCTGGTGCAAAAAAGGTTGGGGACCCCTGCTGTATAGGATCTGAAGGAATAGTTCCATATTCAGTGTTTCTCAACTTTGGCGACTTTAAGAGGGGTGGAATTCTCCAGACAGCATGTCAAGGTTGAGAAGCATTTCATTAGATGATCAGATACATTAATTAGAAATATGTAATTTGTTAAATAAAACAATGAACCAGATGTGCGACCATATAAACTATGTATATATCTAGACTGTATACCTCATTTCTTGTTATTTTTAAAAGAAGTGGAAAATATTACTGGCCCTATTGAGTGAGGGACTTTCAGTCCAGGAATTGCTATGGAGCTGTTATAGTGAAAGCGGTTTTATTTTATATTAAATTTTGGAAGAACTGACTGAACAGATTTAAGACAAGACAAAGCAATTGAAGCTAATGGTTACAGTTGTTTCACCCTTCAGGAAACAGAATAGGAACATAATATGACTCAATCAGGCCTGCAAATTCTTCTAGTTTTTTTTTTACCTTGAACTCTTGACAAATGTAATCATTACATTATATCAAAGAATAAATAAAATATGAAAGTTGTATGCCAAGATTAGTTTGACACAATTCTAAATGATGTGTACCTACAATGTGTATGCTACTGTTCCAGTGTACAAATGGAAGCAACCAAACATTGTGTGAAAACAAACATAGATTAGATAAAATAAGACATCTTTTTGAGTTACCTCATGCAAAACTGAAATCATTATAGCTACTACTACAGGATTAGACACTGGTATTTCTTTGTGTCAAGTTTTATTTTTTAATATATATTCTTTAATGAAATTACTCAAGTGTCATACTATTTACACTTGACTTATTCTGCATTTGCTTCATGGGTTTATTGTAGGGATAAATGTGGGTGCATAGCAGTAGAACATTTTAATAAAAGAGATGGACAGATTTTGTTTAAGGAATAAAAGTATTCATCACCAAAATATTGAATATTTTAAAATTACAAAATCATACTAAGAAGAATTTAGGACCATTTAGTGTAGAGTTCATTTATGTCAAATTGAATTATGGCATACTTATTATTCTAAAAAGAATTGCAATCCCACTAAATATAAATAAACTATCTACTTCACCTAGACTAATGTACAACATTTCTACTATACTGTAGAGATCTTATTTAATTTCCTATTAATCAGTTAAGCAACTACTGCCTGGCTTATTCTTTATATTTGGAATCTTATCTATGGATAGAAATATGTCATCCTTTAAAAATAGTATTGATTGTTTGCCTTTTAAAATTTTTATTTATTTTCTTGATATCCACCAAATATCAAAATTCCTTATTTTTATTAAATTGAAATTATATTGAAAGGTAAAATAATACATTTCTTCCATATAGTTTATTTGAGATAGTTTCCCTTTTCATTAAATCACAGACATGAGCAGAATCTTATAGAGTATAAAGTAATGGAAAACTTTCATTTGAACTAACTGTACTTTAATAAAGTGAAAGCATACATAAAATGGAATCAATCATCTTCATTAAGTTTAGCTACATTGGCACAACTTTGCCAGGACTTCTCCGAATTAATTTTGATGATGATCTTTGGAACTTTTATTCTTTCCAGTTAAAAAAGCAACACGGTGACTGTTTCAGGAGTGATCAATACCTGGTAATTTTAGATGTGGAATCTTGGCAAGGGAACCTTGGATAAAGTGCATGCGTTTCCTGGCATTGAAACAGCATTCGAACAGGACTTAGATCGTCAAGAGTTCTGAGACATAAACTTCGTTAGACAGTTTAATAGGAACAACTTCATCTAAATATGGCAGAGAATTAGATGAAATTAGGCCTTTCTACATAATCTAAGAAGGATTGCAATTTCCTTCTACATAATCTGAACCCTGTCCATACATGTAATATTATAATCAGTTTATAAATTTAATAATGGGTGGCTGAATTTGTTTATTTTCTTCCCATTCAGTATCTGTTATTAGCATTTTTATGTTATTTCTTTTACATTCTAATAGAGAAGACACAGGACTTGCCAGGCACATACAACATATTATGCCATAAACGGTTTATTTCACCTTTGGTTTGGAAGTCCAGACAATGGTATCTTTTCTTGATAAGCCATGTTTAAGCCAACAGTGATTTAGGATGATGAATGCATTCAAATCACTTTACATCTGAGTCAATGTGTTAATGAAATAGTATGTGGGAAAAACCTTGAAAGAGTGGACAAAGAGATGCTGAGAAGAGAATGGTCCTATAAGAGATAGCATGGCCTGCAATTGGCAAGCAAGTGGGGAGGAGGGGAAGAGACTCAGAAATGACCCTTTCCCAGTTTCTTGGGATATAAAGGAGATGGGGAAGGGGGAGAATTGAAGACTTTCAACCTTCCAAGATTGTTGTCAAACTTGAGGGGTAAATTAGATAGGAATCACAAGGAGAACTAATTCTACTTTATTGAATGGCGACATTGGCGAATTTTTCAAGTGTAAAAGTACAATTTTCCACCACATCCACTTCATCTATTTACAGCTTGAGAAATCTAGGGAGGCTCTTTTCTGAGTCTCTTGCTCCACCACTATTCCGGTGTGGACTATCTTGTCTCTTTCCCAGTGGTGGGATTCCATTTTTTTTCCTGCTGGTTTTGTGGGCATAGCTTTGTGGGTGTGGTGTGGTGTGGCTTGGTGGACGTGGCTTGATGGGCATGGCAAAAGAAGGATACTGTAAAATCTCCATTCCCTCCCCACTCCAGGGGATGGTTAATCCAAAATCCCCTTCCCTCCCAATCAGCTGGGACTTGGGAAGCAGAGAATAGATGAGGGTGGGGCCAGTCAGATGTGGTATTTACCAGTTCTCTGAACTACTCAAAATTTCCACTACTGGTTCTCCAGAACTGGTAAGAACCTGCTGAATACCACCTCTGGTCATACCTGAACATTTTCTTGGAGGCATCTCTTTGTCCACTTTCCCAAGGTCTTTCCCACATACTGTTACATTTATAATCTATATAAATAAAAATGTAAAATAGTTTGTGCAAAGCCGCTAATCTCAGAAAGTACTGTACCAATCGACACCAAATTTTCACACAATGTTCCCAAGGACGTCCGATGCAATCATACATACATTTTGTGTGGCTGGCATACATGTGTCATGCGCAAGCAGCACAAACGTAAAAGGTACTCACTTCTCAGGTTTTCACCTCCCTGTAGCTCCTCACATCCAGCTGCTTCTTATGAAGCATCACGCACACACCCATCACATTTCCAACAGTCATTTCCTCAGCAACTGAATAAGCTTCCTATGTTCCCACTCTGCATGGAGGCCTACTAGGCCGAAAACAAGGCATGGGGGGGCGACGCACTCCCAGGTGGCCCATTTGTGGTCCCAGGAGGATGTATGGAGGCCTACTAGGCTGAAAACTAGGCATTGGGGGGTGACACACTCCCAGATGGCCCATTTGTGGTCCCAGGAGGCTGTATGGACACCTACTGGGCCCACAACTAGGCATGGGAGGGGTGACAAACTCCCAGATAGCCCATTTTTGGTCCCAGGAGGCCGTATGGACACTTACTAGGCCCAAAACTAGGCATGGGGAGTAGCACACTCCCAGGTGACCCATTTTCGGTCCCAGGAGGCTGCATGGTACGTAGGTAAGTAGAGGGATAGAGAGAGAGGGGGGAAAATACAGTAGGTAGGTAGGTTGGTTGGTAGGTAGGTAAAGGGATAGAGAGAGAGAGAGGGAAAAATACAGTAGGTAGGTAGGTAGGTAGGTGGAGAGACGGGGAAATACAGTAGGCAGGTAGGTTGGGGGTTATACGGTGGTTGTGTGTATGTGTTTGTGTGTGTAGGTGTACATCTACACACAGATTGGTTGGATATTTAACCAGACTGGGCCACAGCAACGTGTGGCCGAGTACAGCTAGTCTTAAATAAAACACTTAGAAAATGTTCTCTCTTCCCTTCTTTGTAGAAAGAAGTTAACATATTTAAGGCAAATTTAATTATCTATTTATATTTTTAAGACACACATACACACCAAAAATATAAATACATAAATATTTTAAAAAACTTTCTGTCAAAGGAAAGAACCCCCTTTTTTCAGAATTAGTTTAAAGAACCAATGTGAGGGTATGTTAAAATGTTTCTTATTTAACTCAGACTGAAACCATTCAAGGTTTCATCAGAATGAGATGAACACTGTGGCATGAACCCATTTTGCCTACAATATATCCTGTTTTGTAGATAGGGATGTATTTGCATCACAAAAGGAAGACATGATAATATGCTACTACTAAGCAATAATCACTAGGTAAAGACAATATAATTGACTGTTGTGGAGAAGACACAAGACTCCCCCCCAACCTTAAATAATTTGGACAAGTAAACACAAATACAACCAAAACTATCTCAATTAACTAAAGCGATGAATGAAGCAAGTATTAATATGCCAAATAAGAAAGGAAATGGCTATACTGAAAGAGTAGCAGCTGCTGCTTACGATCTGGGAGAAGGAAGGAAACACAAGCAATTTCTATTTTTCTTCTGAGAAAGACTGCAACGAATGTTTTTGGAAAGAAAGAAAAGGAGCAGCATAGCCATTTTCAAATAAACCCAGAACAAAATTGGGTTCAAGGGGTTCATTCACTACCTAGACATCCCTCCGGCTCTGCAGCTTCCAAGCTACGGACTTTCTTTCTACAATCGTTTTCTACTTGTGCCTGGTTGCTAATCGGTATTTTTCTAAGCACTCCTTACTGCTGAGGCTAGTCACAATCTATCAACAAAGCACACTGAGTGCCATCAAATGCTTTCTAACAACCCCGGGTAACATCAGAGATAAATGCTGAGAGCTGCAGGAGCCTTATATTATACAGCCCCTCACAGGGATGACTTGGAAGACAGATTCAATACCTGAGAGATTGAGAGGACTACCGACAGAATGGGACTGGTGGCAGTGCTTAAAGAACTTGCCATATAAAGAACAAAGGATAGAACAGCAACTATCTGCTTTTACAAGTCATTACAGTTAAGGAGTAACAGGACATGAAGCCTACATTTGCATTCTCATTCAGGGCTAAATAACAGGAGGCTGGTCTGAAAACTTTATGATTATGGAAACTGTGATCCCCAAATGTTTCAAGATTTCATAGACCATTGATAGGGAAAGACAGAAGTTCTATTCCAATAGTATCTGAGCAATTAACAGACATGTTGGTGTTTCTTTTTGATTAGGCAGAATACTTGAACAGCATTTTGTTATTATTTTCATGTCAAATGCTTTTTTTCTAGCTCATTCATAACTAACTCTTTGTTATGATTTCCCATTACATGAAATTTCCCGCTCCCCCCCCCCCCCCCCCTAATCTTCTTGATTTCCTCTCAGGAAACTTGACTGGAAACGTTGCCTGCTGTTCTGGATCCCTGCCTATTTTACTTAGTATGTTAGTATCTTATTGTAACTTTGAGTCCATGAATGTTAGAATTGTAATTTACTGTTTATTATTGTTGGCTTTTTTTATAAATGATCCATAAGCCTCCTAGCACTCTTTTGGACCAAAGAAAGGAAAATCACATAAATAAATCTCGTAATATATACATAGTGTGAAATGCTCCCACACTAGTTTAAAGTGTTGGAAAAATGAATGAACTTGTTCACATAATAGTATGAATATAAATATTCAACTTATTGATATTCAGTGATACCTATTTACCTGTAAGTACAAAAGGAGAAAAATAGGACAGATATCACATACAGAAAAGCTTTAAATATGTAGAGTGGTCTAAAATGACTTCCGTAGTAGTCACAAAATCCCATTATTACTATCCATTATTACTATCCATTATTACTATGCCATTATTACTATCAGGATTGACATTTGACACAGATCATAAAGATTATTTTAAAATGCTTAGAGGTAACTTTAGCTAAAGGAGCAGTTTTTCTGCCAGTTTTTCCAGAGTTTGTAGATTTCTTTCTTGCTTGCTTGCTTGCTTTAGTGATTTGAGGAAGAGCTCTGCATTCAAATGAATGATAATGAGAACTGTCAAAGAGGCAGTAAAATTGAATCCTGTCCTTCGCTGCTAGGCTGAGAACTGCAGGAGTTAATTGTGTGAATGGTAATGAGACCGAGCAGGCAGCAGATGCTCGCGTGCCTTTACAATCCAAATCCCACCAACAAATTCCTCCCACTGAAACTTTCAGGGATAACTTGGCACCCTGGAGATGGTGATAGACTCACTTTCAGCCACTTGCCACCTGCTAGAACTATTGTTTACATTTGAAAAAGAAAGAACATTAAAAAAAAAACCAGTTACGATCGCCAAGTTGACTGCTGTCTTCTGCAATGACTTTATAGTACTAGGTTAATTATCATCTTTAAAGCGCTCCATGGCTCGGGACCTAGCTATCTGCGGGATCGGATCCTGCCCCATACTTCCTCACGGCCGATTCGCTCCCACAGAGAGGGACTTCTCCGGGTGCCGTCCACTAGACATTGTCAGCGGGCGACACCCAGGGGAAGGGCTATCTCTGTGGCGGGCCCGGCCCTCTGGAACGACCTTCCCCCCGATATCAGGACGACCACGGACCTCCGCTCCTTCCGTCTTAAATTAAAAACTCACTTTTTCTGTCTGGCCAGCCTAGGATAAGTCTCTCTGTCTTTGGGGTTTTTATTGGGAATTAGTATTGCTTAGTTTTAATGGGGAAATTTTAGCGCAGGTTATGTTTAATTTGCTTTTAGAATTGTTTGTATGTATTTATTGTTTTTATTCTACCTGTGCATCGCCCCGAGTCCCCGTGGGGAGAGGGTGTGGTTTTATAAATATTAAATTATTATTATTATTATTATTAGGTTTATCAGTCAGGCTATTGAAAGATCTGACTTTAAAGACAACACAAAATTCACCTACGACTTGTCCTTTAAGCATTCCTACTTTCTTCTCTTTTTGATTTACATCCAATAGGGCACCTATTGTGATTTCTGTTTCCTAAATCTTTTTTTCTAAGGAATATATCTGTCTGCTGTGAATATATATTAATGAAGCTACTATAAAATAAACGATTACTTATTAATAAGTCTTGCAATAATGATTATTTTCTCTGTATACTCAGGGGTGGATTGCTACAGGTTTGCCCGGAGAATCCATAGCTAATGTTATGGCTGGCTCAGAAAACCTCCAAATCCCACCCCTGGCTGCCCCTCCCCCATCCACCCCATCCCTCTCACCCCTCCCCTCCCAGGAGTCTCCATGTGGCCCATTTTGGATGCATGTGGAGGCTTAAGAAGGGGGGGAAAACAGGCCTTCCAGAAGTTCTGGAAAGCCAGAAATGGGCCCTGCACTGAAGCCTAGGGGAGGCAGTTTTTCACCCTCCCAGAGGTTCAAGGAAAGCTTCTAGAGCCTGGGGAAGGTGAAAATGTCTCCCCCCTCACCATGGGGCAGGAGGCCAACTAGGCCAGGCCCACCATGGCCACCCCCACCCAGCAACCAGGCAAAGAAACCATTGCTGAATGTTTTGAAGCCCATTCCTATGTATACTCTATTCTAATTCATTCTATAAAAGAAAACAGAGGAGACAAGGGAAAAGTAGTATTAACTGTGGAAATAACATTGCTATTAAGATAACTATAAGGTATATAGTGTACCTCGGTACATATCATTAATTGGTTCCAGGATTTGCAACAAGTACTAAAAAATACTAAAGTACTAAAAGTACAAGTACTAAAAAGGATGAATCCCAAATAAATCACGTGACTTACCAAATGACCCTTCAGCTATTCAGCTAGGAATAACTTTCTGTCTTCCCTTTTTCTTATGTCAGCAACCTTCCCAGCATGGCCAATGTCCTGCCAATTCTCTGCAGCTGTACCCCTCTTCCAGCACATCAGGTACTGGACAAACGCTGATTACTGAGACAACATTTTTATGTCAAAATGCATCACGTACCAAATTTGATGAGTTTTGAAGCAGTCAAGTACTGATGTACCACTGTATAGTCAAACTTGAGCTTCTGTAGTTGAGTCATCAGTTACTGATCTTCCAAAATAGCATTATCTATTCACTTTGCATGGGACACGCACCCTTATACCGATCCTCACACAAAGTTTAAACATACTCACACACATAGTTAGAACAATAATTCATTGCTCCATTCCACACATCTATATATTCACCATGTTGAGTTAATACTTAATTTACATGATTCAAAAACTAGACAATCTCATAGTCCAAGCATTTATGCAAGTTGGTTGTTTAAATGAAGCCATAATTTCACACACACTTTAACTTTGTCAAGAAAATACAGGCTCATGCTGTTTCTCCACCATTTTATTTCAATACAGTATTGAAATGCTTATTGCCAACAACCAATATTTTACATGATAAACTGAACATAAACAAATATAAATGCTAAATGTTTCTGATTTAAAGAAATATTACATAACTGTTATTAAAATGGTCATAAGAATTTCTTAGGAGATTTGTAGCTGAGAAACATTAGGTACGTGACATACCACATTTCTATAATATGATTAAATTATGAACAACCATTTCCATGGACTAAGAGTACATAGGAAAAATAGTAATAGTTCTTATAAAGTAAGCTCTACTAGCAATGAAAAATATCATGTATTATTCTTCATTCATGTAGAATCATAAATTATCTATAGTCATGTACAGTTTTCCTTTATAATAGTAGCTCAGGACACTGAAAATCATTTGTGTGAAAGAAGAAAATGGTCAAGAGATACCCTGTAATTCTAAAAGTTTTAAAAAGCTATGATGTCACGGTGTATACATGGTCAAGGTCAGGTTTCTAGATATGGAATTTATAATACATTGTTTCTTTGCAGTAATTTTTATTCTTCTTGGCATATGATTCCACAGGCATTGTAATCAAGAACAGATTACATTTCTATGCCTAAGTGGCTAAGAAACAAGAAGTATACTGACATTTTATATTAAGAATGAGCATGTCAGAATACATATGATTTATTCACTTGCTTGGACTACATATTGGTTTATAGTTGTTTGTTACCAAAGACCAAAAATCAACGTTACTCCCACTCCCCAAGATATCATACTTCTTTTCCCAGTTGTCACTTGCTTGGGTGGAATCATATAAGCATTTGTTTCAGTGTCTTCATAATTTTTTCCTAAGATGCAACTATAACTCGCCTATGTTTAAACACCAACCAACCAGTGAACCAGTCTTCTCACAGAATGAGAAACTTGCCATGACCTACTCGCCATAGCCAATTCAGCACAGTCAACTCACCATGGCCCACTCATCACGGGACAATTTGCCATGGCCAATTGCCACAAGACAACTCTCTGTGGGACAATTCAACAATTCAATTTAATTATTTTAAGTAGTTTTAAAGAATATTTTAATATTTGTCATTCATTTTGTCCCTCCTTTGGCATCTTTTCTATAATGATTCTATTCCACTATGATATTAGTGTAACTGTTGTCCCACAGCGGTTTGGCCACAGTGGGTTTCGTTGTGGCAAATTGTCATAGACCAGTGGTCAGCAAACCATTGCTCACGAGCTGCATGAATGTGGCTCTTCAGTCTCTCTCTGATTTCCTCTCTCTCTCTCTCTCTCTCTCTCTCTCTCTCTCTCTCTCTGTGCCTCTCTCTGCCTGTCTGCCATTGTCTCTGTCCACAAAACACTGCATGGAACAGCGGTGAGTCTCTGCACTGCTGGCAAGGCCCCCTTGCGTTTCTCATCTTCCTGGATGGTGTCTGGAGTCATCAGCAGCTGTGCCGAGACTCGTCACTCCTCCACATTATAGAAAAGATAGGCTCGTGCACACCCCATGCAATTACAGCCCAGGTTCCCACTGTTACGAAGTCTTCGAGACTGTAATTACGTGGGGTTTGTGTGTGCCTATATTTTCCATGGCATGAAAGAGCAGCAAGTCTCTGCACAGCTGCTGATGACTCTGGACACCATCCGGGAAGACAAGGAACACGAGGCGGTCCCCCCCCCCAGATGGCCTCACCGGCAGCGGAGAGACTCGCCGCTGCTCGACATGGTATTTTCTGGACAGAGATAGGGACAGACAGACAGAGAGAGGCACAGAGAGAGAAAGAGACAGAGAGAGGGAGGGAATCAGAGAGAGACTGACAGACACAGAGAGAGAGAGACAGAGAGAGGGAGGGAGGGAATCAGAGAGACTGACAGACACAGAGAGAGAGACAGAGGGAGGAAGGGAGAGGGAGGGAGACACACACACACACACACACAGAGTGAGTGATTAAGTGAGTGAATGAGAGACAGACAGACAAACAGACAGAAAGACAGACAGACACACACAGAGTGACAGAGATGGGCAGAGGGAGGAGATACACACACACACACGCACACACACACACACAGAGAGACAGAGAGAGGCAGAGACAGAAAGAAAAAGAAAGAAAGAGAAATAAAGAAAAAAAGAAAAAAAGAAGGAAAAAGAAAATGGGAGAGAGAGAGAGAGAGAGAGAGAGAAAGAAAGAAAGAAAGAAAGAAAGAAAGAAAGAAAGAAAGAAAGAAAGAAAGAAAGAAAGAAAGAAAGAAAGAGAACTTATGACCACTATTGAGCCCAAAATTTTGGTTGCTTAGCAAGACTGTCGTTAAATGAGTTTCACCACATTTTCCAAGTTGGCCATGCCCACCTGGTCACATGACCACTGAGCCACTCCTACAAAACAGGCCACACCTTCTTTTGGCTCTCAAAAGAAATTTCAATCGTTGTACTGTTGATATTTGGCTCTGTTGACTAATGAGTTTGCCCACCATTGTCATAGACACATATTCCCATGGGGTCATTAAACTGTTGTAAGATTTATACCAAAGTCTACTGATGACTATACTGATACTATACTGATATATAGTAGCTGACTGCATACATGCTTGATGGATGCTAACTCAGTTTCTGCAGTTCCACAATACAATACATTATATTATAAATTAATCAAATTGCTGGGTTTTATATAATGATAGGTAACAGAAACAAAGCAAAACAAACAAATAAACAAACAACAAAGCCCAGGAATTCAAGGTAACAGTTAACCAATACTGGGAAAATTAATCCACTAGATCTAAATTGACCTTTTTGATAGGTTGTGTGAATGGAGCTCATGGGGATAAATTGAGAAATCTTCTGTTGTGATGCTTTGAAGAAAATATTGAGCATATGGCTTCCCAACAGTGCAATGCTTTGGTGCATAGTTTCTGGTTAAGCTAAATCTGAAGTTTTGTAATAAGCTTGTTATGATTTGCCAAGCTAGCAACTGAATATTTAAAGTTGTTTTGATAGTTCTCTCCAATCCTGAGTTCAGTGTCATTCATCTTGATCAGATAATTACTGATTCTTCCAAAGAAAGAAGACAAGAGTACTCCTAATTAAGCGCATTTGTGAGATACCAAACTAATATTTAATAGAATCCAATAAACTGGGAAATGGCAATCATACACAATGATTTCAGCTGATGAATCAAGACAACATTGAAATAGAATATTGTTGCTTTTTTTAAACAAAGATATGGCTTCCTTCATTAATCATTCTCAAATATGAAATAGCACTGTGTATGCTTAAAATTCTGAATGCCTCTTCAAAATACTCTGCTCATTTTTATTAAAATAATTGTTTCCAATCAGGCTCTGCTACGTTAGAAACATAATCCTACTTTTGAAAGCAATCAGAGAAAAGAAGAATTGAAATGATTATATTCCACTCCAAACCAGAATACAAAAAAACACCCCAAAAAACATTTACTGTTTGAACTAGGGAGATCAAACAGGGAACTTTCATTCATATTCTGTTCAAACACATTCAAAGCAAATTATTTTCATATTTTAAAGTTTTTCATGCAAGTCAGAGAGGTCCTGAGCCTTTGAAAGGATTGCTACTGAGAAAACTAGCCATATTATTAAACAGTTTAAGTTAGTTTCATTAGACATAGATATATCTCTTAATTACCTCCAGAACTGAGACGCTGGCATCATTGATACTTGCTTTTTGTTGGTCTACTTCTAATGCATCACAAACATACAGTGAGAAACTCCCACTCCTCCACACCCCAACAAGCAAATATAAAGGCAATCGCCTTCAGTATGGACACATCAACTGTCATCATTTGAACATCCGCATTATTCTTTTATATTAGACTACCTATGGGATAATGAACAAGCAAGCAGGGTAAGAATTTGAAGATTCAAATTGTAGTCTAATATATTTTTGTTTCTTGCTCAATAAAGCTTTAAGTTGAACTTGGATTATTCTTTACTGTGTTCATAATTGGGAATATTCTCAAGAATTATCTAGCCAGCTCCTCCCCTCTCAGTTTATACAGAATGTGCTAAAATATTTACATAGATGGCCCTTTTATTATCGTTTGAAGTACTCCATCAGCAAACTTACTATTTTATAGGACAACCTCTTTCACTGGTTGTGTCTCTTACCATCAGGAGCTTTCTCCTAAATTTTAAGCTGATCCTGTTTATTGTAGTTCCAGCCCATTAATTCTGTTCCTGCCACCTGCAGTAATATATGACATTTCCATATCCTCTTCTTCTCTCTGTCTCTGTCTCTTTTTCTCTCCCCTCCCATGTCCCTCCATCTCTCTTGCTCTTTCTCCATATATACATTACACTAGTCCCATTGGGGAGATAGGGCGGTATACAAATACGATAAATAAATAAATAAATAAATAATATCCTTTTCATATCTGAATGTTAAAGTTGATCAGATTAGGAAACAGACACCACAAGAAATCGTAGAATAATTATTTACACATTTAGTGATGCAGGCTGGGCTAATAGACCTGATACTGCTTTTCCTTTCTTTTTTCTTATATCAAAGGGAACCAAAGATGGGCAACTTTGTTTATATTGCTTTCTTTTTTGGGAGGGGGATTGTCTCATGATTTCACTCATGGTTTCAACTTCACTTCTACAAGGTCATTTCTATGTATCGCCATATGATCTGATTTCCCTTTTGCAGTGTGGACATACTCAGTTCCTTTAACTACTCCTGTTTGGACTTGAATTTCAGTTCCCTCACCACTGTAGTAGCATTCCTCTTAAAATTTCTCAACTTTGTTGATGTCCTACTTAGATTACATTTAAATAGTTTTGCATCATTTGCAAATGATAGTCCTTCATCCAAATAATGAAAAAGTTGTACAGCATATCTCTCAGGATAGAGCCAGGTGGCATTCCATGTGATTCAATTCTCTAAACAGATGTGGAGTCATTTATGAGTACTGTCCAGATTTAGTCATTCAAGTAATTATGAATTATCTAACACTTTCATGCCTGAGTTCTCTTAATAAATATATATGAGAGACTTTTTCTGAATGCTCTGCTATGAACGAAGTACATTATGTCAAGGGCATCTGCCTGATCTATTAAACGGGTAACTGTGATAAAAAAAAAGATGGAAGATCTGCCATGATTTCTTCATGAAAAATCACTTTCCTAAAATCTTGGGTAAGAACATAAGTAACAAACTGTTTATCTACAGAATCATATTAATAAGTTACTATCATATACAAGGTATAATTTCGTACAACATTAGATTGGGGACTGAGATGAAATGAAATTCCATTTGGCAATAAAACCTATGTAGATAGCAGAAGAATATAAATAAAGCAGTCCTCAACATATAGCACACAGCTGTTCCAGAAAAAAATTGGGACCTGCATGATTAGATTTCTTTCTATAGAAATAGTATAGATTATGCAAAGTTTGGGTTGGATATTTTTGGAGAGGGAATATGATGTGTGAAAATTATTGTTTAATTCTATTATACTAACTTTAAAAATATTTTTATTTTTATTTGGGAATATAAGCCACTTTGAATTTGTCTATAAGGCTAAATAAATATAGCAGTTTATAATTCAAAATAAATAATCTATCTAACTGTACCTGTCATGTTGGGTATCAGTGAAATATACAAAAACTGAATTCAAAGGCAAACAACTTGATATAACTTGTAGTCTCCCCTAGAATGATAACAGTGGGAGACTTTACCTCAAGTATTTGTATTCTTCAAGCTCAGCTCCTGATGAGTTCATGAAAATTAGCATAGTTTCCATGAACATGAAAAAAAAATCATGTTCATGTCTTTACAGATTTTTTTTTTCCACTTCCTGGACTAGCATACTATTATCCGATTGTAATATTAACTAGCTCCAACTCTCCCTATCTTTCTGAGATGAGCCAAGATACCATCCAGCAAGACTCAACTACATGCTCCATAGTTAAAAATTCATTTCTTCTTATATAAAATATTCTGCCTTTTAAGCCCTCATTGACAAGACATTCCATAGATAAAACCTGAGATTTCTCATGCATACTCTGTTTGTATGTCTATTATATCCCATTATGTATTCTGTAATCTTTAAAGTGTGATAGATTGAAAACCTTGTCACAAAACAACAAATCATAAAAATAATTTTGCTGGTCAAGCCAAAGGGCCATCTAGTATAGTGAGTTTTTATGACCAATCAAATGATATACAATAAAAATGTTGGAAAACAATCATTTTGAGATTTTATTTCAAACTTCATGATTCTTGAAAAACATTAATAAAACATTAATCATCCATAACTGGAATGAATTAGTTTCAATAGACATTTAAAAGAACATAGGATATAGGAATATAAGTACTTGATTTAAAAAAAAACATATCATAACACTATAGGTTTAAATGGTCTGGTTATTTTGTAAAGACAAAGTTGAAAATCAAATAATATATTAAAATATGCCACGTTTATACTATCCTCTTTTCCAGTCATCAGTCACCAGAAGAAAGGGCAAGTGATAGCATTTTATATTTGTGTGAGTAAATTTTCATGACAGTTTTGCAAAGCTGACTTATAGTCACATAAATATTACGTTGAACTATTCACACATGCTAAAACTGCCTTGAGCTATTTAATGCATTTATAGCTGTTATAATCCTTCTCTCTTATATTTATTATGACTCCAAGAAAGTAGTAGAAATGTTTGATGGTAGAATAGAATATTAAGAATATTTTCCCTAGGAAATCTTGGGTCAAAATATACGTTTCAAACACTGCCTCTACTTTGATGTTCATAACAAGAAAGAAGAAAACCAAGCAAATTATGTTTTCAGCCATTTTCTCTTTTTATTACATTAGAATGGCTTGACTAAATCTAATCTTATTTTATGTTACCTTATTTTACCCTAATCTTACACCACTTAGAAAATCTGTATATTGACAAATTTTCCATCTGTCAATTATATACAATGAAAATATAATTACATATAATACGCCAATACATGACAACATTCTAGGTTCCTGTGATGAACTTACTGCCTATGAAGGCCAACACCAGCTAAGGAACTAGCACTGTGATTTTACATTGTTGTGTATATAATAATAGTAATAGTAAGAAAGTAACAGACAGCAAGTGCCATATCTGCAAAGAAGCTGAAGAAACAGAAGACATCTGGTTAGCTTCTGCAAGCACTCGTCACCTCTCGACTCGACTACTGTAATGCTCTCTACATGGGGCTTCCCTTGAGGTGCACCCGAAAGCTGCAGCTAGTCCAGAACGCAGCCGCGCGGGTGATTACGGGAGCGCCTAGACTCTCCCACATAACACCTATCCTGCGCGAGCTGCACTGGCTTCCTGTGGTCTTTCGGGTGCGCTTCAAGGTTTTAACGACCATCTTTAAAGCGCACCATGGCTCGGGGCCTAGTTATATGCGAGACCGCCTCCTGCCCCATACATCCCTCAGACCGATATGCTCCCACAGAGAGGGCCTCCTCAGGGTGCGTCGGTTGGACAATGCCGACTGGCGACACCCAGGGGGAGAGCCTTCTCTGTGGCGGGCCCAGCCCTCTGGAACGACTTACTCCCTGAACTCCGCACCATCTCCGACCTCCGCCTCTTCCACAAGTGTCTGAAGACACATCTATTTCATCTAGCCGGCCTAGCGTAACCTCCATACTGACTATTAGATAGTTTTTAAACTTGGGATTTTAATTCGGTTTTTAGCGCAGGGTTTATTTATTAGAATAAGTATTTTAAATTTCATATATTTTATATATTTTGTATGTATTTTAACATCCCTGTGCGCCGCCCTGGGTCCTAACAAAGAGAAGGGCGGGGTATAAATTTAATTTAAAAAAAAAGAATACTGTGAGATTCAGGCTGAGTATAAAGTTGAGGAGAAACATATAAGTCATTATTTAAGTCATTATCCAGAGATGAACATCCAAGTTCACACTGATTATCATAGAAAGGAAATTGTATGTATAATTAGATGGGGAAATGAAGAATATATTGCTACGCTAAAGTGTTTATATGGTTAGATCTCAATTCCACTTTTATAATGCCATCCTCAGCTTTTTTTCTTAATATATTATAATTTGTATTCACACTCACTGTCAGAATTATGTTTCCTAAGGCTAAAATCAAGGAGCTGTATTTTATTATTCAATTGTAAATCTGAAATTCTATACTTGCAGTGACACAAAATCTTAAAGGATAAGACCAATCAGACAATTTTACCTTTGATAAGTGATAATTCTAATTCATACCCTTCTGCCTTTGCATCTCTGCAAGCAATACCAAATTATTACTATTTTTTCCTCTCACCTTATGCTTCTCTTATGTAATTTTAATTTTTAAAGTAGCACTGAACTTCTTCTTGTGCCATATCCATCATTGGACGTTGGTGATCCTATTTTTATCAACAGCCGCACAAAAAAGGGCTGCTGAGGTTTGTCCAAACCAGTTTCTTAGATTTTGAAACCATGATGTTCTTCTGCTCATTTTCCTTCAATTTTTCCCTGGAGGATTAAGTGAAGTATTCTGCATTTTTCTGACAGTTGCATCACATGTCCAATATTCTACCTTTCACTTTGTTATGGTTTTAATGATTTCCCTTGTCTTTCCCAGGTGGCTTATTACCTTCTCATTTCTGATTTTGTCAACCCAGCTTATCCGCCTGTAAATCCACTGAACTGAAAAACTGGAAACGAACCCTTCCAGTAACCATTATACAATATGTTCAACTTACTTTTGAATTTAGATTTCCCATTTTTCAAGACTTGTTGTAAACATTATGCCACATTACTTCCTAATGCTGATTTGAAGCCAGAGGAGTTTTCTTTGGTACAGGGACTTGGTAAAATTTCCATTGTTTCTCCTTTGTATCTTTATGCTATATATTCCTCTGAAAAGACCCCTTGTGAATGTCATAATTTTCCTGTCTATGAGGAAGTGTTTTATGCACTATGGATGTTGTTTCCTCCATTACAATGAAAATATTTTGCAAAATTTTAATTTCTTTTGAAAAGTCATGTCTTTATCTCATGATAGATATGTCATACTATATCTCTTTCCTATGATTCTTATAGTGACATGCCATAAGTGACATGCTACTGTGTTTCCCTGAAAATAAGACTGGGACTTTTCTTTTGACCCCCCCCCCCGAAATAAGTACTTTGTCTTATTCTTGGGGAGGTCTTATTATTTTTGAGGTGCAAGAGGCAGTGAATGTGGTCACCTCATGGCTGCTGCTGTGTTGCAATATTTTTGGGGAAGGCTTATTTTCAGGGGAGGATTTAGTTTAGCGCATGTGCTCAAAAGCCCGATTGGGCTTATTATCCATGGAGGTCTTATTTTCAGAAAAACAAGGTATCATATGATGTGACACATTGCATCAGGTGATACGCAAAATATGACTTATTTTTTTTCAACACAA
Source organism: Rhabdophis nuchalis (assembly GCA_039707465.1). Classification (NCBI taxonomy): domain Eukaryota; kingdom Metazoa; phylum Chordata; class Lepidosauria; order Squamata; family Natricidae; genus Rhabdophis; species Rhabdophis nuchalis. Next base: position 34,970,226 of record CM077648.1, read on the forward strand.
AACAGATATTATTGATTGAATTGCTTTATTCTGATAAACTGAGTCTCATTGTAGAGGAAATATTGCCTAGTGGTTTCTTGCTTTCTAGTTTTGTTTTTATTTCATCATCATCATCATCATCATCATCATCATCATAATAATAATAATAATAATGTTGAATTTATTGACCTTTCCCTCTCCCCACAGGGACTCGGGGCGGTGCACAGGGAAAATAAAAGCAATAAATATATAAAATACATACAAATTTAAAACAAATTAAACTTATCCCTGTGCTAAAATTCCTTAACTAAAAATCCCCACTAAATATATACATTTAAATATATACATTTAAAAACCCATAGAGAGAGAGACTACCCTAGGCCGGCCAGGCGGAAAAGATGAGTCTTCAATTTCAGGCGGAAGGAGCGGAGGTCCGTGGTCGTTCTAATATCGGGGGGAAGGTCGTTCCAGAGGGCCGGGCCCGCCACAGAGAGAGCCCTTCCCCTGGGCGTCGCCCGCTGACAAAGTCTAGTGGACGGCACCCGGAGAAGTCCCTCTCTGTGGGAGCGAATCGGCCATGAGGATGTGTGAGGCAGGATCCGATCCCGCAGATAGCTAGGTCATTTACTGAGTTTTGTTTTCAACATCCAAGGCTTTTATAACAAATAATACATTGTTTTTGCTTGCAAAAGTGGTCAGTTTTAAAATATATAATATGTATAGGTAAAGAATAAGTGTGCGCTGGCATAAAAGTTAATTAATGGACTAGAAATTGGTACCTTGAAAATTAGGGTTGCTCATAGACAAAAACAGAAATATTCTTATTGGGTATATTACCAGAACAGTATAACAAAGGGAAACATACTTAATTTTACATGTATTAATAGCAGCAAAAATTGTGTTTGCACAACAATGGAAAAATGAAGACATCCCCACACATGAAAGTGTAATAAAAAAAATGTTAGAATGTGCTGGGAGGGATAGTTTAATACCTATAGAAAAGAAAAGAAAAGAAAAGGAAGAAACAAAATATTTTTTAACATGGGACTTATTTTACCGATGGTTAACTAACAGAAACAGAGGTTAGAATCTAAAAAGACCAAAAAGAAAAAAAAATATTGAAAATTTTGTAAGATGGAAATACTAATTGTATTACTACTTTGCAATTAATATTGCTATGTTTATTATGATTACTATTATTATCAATGTTCTATCTCTGCTTAAAACTAACTGTGCCCAGACAACAGGCTGTTCAGATAGATATGGGATATTTTTTATGTGTATAAAAATGTATCAATAAAACATATATTAAAAAAGAAAGTGGTGTTGCTGATATCAGGAGGACTTATGAGAATTATCATGCTTGTTCACTTTGATAGAATGTTGGAGATTTTTTAAAAAGGAACAAAAATTCTGGAAAGAAAGTTCTGAGGTTAAAAAAAAAAGAAACAGTTTTAATCCATATTAAATAATTTTAACTTTCCCAGAAGCTAAACCATTCATTCATATAAAAATATATCCTGGAAAGAGACAATGACAGACCACTTCCTGTATTATTGCGAAGAAAAAACAAGCATATGGCCATGAACTTACCAGAAGTTGAGTGCAATTCAATGTCTATCTTATCTTTACCTCATATGTGCCTAACAACATCCCATAATAAATACTTCCATAAAAAATTGTATATAGTTTGTACATAGGTTTGTCTCTTTTCTTTATGACCTCAGTGTGCTACATAAAAATGTAGGAGGATATAAAAAAAACCTCCAAGGATGAATGTAGAAAAGCTTCAGGATGTTGTTTGTAAACATAATATATCCAAAACTAAAAAACCCTAAACCATAATTGAAAATTTTAATTTTTAGTTAACTTTATCACCGCTTCGTGGTTGTGGTGCATTGTTATGCATAATAATTTATTTATTTTATTTATTTTCTTAAATTTCTAGACCGCCCCCTCTCCACGAAGGGACTCGGGGCGGTGTACAGGAAAAATTAAAACATCTAAAACACATAACAATACATACATAATTAAAATCGAATAAATAACCCTGTACAAAATTTATAAAACGTTAAAACTATATCCCATTAAAATCAAATAAAACAATTTAAATTACAGACTGGGGAGAGAAGCATAAATTAAATTACAGACTGGGGAGAGAAGCCAGCCTGATGGAACAAATGGGTCTTAACTTTTTGGCGGAAGGAGCGGAGGTCCGTGGTAGTTCTAATATTGGGGGGTAGGTCGTTCCAAAGGGTCGGGCCCATCACAGAGAAGGCCCTTCCCCTGGGCGTCGCCCGCTGGCATTGCCTAGTGGATGGCACCCGGAGAAGTCCCTCTCTGTGGGAGCGAATCGGCCGCAGGGATGTATGGGGCAGGATACAATCCTGCAAATAACTAGGTCCTGTGCCATGGAGCGCTTTAAAGATGGTGACCAACACCTTGAAACGCACCCAAAAGGCCACAGGCAGCCAGTGCAGCTCGTGCAGGAGCGGTGTTACGTGGGAGTACCTGGTGGCTCCCAAAACTGCCCACACGGCCGCGTTCTGTACCAGCTGTAGCCTTCGGGTGCACCTCAAGGGGAGCCCCATGTAGAGAGCATTACAGTAGTCTAGACGGGACATCTACAATTAAAGGATACATTTTTCTCCTACCTTTTTTCATAATAATTCAGAGTAAGTTAGATTTTCCACAAATATTTGCCCACATTGGGATACTATGAACCAAACTATCTGTAATACAGTTATATTTTCAAGTATTATTATTGCTGCTATTGTTATTTAAGATTTAATCTTAAATTTGATTCATAGTCTAGGATTTTACAGTCTGGTAAAAACTTAAGAGTTCAAGTCCTAACCAAAGACCTAATAGCTATTAAGATAGCATTTGAGTATATAAGCAGTTCCAGGTAGGGTGGAGTAGCTGTTGGGTGGTTTTTGGGTTTTTTTCAAAGTCAGGATATTCTGATCTCATAAGTTCCAAATTTTCATGAATCTAGGAAGCCCTTTGGGTATTGCTTCAAGGGTTCCTATTACTATTGGTAGATCCATTAATTTCTTCCTCCATAATTCAAATTCAATTTGCAATTCATTATATTTTGTTACTTTTTTCTAGCTGTTTCACTTCTTGCTGTACATCACCTGGTATTGCAATATCAATGAACCAGACTTTTTTCTTTTCCACAATAGTCAGGCGTGTTATGGGCCAGATGTCTGTCCGTTTGGATATGAAAGTCCCACAGGATCCTGACTTCCTCATTTTCAAGAACTTTGGAAACAACAACAGCATTTATTAGAGCTATCCTACTTCAAAAGACTCTGGGTAGTTCACAACTTCCAAAATACAATTAAAATAATTTAAAACAACAACAACAACAACAACAATACAATAAACAGAAGTTCAAGGACCAAATTCTTGCTTTAGGATATGATTTCAGATATGTTCTGTTGCTTGTTCTAATGCACATGGCCCTCAGAAATCCATTTGAAAATTATTGCATGCTGAAGATAAATACATTGTGTGGTTCAACTTCCAGGCATTAACTTAATTATTATTGTTAGGAATCAGAGAATATATGTAGAGAGTTTAAATATTTTAAGATGCAGGTCTGAAATTATTTTCTACTTTGAATTAGTCACTTGACACTCTTTTAAAAGGTGACAAATTCAATTCCAACAATGGAATTATTACCTGACTTTTAAAAGAACCTTAACATATGCTCAGTTATAAGAAATGGAAAAAAGGAAATAAATTGTACTACCAGATTTTAAAATAACAAATTGTATTTTTATATTTTAAAACAAAATAAAACAGCAGAGCAACACAAATGAGTGCTCTTGAGCTAATGGAATTATCTGTGAGTTTTCTGTATCCAACTTGGAAAAGACACTAATTCCTTGGTTTGCTTTTTTTGGAGCACTAAAGCCTGAATTGATATAATTATTGGCTTGGGTTGTTAGTGATTTAGGCCAGATGGCTATATGTTTTTAAAGTCCCAGTTGCTTGAATTAGGTTTTTCGGTCTGCCTATAGAGTTTGAGGATCTGAACTTTGAAAAGACTGCAAACTTGTAAAACAGTATTATTCATGGGGGGCACAGTGTTCATCTGTGTGACTCACTACTAAATACATTCATTATAGCCATGTCTATTCTATGCAATTTGATACACAACACTGGTTTCTGAAAAAAAGAAGAGACAATAGCATATAAACTGCTTTTGAATCCTTAAAAAGGAGAGTTCACACTGAGACTCTTCTGCTTTCTTTATTGGAAGAAGGTTCATAGTGACTTGGTTGAATTTTGATGAGAACAACAGCCCCGGAGGTAGAGGGGGCAGAGAAACAACCAAAGTTTTACAATTATATCTAGACTATTGTTTGCAAAATTTAGAATGACTTAGGAAGGAAGGAAGGAAGGGAGGGAGGAAGGGAGGGAGAGAGGGAGGGAGGGAGGGAGAGGGAAGGAGAAGGAAATAGCATATATCTGAAATAAAATACATAGAAAAAGAGAAATAGAAAAAATACTTTGTAATCTTGGAAAATAATATTCATTCATTCATTCATACATTCCCAATGCAGAATCAATCTCTGTAATTATATTTCTAATATTTAAAATTAGCATTCCCACCTATTCCATATATTAAGGGTAGAAATCTAGCAGATCATCATCTCAGTATTTACTGAGATGGTTATATCATGTCTATATCATGGTTATATCATGTGTAGCAGAGACTGGCAATTTTGTATATGTTTGTAGGTGTCATTGTGTGTCTATATATATTTGTACTTTGAAAAAATAGATATATTTTTTCCTGCACATACTCAAAGGTATAACCCCCATTTTCACTACCTGGTACCCTCCAACAATGCTGTCTGAAGTCCGATCAATAGAGAACCACTAGAACAAATTCAAGTAGAGTGGTTTTGGGCTGAAGGTCTATTTGGGTCTCTGTAATTGTTGTCCAGCATTTTAACCATTATACATAATATGTAATATTTGTTCTTGGCAGGTGCATGTGAGAGTATAAACATTCATGCATTGGGTTACCTATTGTTTGAAAGGGGAAAAATAATATCTGTGTGAAGCTCAAGAAGTAGTGTCACAAGATCAGGGATGGAAATCTGATTGGATGGAAAAACAGTGTAATGGAAAAACAGATGGAGAAATGTGGCATGATTTTTAAATCAGGTCTGCAAAAATATTGATGATCCCTAGATGGCCACACAGTCATACAGAATACTGTAATTTTCTGCAGCCATCTAGAGGCTGCTCATATTTTTGCACCTCTGATCTGATAGCCCTATTGTTCTTAATAGTAAGAACCACATGTAAATATCAGAGGATAGGTTTGATTATCACCCACACCTCTGTTGATCAAGCAATATTATAGGCAGATGTTTACAACTGCAAGACAGTTTAAAAAATCCATGTGCCAATGGCACTATATTTATGAATGGCAAATGCCATTTCAAAATAGTGACTGTCATTCAAAATGACAATACATAATTATCATGTGTTTTTTTAAATCTCTGCTTCTATTAATGGAGAATTTTGTCTTGTCCCAACTCCCAAATCCTGAAAGTGTGCTAGAAACATTAGATAAGCTAAACTGCAGAATTACTAGGACACCAACTTTAAAAAATAGGAGGCAATCAAAGATGGTCATGTGGCCAGCATGACACAATGTCAAAGGCGCATGGAACGCTGTTACCTTCCCACCAAAGGTGGCTCTATTTTTCTACTTGCATTTTTATGTGCTTTTGAACTGGTAGATTGTAGAAGCAGGGACAAGTAAAGCGAGCACACCCCGTTAGGCGACGCTAGGGACTTGAACCACCGACTACTGACCGTTCTGATCGACAAGCTCTGCATCTTAGCCACTGAGCCACCATGCCCCCCCCCCATATATTGCGAAGGTAATTAAAGTAGCACAACTTAAGCAGATAAGCCTGAAGCCCACACCTGAACTCATAACAATTTCAGTTCATATATATATATTTACGGTCACAGACCAAAAAATTTCAGTTCATAAGTACATAACTAACAGATGACAATTAATTATTCAGTCAAGAATCAGTTTGATTAAGTGGACATGGAAATCTTGTTCTCCCATTACATCAAATACATTCTGTGATGTATCCCATCTGCTTCATTCATAAATAGTTAAGCCACAGTAGTGTATGAAGAGATGGATTTCAATTTATACTTATAAATGAGTTCAACAATTATTTCAAGTATGGTTTTCCACATATGCATTGTAGATTTTGGGCTAATGCCCAATAAAATATTCCTGTTTTGGGAACATTTGTTTTAGTATTCTATTTTTAAAAGTTATAGTATTAATTTCAGCTTCAAAACACTTCAAGTAGCTTCACAGGACAAAATCTGAAATATAATTAGCAATCTGCAAAATAAAGGGACAAGTAAAGCTTTAATTAATTAACAAGTAAAGCTTTAATTATTAAAAGTTGGGAAGAATCAAAAGATAATAATCTGGTACAAATATATTTATTTTCAGGTATCTCCAGACATAGTATCTCCACAGAGAGGCATCTGCCATAGGTCATCATTTTCTGCCAAAATTTTCAGGTGCAAATATTTGTAAGATTTCAAGGAAATAGTTTTTTAAAACATTGATTCACATTCAACATGGAAATGCCAATTGATTTATAGTTCAGAGTTCAAGCAGTAATATGGTTAAACAAACTGGAACCCAATTAAGATTTTAATTTCTGATTGGTAATCATTATTTAGCATAAATAATAATGTTGAACTTATGTGGAAGCTCATGGGCCTTATCTTCTTCCACTGATTCATTTCTGCATGAGCCAAGTCATTCCTAAATTCCTCTAATTCATTGAAGAGATATTGCCAGAATTTTCTTAATTGTTCATTCCTGCATATAACTATCAACGTAACTATAAAAAAGAGGATACATAAGCTATAAAATATCTATACAGTCGGGAACAGAAGAAGCTTATTCTGAGATTATTATTCCAATGCTGAGGTTTCTACTGTATCCTGTCAATGCTGTTTAATAGACATTTTCCAGTGTTTCAGACTAGAGTTTTTCCAATCCTATCTGGAGATAGGAATGGAACATGGGATTTTCCACACTGAATGTACGTGCTCTACTCAACTCAGTAGACTGATCTGTGTGCATCCCCAAATGCAACCTCACTCACCAATAGTTTTCTTGTTTCCAAGATGTGCTGGGATTACCACTATGGACCCAAACTCTGACCCTTGTCATGTCTCAAAATGAAAACAGAGTTTGGCATGGGTTGAGGATCAGAACTTCAAAGTCAGATGCCATTACAGAGCACACTGGAAACTAAAGCTAAGTTTGTAACCAAGTTTGAAATTATCTCAATTAATCTATATCATCAGTCCATGATGATATCCTGGCTAGGCATTATGATAGCCTTAGTCTATATACTGGCTAGCAAAGCTACCAAAAAAATTCTTAAAGAATTATAAGAAATGACATTTGGTTCCAGGGAAACAAAAGAGAATTTGTGGAGCTGTAGTGTGGTGCAGTGATTAAGTTGTTTAACTAGAATTGAGGAGACCCATATTCAGGTCTACCTGTGCTGGAGATTTTAAGCTAGTAATTCAGGACAGTACCTCAGATTATGAGTAAGAACCATGGTACTGCAGGCTACTTCTGCGAACTGTTGATTGCCCGCAGTCTTGCAGGTTCAAGTCCCACCAGCTAAGGGTTGAATCAGCCTTCCATTCTTCCACGGTCAGTAAAACCGCTTAGGGAGGGCTGTAAAAGCACTGCAAAGCGGTATATAAATCTAAGTGCTATTGCTAGTATGTTGTAGGGCAGTGATGGCAAACTTTTTTGATACCGAGTACCCAAATGGGAACGCACATGCACGTGTGTGCATATGCACACATGTGCGTATCAGAGCACCAGAGCACTAGAAACCCAAAGATCAGCTGGCCGGTGCACATGTGCATGCCAGCCTGCTGGTTTTGGGTTTCTGGCATGTGTATGCACGCTACCCAGCTGGTCTTCATGCACGTCAGAGAATCAGAAACCCAAAGACTAGCTTGCCTGTACATGCATGCCAATTTTTTGGCCATTTTTGGCTGTTTTTTCGGCTGGTTTTTTTTGGCTGTTTCAGGCTATTTTAGGGCTGATTGGCTCCAAAAAATGGCCTAGAAAACAGCCTGTTTTCAGGCGGTTTTCTGGTGCTCTGGCGCCCATGAAGACCAGCTGGCCAGCGCGCATATGTGCAATGGAAACCAGAAGAGCATCTGGTGATGGTGCATGTGTCCATAAAGAGAGCTCTGCAAGACACCTCTGGCACACATGTCATAGGTTTGCCATTACGGTTTTAGGGGCAAAAATGAGCAGAAGGAGTGCTATGAACACCATACCGAGTTCCTGAAGGAAAAGAAGCATATCATTCTAGCAAATACATAAATAAAATAATAAAACAAAATAAAATTAATTGTCCATTGGAGAATGCTGGCCTGTTTTTCTAATATCCTATCCCAAATATATTTTAAACTGATTTCACATATGGGCCAAATGGTTTAGCATGCCTCATTAAGTCAAAGACAAAGGCTGCTTTTAAAACGAAGGGAAACCTTCTGAAGTTGCAAGGTCTGTATTATAGTAAGAAGAAAGAAAAGGCTTTTGTGGAAGATAACATACCTACAAAGCAATGTCAAATAGAAGAGAATGTATGAAGCTAAGGGCTGAAATGCTGGGCTCTTGTTTTCTTTGGCAGGCATTTCATTACCATTTTTGCTTTGAAACATTTGCAAGGAAGCACCCAAGCTCAGAGCCCCTCCACCAAGAGCCCAACAATGTCAAATGCTACACAGCCATTTTCTGAAACTAGGAGAAGAAAACTATGGATAGATTTTTCTTGACAGTAAAATGAAGGGAAGCGTAAGATTAAAAACCAAATTCTCTTGTGGGCAAAACATTTTAAGTAAAAATCTAAAGGATCAATTTCTTGAAAGCAGCCAAAGGAATAAGGGGGGGGACAAATTCTTGATTAAGCAAATTTACTCAAAAGCCTTGGCTTGTCTTTTAACCAAACTCTAAAGCAGGGGTCCCCAACCTTTTTTGCACCAGGGACCGGTTTCATTTTAAAGAAAATTTTGCAGACTGGCTGCGTGTGTGGCACAGCAGTCATGTGACTGGGTGGGCGTGGCCAACTTGGAAAATGTAAAACTCACTTAACAATGGTCTTGGTTAACAACCAAACTTTTGGGCTCAATTGTGGTCATACGTTCTTTCTTTCTTTCTTTCTTTCTTTCTTTCTTTCTTTCTTTCTTTCTTTCTTTCTTTCTTTCTCTCTCTCTCTCTCTCTTTCTCTTTCTTTCTTTATTTCTCTGTCTCTTTCTTGCTTTCTTGCTTTCTTTCTCTTTCTTTCTCTCTCTCTCTTTATTTCTTTCTTTCTCTTTCTTTCTTTTTCTCTTTCTCTTTCTTTCCCTCTTTCCCCCCTCTCTCTTTCCCTATTTCTCTTTCTCTCTCTCTTTCTTTCTCTTTCTTTCTTTTTCTCTTTCTTTCCCTCTTTCCCCCCCTCTCTCTTTCCCTATTTCTCTTTCTCTCTCTCTCTTTCTTTCTCTTTCTTTCTTTTTCTCTTTCTCTCTCTCTCTCATTCTTTGGGAAAGCTTTCTCTCTCTTTTTTCTCTTTCTTTCCTTTCTGTCTCTCTTTCTTTTTTCACTCTTTCTCTCTGTCTGTCTGTCTTTCTTTCTCTCTTTCTTTCTCTCTCTCCCACTTTCTTTTTCTTTCTTTCTCTTTTTCTTTCTCTCTCTCTGTCTCTCTCTCCTTTGTTTGCCCATCTGTCACTCTATGTGTGTGTGTGTGTGTGTGTGTGTGTGTGTGTCTGTCTGTCTCGCATTCAGGCACTTAAATTACTCATTCTGTGTCTCTGTCTATCTTTCTCTCCCTCCCTCCCACTCTGTCTCTCTGTGTGTGTCTGTCACTCTCTGATTCCCCCCTCCCTCCCTGTCTCTCTCTGTGTCTGTGCCTCTCTCTGTCTGTCTGTCTCCCCCCCCCCCCCCCCAAGCCTCCTCAGCTCCTAGAAGTAGCCTGGCCGGCCCACCAGCCCGTTGGCTGTACTTACTCGTTCGCTCTCTCACCCATCCATCGGACGAAGGAACCTGGCGTCGGGTGGGTGAGCAAGTGAGCGAGCGAGCAACCGCGGCCGGCGGGCCAGCGGGCCAGCGGATTGTTGGGCATTGCCACAGCAACTTTCCTTACTCGCCCGCCGGCCAGTCGGCCACAGTTACTCACTCACTCGCTCACCCACCGGACGCCAGGTTCCTTCGTCCGGTGGGTAGGTGAGCCAGCGAGTAACCGCAGCCGGCGGGCAGGCAGGTTGTTGGGCGCTGCCGCAGCAAGTTTCCTTGCCCGCCCGCGCTTGCTGGCTCGCTCGCTCACCCACCCACCGGACGAAGGAACCTGGCGTCCCCGTCCCCGCCGGCACCGGCCCGCGGCCCGGGGACCCCTGCTCTAAAGGGTTATTATCCCTATGCCAGGATATTAATGAAAGTGCTCGTTCCAATGACAAAGAAAGACGCCCATCCCAACCGAAATTTTCATAAAAAACTGGAGAACATGAAGTTGATTTTAAGACATTCTCCAGCAATTTGTTTCCTTTTGTGGTAGTGGGAGGGTCGGGGAGAGGAAGGTGGAAGCCGCTCCCACCATCCTCCTCCCTCTTTTTGGGGTCTATGAGCATGTGTGACTTCACTGTCCTTTGATTTGGAAGCAAGCTGATTGGCTGGAAGCGATTCAACACATCCAGCCGGGCAAAAGCTTTGTCTGAGTTGAAGTGAAGTTCCGCCGATTTTTTTTAGACGGGAGTCAGCAATCTGGGCTTACTTAGTCGCCAGAAGCGGAGGAGAGCGAGCGTTTCAGAGGGTCTCTCCGGCAAGGAACCGCGCAGCCGCGCAGCCTCGGCTCCCTTCCCTTCGACCCTCGGTGAATAATAGCTGCAGCGGAAGGAAGAAGTCTTGATGTGCAAACCTCTCGGACGAGAAGAAGCGGAGGAATCCGAGCCGGCTTGCCTACGGGATGTATATTGGGAGCTCCGGCGCCTCGGTCTCGCTGTAGGCAACTTTTCCTGAGCGGCTGGGACGTGGCATCCGTTTCAGAAGGAAGGTTTGCAAGCGCGGGTCCCCCCCCCCACCCCCCGTTTCCTCCCCTTGCTCCCAAGAACCAAATGGACGTTTGGGTTTGAGGGATCGGGATTTTAAGTTAAGCGAATTGCTTCGTAACTTGTTGGGGCAGAAAGAACCCGGGGAGCCTGTGCCGCGATGCCGCGTTTGGGTCGAAAAATGCACTTTATGCTTCTCTTTGCACTGGCGACCGTCATGTCCTGCTGGGAAGGCGCAGCGGGCAAAAATCTGAAATACAGGATCTACGAGGAGCAGAGGGTCGGCTCGGTCATTGCCCGGCTTTCCGAAGATGTCGCTGACGTTTTGTATAGGTTGCCTAACCCTTCTTCTGTGCGGTTCCGAGCCATGCAGAGGGGGAATTCTCCCTTGTTGCTGGTTCGGGAGGACAACGGAGAGATCAGCATTGGGGCTAAAATTGACCGGGAGCAACTCTGCCAGAAGAACTTAAACTGTTCCATAGAGTTTGACGTGATCACTTTGCCGACTGAACATCTGCAGCTTTTCCATGTCGAGGTCGAGGTGTTGGATATTAATGACAATTCGCCTCAGTTCTCCAGAGCTCTTATTCCGCTTGAAATCTCGGAGAGTGCCGCCGTAGGTACGCGGATTCCTTTGGATAGCGCTTTTGATCCAGATGTTGGAGAAAATTCCCTCTACACGTACTCGCTTTCGGCCAACGATTTCTTTACCGTTGAAGTTAGAACAAGGACAGATGGAGCCAAATATGCAGAGTTGATTGTGGTGCGGGAACTGGACCGGGAGCTGAAATCAAGCTACGAACTCCAACTGACTGCCTCTGATAATGGTGTGCCTCAGAGAAGTGGATCATCTCTCCTGAAAATAAGCATTTCAGATTCTAATGACAATAGTCCCATTTTTGAACAACAGACATACATTATTCAACTTTTAGAAAATTCACATGTTGGCACATTACTTATTGACCTCAATGCCACTGATCCAGATGAAGGTGCTAATGGCAAAGTTGTCTACTCCTTTAGTAGTCACGTGTCCCCCAAAATTATAGAGACTTTTAAAATGGACTCGGAAAGGGGTCAACTAACTCTTCTCAAACCAGTGGATTATGAGACCACCAAATCCTATGAAATTGATGCTCAGGCACAAGATTTGGGTCCAAATTCAATCCCAGCTCACTGCAAAATCATTATTAAGGTTGTTGATGTGAATGACAACAAGCCTGAAATCAATTTAAACCTGATGTCTCTGGGAAAAGAAGAAATTGCCTATATTTCTGAAAAGGCATCCATAGAGACTTTTGTGGCCCTTGTTAGGGTGCAAGACAAAGATTCTGGACTGAATGGAGAAGTGGTTTGCAAGCTTCATGGACATGGGCACTTCAAACTTCAGAAGACCTATGAGAATAACTATTTAATATTAACAAATACTACTTTGGATCGAGAAAAGCGATCTGAGTATAGCCTGACAGTCATAGCAGAAGACAAAGGAACTCCAAGTCTTTCTACAGTGAAACATTTTACTGTCCAGATCATTGATGAAAATGACAACCCACCCCAATTTCAAACAAATAGATATGAAATTGTAATCTTGGAAAATAATTCTCCGGGTGCATATATCACCTCTGTTACAGCAACTGATCCAGATCTGGGAGATAATGGGCAGGTGACCTACACTATCTTAGAGACATTGTCTATTTTGGGTAGTTCCATAACTACATATGTGACCATTGATCCCTCTAATGGAGCCATCTATGCACTTAGGACTTTTGATCATGAGGAAGTAAACCAGATAGTCTTTATGGTTCAAGCTAGAGATGGAGGGAGTCAACAGTTGGCTAGCAATACAACAGTGGTACTAACTATTATTGATGAAAATGATAATGCTCCTTTGATTGTGGGGCCTGCACTGCACAACAATACAGCAGAGATTTCAATCCCTAAGGAAGTTGACAGTAACTATTGTATCACTAGGATAAGAGCCATAGATAGAGACTCAGGGGTTAATGCAGAGCTAAGCTGCTCATTAGCAACTAGTAGTGAAGAAGGCCTCTTTGTGATGGATCCACAGACATGTGACATTTGTTTTAATGCTAGTATTGAATCTGTTATATCAACAGAATGGGAACTTACAGTGGTTGTTAGGGACAAAGGAAGCCCTCAACTGAGTACCAAAGCACTTCTGAAATGCAGTGTTGTTAAAAATATTTATCAACTTTCATCTACAGAAGCAACATACCCAAGCCAACCTCCTCTAGATATTTCCATGATCACAATAATATCCTTAGGAGCAATATGTGCAGTTTTGTTGGTGGTCATGGTCGTCTTTGCTACAATGTGTAATCGTGAGAAGAAAGACACCCGGTCTTACAACTGTCGTGTTGCAGAATCCACATACCAGCATCATCCTAAAAGGCCATCAAGGCAAATTCACAAAGGGGACATTACATTAGTGCCTACCATTAATGGTACTTTACCAATCAGATCCCACCACAAAGCTTCACCTTCATCATCTCCAACCCTGGAAAGAGGGCAAATGAGCAGTCGACAAAGCCATCACAGTCATCAGTCTTTAAATAGTCTGGTGACCATCTCATCAAATCATGTACCTGAGAATTTCTCTCTTGAGCTCACTCATGCTACTCCTGCTGTTGAGGTAAGATCATACAGTTTGCTTTAATTAAAAGTCGTTCACATAAATAAGCAAATCTTATGTCTATTTAGTATAATAAATTACAATATATAATTTCAGTTATTATATATGATGACAGTACACACCTGTATTTACTATATGTATCCAGAAATTCACTGGGAATATACATTCATTGCAGGTGTGTACACACACACACACACACACACACACACACACGGTATTGGTTGGATAACATTTTCATTTCTTATTACACTACTTGGATAATAATATAACAATATCATGGAATACCAGTTGTGAGTATCATTTTAATTTCTGTACAAATCATAAAAGCCACGAATAATAGGGTAGCTAGATCTTGCTATTCTTGCTGTCCAAATTCCAGATGAGCACTAGATGGGAGCAAAGCACATCATTTTGTTGTACCTAGTGGTGATCCAGAGTTTTGCAATCTATATCTATTACCTTAATTTGTAGTAATTAGTGCAATATTAATTAAATTGATTAAAATTTAGTTACTATTGATATGATATTAACTGAATTTAATAGCCTACCAGTAACATTACTTGAGTTAATTAAATATATTTTAGAATTAGTCCTTAGAAATCATTCCAGGATGTAAAAATCACATGTTCTTCTATGCTTCAGTATTTCAATATACTTCTAATGTATATGAATATTTAAAGGGGACAAAAGAATGAAGAAATATATTACTAACACTAATGAAGTTTTAACTACATCTGTTCTAACAGCTTGTGTCAACTGTGCATGCAAATTTTTAATGAATGTGTTTAAGGCCTTTGAGCCATAGCTCAGAGCAGTTAAATGTAGCTAATTTTTCACTGACTTCAATGGAATTAAAACTATTTCGAACCAAACACTTGAATTTAACTAGCTTAAGGTTCAGAGTTAAGATTTTTATATGCTTTGGATCATGAGGCTAAGGTACAAGACTAAAGTATATTTAATACACTAAGATATTTATAACTGTCTTTTATATTGGAGTAAATTCTGTTTCTTTCTTCTGACAGATTATTTTAACAGACAGTTTTATGGGTTTTTTTTTAAAGTGATTAATATACCTAGATTTTCTTTGACAGTTATATGGATAACCTTTGCAAAGATTATTTTTTCCCTTTCTGTTATGTGTTTCATAACAGGTATCTCAGCTTCTCTCCATGCTTCATCAAGGCCAATATCAGCCAAGGCCAAGTTTTCGAGGAAACAAGTATTCCAGAAGCTACAGGTAAGGATTTTCTTTGGTCAAAGTTCAGAGTAGCATTATCAGAGGGTGTAGGCTTAGGTCATGAGCTAGTGAAGCTCAGTTCAATCAACATGTCTCTTTTGTTTATCACAGATATGCCCTTCAAGATATGGATAAGTTCAGCCTGAAAGACAGTGGCCGTGGTGACAGTGAAGCAGGAGACAGTGATTATGATTTAGGGAGAGATTCTCCTATTGACAGACTTCTTGGAGAAGGATTCAGTGATCTTTTTCTTACAGATGGGAGAATTCCTGCAGGTAAAAATTCAGTGAAAATTAAACAGCTTATTTTCAGCATTCTCAGACAATAATACATAGACAAATTTGTACTGGTAAACTCTTATCTTCTTTTTCCCTTTGTACTGAACAACACCTAGAACTTTCTCAAGATCTTAAAAGCAATAAATATTTGCCATATGAAGGCTTAAAAGTTTGTCTAAAACTTAATAGTCACAACTCTCTGGAATATATTTCTATCCCTTGAACTCTCTCTTCAAATTTCCCTAAAATGAATTGAATCCCCCAAAGTGTAAGACACTATCAAATGTTAATGGCAAATAGATATTGTTTGCTGTTAATGTTAACGACAAGTAGTTTACCACAATGCTTGGACTACAACACTGTTTTAATCACAGTACTGACTACTAAATCACAAGTAAGGAATTCATGTCTATGCTTGGCTTTCTGGCCTCCTTCTCTGATCTTGGCCCACTTCAGGATGTTCTTTTACTGGGTGTGGCCAAAATATTTGGCTTTTTGGGGAAAGCTGGAGTTTTGGAATGTTAAATACATTTTACTTCTCAAATTCCTTGCCTGTGACAAAGTGAACATCCCTATGACAATTTGAGGCAAAATAAAAATAAGAAGGGATTGCAAATTAATATCTCAGTTGTAAAAGAAACCACCATTAGAGCTATAAACCTTACAATGGGAATCATGTTACTTTGCTTTCAAAGTGAGTATAAACCATTCTTGATAGATTAAAGACCCTGCCTTAAATTAGGCATGCATTGGTTAATTAGTTATTGTTACTAAATTGGATGGGTATTAAGTAGCTTACTTATGAATGTTTTGGTTCATAGAGACCACATTAAAGGTTACAAATGTATACAGGGTTATATCATGATAATTTTTTACTGTATATTTTAAGAACACTAAATATTTTGGTAGGCTCTCGGGTAAAATATAATATTATCCAACTAAGATATTGATACTAATAAGGGAGCCATTTCTTATAGCTATATTTTTGTTTCATCTTGCAGATATTATACGTATTTAAATCTAGTGGTAAAGCTTATTGTTAGTGTAGCTATTTGTATTCATACTAATACCATGCTCTTCTTCAAATGTTAGCTTTCAAATGTGAGGGCATAAGGCCATCATTATAGGCTTGCTGGTTCATACCAATGTCTACCTTAGTACAGCATCTGTTTCTCATAGCTAGATTCACAAGTCAGGTGCTTACAAGCAGGAGATAGGCACATGCAGCTTTTCTACTATTGTTCCTCTGCAACTGCATGGGGAATACGGATTCCAGTCCAGACCTAATGATAAATCTTTAAGACTGACAACACATGATGGACCTATCTTCCATAAATCTGTTGTTGTTGTTGTTGTTAGTTGTGATGTCATGTCTGACCTATCATGACCCTATGGACAATGTTCTTTCAGGCCTTCATGTTCTCTACCATCCTCTGGAGCCCATTTAAGCTCACACCTACTGCTTCAGTAACTTCATCCAGCCACCTCATTCTCTGTTGTCCCCTTCTTCTTTTCCCCTCAATATTTCCCAGCAATTGACTCTTTTCCAGTGTGTCCTTCCTTCTCATTAAGTGTCCAAAGTACTTGAGTTTCATCTTCAGCATCTGGCCTTCTGAAGAGTAGTAAGGATTGATTTCCTCTAGGATTGACTGGTTTAATCGCCTTGCAGTCGAAGGGACTTGCAGGAGTCTTCTCCAGCACCATAGTTCCAGGGACTAAATTCTTTGGTGCTCAGCCTTTCTTATGGTCCAACTTTCATAGCTTTCATAAATTCCATAAATATATCCAACCCCTTTTTCAAATCATTCAAATCACTGGCCCTTGCTGTGTATTATGATAAGTCTAACCAGAATCATGCATTGGAGTTCATAAAGCAAATCTCTGTTTATTTACAGTAGGAAAAAATTGCAATGGTCTGAGTTTTAGTTAAGCATTCATAAATTGGGTAAATGCAGTGTCAAATGCATCCCTTAGCCAAGGTCTAAGCTTCTCTCAATTAAATTTCCATCACGGGTTTGTTCTCACAGGAAGAAATGGAGAAGGGACTGCTACCTTGCACTTTGCACACCTGGAAGAAAGAGTACAATAAGTGCTTATCTTTTACTTTATTTTTTTATTTTTATTTTATCGAATTTATACCCCGCCCTTCTTCTTGTTAGGACCCAGGGCGGCGCACAGGCATTATTAAAAACACAATAAAACAATATACATCGTTAAAAACATATTAAATTATTAAACCCGTGCTAAAAAACCCATTTAAAACCCTGCCTAATTACAATTTATACATAAAAAGTCAGAAACGGGGGGCTATGCTAGGCCGGCCTGTTGGAATAGAAATGTCTTAAGACGTTGGCGGAAGAGGCGGAGGTCCGGGGGGTAGGTCGTTCCAGAGGGCCGGGCCTGCCACAGAGAAGGCCCTTCCCCTGGGTGTCGCCAACCGGCATTGCCCGGCCGATGGCACCCGGAGAAGACCCTCTCTGTGGGAGCGGATCGGATGAAGGGATGTATGGGGCAGGAGGCGGTCTCGTATATAGCTAGGCCCCAAGCCTTGGAGTGATTTGAAGATGGTCGTCAACACCTTGAAGCGCACTCGAAAGGCCAAAGGCAGCCAGTGCAGCTCGCGCAGGAGAGGTGTTATGTGAGCTTGCCTTGGGGCACCCAAAATCACCCGTGCGGCCGCATTCTGTACTAACTGTAGCTTTCGAGTGCACCTCAAGGGGAGCCCCATGTAGAGAGCGTTACAGTAATCCAGCCGAGATGTCACAAGCGTTTGAGTGACTGTGCGAAGGGCCCCCTGGTCTAGTAAGGGGCACAACTGGCGAATCAGGCATACCTGATAAAATGCCCTCCTAGCCACGGCCGCCACATGGTCCTCCATGGACAGCCGGGAATCCAGGAGGATGCCCAAGTTGTGTGCCCTCTCCACGGGGGCTAGTTGTTCATCCCCAATGGCCAGCGTTGGACTTATCTGGCTGAACCGGGGTGCCGGAAACCACAGCCACTCGGTCTTGGACAGGTTGAGCTTGAGTTTGTTACTACCCATCCAGACCCGTACGGCCTCCAAACACTGGGACAGCACCTCGACAGCATCGTTGGGGTGGTTTGGGGTGGATATGTACAGCTGGGTGTCGTCAGCGTACAGATGGTATTCCACCCCAAAACCACGGATGATCTCGCCCAGCGGCTTCATGTAGGTGTTGAACAGAAGTGGCGAGAGGACCGACCCCTGAGAAACCCCACATGTGAGGGGCCTCGGGGACGACCTCTGCCCTCCTACCAACACCCATTGCGACCGACCAGAGAGATAGGACGAGAACCACCGCAGAACAGTACCTCCCAGCCCCAACCCCCCCAATCGGTGCAATAAGATACCATGGTCGATGGTATCAAAAGCCGCTGAAAGGTCTAATAGGACTAGGATAGAGGAGCAACCTCTATCCCGAGCCCTCCAGAGATCATCAACCAACGTGACCAATGCCATCTCAGTGCTGTGACCGGGTCAGAAGTCGGACTGGCGCGGGTCTAGATAATCAACTTCCTCCAGGTGACGAGGAAACTGTTGAGCCACCACACTCTCTACAACCTTCGCAAGAAAGTGAAGGTTGGAGACCGGACGGTAATTTACCAACAATGCTGGGTCCAGGGAAGGCTTTTTGAGGAGAGGTCTCACCACTGCCTCTTTCAAGGTGGTAGGTAAGAACCCCCTGCTCAAAGATGCATTCACGATGTCCTGGAGTCAGCCTCGTGTCACCTCCCAGGATGCCAGTACAAGCCAGGAGGGACACGGGTCCAATAAACATGTGGTGGCTCTAAGGTTCCTCCGCAACCTGTCCATATCCTCGGTAGTGACAAAGTCAAACTCCTCCCAAGGTGTTATCCAGCACCAAACAAACCGACTGGATCACTTTTAGTGGAGGGCAGCTCATTCCGAATCTGAATGATTTTGTCCTGCAGAAACACTCCAAATTCCTCTGCTTGACCCTGCAAAGGGGCTTCCCAAACAAAGCTTACTAGTAAATTCTAAAACACAGCCATTTAAACTTGTTCTATAAAAATGTATACCAAGCATAATAGCAATAGCAAAAGCACTTACAGTATATACCACTTCATAATTACAAAGTCAACATATTGCCCCCAATAATCTGGATCCTCATTTTACTGACCTCAGAAAGATAGAAGGCTGAGTCAACCTTGAGTTGGTCAGGATCAAACCAATGGCAGTTGGCAGAATTAGCTTGTAATACTACATTTTAATCACTATGCCACCATGATTCAAAACTAGAGCAGTTATTAAAAATTTGAGTACATATTCTGAATTTGATAAGTAATATCCGATAAATGGAGTTCTAGATTCTGTAGATCTAGAATCTAAATCAAACTGGAATGTAACAAAATGATTTATGAAAATTAATGGCAGGAGTTGATGCCACATTGCTCTCTTACTGTCACTAATTAAGAAAAAATCCTTTCACAACTTAGATTCATGAAGTTGATCAAGAACTTTAGTTTTAAGTGTATTAAAAGCTGGGGAATCTTTACAATTAGGCTGTTTTATTCTTTTATGGGTAGCAAAAAGACATTTACAGCAAAAGTTATGATAAAAATATTTGAAATAAGATATAAACAAGCCAGTTAATAATCTTTCATATAATTATAGTACTAAAGTAGCATAAACATGAGCCAATATTTTTCTACTTTAAAATTCCAAATATAATCAAATAAATAATAAAACCCATGATTAGACTGGATTTATACTTTATTTCATTTTAAAGGAAAATTAAATGAAATTTAGCTCTTGTTCTTATCTTCACATAGTTCTTTGGAATATAAATTCAGAATGCCAGCCAAAGGCCAAACTTTTGACAAACTTAAGCCCTACTACTCTAAGATTCAGTGAGAGACTGAAGTACTGATTTATTGAATGTGTTTTTTTAAGCAGAATATACATACATACATACATACATACATACATACATACATACATACATACATACATACGTGTATATTATGCTACATTTGTTCAAACTACCTTTAGACTAAGGTTTTAAACAGACAAGAGTTAACATCTTTGATTGTGCCTGAAATCTTGCCGGTTTTAACATCTGGTTTCATTTTGCTTTCAGCAATGAGATTATGCACAGAGGAATGCAGAGTCCTGGGGCATTCTGACCAGTGCTGGATGCCACCCCTGCCTTCCCCATCTTCTGATTATAGAAGCAATATGTTTATACCAGGAGAAGAATTCCAGCCTCAGCAAAGCCAGCCACCACAGGAGGAGGAGGATCATCAGGAGGTTGAATCATCTGAAAAGAAAAAGAGCTTTTCAACTTTTGGCAAAGACAATCAGAATATGGAAGAAGCAGCTGACATATGTACCTCATCTTTACTCTCTGAAATGAACAGCGTCTTCCAACGTCTCTTGCCTCCTTCATTGGATGCTTACACAGAGTGTAATGAAATAGAGCCTCCCAGCTCACTAGAGCGCAGGAAAGGACATTTGCCAGCCAAGGCTGTCAGCTATCCACAAGGGGTGGCAGCCTGGGCAGCCAGTACTCATTTTCAAAACCCTGCAAACAGCACTGGGCTTCCTTTGGGAACTCATTCAGGTGCCCAGCCTTCTTCAAAATGGCTACCTGCCATGGAGGAAATTCCAGAGAACTATGAAGAAGATGAGTTTGACAATGTACTTAACCACCTCAGTGATGGTAAACACGAACTCATGGATGCTAGTGAACTGGTGGCAGAAATTAACAAACTGCTACATGATGTCCGGCAGAACTAGAGTGTCTTATTTCATACCATCTTAATTTTCCATATTTTTGGAAAATGAAGAGATGGGAACCCATAATGAAAAGAACTGGCATTGCCAATTAGTTACATTTATCATAAATGTGTCTGTGTATGTTGAATTTTAAAATACTGTATTTTCATATGTACACAATGCAAGTGTGATTATCTTTAACTGTATTTTAAAAATACATTTGTATCTTATATTTATGCATAATTTAACAAATAAATTTTATTTTTGTACTCCCATGGCAAGCATGTTTTCCTACATATAAACAGCTGACACCATTTGTGTCAACGTACAGTATTTCTATCACAAGTGTATAAATACCCCAAAGCTAAGGGATGCCATTTTCCATGGGTTTTTCCACAAGCGTTTAATGTTATGATACAAAATTGAATCAATTGAAATTTTATCCAAATGGAAATTTCAATAATTAATGATCTAAGATCTTATTGCAATGTTTCAATTCTTATAATAAAGAGTTGTCAACTTTCTGGAAGCCTAGAATTTTTTATTTTTTTATTTTCAAACCTGGATAATTAAAAAGGAAAGATGATGATTATTATTCTGATTGTAAATCATAGCCTAATTTCCAAATATTCAAATAATTCCAGGAATGGAATTGTGTATATTTTACATTTGTGTTGTATTTAATTTAATTTAATTTAGCATATAGATTGGAATTGGTCCACTGAAATCAATTGTACAGCTCTGTTTTGGGTAAGTTCCCTTTCACATATTGGGCTAAATTTCCTTCCACACTAGCCATGCAGGGTAGTCTGATTTTTGTTTTGCTTTGTTTAATGTTTACATCTGTTCCATTATTGAAGCATGAGGTATAAATGATGCTAATATACATTTTTAACTAGCATTCAGTCTGACAGAGTTGACAGACATAATTGTCTTCCAGAAAAAGCAAAAATTTAAAACTAACAAAGTTACCCTACACATATGTTTCAAGTTAATAGGCTCTTTCCAAATAAATAAACATTCCTTTTGCAATAATAAGCTCTTCAAAATATATATACTATATTTCTCACAGGAAACCTTTGGTCAAGCAAGCCAGTTGCTGATTCAACTAACATCTAAACCTGCAACAGCTAGCATTGATAACTGGCTAGAAAAACGATTGCCCAAATGATTGGGGGGAAGCATGGCTTTTGGACAGATTGTTTTTCTTTCAGTGTGGTACATTGTGCAGGATGAAATAGAACTAGACAGCTGCTTTTGGTATTGTGAGAAGGTAAAATATTATCAGCAGTTCATTTACTTTTATTATCGTATTTTTCACAATGGTGAAGATCCTTCTAGTTCACTAGTTGTTAAACTGGGGTCAAATATCCCAAGGAAGGCAATCTGGGATTATCCCACGGCAATGGTGCAATTTGTGATTTTTGTTTGTTTTTGTGTGTGTCAAGGATCAGTTTGGGACTGGTACTTGGGAAAACTTCCCTAAGATATTTGGGGGGGGGGGGGTTAGAAGAGAATAATGACATGCCACATCATAAAAGGCACACATGAGTCAAAAGTTTAAAAATGATTGGACTTCAATGTTCTGCTCCAAGCATCAAAATAACATTACTGATTCGGACGGTTCATATATAGTGCCATTTTCTGCTCTACTTCAGGCAGCGACAGGTCTTGGATCAGCCTTGAAATTTTGCATAATTCAGTTTATCCTTATTTTTAATCTATTTATATATACACATATGAAGTGAAGAGTCTAGCTCAAAGCCACCTGTGAATATGAATAGGAGATGGTTACATCTTTTCCTTCAACTAATTTCCTTCACATAGTTCTATTTTGAAAGAGGCCCGTGTATGTTCTCATGTGTATTTAATGTCACATGAGAACATGGATGTCAATCTATGCCATGTAGTTAATATAATCCAGAGATACACAGCAAAGTTTTCTGGCTACATGTGGAACAAAGATCAAAAAACTAGAGTTGTGGTCAAATTATTCAATTCATTAAGATTCCCATATTAAATGTGTCCATTTGTTGATTTGGTTTTAATTAATTTTATTTATGACATGTTATTACTGTTGTGACCACATCCTCTTATTTGATCTGTCTCAGCCAATTTCTAGTGTAACCTCATCTAGAAAAAAAGCTGTAACAGCTGTAGATAACCTGATATTGTATCCCTTAAGGATTTTCTGGTTTGTTGTTATAAACATTAAGGTTGATAAGAATAATTGGCCTCCTTGCTTCTCTTGTGTACTATGTATTTGGGTACACTGTTCAATATAAATATCTCTAAGCTTTGAATTTGAAACTGGAAACTATACACGTGTACATGTTAATTCTACAAAGGAGTTAAACCCCATACCTTTCTAGAAACTGTCTTCAGCTTGCAGCTTCCTTTGTGGTGTTATGAAGAGAAATTCAGGGTGCCAGACAATGATATTTTTATCCTTCTGCATAATTTTGCTCAACTTTATTTCTAGAACCAGCAAAACCAATGCTTTTCAGCAGAGCCAAGTATGTAAGAATTTATCCCTCTTCAAAGAAATGATAGAGGAAAAGTATCAAGACTAAAAGCCTTTTTTTCATTTTGAGCTTCAAAGCAATTTTCCACACTCATATCATTGTAGAGATAAGCACCCGAGTTGTTGGAAAGGCAGGATAGCCAAAACCTTCTAGGGAATTAAATGGTATTGGAAGAGTTATTTATCTACCAAAGGGAGAGAAACTTCTACCTTTTCCTCCTCCTCCTCTGAAAATTATATCTGCAGTAATAAGTTGAAAATGAGATTCAGGAGTTACAGTTGAGATGTGACTGAGAAAATTACATTTGAATGAATTTCAATAAATGTATTAAGCTTTTAAATAGCATTTGGGAACTAGGCAAGGAATCACTAAGCAAAGAAGGAAATGGCTGCATTTTTCATAAGCATCCAGCTTTGCAGCATATTGGAGAATGAAATAAACACAGCAGGGATTCAGTGGCAATTTTCAACTATGTAAAAGATAGAAAACACCAAGGAGGAAAGATGCCAGCAGTAAAATGTAGGTATGTGCAGTCACCCACCAACCTCAAAACACAAAGGAGAATTGAGACAAGCCATCATTTTGCCAGCAACTAGACCAATACTAGAGAAAAAAACTGGCTCAGTGAAGCTATACCAGCATGAAATGCATACTGCTTCATTGATATTCCCTATTCTGTCACTAATGTCTCTGAATTTTCAGCAAGCTAATGCATGCTGAAATCCAACAGATTTATGCATGTGAGCTTGACCTTGTGAATATGTCAAATAAGGGGGAAACTTTAATATCAGTACCAATTCACCAAGAATGAATTAAGGCTAACTCACTCATGACCTGGGAATATTATGAAGGCAATGTCATGGGAACATGATAGAAAATATATGTTGCCAAGTTTATGCTTGCACCTGGTTAAACGCAAGAGGCCTAGGTGCTTTTCATTCTAATATATCTAGCTCATTGTACGAAGTGAAGTCATTGTGGAATGGTATCTTAGATACAAATAAACAGAAATATATACAGTATATTTTTTTTAGTAACCCCCTAAGTGACCAGGAAGGAGAAGCAAAGCAACTTCATGGAGTTAGAAAATTCTATGTGATGAATTCTTTTTTTCCCCCTTTTCAGAAACTAAGAAAGAGAAACCAAATAGAAGTCGCTGCTTTTCTTGCCTTCCTGCTAAAGCTGACAAATGAATGGTTCACAGTGAAAGGGAGGGAAATGTATGTCAGTGGCAGAATTCAAAGTTTAGTACTACTGGTTCTGTGGGCGTGGCTTGGTGGGTATGGCAGGAAAAGGATACTGTAAAATCTCCATTTCCATCCCACTCCAGGATACTATAAAATCTCCATTTCCACCCCACTCCAGGGGAAGGATAGTGCAAAATCCCCATTCCCTCCCCACCCCATCAACTTGCTTTCCAGTTCTGTTCTCCTGTGTAGGCCAACAAAGAAGATCCAGCTGATCAACTGGGACTCAGGAAACAGCGAATAAATTGAGAGTGGGGCCATCCAGAGGTGGTATAAGCTAGTTCTCCAAACTACTCAAAATTTCTGTTACCGGTTCTCCAGAACCTGTCAGAACTGGCTGAATACCATCTCTGCTATATGCTATTGGAATCATTATCCATAACTTGGTGTTTCTTTTGATCTTCCTGCATGGAAGTTATGAGGACTCAAGCATATTGTAGGAAACAAAAAGACATTAATGACTGGTCACATAATATATGATCCGGTTTAATGACAGTTTAATATATCAAACAATTCATCTTGAATATTGTGTGTGCCAAAATACACAGTGAATTAGCTAAAATTATGACCATACACCCCCTGAAGTTATGACACTCAATTTCCAAAATCTAGGATACATATTTTCTCTTCCCATGCTTATTTAGCTTTTCCAAGAAGAATACATGCCAAAAATGCTTCCAGATATAAGAGAGTATATTGGATGACATTCAGTTTCCACAATCCACTGGAGATGCAAAATCTTTAAATCAGTCTGTGCCTAGAAGACAAACAGAAAAGATGCAACTTTTGTTTTAAACTAATATTGTCTCACTCAGATGGCACTAATTTAATAATGGTGATATCTGACCATTTCCAATGTATTATCAAATACTGTGACTATTTTCTCGAGCTGGAAGATGTAGTTTTCCTTAAACACATTTCCATAGACTTCATGAAAAACCTATAGGTGCAAATGTCAACATATAATATTCATTAATTAAAACACAATAGCACTGATTTATATTAATGACCAGAATAAATAGACATACATACCTCAGATTCAAAGAAATTACACAAAATGTGGTATTTTTATTTTCTTTTTTTTCAGGCATGAAGAAAGGAAGTGAAAGAACTTATTTCATGTCTGCTTACCATTTGGTATGGGATAGGGTAAACTAATCAAACAAATCCAAAGAGAAAACTAAATGAAACATATAAACATAAAAAGAGAGCCAATGCAACCCAACATGCCTGGGAAATGTTCACTGGTACACAAAGCATCTAACTGTAATGTAAATTAAGGAAATATTGCCATGTAAGACAAGAAATCTTTGTGGTGAGACAATCTAGTGAAACAAGACCATTGAAAAGTAGGCATGCTTAACTATATTTCAAAGTGTATATAAGCTAGTCAGAAACTTCCATGAGATGAAACTTTGATGTGTTTTAAGTGAGAAGATGCTGCATATTTTATGGCTTTGAAGGGTTTCACTCACCTATACATTTTTGGATTATTTAACTGGCAGAAAAGTGAACTGATCTTCCCTTCTTTTTGTAATTTATATACTTGGTTATTTTTTTTTTTGTATTCTTGAATATTTTTAAAATTGCTGTCTTTGATTCAGAGGTGGGTTGCTATTAGTTTGCACAGTTCGGGTGAACCGGTAGTGGAAATTGTGACTGGGTCGCTGAACCAGTAGGGATGGCAGGCTTGCTATGCCCCCGAACCAGTTCCCTGGTTGCTGTGGCCTGCTTTGTTTTGTTTTGACATTTTGAATGTCCTGCGCATGCACAGACCTATTTAGAGGCCACTGTGCATGTGCACGGAGCTTGTGCGAATCGCCTGCATATCGGACTGGAAATAACACCAGCAGAACCCCCCCGCCCCCCGCTTTGATTAATATTCTTTGATTACCATCTTGGGTTTTTTATTACATTGTTTTTTTATCCTGTCTTGAAATAAAGCCTTAAGTACTCATGCTATGTAAACATTGTTTCCAGATCCCAAAGAACTGATGATCCAATCTGGCTGGGTTAGGACATAGCAATCCATCATGCAGAAACCCAAGAAAACAATTTTTGCAGCTGAGAGTTGGTGCCATTTAGATTCTCATAAGACATGCTTTTCATAAGTAGCTCATAGAAAAATGTTGGGTGGCAGATATGAAGTGGCAAAGATGTAAGCACTGAAAATATTTAAGAAGGCCATGGGAAGAAGATGCTTGGAAATGATGACTGACAGTTAAAATAGCTAACATAAACAATTCTACTGGCTGTTGAACATGGATTGTTGATTTCAGGCCAAGAAAGAGCAACTAATGATCTTTAAATGGATTAGGCTTTAAATGGATGTTTGCTTTGCTGAGAGCCCATTCATTTGTGAAACATTTGAAGTCTATGAAGCAGTTGAGTACCTGATCTGAGGGACAAAAGCAGGGGAGATGTGAAGCCTGATATATTCATCAGAAGGATTGATCAATGGGTTAAAGCTGACAGAAGACAAATTCTTTTGAGAATATAATGAGATTATACATTTGAATTTGAATTTAAAAAGATGAGGATTAGAATGCTGTTTTCTTCTGTCTTTCAAACATAGCCTTTGAATTCTTACATGTACCTGTGACAGTGCCCTTCTCAACTATGTCTGTCCAAAATCCACTGAGCCAATCTAAGCAAGGATTATTTCTGTCACACAATTCTGCTTACTGGTATATGTCTGTGAAAATGTTTCTTTAGTTGGTGCATAGATAGGAGGTGTTTTTATTCCAAGTATTACTTAAACTGAGAATCTCTGTGCCAAAAATTTCTGATATAAAATACCAACAAGTTTTCATGTTACTTGGGTAAACCTTTGACATAAAATATATTTTAAATTTTTTTTTTTTTTAAAAATGCTGTACTATTTCTAAGTATTGTCAATTCACCAATCTTTCTCCTTTGTCTAATTCTCTTTTAAACAATAAAGCCTGTGATTATTTTTGTTAGATCTACTTATTCTTTCAGTTAAAATTAAAAATATAGTTAAAATTAAAAATATAGTTCAAATAAGTTACATTGAAATTTGATGATGATGATATCACAGTGAAGATGATTGTGCCATGGAATGAATATATATATATATATGTTAAATTTCTTTTAAATTTAATAGGTCTCTGTCTGGATGGTCTCTAGGTTGAGTCGAAGGACAGAGAAGGATGACAAGTTGTCTCCTCCCTTGAATAGGCCTAAATATATATATATATATACTGTATGTAACAAGAGTTTGTTCAAAACCGGTAATCTCAGAAAGTACTGCACTGATCGCTTCCAAATTTTCGCAAAACATTCCTTTCAAGTATGGCACCAATGATATATATATATATATATATATATATATATATATATATATATATATATATATATATATATATATATATATATATATATATATATACCAATGATATATATATATATGTTAGATTTTTAAGGGCTGAAAATAAAGAGACCAGGATGGATCCATTTCAGGCTTATTAGCCTTCTACAGCTGGCCATTTTTTTCATTTCATTTTTATCATTTTATTACATTTATATCCCGCCCTTCTCCACAGAGGACCCAGGGCGGCGCACAGGAAATTTAAAAAACATACACAATAGAAGATAGACAAATAATTTAAAATATATATTAAATAATCCCCAATCCTGTGCTAAAAACCAATTATTAAAAACCCAATTTAAAACTTTTCTAAAAGTCCCCATGGGAGGTTAGGCTAGGCCGGCTTGATGGAAAAAATATGTCTTTAAACATTTGCGGAAGAGGCGGAGGTCGGTGATGGTCCGGAGTTCAGGGGGTAGGTCGTTCCAAAGGGCAGGGCCCGCCACAGAGAAGGCCATACCCCTTCTACTGGGATTTGAACCAGGGCTTTCCAGCATTTGAGGCAAGCTCTCTATGCCTTGAGCTATCTGGTATCCCTGATATATCAGCCATTTTACAGGGATGACGTTGAGTCTCCTCCCCTTAAAGGGACCTCTTCACAGGAGCTGTGATAATTAGTCTTCATATATATATGAATATATATATATTGTGTAGATGTCACACCTGTGCCAGGTACATGCAATGGAAATATAAAAAATTGTAAAAGAAGGTAGGCAAATGGATACAGAGAGAGCAGTGAGCCACAGGATGATATAATATAAAATGTCATAATACCTACTGTATTTCAAGGAGAAATGCAGTAGGTAGGTTGGTAGGTATGTAGGTATGTACTGTAGGTATGTAGGTAGGTAGAAGAATAGAGAGACAGAGGGAGACATACAGTAGGTAGGTAGGTAGGTAGAGGGATAGAGAGAGCGAGAAATACAGTAGGTAGATAGGTAGGGATAGAGAGAGAGAGAAATACAGTAGGTAGATAGGTAGGTAGGTAGAGGGATGGAGAGAGAGGGAGAAATACAGTTAGGTAGATAGGTAGGTAGGTAGAAGGATAGAGAGACAGAGGGAGACATACAGTAGGTAGGTAGGTATGTAGGTAGGGGTATAGAGAAAGAGGGAGAAATACAATAGGTAAGTAGGTAGATAGGTAGAGGGATATATATAGACAGGGAGACATACAGTAGGTAGGTAGGTAGGTAGGTAGAGGGATAGAGAGAGAGGGAGACATACAGTAGGTAGGTAGGTAGAGGGATAGAGAGATAGGGAGACATACGGTAGGTAGGTAGGTAGAGGGATAGAGAGAGGGAGGGGGGAAACTTTACCCTCGGGTTGTGTCCCTTCTGGCTGGGCCACAGCAATGCGTGGTCGGGAACAGCTATGTATGTATGTATGTATGTATGTATGTATGTATGTATGTATGTATGTATGTATGTTAGTTTTATGAGCTGATCAATAAATAAATCAGAGAGACTAGTATAGATCTATTTCGAGCTTTTTAGCTCTCATCAGCTAGCCATAATCTTACTGGACTAGCTGATGAGAGCTAAAAAGCTCGACATAGATCTATACTAGTCTCTCTGATTTATTTATTGATCAGCTCATAAAATTAACACACATATTTTAAAAAATCACACAACGGAAATCATGGCTTTCTGTCTAGATGGTCTCTGGTGATGAGCCGAAAGGCAGAAAAGGAAACAGTATGTCTCCTCCCGTAATTGGGGCCCTAACAGGGTGTTGTGGAACAATTATGTGTGTGTGTGTGTGTGTGTGTGTGTTAGGTTTTGAGCTTATAAATAAATAAACAAGGGAGACTAGGATAGATCTATTTTGAGCTATTTAGCTCTCATCACCTAGCCATACCCTTACTGGGATTCGAACCAGGGAAGTATTACATGTGAGTTTGTACAGTTGTAATTGCCATTAGATCACTGGTTCTTATCCTGATCAGCTGAGACAGGGGAGTAAGTATATACTTGTGTTACAACACCCTGGTAAGCCCCAATTAAGGGAGGAAGCATACTGTTTTCCTTTTCTGTCTTTCAGCTCATCACCAGAGACCATGCAGACAGAAAGCTATTCGTTTCATTGTCTTTTGTTTCCATGTGTGTTAGATTTTGAGCTGATAAACATCCCCTTAAAAATGTCCAGTGTTAGAGCATTCACAAGTTGTTCCACTGGTTAATTATTCTAACTGTCAGGAAATCTATTTTTAGATCTAGGTTGCTTCTCTCCTTGATTAGTTTCCATCCACTGCTTCTTGTCCTGCCCTCAAGTGTTTTGGAGAATAGCTTGACTCTCTCTTCTTTGTGACCCTTGAGATATTGGAACACTGCTATCATGTCATCCCTAGGGCTTCTTTTCATTAAACCTGACATATTCAATGCCAGCAACCATTCTTCATATGTTTTAGCCTCCAGTCCCCTAATCATCTCTGTTGCTCTTCTCTGCACTCTTTCTAGAGTCTCCACATCTTTTTTACATCATGGTGACCAAAACTGGATTCAGTGTTCCAACTGTGGCCTTACCAAGGCATTATTATGTGTTATTACTACCTCACATGATCCTTATTCTATCCCTCTGTTAATGCAGACTAGAACTGTGTTGGCTTTTTTTGGCAGCTGTGGCACACTGCTGGCTCATATTTAGGTGATTGTCTATTAGGACTCCAAGACTCACAGTCACCACTATTGAGTGAGGTACCACCTATATTGTACCTGTGAATTTGGTTTTTCTTGCCTAAATATAGAATCTTCCTTTTTTCACCATTGAATTTCATTTTGTTAGATAACACCCAATGTTCAATTCTGTCAAGTTACACATATACAGTTTTGAAATACAATTAAGGTCTGTGTTCTCTTTACAATTGTTCTTATTCATTAAAGAATAAATAATATGAACCAAAAAAAATGAGGGATTATGATTGGATGAAGTCCAAAGCACTTCTGCCAAATCATTTTTGGAAAGTTCACAGCCCTACAATAGATGAAGTTTAAATTTGTAAATAAAGCTTTGGGATGTGAGATGTCTTATACTATATGTTTTCTTCTGTGAATGTATGTTTTACGTATGTTTACATACATATGTGGGACATGGTGGCTCAGTGGCTAAGATGGTGAGCTTGTCAATCAGAAAGGTTGGCAATTCAGCAATTCGAATCCCTAGTGCCACATAATGGATTGAGCTCCCGTTACTTGTCCCAGCTTCTGCCAACCTAGCAGTTCAAAAGCACATAAAAATGCAAGTAGAAAAAATAGGAACCACCTTTGGTGGGAAGGTAACAGCATACTGTGCGCCTTTGGCATTTAGTCATGCCAGCCACATGACCACGGAGATGTCTTTGAAGAGTGCTGGCCCTTCGGCTTTGAAACAGAGATGAGCAACATCCCTTAGATTCAGGAATGACTAGCACATATGTGCAAGGGAACCTTTAATACAATACAATAGCAGAGTTGGAAGGGACCTTGTAGTCCAACCCCCTGCGTGGGCAGGAACCTTATACCATTTCAGACAAATGGCTATCTAACATCTTTTTAAAGGCTTCCAGGGTTGGGGCATTCACAACTTCTGGAGGCAAGCTGTTCCAGAGGTTAATTGTTCTAACTGTCAGGAAATTTCTCCTTAGTTCTAAGTTGCTTCTTTCCTTGATTAGTTTCCACCCATTGCTTCTTGTCCTACCCCCAGGTGCCTTGGAGAATAGTTTGGGTCCCTCTTCTTTGTGGCACCCTCTGAGATATCGGAACACTGCTATCATGTCTCCCCTGGTCCTTCTCTTCATCAAACTAGACATACCCAGCTCCTGCAGCCATTCTTCATATGTTTTAGTCTCCAGTCCCCTAATCATCTTGGTTGCTCTTCTCTGCACTCTTTCCAGAGTCTCCACGTCTTTTCTACATCGTGGTGACCAAAACTGTATGCAGTATTCCAAGTGTGGCCTTACCAAGGCACTATACAGTGGCATTAACACTTCACGTGATCTAGATTCTATCCCTCTGTTTATGCAGCCTAGAACTGTGTTGGCTTTTTTGGCAGCTGCTGCACACTGCTGGCTCATATTCAAATGGTTGTCCACTAGGATTCCTAGATCCCTCTCACAGTTACTACTATTGAGCAAGATACCACCTATACTGTACTTGTGCATTTTGTTTTTCTTGCCTATTTACCTTTGCCTTTACCTACATATGTACGTAACACATATACACTTGTCCATTTTATATTCATACACAGAATAATATAACAGAAATATTTGTTTATGTATGATGAACAGTTTAGTGGTTAAGGCTCCAGGCTTGAAACAAGGAGATTGTGAGTTCTAGTCCTGTCCAAGACCTGAAAGTCAGCTGGGTGATTTGGAACCAGTCACTCTCTCTTGTCCATGACCTAGGTCAGGGGTGGGCAAACGTTGCAACTTTAAGTCTGAAGGACTTCAGCTTCCAGACTTCTCCAGCCAGCTTTGCTGGCTGGAGAATTCTGGGAGCTGAAGTCCTTCAGACTTAAAGTTGCAACGTTTGCCCACCCCTGACCTAGGCACAGGTAGCAAGCCTGTTGGTCAATTTTGTCATAACCAATGGATCAACACTGATTTAGACTAATTTTGTCCTGTTATAAATAAACAGTGACAAATATATTGATGGGGAAGAAATTCATGCAAATCTAACAAAGGATTGCTTGAAGGACTACATAAAAGAGTAATCCTAATCATAGAGATAATCAGGCACAGTTTTTATAATTTTATGAGCATAAAGTCTTTAAGTCATTTAGTCTAGAACATTTCTTCTCTGATCTTTTTAATGTCATGAATACCATGTTCTAAACACATGCAAAAGGGTGGAGGAGCGTATATATGAAAAAATAAGTAACTTCTGACTAATGCCCTTTGATTTAAAATGTTGTGCTCTTTTTGAAATATAAAAAGGAAAACTCCCT
This sequence comes from Rhabdophis nuchalis, assembly GCA_039707465.1. Taxonomy (NCBI): domain Eukaryota; kingdom Metazoa; phylum Chordata; class Lepidosauria; order Squamata; family Natricidae; genus Rhabdophis; species Rhabdophis nuchalis. Next base: position 35,003,350 of record CM077648.1, read on the forward strand.
ACAGGCACAGTTATTATTTCCTAGTACCTTTTCAAGGAAACTAAAAAGAACATTTTGTGAGGAAAAATTTCATTTCATTATGAATATGATAATTTTTTCATATCTAATATTAAACATGCAAAGACAATATTAGAGATGCAGGAGGCAAAATGAGGTTCATTAATAAGCATCATAATACTAATTCAAAGCAAATCTCGTCCCTCTTTAACCTTTTTAGACTATGTTTATCTTGGCTCAGTTCATACAATATGCTAAACTCTATAGTTTTTGTTTTGTTCACATAATGTGATGTGCTAAATCAAATAAATCTTATTATAGCTGCACATAAATATTAGGATGGTGGCTAAGCACTATACTGAAATACAAATTATCCAAACTCCATTTTGGTGTCCTGTACAATGTGCAACGTGAACCAAATGCTAGATTACTCATCCATGCCTGACAGAACATAGTTTTTATTGTACAAAACACTATCAAGGAACTGGGTCTAAAAATATATGGCCAAACAACATCCAAACATTAAGTTAATATACAGTTCCTGTGGTTTTTTTTTCTTATAATAAATTGAAGATAAACAGAGTCATCATCTGAATATGTTCACTGATCTGTTTCATCTATTTTGCTTATTGTTTCTTATTGTACAAGTATCATCCTGACAGATACTGTCTGGGACATATTAGGTCTGTAAGATACTACTCTAAGTGCTGTATCAGACATTACCAGCATTGTTTCTTGAAGAAGCTTGGCAAACTATTTGAAGTGTTCATGCTCTGTAATCTCTTCTGAGAGGAATCTCTTTGAATTCTGTGTCTCATCCCTGGGACTGCTGTCTGGTTGAAAGCCAAACATATGGTGCCTGCTTTGCGGGCAGAAATCTTCAAACTGGCAGGCACAATGGTTGCTCACTCTGCTAACTCCTCTGCCATTTCTGTGTTAAATTTCAGGGATTAAATTTTGTTCAGACTCCTTTCGATCTGAACATTCCCTTTTTCCATTTCTTAGTTAATACCTTCAACATGAAAGTCTTTTCTTCAATTCTAATTTTTGAGTGCTTGCAAATAGATCAAAAGAAGACACATAGTTTGAACAGAGTCAGAGGCTATATAATCTTCTTCCAATTAAATTATTTTATTTTCTTTCAAGTGAAAGAAGCATATTATCAGTTATCTATGAGATTGATACTATACATTGGCACTGCAAACCTGATGGATTTTAGAAACAATTTCCGTTGGTTTTGAATTTGGAATGCTCAACTGCACTTTGAATCTCCCTAGTGTTGAAACCTGGTCCAATGAAACATCTGTGCAAACACCAAATGTAGTCCAACCTGGCTTTTAAAAACAGCAGAAACAAGTATCAGTACAATTTGTCTGATGGGTTGTGTCAGAATTAAATCTATAATATGAGAGGAATATCCCTCTGGTAAATTACATAGGAAAACATTCCTCTTTCGAGAATCTGACAATATGTTTGAATGTAATTTTTTCCCTTCAAAGTTACCTGTGGTACCATAAGCTACAGTAAATAATAAACGATTGTCAGTGTTCAAGTTACTTGGGGTTAGAGAGATTTCTATTTTAAGAAGTACATGTAAACTAGAGTAGACAACTCAGTACCTGTTTTCAAAATATGGTAATGTTCATAATTTGATATAAAAGTTCTGCATTTTGGAATTATTTATGGGCAATAAAGAACATCATCCACATTGTTACAGTATAGCAAGAATGCCCAGTCTTAGGACCCCAATCAGTTGGCAAATGGACATTTTGGATTGTGCACAAACCAATTTGTGCACACCTATATTCATGTATACCTACATCTGTGGTGGGTTCCTCCGGGTACAGTACTGAATGCCAGAAGAGGTAGTGAAAATATGGTGGATTTGATAGGACCAGTAGTAATGGTAGCCACATGTCTAACCAGTTCTCCCATCAGAAGCTTTACCAAAAGCTTTTTTTTTAAATCCTTCGCTCCCTGCCAGTTGAGGAAAGTAAAACAGATAGATAGATAGATAGATAGATAGATAGATAGATAGATAGATAGATAGATAGATAGATAGATAGATAGATAGATAGATAGATAGAAGGAAAAGAAAGAAAGAGGGAGGTGTTAGAAGGAAACTCATTTTTCAGTTGGGAGATTCAGCAAAATGAATGCTGAATCTCCCAGCTGAACTGGGAGTGAAATGCTTTCACTTTAAATCTGAGTCTCTAAACTGAGCATGCTTGGCTATGGAATTCTGGGAGTTGAAGTCCACAAGTCTTAATGCTGCAAACTTTGGAGTTCCCTGCTTTAAATTGAAAAGTTGCTCAGAAGGAAGTGACATTCAGCAGTTTATTTCTGGGTCAGGCTGAATAACAAACTTGGATAGAAGGAAGGATTCTTATATGGTTCTATGTTTTTGAAGTTTTAGGGATTGTGCAATATGGGCTTTGTGTTTGGATGATTCCTTGTTTGTATGAATGGAGCCAAACTTTCTATGGGCTCATTATCTCATTATCTCTAGCTGGCAGGAATGTGGAATGAGCCTCAAGCAGGTTTCTTTGTTAGTAGCTTGATTTTTCCTTTTTTGGGAACCTTTTCTTATGAGTGATATTTTATTGGGGGGAGGGTGCTTCCCACAAGGGGGGGAGAAAAAAAACAAAAAAAAAAACAACAGCACAGCAATTTAGGACTAGAAAGGTACTCTGAGGTCATCTAGTCCAACCCCCTGCTGCCGCCGGAAACCTTACATTATCTGGATTATTTTGATGCCTCTAACATAAAGGAAAATTGCCAGAAAGGAGAAGGAGTTTACTAGAACAAGTCTGCCATGCAGAGGAAGGCAGAGATAGTCCTTGACTACAATTGAGCTCAAAATTTGGTTGCTAAGCAAGAGCGTTGTTAAGTGAGCTTCACCATATTTTACAAGTTGGCCATGTCCACCTGCTCACATGACCACCAATCCATGCTCACAAAATAGGCCAAACCCAAAGAATAGATTGTAAAAAAATCTGAAACCCACCCCTGACCTATGTCATTTCTTTAATACAAACCATGTACTGTCTTGAAAAAGCTAGAGAAGAAAATGTTGGTCACCATGGCTAAATTTCTTTCATATGTTTCTTCAACCTTGCTTCAAAAAGTCCTTTGCTGTTTGCAATATTTATAATATTTAAAATTCAAAATATATGTGAATTCTAAAAAGGATTGGCTAACAAGTTAAGCATGCAAGAGCCAAGTTTAGATATGGTTTCTTTTTTAATTTACTCCTTACCAGTCGTCTCTTTACTTGGTTGTTCAAAAATTTATCCTGTTCATCATGACTTTCTATTTCTTAGCTTACATTGTTTTGGTGTCCTTTCCAAACTTTCCCCCCACTATTGTTGATTCTTTCCCTATCATAATCATCATCTTATTTATTTATTTTTAAATACATAGTATAAATGAAAGGGTAAATACATTCATGCACCGTCTAAAATGCAGGCTACTAGAAATTATGAAATGGAATTCTTGCTGTATAACACCACTTCTGAATATAACAGGATTATATTATTAGGTGTGAGATAAGTCAGAGGAATTTAGTCTTTAAAGGCAATGGTAGAAGACTGTTTTGATATGGGACCATCATAACCAACCATAACATTGCTACCATTAGACAAAGAGTTCTGCTTTTTTTGATTGCCAAGTTTGAGAAGCCAAATTAGATAGTTTGTTGTAGTTAACATGGTTGATACCACAAAGGCACTTAATATACTGTTTTGTAGTCCACCAGAGTTTTTGGCAATTTGATGTTAAGAATGACCATGATATCGGTATTGTTGATAAATCTCATTGGGGGAAAACGTATTAAACAGTTAACTGAGTTCCAATACTTTAATATGATACGCTGCAATATTGCTAGGATGGTTTCAGAAGTTTATAATTATTTGAAAACCTGCAATGGAGACCTTTCTAACCACTCTCCTTAGTAGAATATTTATTACACTGAGAATTCTTCATATAAAATATATAAATATGCTTTTAAGGAAGGAATGATGTAAATTGTTTCTGAAGGGAGTAGTACTGCTGTTTTCAATAAACTTTGCAGCAAAATAGTCTTGTTTGCTTTTCTTGTATTTAAAATAAACTAGCCCCAAGATGGTCAAATCTGTCGGTCAGTACTCCAAGGCTCTGTTTTAGGCCCAGTATTCTTCAACATCTTCATCAATGATTTGGATGAGGGAACAAATGGGGAACTCATCAAATTTGCAGATGACACCAAGCTGGCAGGAATAGCCAACACTCCAGAAGATAGGCTTAAGATACAGAAGGATCTTGATAAACATTGGGCACTATCTAATAAAATGAAATTCAATGATGAAAAGAGTAAGGTTCTACATTTAGACAACAAAAACAAAATGCACAGGTACAGTATATGTGGTACCTTGCTCAATAGTAGTATCTGTGAGAGGGATCTTGGAGTCCTAGTGGACAGCCATTTAAATATGAGCCAGCAGTATGGAGCAGCTACCAAAAAACCCAACACAGTTCTAGGCTGCATAAATAGAGGGATAGAATCAAGATCACGTGAAGTATTAATACCTCTTTATAGTGCCTTGGTAAGGCCACACTTGGAATACCGCATCCAGTTTTGGTCGCCACAATGTAGAAAAGATGTGGAGACTCTAGAAAGAGTGCAGAGAAGAGCAACAAAGATGATTAGGGGACACGAGACTAAAACATATGACAAACGGTTGCAGGAACTGGGTATGTCTAGTTTAATAAAAAGAAGGACTAGGGGAGACATGATAGCAGTGTCCAATATTTCAGGGGTTGCCACAAAGAAGTGGGAATCAAACTATTCTCCAAGGCACCTGAGGGTAGAACAAGAAGCAATGGGTGGAAACTAATCAAAGAGAGAAGCAACTTAGAACTGAGGAGAAATTTCCTGACAGTTTGAACAATTAATTAGTGGAACAGCTTGCCTCCGGAAGTTGTGAAAATACCAAAAATCATAATAGAATACCTATGATGGATCACAAAAAGACTACAAAGTGAAACTACAAAGTGAAATTTGGATATTATCCATTTGAACTTAAAGTCCAATGCTGAAAGTACAAATAAATAAGTAAATAAAATTAAAATTGGTAAAGTGTAGGATAAAAACTGCTTTTACTAGGGGAGAATGTAACTTAGTTCAAATTTCCCAGAAGAATTTACAAAGAAAACATATTCATTATCTAATGATAAAAGAGAATGTTTGTGTCCTTTTTGTAGTCTGGCATTTTTAAATCCACTTTCAGATCCATATTCAAGATTATGAATTCACATTATGAATCATATCCACATTAATAAAATCCCAATAAAATCTCTTCGAGTCCCTTCGGGGAGAGGGGGCGGTTTAGAAATTTAATAAATTATTATTATTATTAATTATTATTATTATTACAAAATATGCCTGAATTTTTCCACAGTTTAAAAACATTGTTCCATTGTATTAATGAGTCACTTTTCCTTTAAATGCAATTTTTAGTTTTCTCTGGTTCCCTTTAATCAAACTTCAAAGCCCACTTTTATCATGTGCCTTTTTAAAACTAATCAATAACACTTTCCCACAAGACAACTTCTTATAGTTAATTTCAAATTCTCTCCCCCTCCCCACCACCACTTTGTGTATACACAGACATATACATGTACATGTAAAATTCCCACAGGAACTATTATCTGGCCCTTTTATCTGTTTATAACTTTCTAAAATCTTCTTCTCACTCTTTTCATGTTTGTCTATAATTAACTAAAAGTCCCTAAACTTGCATGAAACTTCTTTCATCGAGAATAGAAGGAAACTCATCCAGTACACTGAAAATTGACTTCTCAAGTTTCTTTGCATCCCAAAAAACATTAACAAACAATTTCCTAAAGTAATTAAGAAAGGCCATATGTGAACCCAGTGTCTTTTAGAATGTGTTTGATCCATGGTTTATTGCAAGATGACTTTCCCTGTCTCTCAGAGCTGTAAACCTGCCAGAGACCTCAATCTTACAGTTTCTTCATATGGAGCTGTTGTGTTGAACATTTGTGGGCAATCCTACCTCTGCACTTGCTCCAGAGCCAATCCATTCACACATTCCTGTTTCTGGCCTAGCATTCGACTTCACTCTCTGTGGACACATCTTCAGCCGATCATTATTTCCCCACAAACCCTCTACAGAAGTATTTTTCAACTTCAGTAGCTTTAAAATGTGTGGATTTCAACTCCCAGAATCCTCAGCCAGCAAATTCTGTGAATTAAAGTCCATACAGCTTAAAGTTGCCAAGGTTGAAAAACAGTGTGCCAAAATGAAAGTTTCTTTAAGCAAAGGCAAAGGCTCTGTACTGTTGCCAGAGAGTTACCAGGCAAGCCATTGTAGGAGAAGATTTCATAAATGTGAAAAATGACCATTCTGTCTCTTTGTATTAGCCAGCAGATGAATGGAGGTGACACTGAGGTAACCCAAAATGCTTTATTAACTTCAAAACAGCAACAGATCTAAACCACAACAACTTTAGCACCATGCTCTGCTTGACAGCTATTTATATTTGAGCTGTCAAGCAGAGCAACCAATCAGTGGGCTGTAAAATCCTGCTAAAACCAGGCATGTCTTAGCCAATGGGAGCTGTCCTCTGGTTATCAGGAGGCTGACAGGTCATACATTGAGGACCTGGCACTAGTCATAGGTCAAGGATTTTGTGTCAGTCATAAGTTGAAGACTTAGCACTGCCTCTGTCGGTCACTTTTGGGTGAAATCAATATTAATTTTTTTTCTGTTTTCATATTCAAGCAAAACTGTCTTTTCAGCATTTTGAAGCACTTCAACAATTGCTTAACCAGAAGTGGAAGAAGGATGAGCATATGGCAAAAATATCAGTGTTACAGCTTAAAACTTCTTGAATAAATTATTGCCTAATGCTATTGCATATTGGAACCATTTGCTAATATGTACTTAGTCTGATTAATATGAATCACAGTATTAGGAAGTGCATTTATTCATGTAATCCAATGCTGCAGAATACATCTATCTTGTTCACTATTATTTAAAGTAAATTAGAGCCTTCTATCCTGTTAGCATAAAAGTTTTAACACATAGCTAGTAGCTAATGAATTCTGAAATATTTTGATATTTTAGGAATGAGATTTTGAATACAGATATTCTGATATGAACATCAAATTTGTCAGTTTGGAGACATATAAGCTTGTCTTCCTAACTTGTAAATAGGTGCACCAGTTATCCAGAACAAAAATGTATTATTTCCATTGTTTAGTGAACCTTAAGACAAGCTTTTCATAAACAGAGATTTAAATATTATTTCATGCTGTAATTGTTTGAAGAAACAGTTTCTTACATTGGGTATTATCATTTGAGTGGTTACCAAGTACAATTACAATAAGAGATTTGTTATCAGATTTCATTTTTGCATAATGCAGCAGCATTTCTTTGGTGATATTTCTAAATATCAAGCTGTTTTTCATGTATTGAACATTCATTAAAGCAATGAGATTGAACACTTCAAAGTCAACTGTTGACCTGAGATGTGAAATAATATGTTTATACATTTGCACTAGCAAATATTTTAATAACATCTAAAAGCTTCATCAGCTATCAAAATTCTGATTACCTTGAAATATTTGCACAGAATCTAAAGTTTTTATATGCAAAAAGAGGTTTTATATGGAACATATTGAATTACGTTAATCAATGTCAAGATACAGAGTAGATAGATACTGTATGTTTTACAATTTTTGCAGGAAGTGCCAAACTGAAGTTTTTCATTTATGAGAATGAAAAAAGAGAACGAGTAAAGAAGCCCAATTATTTAATTATACAAAACTTACTTTTTAAAAACACAATGGTACCATTGTGTTGCTCAGACCTATCAAATTTAAATGTGTGGTTTTAATGCCCAGATTTTCCTGTGCTGGCAGGGAAATTCTGGGAACTGAACTCCATGCATCTTAAGCTTGTCAGGTATGGCAATATATAGCATATATTTACACTACTTAAATTTATTATAATGATTATTAATACAAAGCTTATATTCTTTTTCTTTCTCATCTTCCACTTAACCTGACAATATGTCTTCAGTATCAAGACTATATGACCTTACTGTGTCTCTGAAAAAATGCAATATATTTAATAAAAATTTATTATTTTCAGTCTCCTTCTTACATATGCACTCATATCACAGGAGATCATATGTTTTTATTCATTTCACAAAGCTTCTAGAAGTGTTGTGTACCATGTACATAAAGAAGCATAATGATGTAAACATCTTTTTAAAATTACACATAAAGACTCCTACAAGTCCCTTGGACTGCAAGGCGATCAAACCAGTCAGTCTTAGAGGAGATCAGCTGTGACTGCTCTTTAGAAGGCCAGAGCCTGAAGATGAAACTCAAATATTTTGTCCACCTAATGAAAAGGAAGGACTCACTGGAGAAGAGCCTAATGCTGGGACCTATTGAGGGTAAAAGAAGAATGTGGCGGGATGGAGTCACCGAAACAGTAGGCATGAGCTTAAATGGACTCCAGAGGATGGTAGAGGAAAGTAAGGCCTGGAGAATCATCCAGGAGTCTAGGTCAGTGGTGGGTTCTGGGTGGTATGGCCTGGTACGGCCGTATTGGGAGTAGCTGGGAGAAGCAGCCAACATACCGGCACAGTGGTTCCTTTGGCCCACTTGTCCATCTGTGTTCTATGGGTGTTTAATACCACGATTGGGCACACGCACACAGTGTGTGGTGCCTGCGTGACCTCCGCTGGGCAGTTCCTGTCTAGATGGTCTCTGGTGATGAGCCGAAAGGCAGGAAAGGAAACAGTATGTCTCCTCCCTTAATTGGGGCCCATTAACAGGTTGTTGTGAAACAATTATCTATACTAATATACCCTGTCTCAGCTGATGCAATAGGGGAGCCGGCGTGGCTGAAGTGCTAGGCTCCTTGCCTGGCATGCAATACAGCCCCGGTTCGAATCCCAGTAAAGGGTATGGCTAGCTGATGAGAGCTAATAAGCTCGAAATAGATCTATCCTGGTCTCTCTCATTTAATTTATTGATCAGCTCATAAAATTAACACCCATATCTAAAAAAATTACACAACGTAATTCTTGGCTTGCTGTCTAGATGGTCTCTGGTGATGAGCCGAAAGGCAGGAAAGGAAACAGTATGTCTCCTCCCTTAATTGGGGCCTATTAACAGGTTGTTGTGAAACAATTACCTATATATATGTGTGTGTGTGTGTGTGTGTGTTAGTTTTATGAGCTGATCAATAAATAAATCAGAGAGACTAGGATAGATCTATTTCGGGCTAGTCATACTCTTACAGGGATTCGAACCGGGGCTGTATTGCATATCAGGCAGGAGCCTGTAACCATTCAGCCAGCCAGGCTCTCCCAATTGCATCAGCTGAGACAGGAGGATTAGTATCTATAATTGTTCCACAACACCCTGTTAGGGCCCCAATAAAGGGAGGAGATATACTGTTTCCTTTTCTGCCTTTCGGCTCATCACCAGAGACCATCTAGACAAAAAGCCATGAGTTCCGTTTTGTGATTTTTTAAATATGTGATCAGCTCATAAAACTAACACACACACACGTATATGTATATGTATATGTATATGTATATGTATATGTATATGTATGAATGCCCCTAAAGTAGACAACACAAGAATAATTTTTACCAACTGGAATGATTTAGCTTCCTCTATGTTCTGAAGAAATAAAGAAAAGCCAGACAAACTCCTCACAGACAGACAAACTTCTCACAGTAATTTTCAGCCTTTCCGATAATAAGTCTGCTGGCAACTGCTGACAGTAACACATAGATTGCTACAGTTAATTGGAGAAAGCAGCATACAGATTGCCAAAGTTTAATGGTAGGACACAGAATGTGGTGTTCTCAAGACCTGAGCAAGCAGATGGTGACAATAGAAAGCCTGTGATTGTTATACATAAAAAAGGCACAAAGGAATAGGAAAGAAGAAAGAAATGTAATTGTGGCTATTTTCTTGAGTGAATCAAAGTTTTTGTGTTTAATGGGTTTGCCTTTGACAACACCAACTTCAGATCATGATCTAGCAGATTGAAAATAATGGTACTGAATTCTTTTCACCTGTTAGGTGTTTTGCATAGCATACTTAAGACCTTTACTTGGAAATTACTTGGAAAGCCTATTTAAGTAGAATTCAAATCAGGAGCTTGTAAATCATGTATGGTATCATTTTTCCTCTCAATACACATTATAGGTTAGGGGAGTATATGCCAATAGGTGGATGGGTCAGAAATTGTCTGAGATGTAATCAGAAACTGAAGTAGGTAGGGTCACAGTTCTCTCTTGTTGGCAGTCTTTTAGTCCGTATTACATTCTTTTTCCCATCTTTACTTTTTCATATACTATTTTTTTATTTCTCTCTTGCTCCCTCCCATTTTCTCCAAGGAATACATTAATATAGAATGATTTTAAGTGTTTGCTTAAAGAAACATTTGAAATTAAGTGGGGAGTTGCAAGTTGCCTGGTTGCTACAGCTGTCAATGAAATTGCATTGCATAGTTTTCACATTAAAACACATTTTGTATATGGGAAAAGAAAAAAAGAGAGTAGAGGAAACATGATAAAAATGTAGCTGGATCTCAAGTAGAAAAATGATATTACCCAGAATTTCCAATGAATGAATAAAGGGGTTTGCATTATACAAGTCTCTGGCAGAGATGACATCAATCAAAAAAAGATTAATTAGGATGATAATGTATGCTTTTGAATATTGATAGGAAGTACTCTAAAAATATCACTCATCCATTTCTTAGAACTGAACATTTGCAATGTAGTTATCTAGCTGTAACAAAATTAAGTTTAAGATACACTTTTCATTTTGTGAATGGAATCAAGATTCATAGAATAACACTTCCCAAACATTTCTCTGTTTCTCTTACAATTCCCAACACTGTGCTGTCAGTCCTGGAGGCCATCTTCTTCCTTGGATCTTTAGGGCTGCCACACTTGATGGATGGGCATGCTGTAGGGACTGAGAGGGGAGGTTGGATGGCAATGGGGGTGAAATGTGTAGCCGTAACAACATTCTTTGTGAGATTTGTGAATTGAATAGGAATGGTGCTGGATATAATCCACATGGAGAGAAACAAGGAAAAAATAGACGTAATTAATGGAAATTTTCTCCAATTGTGCAGATAGTAGAGAAAATAAGGAGCTATGTTAATGTTTTTTATTCTTGTTTTTTTTTAAAAAAAATACTGCATGTTATAGAACCATGATGATGAACCTATGGCACACGTGCTTCTCTATTTGCACGTGCACTGACCAGCTTATGTTCGGGTTTCCAGTATGCGCATACTTGCTGGCCAGCTGGTCTTCATGGGCAGAAAATCATCAAAATGCCAAGCGCTGGAAAATGGCTCAAAAACAGCCAAAAACCAGCCTGAAAACTGCCTGGAAAATTCTCAGAAAACAGGCATGCGCACACCAGCCAGCTGGTCTTCAGGTTCCCAGTGCTCTGGTGCATGCGAAGACAAGTTGGCTAGTGTGCATGTGCACCAGCCAGCTGGTCTTTGGGTTTCTGGTGCTCCAGCGTGCACACATGCACACACATTCTGATTTGGGCACTCGGTGCTGAAAAGGTTAGCCATCACTGTTACAGAATAAACAGTCATGATAGTCACACGTACATTATAGGATGAAAATACAAAAATAAAGTCAATACATGCATGACTTCACATACCACTTTATTTATTTATTCAATTTACAGTACATGTCTGCCCATCTTAAATGCATGACTCTGAGCAGCTCGCAAAGTAAAAACAAATAAAGAATATATTGATAAATAGAACAACAAATATGCAGCAGCTGGTGAATCATAAAAGGTCCACAACACAGCCAAGAAATGGGTCACATCCCATAGGTCTGACACAGAGTCAAGTCTTCAAGGCCTTGTGGAAGGCTGGCAAGGTAGAAACCAATCTAATCTCAGGGCAGTTGATGTTTTAGAGAATAAGTGCCAAGGTAGATAAGGCTTTCTTTGAGCCCTGACAATAAACATTTTTCTTGGCTGATGATATCTGCAGTATGCTCCACTTGCCAAATCAGAGAAGATGGATAGAAATAACAGGGAAGATACAGTCCTATAAGTAAACTGGCACAAACAATGTTTACAATACAATACAATAGCAGAGTTGGAAGGGACCTCGTAGGTCTTCTAGTCCAACCCCCTGCGTGGGCAGGAACCTTATACCATTTCAGACAAATGGCTATCTAACATCTTTTTAAAGACTTCCAGGGTTGGGGCATTCACAACTTCTGGAGGCAAGCTGTTCCAGAGGTTAATTGTTCTAACTGTCAGGAAATTTCTCATTAGTTCTAAGTTGCTTCTCTCCTTGATTAGTTTCCACCCATTGCTTCTTGTCCTGCCCCCAGGTGCCTTGGAGAATAGTTTGACTCCCTCTTCTTTGTGACACCCTCTGAGATATCGGAACACTGCTATCATGTCTCCCCTGGTCCTTCTCTTCATCAAACTAGACATACCCAGCTCCTGCAACCGTCATATGTTTTAGTCTCCAGTTCCCTAATCATCTTGGTTGCTCTTCTCTGCACTCTTTCCAGAGTCTCCACGTCTTTTCTACATCGTGGCGACCAAAACTGTATGCAGTATTCCAAATGTGGCCTTACCAAGGCACTATACAGTGGCATTAACACTTCACGTGATCTCTATCTATCTCTCTGTTTATGCAGCCTAGAACTGTGTTGGCTTTTTTGGCAGCTGCTGCACACTGCTGGCTCATATTTAAATGGTTGTCCACTAGGATTCCTAGATCCCTCTCACAGTTGCTACTATTGAGCAAGGTACCACCTATACTGTACCTGTGCATTTTGTTTTTCTTGCCTAAATGTAGAACCTTACTTTTTTCACAATTGAATTTCATTTTATTAGTGGGGCTTTAAAAGTGATTTTATTAATGTGGGGCTTTAAAAGTGATTTCCAGAACCATGAATTATACTATGAGGAAATCTTGTGACTAACGTGTCTTGCAGATAAGTGGTGTCATATGCACCAAATAATCAACATCATTAATATCCTGGGACACTGCATATTGCACCACCAAACCCTCAAAATGCTCTTTAAGGACAGTCCTATACATTAGAGCAGGGGTCTGCAAAGTCGGCTCTTTTAAGACTGGTGGACTTCAACTCCCAGAGTTCCCCAGCCAGCTCAGCTGGCTGGGGAATTCTGGAAGTTGAAGTCCACCAGTCTTAAAAGAGCCAACTTTGCAGACCACTGCATTAGAGTAACCATGAACAGGACCTCTGATCTAGAAGACACACAACTGATGCATAGAATGAAGCTGTCTAAAGTCCCTTCTAACTATGGTTACCACCTAATGTTTGAGCAGATACCATGAGTCCAGGAGATTGCAGAGTAGTTCTGTTTCAGGCAGTGCCACAACATCCAAAATCAAAAATCCCCAGAACTAGGAGGTCCAAACAACTAAAGCCATTCAGTCTTGCTTGGGTAAAGCTGAAGCCTGTTGCACTTCAGCTCAAACCAAGCATTAATAAAAACATGCAGCCTTTTAACTTGAAAGCAGTTAAATAAATATTATTGACTCATTAAAAAGTAACTTTCTTGGAACATTGTTAGTCATTTAAATTTTGTTTTACTCATTGTACAAAGATCATAACCTGAGGCAGGTAGAATAGGTATGATTTTTAAAAGCAATATTCTAGCTGGATTGCTAAGTGTATGTAAACAACGCATTATTCTGCTGAATAAATTCTTGAAAAGTGAATGAAAGTACAGAGCCTCAGATGGAAATGCATTGGTAGGTAAGATAGTACTTTTTTGCATTCTAGTTATTTGATTTTGCTTGATACTAGAAGACCATTTTGAGAAATGGAGGTGCCTCTCTTTTTCTTTGAATTTCTGAAGTCCACCAGCATTGAGTCCCTAATTATCAGTGGTGGGTTGGACATGTTATCAGATGGTACAATCATCATATGCCTTGCCAGTTGGTCTATGGCAGGGGTGGACAAACTTTGCAACTTTAAGTCTGAAGGACTTCAGCTCTCAGGCTTCTCCAGCCAGCTTTGCTGGCTGGAGAATTCTGGGAGCTGAAGTCCTTCAGACTTAAAGTTGCAAAGTTTGCCCACCTCGGTCTATGGTGTACTGGGGATTGGGAAGAGACCTTGAGGTGGTCCATGCAAGTGTTGCAAGGATGTTAAGACTCTACACCATTGTAAATTCTATCCAAGCTTTGCTGGCTGGAGAATTCTGGGAGCAGAAGTCCTTCAGACTTAAAGTTGCAAAGTTTGCCGACCCTTGGTCTTTGGTGTACTGGGGATTGGGAAGAGACCTTGAGATGGTCCATGCAAGTTGTTACAAGGATGTCGAGATTCTATACCATTCTAAATTCTATCCAAGGTAATTAGAAGCTATGGCTGTGGACAGAACCTCTGGTTGATCCTGTGCTATGAAGTTTCCATTAGCTTTGAAGATAGGCGCAGCCAAAAACTGATAGAAAACCATGAGCAGAATCACATAATAACACCCCCTTTTTACAACAAGGAACTTCCAGTGCCCCCATTATGTTGGACTCTGTGGTTGAGAGCTTGCCACAAAATGCAAACAGCATGTCTTCTTTGAACCTGAAAGACTACATAGTTATTGAGTTATAAATTTAGGATAATCATTATCTTCATTGTCAAACCACATCTATATCCACTTTTTTCAATGGAAATCTGGTTTGATTCAGGTGTACTGCATGTAATCATTTGTGGGAAGCCCCCTACTCTACCCCAGAAGAATGAAATATTTCGGAAAATATTTTTTAAAAAAAGGCAGGATAGAATATTTTCCCTAAAGGGGAAATGGGAAAAAATCTTAGGGGAGGTAGAAACCAGCACCAGTCTCCCTGCTCTCAAGCAGAAACTGAGGAGCCCAGCCTTCAGAAATGGAGATTTGGCAATCCATTCAAGACAGGATATTTCAAAATTCCTTGCAGCAAAATTTGACAGTTAACAAAGGCAGAATGGTAGGATTAGAAAGCAGCAGCTCACCCAAGATAGGATGAAAGCCATTAGCCACAATATGAATTGCCCAAGCCCCTTTCAGAACAGAAGACCCTTCATTGCACCACCCCCAGGACAGTTTAAAGTCACAGAAACCTATAAAGATCCATTCACTCATCCAACCATTTTGTCAGCTGCACCAGAACCACAAACACCAGACCATTAAATCTTTCTTTCCAAATAGCCTCCATGTTGTTTCCAGCATCTTTTTCCCAATATTGAACTAAACCAGATGAATTTTTCTTCCAACAGATCAAAGGGGGAAAAAACAGAAAGAAAAGATAAAATTCAGAGGGGGTGGAAATAAATCGTCATTCAGCTGACCTGAGTGACAGGAGCTCACACCTACACACAGTACTAGGACTCGAACCGCTGGAGCAGAGACCATCTCCAGTGTCATTAATTCACTGAGCAACCATGCTTCTCAAATATCTAAGTTATTAGATAGTTAATTTATTTTATTTTATTTTTGGTCTGGAAAATTGTGTTTGGAAGAGTGAATGTATCAGTGAGTAAAAGAGTTAGAAAAGAGAAAACCAGGTTTCATTTTCACGTGACTTGTACCTAAGAAAGTTTTTCCAAGGTTAAGATGCTTGATAGCAATTTGGATATATATCTAAAATAATATGATAATTAATGTATAAATATTTGATGATATGATAGAAAAACATTCTGAATGTGGAAAAAGAGGAAAAAAGGGAAAGGGGAAAAGTATCTAAAGGCCTTCAGGTTAAAAATCCTATTTTTAAAAAGCAAAAGAAGAACATTTTTTTTCTCCTGTGTAATTTGTTTTTATTTTTTTAAACCACATTCTTTTCAACCACTAGACCCAGACTTCGTCACATAGAGAATAAAATAAAGACTGAGTGATTTTTTTTTAAGGCCTTAAAAACTTTAAATGTAGAAATAGAATTGGAAGAGAAGGCTCTGCAGTGTGCACTTGGAATGAATTGTGTGGGTTGGCAAAGTGTTTCAGAAACCATCTGTTTTTTAAAAGCAAAACTTTGTTCCATAAAATCTTCTTTTCCCTTCCTTCATTCTTTGTTGCAAGGGTTTGCCAAAGTTCCATTGTATTTAAAAAAAAACCAGCATACTGTAGTCTAAAGCAGGGGCCTCCAACCTTTGCAACTTTAAGTCTGAAGGATTACAGCTCCCAGACTTCTCCAGCCAGCTTTGCTGGCTGGAGAAGTCTGGGAGCTGAAGTCCTTCAGACTTAAAGTTGCAAAGGTTGGAGACCCCTGGTCTAAAGCATCTGGAGCTCTACATTTATGATCTTGCTTTCACCCTTGGAATAAAGTAAGAAGCAATTTCATACTATTAAGAAAGAGAGAACTGTTCTGAAGAGAAAAAACCTTTTTTTTGGGGGGGGGGGGGTCTAAAATAAACGATCTATATTTTCAAACTATTAATAAGCCTGTGTCGGAGGTACACTCTCCAAACTAACAGCATGAAATGAAACAAAGATAGGGCCAAAGAACCTTTGTGTTACAAAGGAATTCTAATATTTTGTCCTTCCCTCCTGAATAAGTTTGCCATTCAGCCATGGGCTGTAAAAAGGATTCGAACAAACATCCTAGCCAATCTGTTTTTCTAAAAACTTTATTTATACAAACATTTTATCCTCATCTGCTACAAGAAGAGTTTACCTTTTTGTAAGTGCTGTATATTATTCCCCAATTTTAAGAAAAGAGGAATTATTCTCTTTAGAGATTGAATATAGGTTGCTATTTCACAGCCATATCCCAGACTGAAAGCACTTCACCAGAAAGAAAGAGGAAAGAAAGAGGAGCAAGTAATCTTAATCCTGGGTATGTATGGTTAGCTGTAATGTTTGCAAGCATATTTTAGAGTAACTCATAAATCAATAATGGAGAATATTTGTAGCTCAGGGTTGAAATCAGGGATGAAATTCAGCAGGTTCTGACAGGTTCTGAAGAACCGGTTCTGTAGAATTGGTAGTGGAAATTTTGCATAGTTCAGAGAACCAGCAAATACACCTCTGGCGGGCTCCAGAATGGGGTGGAAATGGAGATTTTGCAGTATCCTTCCCCTGCCATCTTATGAGTACAATTTTAGCAGATTGTATTAAAAGGAATAAAGAACAACTCTGGTGGGATATGGACCGGGTTTATAGAATTAACTCAGCATACGCTAGAATAAATGATGTACCAAGAGAAGTCCATATTAAATTTTTAAGGAGGTCCACAAGGGATGAGATACTGAGGGCCCAGCGGGGAGGACCCTTGAAATATCAGGAGAAAGAAGTTACTATTTTGAAACAAATTCCAAAAAAACCTAGAGCGATAAGAAGGAAATATTCCTTCTTGTCCAAAAAATTATATAAAAAAGGAGTTTGGTTCAAATGGTTACTGCCAGAAGGAATGTTGGTCTTCTGGGACGGAAGTAGAATTAGAGTTAAACCATTAAGAGAGGTGGAGGCCTTTCTTCAGAAGCACTCCTCACTCCTAGGAGACGAAGAAGAGGGAACGGGGGGGGGCATGGCCCCACCCGTCGATGGCAATATCCTTCCCCTGGATTGGGGTGGGAATGGAGATTTTGCAGTATCCTCCCCCTGCCATGCCCATCAAGCCATGTCCACAGAACAGGTAGTAAAAAAAATGAATTTCACCACTGGTTGAAATGAAGGGTCCTTGGTGCGCTTTGAGTTTAGTAGTTTCTTGCAGACATTTCATTATCCAAACTAGGTAATATCATCAGTGCTAGTCTTTAAGAAAGCAACCAAGCTCAGAGAGCACTAAGGTCCCTAACTCATAAATATTAATGGAACTATTGAATGGTTTGTGTTTACTGAAAAGATATAGCATATCTTTTCTCAACAAAAGGTCAAGAGTGTAAAACTCATGGAAAAAAGAAGAGCCATCTATTACAGTAAAGATAACTCACAAGAGATAGAAATATCTTTAGTCTAAAGATACTTTTTAAAAAATAGCAGTTCACTGTTACTATAATTTAAGATAGAAAAATATCCAGTGCCTCTACAGTTCACTCAGCATAGCCATTTAGAGCAGGGGTCCCCAACCTTTGCAACTTTAAGTCTGAAGGACTTCAGCTCCCAGACTTCCCCAGCCAGCTTTGCTGGCTGGAGAGGCCTGGGAGCTGAAGTCCTTCAGACTTAAAGTTGCAAAGGTTGGGGACCCCTGATTTAGAGCAATAATCTCAACTAACACAAGCAATTAAAATGCATTTTCCTTTGGTTCAATTTACCTCAGAAGATAAGTAGGAAATTAGCACAATTGAATGCCAGAAATCCATAAATGTTTTCCCCAAAAGAATTTGTTTTCACCCATCCTTTGATGGAGATGTAAATAAAATGCAAAAATCATTAAGAGTGAAAGGAGAGTTAAGAGATTCAGATCCCAAAATACATTACTGTAGATGGTAACTAATGTGTTAAATTGTTAAACCCTGTAATCTAGTAACATGTAGAGGTAGGATAAACCAGTGTAGCACAGCATTATAGTTAATGGCATATTTTACAAGAAGAACATTATACAGGCACAAGTGCTTTTAGTAAAGTTAGAAGTACTCCAGATTTCCAGCACGGGAAGTGATTGTGTATCAAATCTCTGAAAGAAAATCAAAGCTTATTGCTTCAGCTTGCTCTAGCAGAAGTTGAAGCAGATAGAGAAGTAAGAGACTGAAAATTGGGAAGAAATTCTATTGCAGAAAGCAGGGATTTAAAAGGATGGAAAAAAACATGTACCTTTTTTCCAAGTGCTATTTATGAAATACATATGACTTCTGGCCCAAACATGTTGAACAGAAGGAAACAATGTAGTCCTGACATGGAGATATCTAAAATGAATCTGTATGGTAGCATTTGTGTGTATTTTTCCTGTTGAATCATGATTCTATTTCATTTTTATCCAGTCCCACATTTTCCCAGATTTTCCAATTTCTTTTGTTGCCTTTCTTGTTATTTTTTAATTTAAAATAGCAACTTGTATGAAAAGTTATATGCACATTGTCTTAGAACAAAAAGCAGCTTCCATGAAAATCTATCTTCACTATTGCATCAGTACTCTCAAGTAGTTTGATCCAAGAAAGAATAATTACATTGGCTTCCAATGTAATCCAGTGATTTCCAGTGATTTCCATGATTAAGGGTAACTTGAAATGAAGTGCCACCAATTCTAGTCTAATACCTTACTCACATTTTTCTCAAAACATATTTTTCACAAACAATTTTATCTAATGTAATAGAACTTGTTTTTTTTTACTACACATATCATTTGGTGCATATTAACAGTTCAATATATGTAACATTTTTTTAACTTTCTTTATATTGACCTAATCAAATCAGAATAAAGCATATTAAGAAGACATTGAAAGGAGGAGAAAAGCAGAAAGGGAGGTCTCATATTTTCAATAAGCCAAAAACTGTGTTGGTTAGTCAAAAATATGATACTCATCCCTTGTAATAGCAGTCAAATTCTGCTGGAAATAATGTATATTCTTTCTTGAACATGAGAACAGAAACCTGGCTTTGGAAGTTTGTGACAGATTTAGATTATACCATTTTGCATTTATAACCTCCTTGAATCCTCTAAGCCAAATTTCTTTGATTGATTACCAAAGTAAAACAAATCTAATAAACTAAGAATATGCCTCGGGTTCCAGTTAACCAGCCAATCCCCAACTTTTAGTTTTCTCCAGAAATCTAAAATTATAAAACTGCTGTGCCCCTTTTGTTATTATGTATCAACAATTTAATTTAGGTTCAATATAGCTTGTGTAGCTTTGGGTTTTTTTCAAGAAGTGCCCAAGACTAACAAATCCAAACACTTCCATCTGGTGCTTCATATCTCATTAGACCCCATTAGCTTAGCCTGCCTGGTCCTTTATGTAAAACTGGTAGCATTTCTAAGAAAGGTATTGTAACTATTCTAGATTTTGAGCGTGCCACTTTAGTATTCTACAGTTGGACTGGCTAACTATATTTTCCATTATAATTGGTGCCAATATAGACATGGTCTATCATGAAATGGATGTGAGCCCCAGCCCCAGAATGGCATAGAACAATCCAGACAAAGTTTTTTATTTATATGCAATAGAGATAATTTTGCCAAACCAAATGTTTGCTATTTATTTTATTTTATTTACATTTATATCCCGCCCTTCTCCGCAGAGGACCCAGGGCGGCACACAGGAAATTTAAAAAAAATACAGAATACAAAATAAATACACAATTTAAAATATAAATTAAACCATCTTATCCTATGCTAAAAACCCAATTTTAAAATACTCGATTTAAAACTATCTAAAAGTCCCCATGGGAGGTTAGGCTAGGCCGGCTTGTTGGAATAGGTATGTCTTTAGACATTGGCGGAAGAGGCGGAGGTCGGTGATGGTGCATAATTCGGGGGGTAGGTCGTTCCAAAGGGCTGGGCCCGCCACAGAGAAGGCTCTTCCCCTGGGTGTCGCCAGTCGGCATTGTCCAGCCGACGGCACCCTGAGAAGGCCCTCTCTGTGGGAGCGTATTGGTCTAAGGGATGTATGAGGCAAGAGGCGGTCTCGCAAATAACTAGGCCCCGAGCCATGGAGCGCTTTAAAGATGGTCGTCAAGACCTTGAAGCGCACCCGAAAGACCACAGGAAGCCAATGCAGCTCGCGCAGGATCGGTGTTATGTGGGAGCATCTAGTGGCTCCCATAATCACCCGCGCGGCTGTGTTTTGGACTAACTGTAGCTTTCGGGTGCACCTCAAGGGAAGCCCCATGTAGAGAGTATATTCTAATGAATATACTCTGGGGGATTCTAGGGAGTATCCTAACTTTCTTCCTGTCTCCTCTTCAGGTCTGAGTTGTGTTGTCTCTTATCTCACTCACTTCCATTCCTTCAAATGTGCTCCTTCTTTTCTGAAAACTGCCACTTTATTCCAATCCACCAAACTATCTCCCCCTCATGCGTATCATCGGTCACATCTGGAATGATCTTGTGGAAAATGAGAAGAGATGCAGCCTAAGAAACAATCAGACAAAAGAAATAAGAAAGCCTAGTGACTTAGAAATGACCTATCCTATTGGATCAAGCAGTGGTGTTGGGAAGTTATGTACTTTTGAATTTACAAGTTTCTTCTTGTAACAGAAACTTACAAGATTCTGTTAATGTAGCCTTACAATAAAAGTAGTTTTAGCTCATTTACTTAGTTTTCGTATATAATTTATCCAGGAGGGATGACAATGTCTGCCATATTGGCCTCATCATTTTCAAGCAATTTACCTACATGCCTAGAAGCATTAAGCACACAAGTCTTCCTGAAATATACATTAATGTCACAATCCATATGATTCGAATGATCAAATTACCCACCTGTAACAGCTTTCCATCTCTTGGTGGACTATCCTTGGTATAAAACTATGTGGGTTTATCATTCAAGAATTGGGTTTATCCTATAAAAACATTTTCTTTAGATTTGAAAAATATTTTTCCCATGAGACCTCCTTTGCCTATGACTGTAGAGAGACCTGTAATTCTTGGAATAGGAATACCTTGTATAAAGTTTTGTCAACCATCTAAAGTTCAACCACCTTGATTCAAGGATACAAATTTTGTCTCTGAGTGACTAGAAGCTAGGTCTACTGAATACTCATGACTTATCCCCAGCAGGTAACCTATCATACATTTGACACACTGTGCAATAAATGGAAAGCATTGTCTCGCCTGCTGGCTTTACCTAAGTCAATTGGTAACTTGGAAGTCTTTTTGTTTAGAGAATGTTTGACCTAAAAGATAGTCCCTGTGTTATACTTTAAGACAGTTTGGAGTCTTGCCTTTCTCAAACAAGAGAAAATTGCTAAAATTATCTTGATGTTTGGTCTATGTAGGTGAAAGTCAGCATTCCTATCCAACTCTGATCTTTCTCATAAAACTCTGTTGACCTTATTGTTCCCATGCTCGAGTTGTGAAATTCCAGCTGCTTCTCCTCTGAAAGAATATACAGTAGTAGTGCAGTAGCATTAGAAGTCTGGCATTTTAAAAGCCTTTCATGAGTTCTCAATCATTATTGTAGGTACTTATGGATAATGATAAAAGTCCAACATAACACAAGATATTTTGTTGAGAATTATCTTTAACAGAAAGGCACTTTCATTAACAGAAAAACAGAGTTGGAACAAACTGTGGAGATCTTCTGGTCCAATCTCCTGCTCAAGCAGGACACTCTATATCATTTCAGACAGTGGTGGGGTCCTACCAGTTTGGCCCGATTAGCCAATCCGGTAGTGGTTTGATGGCCTGGGTCACTGGAATTGGCAGCAACCCTGCCTGCCACACCCCCGAACCAGTTCTCCGGGGGGCATCCTAGGCGGTGCCATCTTGTTTTTGAGTTCTGCATATTCGCAGAATATTTTAATTGCACTGTGTAAGTGCGCAAGCTTGCACAAAGTGCACACATGAGTGAACCGGCAGTGCTTGCCGTAACCCACCCCTGATTTTAGAAAAGTGATTATCCAATCTTTTTTAAAACTTCCAGTGATGGGACACCAACAACTTTTGAAGACAAGATATTCCACTGATTAATTGTCCTGTCAGGAAATCTGTCCTTATTTCCTAGTTGATCTCTCTGATTTGTTTCTATCTGTTGCTTCTTGGCCTGCCTTTAGGTCCATAATGGTGAACCAGAGTCCTCTCTGCTGGCATGCACGCCATCATCCCAGGTCAAATCTCTGTGCCATTTCTTTTGTGAGCTTCTGTTTCACGAGCTTCCCTGCAAATGATGAAACAGAAGCTCCCAAAAGAAAAATATCTTACCTCTTGCTGTACTGCCGGTGTTGGCATGCCTGGCCTCCTGCCAGCTAGCTGGTCTTTGGGTCTCTCTGCTTTGGACAGGGAGACAATTGAGTTACCCATAAATGCTTCTGATAGCTGCTTTTCATGAGGAAAGTGCAAAAGAGAAGTCTCCAGAGCACTGAGAAATCAAAGAAGTCCAAGATGCAGTTTGGAACTTTCAAAAAGAACACAGGATGCACACATTTCCTTTCTTAATCACTTTTGGAAATTATTTGTTTACTGGTTTTAGACATTAGGAATCTTGATATTGAAGGTTTTACATACTGAGTGAATTTCTTCAATCCTTACCAAAACAAGTCTTATAGAAGATTAAGAACTTTTTTTTAATAAACAGCAAAAAGGTGATAATAATATTGATTTTGTAAAGATATAAACGGACTTAAGGTCCAGATGTACAGCATTTAAAATAAGATTTTGAAGTGAATTATAACAATTCTTACCAAGGCCAAACTCTTGTTTTGAATTCTTAAAAAAAAATGAATGAAATGAATTTTGAAGATTGGTCACTAAAAGAACCAATTAAACAATTAAAATTAAAGGAAAAAGAGCACTTAAATTTGACTAATATGGAATAAAAATATTTTAATATTGGATGTATTGAAGATTATTTGTGAACTGTGGAACCAGAAGTTATTTTTCCCCCCCAAATGTCAGCCATTATAGACAGACTGTGTTTCAAAGATGATATGGAAGAGAACCAAGCTTTACTGGAAGGGTCTGAGACTGATTTGAAAGTGGATCTAAAAATAACAAGCTAAGAAAATGCCTTACTAAACAAAAAGTAATCTAGATAACTTTGTTATATTGGATTTACAAAAAAGATGTCAAAATTGTGAAGAATTTTGTGAGAAGGGACCAAGAAAAAAAAAAGCATATTTCTAGAACACTATTTAAAGGGCTGAAAAAATCAAGGTTGTTAAAAGTAAAAAGATTTCATGTCCTGGCTTTCTTAACACTCATTCAGGAGCCAGATACAGTTCTTAATCACAGGTGGTGTTAAGGGGAGGATTTGTTGCATTGAGTTCTGAGAGCAAGGCAGCAGGAGATAGTGGAGAAAAAGGCAAAAACAGGGGAAAAGGGATTACTTGAAGATAAGAACATAGCTGGAGAAAGATGACTTCCAAGTGAAGCAATCCAAGGTCAAGACAAAGATTTATGATGCTAACTCAAGGGGGAGATGAAGTTTACATCAGTTAACAAACTTGGGTCATGAATAACTGGATTCCAGGCAAAAGTCACAGAATGTGAAGCCAAATGATCACATTGCTTCTACAAAGAGAAAAAAAATGTTACTGTAAGATTTTAATTCTCTCCCTCTAAATGTGCATAAGTGTTGCCAATATTTCCTTAAGCTTTGCTGGTCAGTGTAGCATCTGGATGCTTGTTCTCTAATCATACACTTTGGTGGGATGTAGACAACTTTGATGGAATAGCAGCAGAAAGGGTGGGAGGTGAGGCAAAAAGAAAATAACTGAAGCAGTCTGTCCTGTAACTGAGCCTGACTCCAATGGCACAACAAAGGAAAGAATATACAGTTGGCTTATTTGATCAAGGTTAAAATACATGTCACTATCTCTAGTGATCTTTAATGGGTTATTGCTGATCATGTCTGAATAATGAGGCTTTAAATATTTATTTATAGATAAGAGATCTATATTTGTTATATTTTAAGAACAGGTAACGCATAAACAAAATTGTATATACTTGTTTTGAAGGGGGAAGTCTTTTCTTTATTTCTCTTTCTTTCTTTCTTTCTTTTCTTTTTTCAGTTTGTATCCATTTTTAGCTTTTTGATTGCAATGTTAATTGCAACATTAATGTTCAATAATGTTACAATGAGAATGAAAGTGCAAGCGAAAGAGTTGATTCTGCTTTCCTGACCTTTTATCAGGCTATTAACTGCCCATATATATATATATATATGTATATGCAAATGTATTTCTGCTGAAGTGGACAATTAGTGTACAACTATTTGCTATTTTTATTTTTCAATAACTAAAACTAAAACCCAGTTACTTTACAAATATATTAAAAGTTAAAATAATTTAAAAAATGGAGTTGCTTGATGATGCTAAATGAAACATCCATAGACAAAGTAACCCTCATAACTAAATTAATTCAAATAACTTTTCTAGCATACATATCTATAGTTGGTTGAGTTGGTCACTATTTAGGTTTTAAAGAGTTGTATCTGAAAATGTATGCCTGCTCATACAAATATTTAAACACTGAAGTAGCTGAATGTCAGTGTTTGTATATCATTGGAAGCTAGAATGCTTTTAAGTCATACAGCAAAATTTGACTTTATGGCTCACTGTCTCACTTAGGAATGAAATCATACTATGAAATTATGCCGTTATTAATGATGAGATCACTGTTTTTCTATGAGCTGGAATAGTTCAAGCACATATTAAAACTTACAGTCAAATGAAATGTAGCTGTAAAGCTGTGTTTCATGTTCTGTTAATCAAACAATTGCAATCTGTATAACCTAATGGAGTTTAGGACAAAGGTCTGAGCCCATTGAGTTTGCAAATGCAAAATTTACGTTAGGGAATCATATATTGAATACATGCCACAAATTTCTCATATTGTTGGATTGCTGCTTATGTAGAAATCAAGCAGTTTCATATTTCATAATTATAGAAAGTCTTTGCTAATAGAACATTGCATTAATTATAAACTTGAAAGGTTTGCAAAAGCCAATCTTTACAAATGTTGGTCACTTATTACAATTTTCAAGGATCAGATACACTTGGATATAAATGCCTCTGGCAGAATTGCATAATAAAATTGCTTTACAATAGCAAGCACCACACATTTCTTCTGAAAACTACCTAGCTTGTAAATTTGCAATGCATCTCTTTTACATTAAAAAAAAATTGGTATTATGTATGATTACTACACTATCAATAGTATAGGGTCCCTTTCACAAAGGTTGACATGTAAAAGTGATACCTGGAATCATTAAATATATACCAGAATCTGATGAAGTGATGAGAGCAATGCGTTACAAGTGATTTGGTATGCTTTTGCGTTTATGGAAGTTGTGGAAGTAAATAAACTTCTCCAAAGTATAGCTTTTCCAATCTGTGGTTTAGACCATGTTCAGCACAGCTGATTTGGACAGCTGGGAGGCCAGTATCCAAGGATATTAATGAATCTGTGAGAAAACAAAATTTCCCATTTTCCTTAAAGAAAGTCCTATTTTCAGAAGTCCATCTTTTAGGCCAACTTCTTAAAAATATTCTTCTCCTGTTCTCCAATTTTCCTTTACTTTCAGGAAGATTTTGGACACTGGGGTAGTGAGTCAGCTGCACAGAATCCTAGATAAAGGATATTATTTATATCTTTTTGAATCAGGCTTAAGAAGCAACCATGTGCAGAAATTATATTTGTTATATAATAACAAATTATATCTGTTTGATGACTTTAGTTTTAAACTGGATGAAAGAACAGAGGCGTTCCTTGCTAGACATTTCAGTAGCGCCCAGAGGTGGTATTTAGCTGGTTCTCTCCAGTTCAGGTGAACCACTAGCAGCGGCTGCAGGAGGCTCCGCCCACTCACCCAACATAATGCACGAGCACTGTGCAATGCAGAGAAAGAGGTTTGCATACGCAGATGCAGCACATGCACTCACATTTGCAAACTGGTAGGGAAGGTAAATGAATCCCACCGCTAGCAGCACCAACTGGTACTTTAATACTTGCTATGTTTTACAGTTTGAACATTGTTTTATGGGATATTGGAGTCATATGATTGTGGCAAATTAACTGAATAAATGACTACAAATGATATTCATGGGGAAGAGTAGTTGAATGCATATGGTTGCTCCATGTGGTAACACAAAGCTTGATCTCTGCTTATCATGAACACTGATAGAAGAATTCTTCAATCTATTTAGGATGAAGTATTGATGACAGAATGGAGCAAGTAAACACAACTTTCATCCAGTCACCTGAGCCTCCAGACATACCGTAAAAGCTGAATGGGGAAGAAGATTTCAAAATAGAATTTAAAACAGTTTTAGCTGCTGAACACTGCTACCTCCAGAGTGGACTGAAGACATTGATTCACTGGGTAAAGGAGAAGTTTCTGAATGAATATCAAGCATGAAAGACAATAAAGTTTCAAAGGGTTACTCTACTTGCATGGAGGCCCAAGGAATATGTCAGCAATCATTAGGTACATTAAGCATGAAAATCAACTTCATAAAAACTAGAACTGTTTTACTAAGATTGGCTATAATAACAAAATTTTGCAAGTCTGAGAATGATTTATCTCCGTGCTTCTCATATTCCAATGAATCAAGGAAGTGACATCCCGAGTTTCTTCCAAATATTATCTTGTTGAGTGGCCTAAGGGCCTAAAGATGAAGCTGTTTATCAGGATGCAAAGAGAAAATATCTGCTGTGAACTCTACATAGGCACCAGGAATGGCATCCAGCTAGTAAATGCTCAGCTACATTCAATTGCCTCCAACTCCACCCTGAATAAAGAGATTAAAAAGAAAAAAAAAATTGTTTCTCAAAGTTTAAAGAATACTTTTGTCCCCTTTGTCTAATAACTCTTGCATATTTTCATCAATATCATCTATAATAAAAAAGGGAAATAATAAAATTGTGCTATCCATGGGAAATTGCCAGGTACGTTTTATCCGAAACTCTTGATTAAGGGGAATTTAAATTAGCTGCAAGCATCAAATAATTTAGATAGATTTTTTTTAGAAGCATTGATTGTCAGGCAGGTAATAGTTAACACCTTAATGACAATATAGTTAGAGACCTAGGCTAAAAACTTAAAATGTCTTTTAAAGTAATTTTAAGGCTTTCTGAATTTTTTTATGACAGCAAAGGAAGGGAGAACTAAAATCTGTTAAACCAGTTTTAATTGCAGACCATTTATCTAACTATAAAACATAAAGTCTGCCATGTTGCTAATAAAATGATTGTTTGGAATGGTTCTCTCTGCTTTCATCTGTTTAGTTCTGAGAATACCTACGTTTTTGCAACAAAATCATTAATACACTGGTTATACCTAACTATATGTTGTCACCCAACACCAGGCTGTAAATGCCATGAAAGTCAGGAGCCAGTGCCTGGAGGCTTCCAATGGGACAAAGTAAACTGAAATTGTGTCATGGCAAAAGGAATTATGACTTTTTCAGAAATACTCTGATGCCTTCACTTTTGGAAATAATACTCGCCTTGAAAAAACTGGTTACGGTATCTCTTATAATTTTTACTGGAATAGCATATGCTAGCATAAGGCTGTGGCAATGCTATGCCGTTGTTCATCTTAGGTGTGAATATCAATCAAAGCCATTCTTGGATCATAACATACAGTGTTAAACTACTATGGCACATATTATAAGTTTTATGGAAACTACAGTTTATATTGAAAGCAAAACCAGTCAGTTAAAGGGTAAATCCTTAGACCACTATAATTCCAACTGTTCAGTTAGTGTACTAATAGCAACTAGGTTTCTAAGAATGGGGTCTTTGAGGCTCTCTGAGCTTGGTTGTTTTCTTACATTACATCATCAAACTAGGTAACATTATCTGTTCTAGCAAGGATGGGGTATACTCTCTTTTTATGTACTAGTGGCTTGCCCTGTCAGTGTTCTTGGTGATTCCTTCATTAGATTGTTGTGTACTGTTTGTCTGAGTTGGCAGTTCCTTGTTGCTATTGTTGGTTTGGTATTAATCTTGGTGTTAATCTCTGTTTATCTGGGTGTTGATTGCTAGTGAGGAGGTGTTTTGGTCTTTTGGGTTTTTGATTGTCTTTTTTGAATGGTATGTAGATATTGTTTGTCTCTATGTGCTTATTGATGGCTGGTTGAGGGCCAGAATTCCAGGACTTCCCTGGTGTTTTTGGCTTTAGTTTGGTCTAAGATAATCCCCAGTTGAAGCTATGGTTCAGTATATGTCCATGTGTTGTAAATTTAAGCAGTTTTTATCATTTCTTTTTATTGCTAGCTGGCATTCATGGATGTGCTCTGCTAGTCTTCTACCTATTTGCCCTACATTGTGGCTGTTACATTCCTTACATTGTATGTTGTAGATGGGTCCTGTTTTTTTTTCTTTTTCCTTTTGGAGCAATACAATTTCTATTCAATATTACATCACTTCAAATACACTTTATGGTTGAAGGCTTCTTAAATAATACATCAATATAAAGAGAACAAACTGGGAACAGGACCTGTATTTTTATACTATACAAAATATTACATATAAAGCTTTATTTTGTAGCAGTAGAGAATATAAGAAATAATATTTATCAGTGTATTGAGGAAATTCAACTGAATCACACAAACTAGTTTCAAAGATGAAAATTAATAAAAGTGGTTAAACACTCTTGCCCTTCAAATGGAAAGAAAAGTTTGACTTCTTATCATGAACAGTTAATTCAATAATGCATACGATCTTCTCATCAAACATTGTAACTTGGCACATATATACAGCTCTTCTTAACAGTACATTTCTTATTTGTGCCTTTATTGTTAAGCAAGGAAATTAAACTAGCTCACAATATTCTTTCATATTCTTTTATACTCAATTGAGAAATTGCAGACAATCTCAGCTTATTCTTTTCTTGCCATAATGGGTACCATAATGAATCTTGCTGACATAATGAAGCATGAAAACATTCAAGATGAGAGACATGATATTTTCTTAAAACAACAAATGTGTGAAGCCATTTGTTGAAATTGATATTTCCCACATGATTACAAAATGAAAAATAGTGAAAAAACTGATAAGAATATTAGAATTGTCAATACAGAAAAAGGTGGCACTACTCATTGCATAAATAATTATAAAGAAAGTTTATACCATACTAATACAAGGGCCTAGCTATATACGAGACTGCCTTCTGCCCCATACATCCCTTCGTCCGATCCGCTCCCACAGAGAGGGTCTTCTCCGGGTACCGTCGGCCGGGCAATGCCGGTTGGCGACACCCAGGGGAAGGGCCTTCTCTGTGGTGGGCCCGGCCCTCTGGAACAACCTACCCCCGACCTACGCACCACCTCGGACCTCCGCCTCTTCTGCCAACGTCTTAAGACGTATCTATTCCAAGAAGCTGGCCTAGCGTAGCCCCCCGTTTCTGACTTTATCTATAAATTTTAATTTTCAGGGTTTTAAATAGGTTTTTTAACACGGGTTTTAATTTAATATGTTTTTTTAAATATTGTATATTGTCTTTTGTTATGGTTTTAATAATGCCTGTGCGCCGCCCTGGGTCCTAACAAGGAGAAGGGCGGGGTATAAATTTGAAAAATAAAATAAAAATAAAATAAATAAGTGTCAGATAAAACAAGTTGTATGACAAGACGATACAATGTCACCTATCCTTTTCTCAGCCCATCTTGAAGAAGTATTTCTCAAAATACAGTGGGCAAAAGATGGATTAAAAATCAATGGCACCTATTTAAATTATTTAAGATTTGCAGATGACATGGTTATATTACCACTCAGAAGAGTTACAAAGGCACATAAAAGAGTTGCACAAAGTAGGAGAACCATTTGACTTAAAAATAAACCTGAAAAAAGGCACATTTTGTTTTATAAATTCACTCCCAAAATATTGTTTTACATATATGGAGAAGAACTTGAAGCAGTAGACCACTAGATAATGGAACTCAGTGATACAATAAATGAAATAGAATGATGTGTTAAATGTGGTTGGCAGGCATTTGGCAAGATAAGTATAATTTTCAAGAACAACCTCCCCCTATGTCTGAGGAGAAAAGTTTTAGACCGGTGTGTGCTACCTGTTTTAACATATGCTAAAGAAAAATAGACACTAATCTAAAAATTTATACAAAAGGTCTGAGTGGTGAAAAGAGCCACGCATGCTCGGCACCACAAGACAAGGTGGGAAAAGCTACACATGAATTAGAGAACAAACGAAGTATACAATATCTTCAAGAGAGTGAAATAATTGAATATGAGCTGGTCACATAGGAAGAAGAACTGATGGCAGGCGGACTAAAACAGTTATGGAATGGATTCCACTTGATAAAAAGCATTCACAAAAGAGACCTAAAACAATATGTATCACTGATATCTGCAAGTATTGTGGGTCCAATCGGCAAAAGAAAGTTTAAGACCATATTGGTTGGAAATATACAGAAGAGGCCTTTATCCTGCAGTGAATAGACAATGGCTAGAATGATGATGATGATGATGACTAATACAAAATAACCAAACTGAAACTTAAGTCTTCAAGGACCATCACCCTCAAATAATTCCATCCTACAATTTCCCCAGATCACATTATTCAAATTCAGCTTCAAAACAGTTAACTTTTTACATCAAAATTTGTGAATATTTTTAGCAAAAATACCAGTAAAAATAAACATATTTATTTATAAATATTTCAGTTTATGTAAGAAAAAAATTATATTACCATAAAAACTATCACTTTCTACTCCCCCCCAAAAAGGATTCCCCTCCCCTCTAGCTTTTACTTCCAAAAAAACCGAAGACATTTTCTGCTGCTCTTATTCTGCTCAAATTTTGTTTCTTGGTTTAAATCCTATTGAATAGGAATATTTTTTTGTAAAAAAAATGTTTCATGAGTAACCTTCTGGAACAGGAGATAAATCTTTGGTACATTTGATATGTCTTATACAGAAGTGCACTCAGATTACTGACAGCTAATGTGACTTCCTAGACCTTTTAACCTCACCGATTGCTTGGAATGACATGAACTGAACCTGAAATCTCCTCCATGTAAATTACATGCTCTTGTGCTGACCTAACCTAAACTTCAGGATGTAATTCAAGCTTAATTTGAAGCATATAAAGAGTAGATGTTTTTATTTTAGAGAAAAAGCAGATTCAGTGAACCATGAATGTCATCATATTGCATGCAAACTGTTGGTAACCCCTGAAAGGGAAGAAATATTAAAGTTTGTCAAAAGCCTATTAATTATAGTTATTCAGAAGTATTTGAAAATGTCAAGAATTTCTGTTGATTCTGAAAAGATATTTTACATCTGATTTCAGGCATAAAAACATGCTGAAGTAACCTGCATATTTGAAGCCTCACTTGATTAAATGATAATACAGCATTGCTAGAGGCTAATATAAACCCATTGACTCTGGGCTTATATTTTCAAAAGAAAATTCCATAGAAAGATGGAATGGGATCCACAATTACTAACCATACTTCTGTCTGATACAATATTCCTATACAAAAATATAACAAATGGGACCATTATCACGATTGGTACTTATTGTCCATTATAATTTGATTTCCAATGAGAAAAAAAGAGAGAATTGTTCAAATTAAATCCTTGCAAAAATCAATGCATTTTCCACTGCAATGGAATACACAACTGATATGAAAAAGGTAGTGAAATACTTATCAACAGGAATAAACTAAAGAAAATAAAAAAGTAGCATTTGGCATCATAGCTTATTTAATAAAGTGTAAATATAAATACCTGGGAGCAAATATTAAAGTAAGAGAATCATTTCTAGCTGCTATGGTTGCTAATATGACATTCCCATGAAGGAAATAAAACATTTTAATGACTCTTTCCTGCTAGGGAATTATCACATTGCTCTTGAATAAAGATTTTTTTTCTTTCTGAGAGTGATGCCAGTTAGAACTATTGCTATGATTACCCTTCCTGGTTTTTTAAAGGGAGGATAAATCCCAACTGATATTAGGGTAATTGTAGTTCTGCCAGCATACCCATCCAGTATCAGATCAAAGGTGATAGCAAATTATTTCTGTATTGATACAAAAACGATGATTTTTTCCACCATAGTCAAAAGTCCGTCCTTTAGTTACTTTTCTCAAAATGGTGATTTGTCCTCTTCAAAAAAGCTGCAATAAAGCTGCAGGATAGTCTGATTTAAAATGCAGGAATTGTGTAGTATTGATGAAGAAAAATAGTTTACTTTAGTGTGACATTATGCTTTCTCATTAGCCATACTTGAGAGACAAAACAGGAAGACCTTCTTGATAAAACGACAAAGCTCAAATTAGAAACCATAGTAACTGTACTCCTTCAGTTTTTGTGTTATAGAGATATCACACCCTTCTAAACCTACCATCACTACACAATTATCCAGAGCACACAAAACAAATTTTACTTGACCACAACATAAAACATTATCAAGCTTTGTGCGCTCAACATTTCCTAGAAGAAAACTTATATCTTGTGTGTAGTGCCCAGTCTTACAGTTTGGTTTCAGCTTGGTCCTCACCTGACACTATAAAGTGCCTAGCACTTTATAGTCTCTTATCTTATTATACTTACCTTCATATATTTTATATAGCTTTTAATGTTTCCTAAAGCTTTTTTAATATCTTTTATGTCTCAATGCTTACCAATCCTGGTGTATTGTGCCTTATGCTTCCCTGTGCCTTATGCTGGTCTAGGATTGTAAGAAAGATTTAAAAGCTTGGAATTGTGGAAGTGGAAATGAAATTTACTGAACAGTATATAACAGGAATAATAAATATAAAGCGAATGATTTAACCTGCTGTGGTACTAACTGGAGGACTGCCTCCTTACATCGGCTGTAAGCATCATTTTGCATGGTCCTATTTTTATCTGTCATAAAGATTCTTATCTATGTCAGTCACATCTGTAAATTTCTGAGAAATCTTGCACTAGGAACTGAGTTAAGCTACGTAAAATCAGGAGATCTGTAATTTTCTACAGAATCCTGTTCAAAGAAGACTGACAATAGGATAATTGGAATGCACATATTGGAGGAGGGGAGAGGATGGAATTTACAGGAAGGTTTGACTTACAGGAAATAAGTCAATATATCTTTGCAAAGGGAATAATTTGGCATTGCTAGTACCTGCTTCAAGCAAGATGAATATAATCTATACACCTAGATATAAGCAGATGTTCCATGTCAGTCAAATTGTCTACATAGCAAAAGATAGAAAAATATAATCCAGTGAGACAGTAGAAATCCAGATTGTTAAATAAGCATACATTATTTGTGTCAAATATACACATCACATTAAAAGATTAAATTAAATTAAATTTGGGTGAAAGACCACCTGAAGAGCAATTGTAAGAGGTAAAATAAAATTGTGCATGCACACAGAGAATTAAAGTATTTGGCAAAAGGGGGAAAATATATAATTAAGATAGGAATATTCAACACATTTGTACATGAATTTTAAATGTGATTATAAAGTGACAGATACATTTTCAGGGAAGATATATTCATAAAAATAAAAATTAGAAATATGATAGGTAATGGATTAGCTATCAAATAGGAAAGCACAAGGAATATTTGAAATACCCATCAATTTGTTTAAAATATGAAAAGAAGAAACTTAAATCATTAAGAGCTCTATACAACAAAATGGAACAACACAGTAGTCGGGGTAGTGGAAGATATCTGTAGGTATACCTCAGTGGTGGGTTTCAAATTTTTTAGAACCTACTCTGTAGGTGTGGCCTATTTTGTGGGCGTGGCTTGGCAGTCATGTGACAGGGTGGGAGTGGCCACCTTTTAAAATGTGGTGAAGCTCATTTAACAACGCTCTTGCTTAGCAACCAAAATTTTGGACTCAATTGTGATGATAAATTCTTTCTTTCTTTCTTTCTTTCTTTCTTTCTTTCTTTCTTTCTTTCTTTCTTTCTTTCTTTCTTTCTTTCTTTCTTTCTTCCTTTCCTTTCCTTTCCTTTCCTTTCCGTTGGGTCACTGGCAGCGGCGGGCCAGATTTACTTCCAGGTACACCAGTGGAACCCCCTCTCACCGGTTCTCTAAATTTCACCAACCGGCTCTCGCGAGTAGGTGCGAGCCTGCAGAAACCCACCACTGGTATACCTATATGTGGGGAGGGAAGAAGAAGTAAAATTTCAAATTTCAAATTTAGTTGTTGAACTAAAATACTCAATGTTCAGACAAGGCTTTAGTTAAGATCTTACAAATGAGGATGTGGCCATATGTGAAGAAAAATGGCAAATAATAAGCAGGATTCTAAATATGGCTGACAAACATGCAATTACACCTTTTATTTAAGCTGGATAATGGAAAGAGTAGAAGAATACCAGAATGATGTTTACTTTTATTTACACAAACCTTTGTTTGTATATATCAGGATGGAATGCAGAATATATTAAAGCTGGTGAGAATGTCAGAATATCTGGCTATAAATATTCCTCAGAAGAGCAATGAATAAGAAGTTAATGTAAGTGAAGAAAGGATGAGCAGCCATTCCTGTTTCAGTTATACAACAAACATTTACAATAATGGCAAGAAAAGATGATAAATCAAATTTGGAAATGACATTTTACAAATTGAGATTATGAATACAATACCACTTGGTTAGTTGAAAGTTAGAAGAACTCATCATGAACGTAAAACAAGAAAATGGAAAAAACTTGTGTTGAATGTTTAAGGTTGAGAAAATTGCTGTCAGTGTGCTAAATGACCTTAAATGGGTGGTGAAGAGATGTAAGTTGTATACATAGATTGTATTGGTTCACCAAACCAATCTCTTTTAAATACAGGCAATACACAACTTATGACCATAATGGTAATAACTGTCATAAGTCATGACAGTTGTAAAACGAGTCAGTCATGTGACTGATTTGATGTCATAACACTTTTATTCAGTGATCATTAAAGCAAAAGGTAGGTCATGTAATAAACTAAACTGGTAATGTTTTGCCAAAAACAGAAGTAAATGCTGGTGTTCAGCTGCTGTAAAGTGTGGTCAAATGGCCATTAGTGCAGTTGTGCTGATGAATGTCCAAAGTCTGGCTTCCTGACTAAAGGCAGGAGAGGAATTTCAGAACTTCAAATCCAGATCATAAGTAGCCCCAGGTTTGTTGTAAAATAAAACAGTTGCTATATGATTGGTCATAAGTCGAATACTACCTTTATACCTTTCTTATTTCTAATAAATTTATAGCAGAAGGGAAAATTGAAGGTCTCTATTAGATTACCATTTTTCAACACAGTTTTGGTTGTGTTTTATGGAGTTAAAAGATCACTATTGTGCTGTTCTGTTTTAATCAGGAAATGCTAACTCTACTAGTAACATTAAAAAGAGAGATAGATAAAAAGAAATCCTTGACACTGCACTTCCTGTAGTATTATCCTAGTAACACTAAGGACTCCAAAAGTGTACCTGAGCATGAGTTCATATCAAGTCAGCACAATTTATGTTTGATATTACCTCATTTCTCCAATGTTAGTGACTTGGCTGCTGAAAAGATTATTACATGTGTGTGTGTGTTGACTTAGAAACTTAAAAAATAAGTTTTCTTATTATCTACATAAATTCAAAAAGAAATTAACTCATGCCTGAAACATTACAGTGATGCAGAGTAAGCAGTACTAGAAAGAAGGAAATCATAGTAAATGTAGGGAACAAGCTTTCATGAATACACATCTAGAAAGAGAGTACAATTTAACACTGATTGCTATGAAGGCTCAGGGGTATGCAGCAGTGTTGAATTATTATTACACTGTGGAATTTTTATTTGACTTGCCAAACTCTATAGAACACAGCTGAGCTCTCTAATATGAAACTGTCTGGCAGGCATATTTTTCTTCTTACAAAACTTTTACTACTTACATTCACATTTCTCATTTGTTCCAAATACTTGCTGATTGCTGGGGAGATGAGTGAAAAAAATGTTTTCTTTGCATTTGGAAAGAAAAATACATCTTTCAAAAAAGAGGTGAATCATAATGCATTTGCTAGCCAATGTTTGGATTTTCCTGTGCTCTGCAGAGCAGTTCTATCCTATATCATTAGGCCTAACCAATAATAAATAAATGTGCATTAAAATGGGTATAGCTTGGGAACAGCACATGCAAAATATATATTCAAGTATAAGTAATGTATACTAGATTATTGTAATCGGAATTTTTATTGGGTAAACATGTGTATATAAAAAGAACATTTGGATAAAGGTTCAGAAAATGACTACATATTTTCAGGGCAAGCTTTTGATGCAGAAATGCATCTAAAAAAAAAATAATTACCAATATAAGCAATGAAGGTGAATCATAAATCCTTAGCAAAATTGTACACTTTCAATAAAACGAATTTAGCAGGACTTCACAGGGCTTCCTAGCTTGACCAGTTGAACAACCAATTAAAAAAATTCACAGTAATTTTGCAGCTCAAAATGAATTGGGGCTGGACAAAAAATATCAGAGATCACGTTAAAAGTGATGGTTCCACAGGAAACGGGCAAAACTAATTGGAGCTATAAGATTGCTAGCATGGAACGCATAATTTTAGGATCATCTATCTAATACACACTAAAGTTCCCTATGTTGCCTGCACATAGAGTCTTGAGGCAGGATCTGCAATTTGAATGAAGGAAAATACATGTGTCCCAGGATAATGTTGTAGGATCCAATCTGGATCAGTCACTGGGACCAGAGGTTTGATCTGAGCTTTTGAACCATCTCTCTTCAAGGTAAAACCTTATTATTTTTTTTAACTACTGTTTGGCTGCACAATTTGAAATTCTTGTTAAAATATACCATTCTGGGACTGGAACTGGTTTATTATGACATTGCATACATCTTGGCTTCAATTACTTAAACAGTGTTATCTTAATATCAAAATAACAGCATTAGGAAACTTCACATTTTAAGAACTAATTGAAGGAAGATTTTCTTAATTTAACTCAGAAAGCAAATATAAATGAGAAATGATTCATTACTACTATAAACAATTATATTTAATATTAATATTGCAATAATTTATCAAATAACTGTAGCATGTATAATATAATGTAGAGTGTCAAACTGGTGACATACAGGTTGGATGTGTCACACACAGGCCATGCCCACACCAGCTCCACAAATGGGAAAAAATGTTGTGAAATGTCACAAGGTGGCAATGTGATGTGGCGAATTTGACACCCATGCTGTAGAGGGAAAAGACAATGAAAGGAAGATGTTTTGGTGGGAAATAAGAGAGAGCAAGGGAAAGAGAGGTGATAGGAGAACAAGGGTATCAATGGCTATCATTATGGGTGCCTAAGGACACCCTCCGGGTTGGAGAGATAGGCAGGATATTTCTCAATGCCATTTGCAGGGAAACATAAGCAGGTGAAGACATCTGCTTGGGAATGCCCTGAAGCAAATGGGGAGCCACTGTGTGAGACAGAATGCTGGACTGGATGGGCTGTGGCCTGTTCTGGCAAGGCTATTCTTATGTTCTTACGTAGGATAGGTGAGTCTCTTTAGGGGGACAGGCCTGATGGAAAAGAAAGAGAAGGGAAGCAGGGCCCATGGGCTGATCTGGCCTCAAACCAGATCAGCCCATGGGGAGCGGAACCCACCCCTGGAGCAGCCAAATGACCATACACACCACCACAGGACCTGCCTGCTGAGAAGAGACCGACCACTACCACTGTGTGAGCTCCCTGCTGGGAGGAGGCTGAATAAGGGATTGGCTGGAAAGACAAAACAGCAGAAACCAGCTGACCCAGGCAAGTGCCTGAGGAAGGGATCAGAGTGGACTGAAACCTATAAAAATGGACTGTAGCAGGAAAAGGCACCTAGATGATTGGGAAAGAGGCCCAGACTCCAGCGACCCTTTCAAGTGCTACAATTGCAATCTTTGAGGAGGACATACAGCTTCAAAAACAGCTTATATGTGCTTATATGACCTAAAACTATGGAATCTTTTATTTAGCTTCTTAAAGAAAATACATTTTAATGCAGAGGTGGGACAATATATGCCAGTGATGATGAAGCTTTTAGGTTCAAACCAGAAGGCACACATGTGCCAAAGCACCGGAAACCCACCGATCAGCTAGTTGGTGTATATGCGCACCTTGGAAACCTGTCAACCAGCTGGCCAGCACCTCAAAAACCTGATGACCTCTGTGTGCTCTGTGTGCCACCTCTGGTAAGCATGTCATAGGTTCACCATCACAGATACATAGGTTCCATCATCATCTATATTCATATTATCTTCATATTTATATTATACGTAATTATTTATTTAATTATTTATATATATTGATATGTACTCAAAGGTAGACCTGTTATTACTGCGAGAGTCCCCGCTCTCGCAGGTTTGGCCCTCCACTTTAACGAGGGCCCACCTTGATGAGGGATTTATTAAGCTGGAGAGGTGGGCGAAGCGTGGTCTCAGGGGTTTTTTAGCCAAACATTTGTTACGTATTTTAGGGGGTACCAGGGAGGGGGGAGGGTATAGACAGGTTGAGGCAAGTAAGAAGGGAATGGGCGGAGCCAGCAGACCAAGGAAGGAAGCGGATGGATCCATTAAGAGGGGGGAAACACAAGCCGTTTCCATTGAGGGTCTATCTATCGAGACGGTCGTAGGGAGGGGCAGGTCTGATGGGAGACAGGTTTCATCTTCCCGGTTGGGGGCACAAGGCCGATGGTTGCAAACGGTCAGGTGCCACAACCCCCACAGGCTAGGTGGTCAGGGATTACAGAGCCAGGGCCCGAGGCTGATGTTTTGCAACGCCAGGTCCATGGTCAACAAAGCCACCCTCATTCACGACCTTGTGTCGGAGGGGGAGCCGGACCTGGTGGGAATAGCGGAGACCTGGCTGGGCAACGAGGGAGGACTCCCCCTCGTAGAAATGTGCCCGCCAGGTTACCACACTTTTCATCAGCCTCGGGCCCTAGGCAGGGGTGGAGGGGTAGCGGTTATTGTTAGGGAAGGTCTTGAGCCGAGAGAGACCACTGTACCACAGACCACCGGCTGTGAGTCCCTCTGTGTGAAGTGGGGCCTAGGGAGGCAGTTGGGCGCGCTGATTGTATACCTGGCTCCCCGCTATGTAACAGCAGCCCTGCCCGAGCTCCTTGAGGTGATCGCCACGATGGCGGTTGAGACCCCCAGACTGGTTGTCATGGGGGACTTTAACCTGCCATCGGTGGGCGAATCATCAGAGGTAGCTCGGGAGTTCATGGCCTCCATGACGGCTATGGACCTGACCCAAGTAATTCGGGGCTCCACGCACGAAGGAGGACACACGCTGGACTTAATCTTTGTCTCTGGTCAATGGAAGAGTGATCTGGGTATAGGGGACATAGCCATCACACCCCTATCATGGTCAGACCACTCATTTCTCCGGCTCGACTTTCCAATCGCTACACCCCACCGCGGGGAGGCGGAACCTGAGTCACCTATATGGTTCCGCCCCAAGCGCCTGATGGACCCAGATAGGTTCCAGACGGCGCTTGGGCCATTACCTGTGTCCTTGACCCGCGCCCCGATGGAGGACCTCGTGACCGCATGGAATATTGTGGCCACGGGGGCCTTAGATCGGGTCGCGCCCTTGTGGCCTCTCTTGTGGCGACGAACCACCCAGGCTCCTTGGTTTACCGAGGAGCTGAGGGTGATTAAGTGCCACAAGAGACGCCTAGAGAGGAGATGGAGATCCACATGGTCTGAATCTGACCGAACACAGGTGAGAACCCACTTACGGACTTATCTTGTGGCGTTGAGAGTGGCTAAACGTCATCATTGTGCCACTCTCATCGCATCCGCAGATAACCGCCCTGCCGCCCTGTTTAGGGTGACCCGCTCCCTCCTTCAACAGAGGGTGCGGGAAGCCCCTTTACAGGGTAGAGCAGAGGAATTTGGGGATTATCTGCAGTTAGCCTCCATCGAAAGTGGCCCAGTGGGATGCCCCGAGGCAGTTCTTGAGACAGTTTTGTGGGAAGAGTTTGACTCTGTTACTTCCGAAGATATGGACAGGTTACGTGGGCGACTGCGAGCTACCACATGTTTATTGGACCCGTGTCCCTCCTGGCTTGTACTGGCATCCTGGGAGGTTAAACGAGGCTGTCTCCAGGAGGTGGTCAATGCTTCCTTGAGTGAGGGGTTCTTGCCGGCCTCCCTTAAAGAGGCAATGGTGAGACCCCTCCTGAAGAAGCCCTCTCTGGACCCAGCATTGTTGGTAAATTACTGTCCAGTCTCCAACCTTCACTTTCTGGCGAAGGTTGTAGAGAGTGTGGTTCCCCCATCATCTGGAGGAAATTGATTATCTGGACCCGCGCCAGTCCGGCTTCCGGCCTGGGCACAGCACCGAGACGGCATTGGTCGCGTTGGTGGATGATCTCTGGAGGGCCAGAGATGGGGGTTGTTCCTCCATCCTGGTCCCATTAGACCTCTCAGCGGCTTTTGATACCATCGACCATGGTATCCTATTGCATCGGCTGGAGGGGTTGGGGGTGAGGGGCACCGTGTTGCGGTGGTTCTCCTCCTACCTCTCCAGTCGATCGCAATTTGTGTTGGCAGGAGAGCAGAGGTCGACCTCGAGACCCCTCACTTGTGGGGTGCCTCAGGGGTCGGTCCTCTCGCCTCTCCTGTTCAACACATATATGAAGCCGCTGGGCGAGATCATCCGTGGTTTTGGGGTAGAGTACCACCTCTACGCTGACGACACACAGCTGTATATATCTACCCCAAACCACCCTAACGATGCCGTAGAGGTGATGTGCCAGTGCCTGGAAGCCATGCGGGCCTGGATGGGGAGGAACAGACTCAGACTCAACCCGTCCAAGACCGAGTGGCTGTGGTTTCCGGCATCCCGGTACAACCAGTTGACTCCATCACTGGCCATAAGGGGTGAACATCTAACCACTGTGGATGGGGCACGCAACTTGGGCGTCCTCCTTGATGCATGGCTGTCCATGGAAGATCAAGTGACAGCCGTGGCCAGGAGGACGTTTTACCAGGTTCGCCTGGTACGCCAGTTGCGTCCCCTATTGGATCGGGATGCCCTCTGCACAGTCACTCATGCCCTCGTGACATCCTGACTGGACTACTGCAATGCTCTCTACATGGGGCTCCCCTTGAGGTGCACCCGAAGACTTCAGCTTGTCCAGAATGCAGCCGCGCGGGCAGTTATGGGAACCTCTAGGTTTTCCCATGTAACACCGCTCCTGCGCAAGCTGCATTGGCTGCCTGTCGTCTTTTGGATGCGCTTCAAGGTGTTGGTTATCATCTTTAAAGCACTCCATGGCATGGGACCTAGTTATCTGCGGGATCGCATCCTGCCCCATACATCCCTGTGGCCGATCCGCTACCACAGAGAGGGACTTCTCCGGGTGCCGTCCACTAGGCTATGCCAGCGGGCGACGCCCAGGGGAAGGGCCTTCTCTGTGGCGGGCCCGACCCTCTGGAACGACCTTCCCCCCCAAATTAGAACAACTACGGACCTCCGCTCCTTCTGTCAAAAATTAAAAACGCACTTTTTCTGCTTGGCCGGCTTAGGATAGTCAACTGTTTAGGGTTTTTATGATTAATTTTTAGTTTTAAATAATGGGTTTTTAGCGCAGGGTTAGTTTAATTTTATTTTATATTGTATTATGTTGTGTTTTTTATATGTATTTTAAATTCCCTGTGCCCCGCCTCGAGTCCCTTCTGGGAGAGAGAGCGGGTTATAAATTTAAAAAAAAATTATTATTATTATTATTATTATTATTATTATTATTATTATTATTATTATTATTATTATTATTATTATTATTATTATTATTATTATTATTATTATTATTATTATTATTATTATTATTATTATTATTATTATTATTATTATTATTATACTGCTGAATTAGAATTCCTAATAATCCTAGGCAGAAGAACTCATTCTTTATGCTTGCTTAGATAGGTTAATTCATACTATATAGAATTAATAATGCCACTATATCCACTCTAAAGCAAGTCCCACTGAATTAACTCAAGATTATTGTATCACTAGATTTATTTCCAATTTTAAAAGGTCACCTTCAGCAAATACATGTGATTACAAGTGATAATAACCCAGTTACTATAAATAAATGACCACATTAGCGACATTTTCCTTTCTTTCTTTCTTTCTTCATTATGATGCATTCATTTAAAAATACAGTTGCAAAGTTTGATAAAATGAATTCCAGATTTTATAAGGCTGACATCAGTATGATTGAACAGTTTGAGCACAGCCTTGAATAATTCATTCACAGAGGTTTGAAGTTTCATCAGATTGTAGATTGAGCAAAGAAGGTTGTCGCTGTTCCTCAGCTGGCTAACATTACATTTTGCAGCTTTTTATTCCAAAAGTATGTTTCTAATTAAGCTTTCTAATAACATTTTTCTTATGCAGATCAAACAAGAGGGGGATTTTCTTTTAAGAATTCCTTTTTAGGTCTATTAAAGGCAAGTTCCTTCTCCAACTAAAATCTATGCATGGTTTTGAGAAAGACAGTTTAAAATATGCCATTATTAAATAATGAGTTGCTGTTTTATTTCTGGGAACAGATAGAGGCCAACATCTTGATGTTAAGTGGGAAACTCTTGCCAATGCATTTTATATCATTGCAGGGAACGTTGGGAAAAAGAAACTTATAAAATAACAGAAATATCTTTATAAGGGAAAGGAATGCTGCTTGTAAAAAAAATTGCTAGTGTTTTCAGAATATTGATTCCTAATGCCAATAAAGCTACAGAGATACTATAGGGAATCTATAATTATTTTATATTGTCCCTCAACTAAGGTTGATCATGCTGATGGGGATTATGAGACTTAAAATGTTGGAGGGAGCTTGATTTGAAAGTGCCAGAAGATAGAAGGACAAAGGTAGAAGGAAAAAGAAGAGGAAAAGAATGGGGAACTGCAGCTGGCAGTGTGTGCATACATGTGTGCTGCTCATGGCTACTAAAGAAGTCTTCTGTAACAGAGATTTTAGATTTTAGATTTTATTAAACTTATATACTGCAGCCCTCTCCCATAAGGGACTCGGGGCGGTGCACAGGTGAATAAAATATGGATACAAACATATATACAAGAATAAATATGTCATAGTCAATATAAAATCCTATTAAATAAACAACACCCTGTGCTAAAATTAATTTAAAACCCTCTTATTAAAACTATAAATTAATTTAAAATCAGTCGGTAAAATAGTCTCGGAAATTAGGCCAGGCCAGCTAGATGGAAGAAGTGCGTTTTTAGATGTTGGCGGAAG
The DNA here is from genome assembly GCA_039707465.1 of Rhabdophis nuchalis. Classification (NCBI taxonomy): domain Eukaryota; kingdom Metazoa; phylum Chordata; class Lepidosauria; order Squamata; family Natricidae; genus Rhabdophis; species Rhabdophis nuchalis. Next base: position 35,047,191 of record CM077648.1, read on the forward strand.
AGGCGGAGATCCGTGATAGTCCTGAGATCAGGGGGTAGGTCATTCCAGAGGGCAGGGCCCGCCACAGAGAAGGCCCTTCCCCTGGGCGTTGCCAGTCGGCATTGCCCGGCCGACGGCACCTGGAGAAGACCCTCTCTGTGGGAGCGAATCGGTCTGAGGGATGTATGAGGAAGGAGGCGGTCTCGCAAGTAACTAGGACCCGTGCCATGGAGCGCTTTAAAGATGAGAGAAAAGAAGAAGAAGAAGAGAGAAAAGGCTTTGGCAGAAAAAAAATCCAAGTGAATTTAGTTGTAGCAAACCAGAAAATAGGGGAGTAGGAGACAGACAAGACAACAGTCCTTTTTCATAGTGTCAACTTAAGTCTAAGTGAGAAATGTTCAATAGAAAGTTTAGTTTAGTCCACAGATAGGGGGAAACCAAAGAAAGAGGAAGGGAGAGAAAAGTGATTAGTTCTCCTTCCCATGAACTTTCCAAAAGTTAAAATCACCATATCATTGCTAAAGTTTTAAAAATGGAAGTGAAACAATCGTTTTATTATTAAACATATTTATGTACTAATATTTACATATTAAATCAGAAAAACAAATGGAGGGGAAAAAAAGGAGAGAGTGTGAATTTAGGAACAATGAAGGAAAATAAGGAGCAGACAAAATTTAAAAAGAAGAGAAGCTTAAATTAAAAAAACAAGCAAAGGGATGATAGGAAAACGGCAATCAATATATTGAATTAAGTAACCTGCATTTAAATTAAATTCATATTGCCACATCAACCAGTATGTCAGGTTTTTTTTTTTTTTAAGTTTTTAATCAAGTTCTGGACTAAGGAATGTGAGACAAAAGAGTTTTGTTGAAATAGTGATTTAAGAATGTGATATGATATAATGTAATTCTGCCTCGCTTGCATAACACAAAAAAATTATTATTGTGGGTTTAAGCCCAGTAAGAGTACTTGTAGTACTTGTAAAAATAACTTAATTATAGGAATCCCTTCTTCTAGAGTAGGAGTCTCAAATGTATGTTATCATGGCAGCATCACATGACATATTGGGACTTTATTCCCCTTTGCTAAACCAGGCGTGAGCATGGATCTGGCCCATTGGTCAGAAGTTTGACAGCCCTGCTCTAGAGTGATCTAAATATAAAGCCACACATACAGAATAATTATGAACCAACTTATACCTGTAAGATATGCTTATGCGCATGCGCGACATGGCGGTCGCGTTCTGAGACTGGGGAGAAGCCCGGGGGGCAGTTTCACCCCCAGGAAGATGTCGCCAGCCCTCCTTACCATCAGCGAGGGCTGGTTTTGAAAGTCCGAATTTCCCGTCGTCGCGCCAAGCCGCCCGGAGCTGAAGGGCGAGCCATATGGCGACGACGGAGAGTAAAAGAAGACAGCGGGAGAGGCGACTCGGCAGGTCGGCATGTCGGCGGCCTGGAGCGTCCCAGCGCGGCCTAGAGCGTCTCAGCGCGTCCCAGCGCGGCCCTAGAGCGTCCCAGCGCGGCCAGCCCTCTTTGCCATCAGTGAGGGCTGGCTTGGAGGCCCGAATCTCCCGTCGTCGCGCTGAGCCGCCCAGGGCTGAAGGGCGAGCTATGCGGCGACGACGGAGAGGTATCAACTACGGGAGAGGCGACTCGGCCTGTCGGCGGCCTAGAGCGTCCCGGCGCGGCCGGAAAGAAGGAAGGTAGGCCGCAAAGCCGGGACGCGGAAGAAGATCTGTCGGCTGCCAGATGGAGCCAGGCCAGGAGAGCTGCCATCAGGCCGCACGATCAGTGGCAGATCGTGCGGTCCTACCCTGGCCTGTGCCCAGATGACGAGGCTGCTCATAAGGGAGGTTGGTTGGTGTGAAAGAAGGTCTGGAGGTCTGGAAGATGGTGTTGGAGAAGTTGGAGGAAGAAGAAGGAGAGAGATGGAGAGAGGAGGAGAGAGGAGAAAGAAGAAAGAGAGAGAATGAGAAAGATGGAAGGAAGTTGAGAGCGATGGATTATGGAGATGTGATGGAGATGGGAAGGAGTTGGAGATGGTGGAACTGAAAGAAGGAGAAGGAGAACGATGATGAGATGGTGAGAGTGTTGAGATGGAGCTGAGTTGATAAATTGAAAGTTGAATTGAAAGAGAATGGAGAGTGGAGAAGATCAGGATACGTTGGATTGAGCAGCCAGACGTGGAACAGCATGGAACAGCTGCAGCCGGTTTGTAAAATGGAGGACTTGGCCGAGGACGACCCGGGAAGATCTGGAACATCTTGGAGTGAGTGCCCGGGACTGGAGGAGGTTAGCCGATAACATCTGTGCCATTAGAGGGCAGTATTTTCATCAGGCCGCATGATGGACTAATTAGCCATGTGGCACTAGATACGAACTAATCCCCTTTTGGCCGGAGAGACAGATGGATGGGGCCTGTAATGGGACTGAATTTCGATCTCCCCATCCATAAGATCCTGGATTATCTTGACTTTACCCCCCATCCGGAAAATATCTTTGCACTTAGCCACTTTATTTTGCTTTCGGACTTATGTTATGTTTTGCCTTCCTGGACTTGGGCTGCCTTAGGGAGCTTTTTACCATGTACTCTAGACGCGACCTCCTGAGCCTGCGGGAGTCTCCCCTCTCGCAGGCCTGGCCCTCCTGTTTAACACGGGCCCGCCTCGATGACGGACTGATTAATCCTGAGAGGTGGGCGAAGCGCAGGTTGAGGGGGTTTTTAGGGAGGTTTTTAATTAGGCTTTTAGGGGGTTCCAGGGAGGAGGGGAAAAATAGTCCAGGGAGGGGACAGCAAATGAGGCCGGCGGGCGGAAGTAGGGAAACGGAGGAAGGGAGGGGGGGGGTCATTTCCACGGTAGCTCTTTCCATCGATTCGGTCTGGGGGAGGGGCAGGGGCGGAGGGAGACGAAATGGGTACCATCAGTTGGAAGACCGTGGCCGCTGGATCCAGGCGGTCACGTGCTCCAACTCTCCGCTCTCCCATCGCAGACTAGGTGGGCAGGAATCACAGGCCCAGGGCCCGAAGCTGATGTTATGCAACGCCAGGTCCGTGGTTCAAAAATCCCCCCTCATTCGTGACCTTGTGTCAGAGGGGGACCCGGACCTGGTGGGTATAACGGAAACCTGGTTGGGCCACGAGGGGGGTACGCCCCTCGTGGACATGTGCCCACCAGGTTACCGTGCTTTTCATCAGCCTAGGGCCCTAGGGAGGGGTGGGGGGGGTGGCGATTATCGTAAAGGAAGGTCTTGAGCCAAAGGAGACCTCTGTCCCCCAGACAACCGGGTGTGAATCTCTCTATGTGAGATGGGGCCTAGGAAGGCAGTTGGGCATGTTAGTTGTATACCTGGCTCCTCGCTATGCAACAACAGCCCTGCCCGAGCTCCTAGAGGTGATAGCCGAGGCGGCAGTTGAGACCCCCAGACTGGTAGTCATGGGGGACTTTAACTTGCCGTCGGCGGGCGAAGCCTCTGGAGCAGCTCGGGAGTTCATGGCTTCCATGACGGCCATGGACCTGACCCAAGTAGTTTTAGGCCCCACTCACGAGGGGGGGAACACACTGGATCTCATCTTTGTCTCGGGACAGTGGAGCCGTGATCTTGGAATAGGGGATCTAGTCATTACTCCCTTGTCATGGACGGATCACGCTCTCCTTCGGCTGGACTTTCCAATCGCTGCACCCCACCGCGGGGAGGCGGAACCGGACACTCCTATATGGTTCCGCCCCAGGCTTCTAATGGACCCGGAAAGGTTCCAGAGGGAGCTTGGGCCAATTCCTGTGACCCTGCCCCGCGACTCGACTGAGGACCTAGTGGCCGCATGGTTAAGTGCGGCCACGGGGGCCTTGGACCGAGTTGCGCCCTTGCGGCCTCTCTTGCGGCGACGAATCACCCGGGCTCCTTGGTTCACTGAGGAGCTCCGGGGGATGAAACGCCACAAGAAATGCCTAGAGAGTAGATGGAGATCCTCTCGCTCCGAAGCCGACCGAACACTAGTGAGAACCCATATTAGGGCTTATTTAGTGGCGATAAGAGTGGCCAAACGGGAGTATTGTGCCACTCTTATTGCATCCGCAGATAACCGCCCTGCCGCCCTGTTTGGGGTGACCCGCTCCCTCCTTCACCAGAGGCCGCGGGAAGCCCCTCTGCAAGGGCGAGCAGAGGAATTTGGGATTTATCTGCAGGAGAAAATCACTCGGATTCGGAATGAGCTACCCTCCATCGACAGTGGTCCTGTGGGACTGTCCGAGGCTAGTCTTGAGGCTCCTTCTTGGGAGGAGTTTGACTTTGTTACCACCGAGGATATGGACAGGTTGTCAAGGAAACTTAGGGCGACCACATGTTTATTGGACCCGTGTCCCTCCTGGCTTGTACTGGCATCCTGGGAGACGACACGAGGCTGGCTCCAGGGCATTGTCAACGCATCTTTGAGTGAGGGGTCCTTACCTGCCGTCTTGAAAGAGGCGGTAGTGAGGCCCCTCCTCAAGAAGCCGTCCCTGGACCCAGCTTTACTAGAGAACTATCGTCCGGTCTCCAACCTTCACTTTTTAGTGAAGGTTGTCGAGAGTGTGGTGGCCCAACAGTTTCCGCGACACCTGGAGGAAGTTGATTATCTAGACCTGCGCCAGTCCGGCTTCCGGCCCGGTCACAGTACTGAGACGGCATTGGTCGCGTTGGTTGATGATCTCTGGAGGGCGCGGGATAGAGGGTATTCCTCTATCCTAGTCCTATTAGACCTCTCGGCGGCTTTTGATACCATCGAGCATGGTATCCTATTGCACCGACTGGGGGGGTTGGGGCTGGGAGGCACCGTTCTGCGGTGGTTCTCATCCTACCTCTCTGGTCGGTCGCAATATGTGTTGACGGGAGGGCAGAGGTCGACCTCGAGGCCTCTCCTATGTGGGGTTCCTCAGGGGTCGGTCCTCTCGCCCCTCCTTTTCAACACATATATGAAGCCGCTGGGTGAGATCATCCGTGGTTTTGGGGTGGAATACCATCTGTACGCTGATGACACTCAGTTGTACATATCCACCCCAAACCACCCCAACGATGCCGCCGAAGTGCTGTCCCGGTGTCTGGAAGCCGTACGGATCTGGATGGGTGGTAACAAACTCAAACTCAACCCTGCCAAGACTGAGTGGCTGTGGTTTCCGGCACCCCGGTTCAGCCAGATCACTCCAACTCTGGCCATTGGGGGCGAAACACTGGCCCCCGTGGAGAGGGCGCGCAATTTGGGTGTCCTCCTGGATTCCCGGCTGTCCATGGAGGACCATGTGGCAGCCGTGGCCAGGGGGGCGTTCCATCAGGTTCGCCTGATGCGCCAACTGCGCCCCTTACTGGACCGGGCTGCCCTACGCACAGTCACTCAAGCACTCGTGACGTCCCGACTCGACTACTGTAATACTCTCTACATGGGGCTTCCCTTGAGGTGCACTCGAAAGCTACAGCTAGTCCAAAACGCAGCCGCGCGGGTGATTATGGGAGCCACTAGATGCTTCCACATAACACCGATCCTGCGCGAGCTGCATTGGCTTCCTGTGGCCTTTCGAGTGCGCTTCAAGGTTTTGACTACCATCTTTAAAGCGCTCCATGGCTCGGGACCTAGTTATATGCGAGACCGCCTCCTGCCCCATACATCCCTCAGACCAATCCGCTCCCACAGAGAGGGCCTCCTCAGGGTACCGTCGGCCGGACAATGCCGACTGGCGACGCCCAGGGGAAGAGCCTTCTCTGTGGCGGGGCCAGCCCTTTGGAATGACCTACCCCCTGAATTACGTACCATCACCGACCTCCGCCTCTTCCGCCAATGTCTTAAGACATATCTGTTTCAACAAGCCGGCCTAGCCTAACCTCCCTTGGGGACTTAAGATAGTTTTAAATTGGGTTTTAAAATTTGGTTTTAGCGCAGGATGGGGTTATTTAATAGTTTTTTAAAATTATATTTATTGTATTTTTGTATGTTTTTAAATTTCCTGTGCGCCGCCCTGGGTCCTCTGTGGAGAAGGGCGGGGTATAAATTTAAATAAATAAATAAATAAATAAATAAAATAAAATAAAATGCTTTGTATTTAATTTTTTTAAATTATAGATTCACTCACCAGTGCCACCTTTTAATTTGTTTAAATATGTAGTTATTAGATATTATATGAATTTATTTAGAAGTTCTAGATAGAAAATCCAATCTAAAGGCACATCTTTGGATTGTTACAACATTTTGGTAAACGTCACATATAAATGTGCACACAAAACCATGCGTTCTGACAAAAATTGTTGACTTAGACAATTTAATAACACATTTTCTGCATTTAGCTAAATTCAGTGGGGTTTAATTAGGGAACATGAATTATTGAATATCTACTGTTGCTTTCTGTAAGCCTTCACTAAGGGAACAAGACATATAAAGTTTAATTGTTCTCTAGAATTCTTTTACTTCTTTCAACTACATATTTTTAGCACTAATTTCTATGCGTATCCTTAATACTTTGAATTAAAAATAATCTCTTACTTGAACCCAGAATGAAGTAGTTTTTTAATTCATAGTGGTTATATTATGTTCTATCATCTATGCCAGTGATGGTGAACCTTTTTAGACACTGAGTGCCCAAACTGGACCATGTGCATGCTGGAGCACCAGAAACCCAAAGACCAGCTGGCCAGTGCATATGTGTGCACAAGCCACCTTGTCTCTGGGTTTCTGGCACATGCATACACCCTGGCCAGCTGATCTTCAGGTTTCCGGTGCTCCTATGCATGCAAAGGCCAGTTGGCTGGTGCGTATACACCCACCAGAAACCAGAAGAACAGCTGACAATGGCACGCGTGCCCAAAGAGAGAGCTCTGCATGCCACCTCTGACACATGTGCCATAGTTTCTCCATCACGGATCTATCCTCCTTATCATGCATGAGATTACGTCTGGGAATCTGGCATGTAATTGGGAAGAGTCAAAAAGGTAAACATATTATTGTTTCTTTAGATACCACTTTCTGACACTTGGTAGCATATTAAAAAACCTTGGTGGGAAAAAGTGGGAGTGAAAGTATTTCATTTAGTTACTGACAGGTCTACCCTCAAATAACGTGACCCTTTCATTCAAACTAATATTAGATATTCTAATCTAGGGGTGTCAAATTCCCATTGTTATGGTGGCATCATGTGACGTACAGTATAAGGACTTTTTTCTCCTTTTCTAAACCGGCGTGGCCAGAGCGTGACACAGTTGGCCCATGGGCTGCAACTTTGACAGCCCTGTTCTAATCATAGCATTTTAGGAATGGCAAGGATGAGAACTTTAAAGAATTCTTAGTTTTATATTTTGCTCACCTCTTTGATCCAGTTGTTGATTCTAGATGTTATGTAAAATTTATGGCTGCGTTATCAAAATGCCTGGTTTAATTTATTTTCTTCCATGAAAAAAGATGAGAGAATTAATCTTCTGTGTTTCTCTCAGCCCCCTATTCTTAACAGACTTCTCAAATCCATTAATGAAAGAACATTGAGAAAAAGCATTGCGAAAGAATAATACCACTAAAAGAAGAAGGTAGCATTATTCTTTGCTTCCATGCTTCCTTCTTCACGTTACCTATTTAGCAGTAATTGTCCCTTGATTCTCTTCATTCTCTCTTAACCAAAAATAACCTGGTATGCTTTCCCCTTGAAGCCATCTAGCTTTCTGTAAATATTTTCTTCCTGAACGTTATTTTGCTGAAAAGAAACACATGCACACATATACACATATTATAGGCATAACAAATGACAAGACATGAAGATGAAAAACTGCCCACTTAGAATTCTTTATCATCTTAGCATGCTTACTTCATGTAAAGTGTTCTATTTTCCCCAACAACTATAAACCTGTTCTAAAACAACAGAAGCACCGTAACTGCTTATTGATGTTTCACCCATGCTAAATATTGGAAAGGAAGTTTTTCTTGATGTTACTGAAAATCAGGAACTCACAAGACAACAACAACAATAATAAAGCTACAAAGCAGTCCATTCATTTTGGTAAGTTATAATAGCCTTGAGGAGCATCAAGTCCAATAGTTGGATTGTAGAAGATAGCTGCACATTATGCAGTGTCTCTCTTAGCAGCAAACCTAAGATAGGACAAAAATAGTACTGCTGCAACTTTTATTAAATAACAAATGATAACAAAGTGAAAGGGTATTTGATAGCCTCAATATCAATATCTTTATGCTTATATCTCTTCTTCCAACTGTTGCAGGGACTGACACAAAGTTACAACTATGGCACAAGAATAGTCAGTGATAGCAACAATAACATCATGCGCCATCATGAAATAAAATATTAACTATTTGTGCTATCATTGCACTGGGCGGAATATCAACACAATGGATCCAGGATTTATTATCTTACTCTTTACAGCTATTTATTGCCATCTCCAATGCAATAGTAGAATATAGGTAAACTAGCACATGCTAGGGGGAGTGTTCATCTCCGTTTCAAAGTTGAAGAGCCAGTGCTGTCCGATGACATGTCTGTGGTCATCTGGCCAGCATGACTAAATGCCAAAGGCGCATGGAACACTGTTACCAAGGTGGTCCCTATTTTTCTACTTGCGTTTTTACATGCTTTTGAACTGCTAGGTTGGCAGAAGTGTGACAAGTAACAGGAACTCACTCCGTTATGCAGCACTAGGGATTCGAACCATTTAACTGCCAACCTTTCTGATCAACAAGCTCAGCGTTTGGCTTCCGGTTCCGGCTCCGGCGGCGACGGGCGAACTTAGGGTTCGCTCGCCGCTTTGATCCTTTTCCTGCCCCCCCACAGGGGCGAGAAGCCCCTTGTTTGGGGCTTCTCCCGTAAAGCCGGCTCGACAGGGAAGCCCCCCCCCACGGCAGTGGGGAGAGCGACCCTGCTCCTCGGCTTAGGCGGAAGAGGACATGCTGCGGGGGGTCTTCCCTTCGCCAAAGGTTGGCGGCACCATTTAATTCCATGAAGAGAGAAGATCGGAAGAGTCGGGAGGCTTTTCGGGACCTCAGCTGAGAGCGGAGAGTGAGCATTTAAAACTTTTTTTTGTGTACTGTCAGCCGGGCTGAAAGGGACTGGAGGGGGGCGTTTGTTTCTAAAAAAAACCCCTTGGACTAAAAGCGGCACTCGGAAATGCCTCGTTGTGAGGAATCGGAAACTTTTAATCCGGATGGTCTTTAACAAGGGAAAGTACTTTGTGGCTTGTTTGCAATTATGTCTCGAGGTCTGGCTGAAACAGTTTCTTTTTTGCTTTTTAACCGCTTTCTCCCTCGGGCTCTGAGTTTGGGCGGAAAATGGCTTCTCTTTGTCCCCGACTGACTATGACCTATGGAAAATTACCAGTGTCTCTTTGCGACTTGGACTTCCTCTAATTATTGATGAAGAATTTTCTTTTTTTGGATTTGTGTTTTCCTTTCTGGATTGCCTTCGTTATTATACCTATGGAGTTGGAAAAGCGTTTCTCTGTTGGTTTCTGAATTTTGCAGCTGTACAACTTTGAGAACTTTGGACTCCTGATCTGCCTAACCAGCCCCACCCTAAAAACGCCATTTTACTGGCACGGATTTTAACAGCTAAACATGGCACAAGAAGCAACGTTCGCAAGCCTTGAACAAAGAATGACTGCCCTTGAATCTGTTATACAAAATTTGGTATCAGAAATTAAGGCCCAGAGGGCAGAAAATGTCAACTTTAAAAAGGAATTATTGGACACTCGAAAACAAGTGCTTGAGAATACACAGAAGAATGAAGAATTGAAAGGGGGGCTGGAGGGGGCTAAGGGAGAGATTAAAAATGTCTCTAATGAGGTTGTGGAAATAAATGCATGTGACTAGGATAGATTTGGAAAGGATGACATATTTTTTGAGATTCCAGAATGTTTCTGAGATGGATGGTGAATGTCTCCCTGATCTTATGAGTACAATTATTGCAGACTATTTACATAAACCTAAAGATGAGATCAGAGGGGACATTGACCTAGTCTACAGAATAAATTCTGCATATGCTAGGATGAATGAAGTACCCAGAGAGATACATGTAAAATTTGTTAGAAGGTCAACCAGAGAGGAAATCTTGAAGGCGCAAAGAGGGAGTCCTATGATTTACCAACAAAAGGAGATTACCATCTTGAAGCAGATTCCAAGAAAAATTAGAGAAGCCAGAAGGAAATTTTCCTTCTTGTCTAAAACATTGTTTGATCATGGGATCTGGTTCAAGTGGGTGATACCCGAAGGGATGCTGGTGTTCTGGGAAGGAGGTAGAGTAAAGATTAAAACAGTTGCTGAGGCGGAAGCCTTTCTTAAAAAACATTCCTCTGTCCTGGGAGAAGATCCAGGGGGGGCAGGGGGAGCCATGGCCCCGCCCGCTGGGGGCCCGGGGGAGAAGGGGGAAGATACAATTGCCAAGAGACTTAGATCTAAAAAATAACTTTGCCCTGGGTTTTTTTTTGAGTATTATTGTATGATATTTGTAATTTGGATTTTTGCAATTGACTGACAGTATATAACTGAAAAATTTAGGAATATGTACTTGCTCCCAGCTTGTAGTGTTATGTGAAATGTTTCTTTTCTTTCTTTTTAATAATGCAATTTGAGGTTCCGGAGGAGCCGACGACTTTGACGTGACCACTCTCAAAATTTCTATGTAACCCTTACCCTACCCCACAAAAAATGTAAACTCAATAAAACTTTTTCAATATAAAAAAAAAAAACAAGCTCAGCGTTTGAGCCACTGAACCACTACGTCCCAAGTAGAATATATTCACATACAAATTCTACCATGTTTAATGATAATTTTCTTCATAAGTTTGGATAAATGTTCTTAAAATGTTATATGCAGCAGGATTTTCAATAGTAAGAGTGATCCTAATCTTACCCAGGAAAAGACATTCAGAACTTTTGTACAGGGTCAGTGCCTATAGAGTTATTAAGAGTGAATCTGCCCTTATTGTTGATGAATGTTTTATGTTCATATCATTCAAAATCCATATTTATAAATAGGGCTTATGTTGGCATGATGTCATTATCTCTGTTTAAAACTCCTGAAGGGTAAAAAATTGAAATACAGAATTACAACATATTTTCTAATTTCTTGATTCATTTTTGCTTAAAGAAACCATCTGAAGAAGTTTGAATATACAGATAAGATCCTGTATTCCTTAAACAAGTTCAAGAAGAAGATATTTGGGATCAAAAAGTTATTTTACTTGTTTAGTTCAATGTACTATATGTACTACCTGTAAAATAATTGTTATTCAAGCAATAATAATATTCTTTTAGTAATGCACTATATTATAGAGTTGAGCTGCTTGAAAATAATTCTGCAAAGCAGAAAAATTAGGCTGCTAATTAGATGGATATAGTTCTACTTTGGCACAGATTACTGTGGTTTATGTAGGGATGGGCATGCCTTGGTACGTCCAGGCAACAGTTCTGTTTTGTGAGCTGCACTGATTATCAGTTTGCATGTGTGCAATTCAATATCATAGTTGCTATATATAAAGCCCAACATGGCATTGAGCCAGGTTACTTGAGGGACTGCCCGTTTCTCATAGTATCTGCCTGGATGATCCAATCTGGCAGGCTTGGCATGTTTTAGGTTTCTTTGATTGGATCTGCTTAGTGCTTGAAGGGAAGATCAGCAGGATATTCAGAATTCAATTTAAACTAATGAAGTAATAATCTGAAAGAAAGCAATTGCAAACAACTTTTGAATTGTCACCAGTTTGCTACATGTAGGACTCAAGCTCAACTTGAGAATTTGTTTTCCTCTTTTATAAAAAAAAAAAATCATAGAATCATAGAGATGGGATGGACTTTGGAGATCTGATAGTTCAAGTCCTTGCCCAAGATGCAAGACCTCTTTCCACGTCAGACAAATGGTTGTACAATCTTTTCTTGAAAATTCGTAGTGATGGAGTAACTGCAATCCTGGGAATAAATCTGTTCCACTGCTTAATAGTTCTCACTGTCAGAAAATTTCTTCTTATTTCCAGGTTGGATCTCCTTCTGACAAGCTTCTACCTACTGTTTCTGATCTCAGGTGCTAGGGAAAATAAATTGACACCATCTTCCCAAAGCAGTGCTTCAAATATTGGAAGACTGTTACCATGTTCCTCTCAGTCTTCTCTTCATTAAGGTAAATACACCTGGTTCCTATAGTCACTCTTCATAGGATTTGGCCTCCATACCTTCTATCATCTTTGTTGCACTTCCTTGCACTATTTCTAGGGCCTTAATATATTTTTTATACTGTGATGGCCAGAATTAGATGCAGTCTTCAAATATTCTGGTGTGATTTCCCTTGATTTTGATGCTATTCCTCTATTGATGCCACACAGGACTATGTTGACTTTTTTTGGAGGGTGCAGCAAAGAGTTGACTTATATTTAAGCATGGCCAAATAGAAACCTAGTCCCTCACAGATACTACCTATTCAATACTTGTGTATCTGGTTTACTTTTCTCACTACTAAACTGCATCCTGTTGGAAAAGGCTTGGTGTTGAAGTATGACAACACATGGTGTCATTCACAAAATTGATGAATGACCTCATTTAGGTCATTTATGAAGATGTTGAAGAGCACTGGGCCCAAGACAGTTGAGGATCTCCACTGCATACTTCTCTTCACATACTATAGCTGTAGTTTCATTAAAGACCACCAACTGAGTGTGGTTGCAAACCCGATGAGTAGTGGTATTGGCTATCCCACATTGTTCTATCTTATCCAAATTTAGGTTGGGGTCTACTATATCAAATGCCCTACTGAGTAGTATACTCAGTAGTATATACTGGTAATATAAACTGTAGAATTACATTGGTCCAATAAGTTATTCATTTATCAAAGAAGACCATAAGATTCATTTCATATGTTCTGCACTTAACAAATCCATACTATGGTCTAGCAATCACCTTGTTCATTTCTAGGTGCACAAACCAGCCACTTGATTACCTTTTCTGGGATTGGTCTGTAGTTTCCTGGAGCCACTTCTTCCCATTTTAAAAGATTGGAACTTTATCAGTTCTTTTCTGGTCCTCTGGCAATTTCCCCAAGTTCCAGGAGCTGTCAAAGATTTCATTCAGAGATTTTAAAATCACATCTTCTGGTTCCTTCACAAATATAGTGTAAAAACACCAAATATGGTGTTCTCAGAGACTTGAACTCATCCATAGCAGCTAGTTGTTCTCTAATCAATGCTTTACCTATTTTGACCTGCATTCTGTCCAATGTGTTGCTTTTGACAGGTTGGACTTATTTCCCCTTTTTTCTTTATAAAGACAAAAGCAAAAACTGAATTATGAAGTTTCACCTTTTCCCTGCTGCCTTTCACCTTTTTGCCATCTTTTCCCACTACTGGACCAATGATGTCCTTGATTTTATTCTTTCTCTTTACACACACAAACACACACATAAACACACATGTCAAGAGCAAGAATAAAATCAAGGACATCATTGGTCCACATATAAAAATTTAAAAACTTGTTTTTAACTCATTCTGAGCCTTAGCTTTCCTTATTCTGCCCATATGGATCCAGCCTATTTGTTGGTATTCTGTTCTATTGCAAACCTTCTTTTCCATTTTTTATACTTGTCCTTTTTATCTGTCAGCTAGTCAAAAACCATTTGTGCAAGCACAGTGGTCTTGTCTGATGGCTTTTTTTCTTTCTCTTTGGTATTATTTTTGTTTGGGCTTTTTCAGATTTTTCAGATTTTCCTAAATGCCTTGAATTGTTTTTCCCTTTAGGATTTCCATCCATGAAATATTTCCTTTTCTTTAGTTTAGTTTGTTGAAATCAGCTCTCTTGAAAGCTAGAACACTAGTCTGATTTGCATTATGATGAACCCTAATGTGACACCATCTCTCTCTCTCTCTCTCTCTCTCTCTCTCTCTCTCTCCCTCTCTCTGTCCCAAAATTTCTACAACTTTTACTTCTTCACCCACTCCACTTCTATTAGCAAATGTCAAGTTCAATACAGCCGACTCTTTAGTTCTTTTGTCCACATTTAGGATGATAAAGTTGTCATAAAGTAAAATGTAAATATAAAGATAGCCACAATGTATCCAAGTAGTAATAATTATATCAGCAAATTTATCAATATGAATAAGCCCTGACAATATCATTCTAAAATTCAATAGATAATTGGCAAAAAATGGATGACTTTTACTGTATGTTGTATCATAAGCATTCAAAACTTCTCTTGAATCAAAACAAGGTTTCACCTTACCCTGTTTTGGAGTTCAACAGTCAACAGTTTGTCTTCTGATCTTTGTGTTTCATATCACTTGTCTTGAGAAGTGCTAAACACTTCTAAAGTGTTTCTAAACAAACTTTTTCATCCCTTTTCATTATATATTTCATACCATAACATGCCTCTCAGTATCTTTATAATAAAGGTCATCACATTAAAGATTGTTACATAGTTTGAATTTCAGTATTAGCACTATTGCAGTATTGCCTTAATATTTAGAACCACTCAAAGTCTTTGTAAATGGAATGACATAAAGGTTCCGTTAATCAATTGTCAGTACAATAACTCTTCTAGTCCCTTAAAAGTTAAAACACATTCATCAGCACTGTTTTAATATTTGCCATTCTGTTAGTAATGTTTTGGTCCTTTGTTATTGTACCACATTCTTAAACTGTTCTTTACTGTTGTCTTGTACAGAAAATAAGTGAATCTTTATGGAATAGTTAAAAAGTGTTTATTATAGTAATGGTAGTAATGGAATGAACTTTATAAAGATAATATCATCAGTGATGATTTATTCTCAGTATATTTTAAAAATAAAAATCTATTATATACACTTCAACACCTGCGTGCCATTTTCACACTTTCTCATGTGTGCTAGAACCCATATGGCAGAAACACTTGCTCTGCACAGTATGAGCTGTTCCTTAGTACCATTGATTTCAAAAGGGCATACCTACAAGCCAGTGGTGAAATTCAATTTTTTTACTACCAATTCTGTGGACATGGCTTGGTGGGCATGGCAGGGGAAGGATACTGCAAAATCTCCATTCCCACAGCCAGAGGTGGTATTTGCCAGTTCTTCAAACTACTCAAACTTTCTGCTACCAGAACTTGCTGAATTTCACCCCTGATACAAACCCTACTTTTTTTTTTAAAGCATTGCTATTGACCAAGTTAATTTCTCTTTTATTTTCACTTTACTACTGTAAAGTGTGCCAAAAATAAAAGAGAAATTAACTTGGTCAATAGCAATGCTTTAAAAAAAAAAAGTAGTGCTATTATTATCTTACATATTGTGTACTAATTTTGAGGTTGAGATGAATGTGATTTTCTATGTAATTCCTTGAAAGCATTCTGAGGGGGGGGGAAGAGAAGGAAAAAGTCAGATAGATGATAGAAGATAGATAGATAGATAGGTAGGTAGGTAGGTAGGTAGATAGATAGATAGATAGATAGATAGATAGATAGATAGATAGATAGATAGATAGATAGATAGATAGATAACAGACAGACAGACAGATCAAATTTTTAGTCAACTGGAATGCAGAGTCCTTACCATATCCTAAAAAAAATAGATGTCAAATGTCAATCTTTTCAGATATGGAAAAGACTATATTTGTACTTCCAATCTGGCACAGCTTTTTGTAAAGAATGTGAGCTCTAGATTGTACACTGAGAAATTCAACTCTGAGTAAACCATGAAATTCTCACTCAAGCAATTTGGTATAACTTCATAATTTAATGGTGATACTTTGGCCAATATAACTGAACTCTTTTCTTAATTTCCAGCTAAGTTTAATTTAACAAAATTTAGAGGAAGAACAGAGCTGAAGAACAGGGACACGAAAAAGGAGACCTTCAAACTTTGATGAATGATATACCAGCTCAAGGACCCAGAAACAGCGGATTCAGTCTCTCTTTGAGAAATAAATCAAAGCATTAATCAGGCTGTCAGTAAAGCAGGTGTTTTGATGCCTTTATGCTTCATTTTTATGCAAAATAATTGTGAGGTACAGAAATCACGGGGGATTGCAAATAAATGGCACTGACAGGGTTGATCCCACTAGGCGAGGGGGCCAAAATGAGGCTGTCTTTTCATATTATGAAATATATTTAACGGCAGCCTCTTTAAGCCCCAGTTACACAATGTGCTGTCAGTGAGTCTAGGATTTTTCTTTCATTTTTATCCCTTTCTTTCTTGATATGCCGGAGGCTCTTTTCTATTCTTTCATGATAAACTGCTCTAGCAGCCATAGCAGGTTTAGAATGTAAGAGCCATTGCTCACACGATTTGACAAAAGGATTCGGTTTTAAAGGGTTTAAAGGACATTGAACACACTCTCTACAATCCCATTTCAGGATAACTTCTTTCCCTTTGGTTTTCATTACTCAGCTACAGCAGCAACAAATACAACATAAAAATGTGTCAGTGTAAATTTTCCAGATTTGGAGGAGTAGAGAAGCAGCAGAATAAAAGAAAAGAAAATGGAGAAGTTGCCACCGCTGGTGGGGCTGAGCCCCATGGACTTCTGATGCTTTACAGTGGCAACGCACAAGTATGCCTCTAATCAGTTACATCAATCAACTGCTACATGAACATAATTTCTTAGGGGTTCCTGACAGTTCGGTATAGAACTATATAATTATGGTTCATATTGGAATACAAGAAATTTCAGTGTGATTGATGAATATGATGTTAATGGTGCTTGACAAAAAAGTGCCCTGGACATCAACAGATACTGGTCCATAAAGTATGACAGGACAGTACTAATAGATTTTGCTTATCATTTACAAATCATTTAGCAAGAAACTTTTTCAAATGGGTTTGTTTCAGC
The DNA here is from genome assembly GCA_039707465.1 of Rhabdophis nuchalis. Classification (NCBI taxonomy): domain Eukaryota; kingdom Metazoa; phylum Chordata; class Lepidosauria; order Squamata; family Natricidae; genus Rhabdophis; species Rhabdophis nuchalis. Next base: position 35,063,967 of record CM077648.1, read on the forward strand.
TTGCAAGGACTATACGGTATTTTTAGAAATAAGTGAATTTGATCCAAAAACTCTATTCACCAATGATAATCTCCTCCGACTGTATTAAGAAATTGATTGGATTTTGTCCCTTTTTTATTTAATTAAAATATATTTTAAAAGTTGCACAGCTGGCACTTTCGTGGAACAGACAGCCTTGAGACCACTTTATTTAAATCTTTAATGAACCACTTGTGCCATAAAAGAGAAGAACAATGCACCAGAGGGCAATTGTAAAACTCCTTTTGCTGAATCTTGAAAGGAAAACTTCGCACCAAAGTTAGAGGGTAAAAGAAAAGCTTTGAGTTTAACCTAACAACACAGAACATAAGTTCAAAAGTTCTTCATGAACGGACTTTAATTTGTTAAATGAAAATTTGGGTCAATTAAGCTGCTTATGTGCAAATATTGCATCTCTCTTTCTCTTTCCCTCCCTCTCCTTCCCTCTCCCTTTCCCTCCTTCCCTTTCTCTCTCCATCTCCCTTTCCTGTCCCTCCCTCTCCCTCTCCCTCCCCCTCCCCTTTCCTCTCTCTGTTCCTCTCTCTCTGTGTCCCTCTCTCTTTGTCTCCTCCTTCTCAGTTTCTTTATGCATGCATGTGAAAGAAAAGTTAAAATAAGATACACAGAATTTACTTGCACATGTTAACAGAATTGAAAGCTTAGTTCAAAATTAATCTAAAATACTTAACAAATATTTTGCTGAAAGGGGTTGTGAGGTATGGTTGATATTTAAATAATGAAGTGACCCCTATAATCCGCTGACAATAATGAGCCCATATGCACACTTTAGTCATTGATCATAACAAATATATTTTGTCCTCTAGCAACAATTCAGTACTTCTCCAAAAATTTTACCTGTTCATGCTATTGAGCATGCGCGAAGGAATGGCGGCGGAGCTTTGAGGCGATGCTGACCGGAGGCCCATTTGGCTCCGGAGGACGCGGCCGGCCCCTTTGGGGTGATCGGTAAGGGCCGGCCCAGCAAGTTGAAGACCCAGCCGTCACACTGAGGCCTTTCCAACGCAGGTGAGTGTGACGGCTGAGACGGGAGGCGCGGGGGGAGCCCGGAGGAAAACGCCGGGAAAAAAAAAACGCCGGCAGGCCGGAATGCCGGAGGCCCTAGCGGAGGCCAAGCAAAGGCTGGAGGCTCTGGTGGCCTGATAGAGCGGCGGCAGAGGGAGCACCGGAAGGCCGGAGGCCCTGGCAAAAGCCGGTGGAGGCCGGAGGCCTCAGATGGAATGGTGGAGCGGCGGCGGAGAGCGCCGGAAGATCCTGAGGCCCTGGCGGAGGCCGGTGGAGGCCGGAGGCCCTGGCGGAGCGGCGGCGGAGAGCGCCAAAAGGCCGAAGGCCCCAGCGGAGGTTGGCGGAGGCTGGCGGCCCCCGGCGGAGGGGCGGAGCAGCAGCGGAGCGCTGGAGGGAGCGCCGGAACGCCGGATAGTTGGTGGTAGGAAAGGCGGAGCAGCGGCGGAGCAGTGGCGGAGCTGCGCGGACCATCTTAAACCCGGCGGAGGCCCCCGTGGAGCAGCGAGGCCGGGTGAAGGCCTCCACAGGGGATGGCTGGTGAGGTTGGCGGCCGCAGAGGGACGGGAGGCGCGGCGGACCGATGGAGCGCCGGAGGCCCCAGCAGAGGCCTGTTGGAATGGTGGAGGCCCTGGCTGAGGCCCTGGTGTGGAGTGGCGAGCCTGCGATGCGGTGAGGCCCTGTGGAGGCCTGGTAGAACAGTGGAGGGAATTCTCCTCCCCCCCCCAGGACTTCCCCGATAAAACATCTACGGGGACGGGGGGCCAGAGCGAAGCAAGGCCAGCCCAAAGGAAAAACAGCTCCAGCCACCCCGTGGAGAGCCTCTACCTGAGGAAGAACTGACTGACTCTTATGATCTATTTTCCCTGTTGACTTGACTTGCACTTGCACTTTATCTAGGCGTTTCCTCCCTTTAAAGCCAGCAATGGAGCCACGGGATGGTTTTTTATTCAAGGTCCGACCTCCTCGACCTACGAGAGTCCCCCCTCTCGCAGGTTTGGCCCCTTAGTTTATCTTGGGCCCACCTCAAGGATGGGTTAATTAATCCAGAGAGGTGGAAAAAACGCAAGCTCAGGGGGGTTTTAAATAAAATTTTAATTAAGCTTTTAAGGGGTTCTGGGGTGGGGGGTGGGTTTATTCAGTCAGGGGGGGGTCAAGATATAGGGCCGGCCGGCGGAAGAAGGTTAAAGGAGGAGTCCACTAGGGAAGGGGGACTGGGGGTCGTCTCTGTTGAGGGCCGTCCCATTCGACTGGTCTTGGGGAGGGGCAGGGGCGGTGGGAGACAGGATGTCCATCGTGGGTTGGGGACGCGCGGTCGCTGGTTAAAAGCGGTCGCCTGCCCCAACCCCCTGTGCTCCACTCGTAGGCTAGGCGGTCAGGGACTACAGAGCCGGGGCCCTAGGCTGATGTTCTGCAATGCCAGGTCCGTGGTGAACAAAGCCCCCCTCATTAATGACCTTGTGTCAGAGGGGGACCCGGACCTGGTGGGAATTACGGAGACCTGGTTGGGCCCCGAGGGGGGGTCTACCCCTCGTGGAAATGTGCCCACCAGGCTACCGTGCATTTCATCGGCCTAGGGCCCTTGGCAGGGGTGGGGGGGTGGCGGTTATTGTTAAGGAAAGTCTGGAGCCGAAGGAGACCACTGTGCCTCAGACGACCGGCTGTGAGTCCTCTTCGTGAAGTGGGGCCTAGGGAGGCAGTTGGGCTTGCTGATTGTATACCTGGCTCCCCGCTATGTAACAGCAGCCCTGCCCGAGCTACTCGAGGTGATCGCCGCGATGGCGGTGGAGACCCCCAGACTTATAGTCATGGGGGACTTTAACCTGCCATCGGCGGGCGAAACATCCGAGGCGGCTCGGGAGTTCATGGCTTCCATGACGGCCATGGACCTGACCCAAGTAGTTCAGGGCCCCACTCACGAGGGAGGACACAGTCTGGATCTGATTTTTGTCTCTGGACACTGGATCAGTGATCTCGGAACAGGGGATTTAGTCATCTTACCCTTGTCATGGACAGATCACTCTCTCCTTCGGATAGACTTTCCAACCGTCACACCCCACCGCGGGGAGACGGAACCGGAAACACCAAGTTGGTTCCGCCCCAGGCGCCTGATGGACCCGGAAAGGTTCCAGAGGGAGCTTGGGCCAGTACCTGTATCCCTGCCCCGCGGCTCGACTGAGGACCTAGTGGCCGCATGGTATAGTGCGGCCACGGGGGCCTTGGACCCTTGCGGCCTCTCATGCGGCGTCGAGTCACCCAGGCTCCTTGGTTTACCGAGGAGCTTCGGGAGATGAAACGCCGCAAGAGACGCCTAGAGAGTAGGTGGAGATCTTCTCGATCCGAAGCTGACCGAACACTAGTGAGAGACCATATTAGGGCTTACTTAGTGGCGCTAAGAGTGGCCAAACGTGAGTATTGTGCCACCCTTATCGCGTCCGCGGAAAACCGCCCTGCCGCCCTGTTTGGGGTGACCCGCTCCCTCCTTCATCTGAGGCCGCGGGAAGCCCCTTTGCAGGGTCGAGCAGAGGAATTTGGAGTTTTCCTGCAGGACAAAATCACTCAGATTCGGAACGAGCTGCCCTCCACTAGTGGTCCGGTCGAGGTGCCCGGTGCTGGTCTTGAGATAACACCTTGGGAGGAGTTCGACTTTGTTACTACCGAGGATATGGACAGGTTGCGGAGGAACCTTAGAGCCACCGCATGTTTATTGGACCCGTGCCCCTCCTGGCTTGTACTGGCATCCTGGGAGGTGACACGAGGCTGTGAATTCATCTCTGAGTGAGGGGTTCTTGCCTACCGTCTTGAAAGAGGCGGTGGTGAGGCCCCTCCTCAAGAAGCCATCCCTGGACCCGGCTTTATTAGAGAACTATCGTCCCGTCTCCAACCTTCACTTTTTAGTGAAGGTTGTTGAGAGTGTGGTGGCTCAACAGTTCCCTCGACATCTGGAGGAAGTTGATTATCTAGACCCGCGCCAGTCCGGCTTCCGGCCCGGTCACAGTACCGAGACGGCATTGGTCGCGTTGGTGGATGATCTCTGGAGGGCTCGGGATAGGGGTTGCTCCTCTATCCTGGTCCTGTTAGACCTCTCAGCGGCTTTCGATACCATCGACCATGGTATCTTATTGCACCGATTGGGGGGGTTGGGGCTGAGAGGCACCGTTCTGCGGTGGTTCTCATCCTACCTCTCTGGTCGGTCGCAATGGGTGTTGGCAGGAGGGCAGAGGTCGGCCCCGAGGCCCCTCACATGTAGGGTTCCTCAGGGGTCGGTTCTCTCGCCACTTCTGTTCAACACCTACATGAAGCCACTGGGCGAGATCATCCGTGGTTTTGGGGTGGAGTACCATCTGTACGCTGATGATACTCAGCTGTACATATCCACCCCAAACCACCCCAACGATGCCGTCGAGGTGCTGTCCCGGTGTCTGGAGGTCGTACGGATCTGGATGGGTAGTAACAAACTCAAACTCAACCCGTCCAAGACCGAGTGGCTGTGGTTTCCGGCACCCCGGTTTAGCCAGATAAATCCAACACTGGCCATTGGGGGCGAACATCTTGCCCCCGTGGAGAGGGCGCGCAACTTGGGCATCCTTCTGGATTCCCGGCTGTCCATGGAGGACCATGTGGCGGCCGTGGCCAGGGGGGCGTTTTATCAGGTTCACCTGATACGCCAGTTGCGCCCCTTACTAGACCGGGAGGCCCTTCGCACAGTCACTCAAGCGCTCGTGACATCTCGGCTGGATTACTGTAACGCTCTCTACATGGGGCTCCCCTTGAGGTGCACTCGAAGGCTGCAGTTAGTGCAGAATGCGGCCGCGCGGGTGGTTATGGGTGCCTCAAGGCAAGCCCACGTAACACCTCTCCTGCGCGAGCTGCACTGGCTGCCTGTGGCTTTTCGAGTGCGCTTCAAGGTGTTGACCACCATCTTTAAATCGCTCCATGGCTCGGGGCCTAGCTATATACGAGACCGCCTCCTGCCCCATATATCCCTTTGTCCGGTCCGCTCCCACAGAGCGGGCCTACTCCGGGTGCCGTCGGCCGGGCAATGCCGGCTGACGACACCCAGGGGAAGAGCCTTCTCTGTGGCGGGCCCGGCCCTCTGGAACGACCTACCCCCCGACCTTCGCACTACCTCGGACCTCCGCCTCTTCCGCCAACGTCTTAAGACGTACTTATTCCAACAAGCCGGCCTAGGATAGCCCCCCGCGTCTGACTTTTAAATATAAATTATAATTTGGTTACGGTTTTAATAACGGGTTTTAGCACGGGTGAATTAATTTAATATATTTTTAATTGATGTATATTGTATTTATGGTTTTATATAATGCCTGTGCGCCGCCCTGGGTCCTAACAAGGAGAAGGGCGGGGTATAAATTTAATAAAATAAAAATAAAAATAAAATGCTCAGAAAAAAGTTGTAGATATACTTTCATAATGAATATCTTATTCACTTTCTCACTCAAATTTTAATTGTATGTCCTTCTTGCTACCAAAAAGGAACAATCACAGCAACAAAAAATGCCAAGGCACTTATAAATATATGGTCTACTTTTTAAAAAAAATACAAAGAAAGAAATATCATTATGGTGTGATAGTGAATTCTTCAAAGGAGTACAAAACTCATTCAACACAGATATGCAGAATATGAATGTGTAGTAATATGGAATTCCGGGATGGAAAAAGAAAAGAAAATTTTACTAGACTTCAGACATAAGGAAGGCCAGTATAAAACAATGCTGTGTTTCCATTATACTTAAAATGCTATGGTTACACAAAGTATACAAGTTGGAGAATTGAGTAGAAAGAAGCAAGGACCCTTGAGGCTGAAGGAAGAAAGCAGAATAAAAAAATATCCCAAGAAGCTATCACAGAAATAGAAGTATGAATTGCAAAAAAGGAAAGGTTCGTGAAAAGATTCACACAAAATTTAGGACCAGGATCTTCTACATGGGGCTCATAGTCCTAAAGGTGCTTTTTTCAAGAGGTTACTGGACTTTCTGGTTTTTCTTTAAAGACATTTCTCTTTTCATCTAAGAAGCTTCTACAGTCTGACTCAGAGGTGGGTTGCTACCAGTTCACACCAGTTCAGGTGAACCAGTAGTGGAGATTGGGACTGGGTTGGCCACACCCCTGAACTGATTCCCCAGTCGCTGCTGCCATTGCCGGCTTGGTTTTTAATCATTTTTTCATGCTGCACATGTGCAGAACAATTTACACTAAATTGTGCATGCGTGCACAGTGTGTGTATGGTGCACAGTGTGCGCGAAGCGAACCAGTAGCAATGCTGGCAGCAACCCACCCTGGTCTGACTGGATGGTGGGAAAATGGAATCCAGTCAGAGCTGAAGAAGCTTCTTGGATGAGAAGTGAAACATCTTCAAAGAAAAACCAGAAAGTCCAGTTGCCTCTTGAAAAAACCCACCTTTGGGACAACCATGACCTGGATGACTGAGAATCTCCAAAGATATGGGGCTAATAGGTTTGAGCCAGGGAATAAGGAACTTAAAAGTCTAGATATGTACTGTAAGCATTGACCAGGACCAAGAAAACAATATTATTTCACAGTTCTTAGATTCAAAGCCTGTAAAATGAGTATATTTATTGACACATGACTTGCCTGCTTATTGCATATTAGTGTTTTAATCTTGCTTTCATTTTGTTTTAATGGGATTATTGTTTTGATTGATATCTATATTTTTATTGCTTTACATGTGTTTGTTTTAATTATGTGAGCTGTCCAGAATTCCAGATCTGAGTCCCAGATCTGAAGTAGCCATATAAATCAAATTAATCAATGCATTGATCAATCAATGATAGCTTTCTCCCCAATAATTTGGGCAACCAAGCCCTGGAAATATACAGCTGAAATGATGGAAATAATAATAAAGAATTAGAAGTTTATATTTAGCTCTTAAAAGAATTTGAAAAAGCTTTTTAAAGAAAAAAAATTATGAATCAACACCTTCAAGGGTACAAAGCCACCACTGACAGGCTTGTGAACAATTTATTTTCTCTATGTGATGCTTTTCTATGAACCTGTCACTGGAAAGAGTTATTTGCTTATCACTTTTCAAATCTTCAGATATTCAAGGAGTTTAGGATCTTGGCCTTGATCCTAATGAGACAAGCGGTTCACAGAAGACAGTTTAGACTGATTTCTTAACTGCATATCCAAAGATTACAAAATTCTAGTCAATTGAAATTTATCAATTTCTGCTTTGGCATTCTTAATTTACTTTAAATACAATAGTTCTTTATTGGTACAACTTTATCAATTTACAATAACATTTTATTCATGTTCTGATTGACTGACATCATCTTCAACTAACCACTTGTAACTGATGATGAGTAACTTCAAAACCATCTTTCCCATTTTGTCATGATTTATGCATTTTCTTTCTTCTTGTCTGCCACAGACCTCTATATTTATATTTATATTTTATTAAATTTATACCCCGCCCTTCTCCTTGTTAGGACCCAGGGCGGCGCACAGGCATTTTAAAAAACACAAAATACAATAAATATCAATTAAAATCTAATTAAATTCTCCAAGTCCATGCCATATGCTCATGTTGCATAATGGATTTTGATAAAAAATATTAATAGCTATTCAACTATTAAAATCAATACGATTGCTTAATCATTGTCTTGATATCTTGAGTCATATTATTGACACCAATACCACCACTCGTGAATTTGGACTGGCACCAAAAGGAGATGTACTGTATTTATGCATGACCTAATAAGATCATACACTTATATGAAAACATACTGTATCTAGATAATGACATCATGAATCCATACTGTTGTATGGCTCCATATTTATTTTGTGCATTAATAATTAAGATTTATTATTTCAATGTTTAGCATGTTTGTCTTTAGGTAGTTTCTACAGTTCAAAGGAAAATGCACAATGGTCCCTCATGATGCAGGTGCTGTTGTAGCAATTGAAAACTTATGTATATAGAAGCAGTATAGAGGCCCTTGAGGCCCTTGCTTAGTAAATCTTTCTAGGTTAACCTATATAAAAGAGTTGTTTTCAATAGGAAAAATCATGAAAAGAAACATGAAGATTCTGGATGAAGAGTTTTCAAACAGATATAACAGTGATGCTATTTGTTAATATTTAGCCATTCTATTGGACAAATCTCAATGTTTGCAAAGATCAAATAAATTATAGGTCAGAAAGCAACCAGTAAAATATGTTAAATTCAATAGATTAATTACCAATTTTATTTCCTTCTTGTCTAAAAAATTGTTTGACCACGGGATCTGGTTCAGGTGGGTGACGCCCGAAGGGATGCTGGTGTTCTGGGAAGGAGGAAGAGTGAGGATTAAAACAGTTGCTGAGGCGGAAGCCTTTCTTAAAAAACATTCCTCTGTCCTGGGGGAAGATCCAGGGGGGGCAGGGGGGGCCACGGCCCCGCCCGCTGGGGGCCTGGAAGGAGAGATAGAAGATACAATTGCCAAGAGACTTAGATCTAAAAAATAACTTTGCCTTGATTTTTTGAATAATATTGTATAACATGTGCATCTGGATTTTTGTAAATGACTGACAGCATAGAACTGAGAACTTAGAAATATGTACTTGCTTTCACTTTGTAGTGTACGGAAAATGTTTTTTGTTAATGATCTATTTTGATGTCCCGGTAGGGCCGACGACTTTGACGTGAATGCTCTCAAAATTTCTTTGTATCCCTTACCCTACCCTATTGAAAAATTGTAAAACCAATTACCAATTTTACTTCGATAAGCTGCTCAGATCAAGATGTAAGCATTATGGATAGGCTAAACAGAGTAGTATAAAAGACTGGTAGTTAAATCAGTAGATTTAGTATATTTTGCACATGTGAATACCTTCAAACCTCTATCCCATTTTTTCCAGGATTGATATTAATACAGATTACCACTGTCCTTTATTGTACCATACTTACACTGATCTAAGCAAAGAAATACTCTGAACACTGAATACTTTGATAAACAAACCTGAACCCTTCGATGGTTCAGGTTCATGGAAGCAAAGAAGTAGCATTCCCATATATTTATGACTATAAATGGTGAGAAGAAAAAGAGAATATGCTTCACCTAGCATGAGCAAAAAGAAAAAAATAGGCGGAAATAAGAATGGAACAGAGATGCCCAGGTGGAAAAATAGGAAAACATGGTGATCAGGAGACTTTAATGGACTTCATGGTCTTTTTGTGGCATTGTTGAATTAAGGAGGAGGAGGAAGAAGAAAAAGGATAAGAATAGGAGGAGGAAGAGGAGGGGGAGGGACTAAGGAAGCTCCAAAACCTAATAGCAACAAATGTAAGAAGAATTGAAAATGACCAAACATTGGAGGAGACATGTAGTTGTAGTCAATTGGAACTGAGAATGTCATTAGACTGGATGAAATGTAGTTAAAAAAATGCTCAGAAAGACTTAAGACAGCTCAGAATGGAAAACAGTAGTTTTGACACTGAACATTACAACATAGGCAGTCAGTATACTTGTGGTGAAACTGGTAGTTGATAAACCATGATATTGGCATTCAACTGGAATCATAGAAGATGGCTGATATATTGATAATGTGACTAGACAAAAAACGTGATCTGGCCTGGATTAAGTAAAAAGAGTCAAAGTAAGGATATAATACTTTGATACAATAAATCATTTTACAGGACTATAATTCCAAAACATACACAAAATATAACCTGAAATGTCTGAGCAAATATAAATGCTCCTTCCAAATGGGCAACTATGTAAAGTCACTATTGCCAAAACATCTGAGGGAGACATTTACTCAAAAAAAAAATCAAACCGCTTGATACAATGGTATGGGACATCTCATTCTATCCCTTATAATGAGATATGGGACATCTCATTCTATCCCACATAATGAACATACATGTATTTTCAATAGTTAAGATGTAGAAGACCTGACTCATATATTATTTGATTGCTGCCTGTATAAGGGGGCGAGAGATACATACCTTGATCCACATATTAAACATATGGTCCAGTGGGAAGCCCATATTAAAGCCACATATCTCAGGTGTGGCAGGAATTTGAAAATGACACTTCACACAACATAGTTTCTGACTAAGATGGTCCAACTGAGATCGGCATATGTGTGTCTGATTGGGGTGTATTGTAGGGGTGATACAGAAATATAATTTTATGTTATTTTATTCTATTTTACATATTTATGTATTGAATTGATGTATTTTAACCCATGATTATTGTATTTTACCTCATTCTCATTTTAAATTGTTTTATAGGATTTAATTAGTAATATGTACTTGAACCTTGTACCTTGATATGGCCTATAGGCTAATATATAAAGCTAATCTGTCACAAAATATGACAATTTCAATTCAGTTACAGTGTTTCAGAGTTTATTATTATCCAGTTATAGATCCATCCATTACCCAATATGTTATCTCAGTAGTTGGATGCATAGAATATATTGCATTCTATGCATTCATAGAATGTACAATGTATTCTCCTGTACAGTTTACAATTCAATACAGTAAGGTGTACATGTTTATGATTATCTGTGGACAAAATGTTTACTTACAATAAAGGTTCAAATTATGAAACATCTAGATATATTGAACAAAAGCAAAAAAAAATATCATTAGAAATCATATAATACATCCATTCTAAATTTGAAAGGATCATTTGAAAAATAAGCAAAGAGCATATAGTTGGGTAAGATCTATTCACAAAAGAATATGTGTTAGAAGAAGTCAAAAAGATTTGTTTACGTCAATCAGTTCTAAATCTAGCTTGCTGCAGCTGGCTTATAATTATTAGACAAGCTGGACAGAACTTGATCCATCTCTAATAAACCATGTGTAGCAGGGCAGCTTCAACTCAACAATGTAGTGTTTTCTTTGCAGCCGACATCTGCATAGTTATGTTGCCTTTAAGTAATGTTGGATTTCTTCCAGAATCCAAAAAGTATTACAGCTGGTCTCAATTATTCTAACTACACTGACTACACAAAAAAATAGCCAGCTTCTTGGCTTGATTCTGTGGCTTAATGAATTAGTTATTTAATAATTTGACAGAAGTGGTTGTGTTGTGTTTGGTCATGTGTGTCTGTTTAATCTTTAGGACTGTGTTCATACACTCCTGTGGTGCTCATTGACTACCACTATAGTTTATTTACATGTGCTAGCAGGTATTGGCAGGGTATAAAGGATTATCTTGATTGTTCAGAAGTTCTTATGTCTGCAAACTTAATCTTGGATGGATGACTCTATTTTGCTAACAGCCTAACATTCGCAGCCCAGCATGTAAGATATACATTTTTTTTTCAGGTGCTCGATTCAAAAGGTAATGCTTTTCTCTGTGAAAAAGACATTTTTAGAATTATTAATTCATTGTTCATAGACCAGAGCTTGCAAAAATTACACATTTCCAATAAATTTGTACCTGGTACTAAAGTAATTTGAATAACTGTGTTCACATTTACATACATCAATTTAAAACTAGAAAAACTGAATATATTCAAGAAAATGTTGTTATTAAACTGCTATGCAAGGATGATTTTAGAATAATCCATGCTTCTCTATCAGAGCTTTGTCTATAACAAATCACTGAAAGGATTTTGTTACCAGGCAACCAAGGCACAGACAGTGCAAACCACAGTGAATTCTAGGTGACCGTATGAAAATGAAATATACAAATAAATGCCACAATCCTGGGTAGGCATTCATGCTAAACCTGTGGAAACTACCAAATAAATTAATTGCTTTATGAAAATGTATGCATTATCCTACCTTAGAGATTCAGGATATCTTATAATTATGCAAAAGTAGTTATTGTTTAAATTCAACTACCTGATACAGTGGTTTCTTCCCCAAACCCCCAAAACTTTAACCTTAGACTGTCTACTGTTGACCTCACCCCATTCCTAAGAGATCTTTAAGGGGCATGCATAAGTGCACCACGGGTGCCTATTGTTCCTGTCCGTCCTAATATTCCCTTGTATTTGTATTCATTTCATGTATTCATAATCATGTTTATACTGTTATCTAATTCATGCTTGATGGAATAAATAAATAAATAAGTGAATCAAGAAAAAAACTATTCAACATCATTATTATTGATGAAAATATTAAAATCATAGGAGCCATGAATGATCCCACTCAAATTTGACCCTAGTCAATTGAAGAATTATTAATACCCTCTGAGTGCAATTTTCAATTTAGTTGAAATCTAGCAATCTAGCTTGTCCATAGTTAATTAGTTTCCTTGTCTGATTTTGTTATAGAATAGCACCCTTATAGTTAACTAAACCAACATGTAGATAGTGAAGGACCAAAAAAGAATCAAGGAGAGATAAAGAGAAACAGTGTGTCTGCAAGTAAACAAATGTGTTGATAAATTTTTATTTGTAGGTTTTTTTTTATATATACCTGCATTTCATGTACTGTAATGTGAATACATCAGCCAGTCAGTGTGTTTACTTACTTTATGAATATATACATGTTAATTAAAGTCTGCTTCTTAAAATGTGGGCATCTGGTCCTCCAACAGTGATCCAATGGCTATTATTAAGAAGTTAAATAAACAAAATAGGATTTCTTTTTATTCCTGTTAGTATGCTTTACTTGGCTAAAAGGATTCAGTTGCACAACAATGGGTACTTGATCAAATGCTTTAATGAAATAAAAGTGTATTACACCACAGCTTTTCCATAATCTGTTAAGGAAGTTATACAATCAAAAAATGAAATAGAATTAATATGACAAATCCATGATAATCTCACTGCATTTTTTCAAATGCTTAAAATTAATTGCTTTAGGGATTGTCATAGAAAACTTCCTAGGTGTTGAGATCAGATTCCAGCATCAATCTTTCCCAGCTTTTCAAAGATATTGAAAATCTTGGTCTCTTCCAGTTTTTTTTATTACTTCATTTATTCTCCAAACTGTTTCAAAGATATAGAAGACCAATATAGAAGATAATATAAATTAAAAAGAAAAACTGCAAGACAGAAAAAAAAGATGTGAGGAATCTAAAAAAGAAGAAAAACTGGAAAGAGAAAAGGGAAGGAAAGAAACACCCATGGAAGCTACTTCCCACCCTCATCACAATAAATATAAATAGTTTCAGTATCTTTTCAACTTCTCAGAGTGAACAGATATAAAATTCTACATCCGATAACTCACCTGTTAAGTTGCAGGCAAGTTCTGTACACAATGTTTTTCCAGTCAGATATCAGCAAGTGCAGAAAGAAACCCCACTTCAAGTAACAACACAGCCCATATGAACCCTGATTAAATAAGCCAACTGTATACATATGCAGTTTATATAAAGCAATCTTGTTTTTAATCCATTCAAATTATGTTTGTCCCTTATGAAGACATTTTTCAAAACTTTAACAAGCCTATTTTGTAAGAGTAGCATATATATATATAGTTAGGTTTTGAGCTGATAAATAAATAAACAAGGAGACTAGGATAGATCTATTTCGAGCTATTTAGCTGTCATCAGCTAGCCATGCCCTTACTGAGATTCGAACCAGGGAAGTATTACATGTGAGGCAGTTGTAATTGCCACTAGACTACTGGTTCTTATCCTGATCAGCTGAGACAGGGGAATAAGTATATACTTGTGTTACAACACCCTGGTAAACCCCAATTAAGGGAGGAAGCATACTGCTTTCCTTTTCTGTCTTTCGGCTCATCACCAGAGATTATGCAGACGGAAAGTGATGTGTTTCATTGTCTTTTGTTTACATGTGTGTTAGGTTTTGAGCTGATAAATAAATAAACAAGGGAGACTAGGATAGATCTATTTTGAGCTATTTAGCTCTCATCACCTAGCCATACTGGGATTTGAACCAGGGAAGTATTACATGTGAGGCAGTTGTAATTGCCACTAGACTACTGGTTCTTATCCTGATCAGCTGATCAGCGGATGGAATCCCAGTAAGGGTATGGCTAGCTGATGAGAGCTAAATAGCTATCTATCCTAGTCTCCCTTGTTTATTTATTTATCAGCTCAAAACCTAACACATATGGAAACAAAAGACAACGAAACACATCGCTTTCTGTCTGCATGGTCTCTGCATGGTGTGTATATATATATGTGTGTGTGTGTGTGTGTGTGTGTGTGTGTGTGTAGGTTTTATGAGCTGATCAATAAATTTAAATTTGAGAGACCAAGACAGATATATTTCGAGCTTATTAGCTCTCATCAGTTGGCCACACCCCACTGGGATTCGAACAGGGGCTGCAATGCATCCAAGGCAGAAGCCTAGCACTACAGCCTAACCAGGCTCTACCTATTGCATCAGCTAAGACAGGAGTATTTAGTATAGATAATTGTTTTCACAACTTCCTGTTAGGGCCCCATTAAGGGAGGAGACATACTGTTTCCCTCTTCTTCGAATCCCAGTGGGGTGTGGCCAACTGATGAGAGCTAATAAGCTCGAAATAGATCTATCTTGGTCTCTCAAATTTAAATTTATTGATCAGCTCATAAAACCTACACACATATCTAAAAAAATTTACACAACGTAATTTCATGGTTCTCTGTCTAGATGGTTTCTGGTGATGAGCCGAAAGGCAGAGAGGGAAACAGTATGTCTCCTCCTTTTAATATATTATTTATATTTTATTTATTTATCAGCTCAAAAACCACACACACACACACACACACACACACACACACACACACACACATATATTACAGCCCTGGTTCAAATCACAGTAAGGGTATGGCTAGCTGATGAGAGCTAAATAGCTTGAAATAGATCACTTGAACTGGCATTTTTATTTCCTTCTTCATTTTTAGAGACCAATTTTTTTTGTATATTCAGTGATAAGTTTTATTCATATTGTTCTTCACAATCATGTCAGATAATTTTTTTCTAAATCTTTTTCTGTGATAGCTTCTTCTGACAGATTCTTCTTTTTATAAAACACACAACATAGGTGACATAATAAATTCAGTCTCATTGTCATTCAACAATATCTCTGAATACCATTATAAGTTTCTTATCTTGTTATGTCTCCAATATTGAAACTAATTTTTATTTCCAATGAAAATGCATGTATTCTTTAAAATTAATTTCAAAGTCTTAATATTTAAAATCAAATATTCTAATATTTTCTGAGCTCTTACTGCACAGGTGTCAAACTCAATTGCATCATGTGACATATCTCAACTTATCAGGACATTGTTGCCTTTGCGGAATCGTGGTGGGTGTGGCCTGCTCATAATGCATCTGGCTTGCAGGCCGCCAGTTTTACACCCCTGCCTTCGTGTATGTAAAACTTTACATAGCCCATTTTATTTTTGCTCTTTACCATTTATTTTGAATTCTCAAAATTTACACAGATTCAGTTTCCTTTTCTTTATTAAGTATTGAAGAGTCTCACATTGTTTTCAGCTTGCAATTTAAAGATATCTAACCCCTTTAAAGTAGTTAATAGGCAATTACCAGGTTAGCAAAGGAAATGTGAACTTAATAACCTTTGAAGATTCTGGCTGCAACTGGAGCAAAAATATCAAATCACATCATCTCCTGCATCACCAGAGACTACAATCCTGCAGTCTCCTCATGAGGAACAACTGTATGGAGGGAACCACTGACAATATCACATCTTCTGGTTCTCCCCAGAAGATCAAAGAAATGTATCTTCTTGTGATTCTTTGTTCTTAGGTGTAATGTTTGGCTTCACTTTTCATTTTTCAGTCCACCATTTTATCCCAGGAAGTCCTGAATCAAAATAGAAGATAAATTTTGCCTTTTTTTTAAATCTACCTCTTTGCTATCTCTATTTTCTATTCCTTTTGCATTGATCATATTTGAACAAGCTCTTTCTGAAGAGTACTGGTTCTGAAGAGTACTGGTACTGAACAAGCTCTTTCTGAAGAGTACTGGTAGCGTGCTGGTAGCGACAGTAAGAGCATTCCACCACTGTTGCAAAGATTTATTTTAGTTTTATGAAAACATTTTTTGTTCTGCTTTGTTTTTGTTGTGCCATATGTATCATGACGTAATGGAAAAAGCTATAGTTCAATACTACTCAATTTACTTTGCATTCAAAAGGACAAAGATTGAGTTCTTTTATCTTTTTTTAGGAGTGGGAATAAGACATTGACAAACAATGTGTACATACTTAAAAAGATAAGATAAGTGGTTTGACTTTAGAAAAAATACATTTTTCATGTTTTCTTTTCCTGGATTATTTGAAACATATCATTTCAAATCTCATAGAAAATTCCCTAGCAATGATTTTTCCATTTCATGTTTGCAATCATAGAAATATGATTTGGTGGAAGTTATAGAAACGTAAAAAACGTTTTATTTTGGTTTAGTAACTGGTTAAATAACAGAAACAGAGAGTAAGCATACAGAGATAGTTTCATGATGAAGAAACAATGGGTTATAATTTCTTTACAAAAGTCTGGAGTAAAGAGTGATCAGGAAGATGGGCAAGTCTGCTGATGGCACAAATGTTTGAGAGCACGAAAAAAAATCCAATTCTACTTTGGAAACCAGTTTAAAAAAACAAACCAATCCAAAGTCAAACTGTTTATACTCTAAATAATTCTGCTCAGAGCAATATGTGCCTCAATTTAAAATTCAGTACATGGTTCTAATAACTGAAAAGAAATATTGCAGAAGGAGAAAAGATAAAAAACACAAGGGGAAAATATAAAAAAGTTGAATTTATAACATGGAAAAAACACTCAAAAGAAGACACAAAATAAAGATATATAATTCTTCACCTTATTGAAAAGTATAGAAGGATCCCCTCCTTCAGGTAATACAAAAAGCACAACACAAATCACCTTAGTGAAATGATATGGAATGCTGGCCTGTAGCTGGAGTGACTTTAAAAGTCCATGGGGCAAATTCGTAGAGATAATTCTATCAATGTGCTGATTTCCATATAAATAGCATGCCTGGAAGCATTACATGAACAAGATGATGAACTTGTACTCATCTTCTGCTTGTGAGCTTTCCATACATTTTTTTAAAAAATCTGAATAGTCAGGCTTTTGCTCTGATCAAGCCTGGGTCTTCTTAAGGCTTATGAGAACTGCTTCCTTTTTTATTGCTATTTTTCTCTAATCATAGAAAATAACAGAAAATTAATAAATAAATGGTGTTGAAATGCAATTCCTTACTTTTTTTTTTTGAGTGGACTCATGACAGATAGGATCCAGCATTATCAAGGGGCCTAAATTCATAGTCCACAAAAGGCTTGCTGGAAACATGGTAGCAATGGCAAAGCATTACTAATTTTTTGAGTGGTATGGTGGCCTAGGTCAGGGGTCTGCAAAGTTGGCTCTTTTAAGACTGGTGGACTTCAACTCCCAGAATTCCCCAGCCAGCCTGGCTGGCTGAATAATTCTGGGAGTTGAAGTTCACCAGTCTTAAAAGACCCAACTTTGCAGACCCCTCACCTAGGGGTAATGTCACCCATCTCCCTCTCAGAAGGTTGAGAGTTCAATCCTAGGCAGCAACAAATATTTTTCTACCAGGGCACAAAGAGAACATATCTGTTCTGAACTCCACGCAGGCATCAGCTCCTCTGTGGGAGCGGACAGGTCGAAGGGAGGAATGTGGTAGGAGGCGGTCTCTCAAGTAACCAGGAAATAGGTTATTTCAGAAGTGAAAAATGATGAGGATAAGAATGAATAAGATCTGAATGAACATGAACTGAAAAGGAAATGTCCAGATGAAAAGAAGTATATTAAGGTAGTTTGGTCACATAGAAAAAATGAATGATGACATAATTATGAAACAAGTGGGTGAACAGATTGAATGGAATGGAAAAATCAATAACATCAGGATTCAATAGAATTGGTCAGTTCCTCCAAAGAGAAAAAGGTGAGAAATTTGAATAACACGCAGGCATCGGGTCAGTAAATGCTCAGTTCCATTCAGTCACCCTGACCCCACCCCGAAGGAAGGAATTACAGGGTTGAAGGCTGTGCAGAGAGACCTCAGAGACAGTCCAACACATAAGTAATATACAGGAAGGAACAGCATACACTGAATGACACAACAAAGTGGCATTGTGTAAGATAGGAAGAACTACACAGTAAATGGACTAAATTCTCCCAGGTCCAGGTGGCAGATTTCACAGAAAGTTGAGAAGCATTAACAGTGCTAAGATCCTGTGGACCCTCCACAACTAGGGAAATACCAGAGCCTGAAGGAGGAACTAAAGGGGACATGGAAATAAAGGGCAGAGTGGTCCCAATAGTGGTAGGAACATTCAGGGCTATAATTCCTAAGCTGAGAGAGCTGCCCCAACAGATCACAGAAACAATATTACAGTTCTTTCTGCAGAAGATTGCAGTGCTAGGAATCACTGAGAGAAAATGTATGATAGTGATTGGGCCAGAACAATGAAATGTTTTGCAAGGACATATAATTGAATTGATTACTGAAGGTGAAAAAAAAGCTGGAAAAAAATGTTTAGTGAAAAATTACATATTTAAATTTTAAATGTTACTGTTGAATATTTCAACATTAAGTAGAGTATAAATCCTTGAAGATTTGATATATTTGTGGTAAACACACACTTGTGATGAAGTTATGAATGTGTTGATTGATACGGTAAATGTGCTTATTTTTGCATGTACACCATGACATATTGTTGACTGACAAATTTATTTCAACAAATATTGAATAGATTGTATGATGAAATGACAAATACAGATTTGAAAATTAATGTATGAAAAATTGAGGTAGTTTTCAAATGAAAAATTAAGTGAATGATGGCAAGTGGCAAATAGATTTTTTTAAATAAAAGATGGGGAAATTTTAAAGTAAAAATGCTGATGGTGGGTAGTTTAGGAATGGAGGCTTATCAAAAGTAAAAACAACTGTCTAGGACAGTTTTTCTACCCCTTTGTTATATAGAAGTGACAGTTGATTGTGTCAGAGAAATAAAAAGTAAGGCAAATGTAAGAAATAGTTTAGTTTAGTTTAGTTACTTTAGTTTATTCGATTTATATGCCGCCCTATTTCACCTAAAAGGGACTCAGGGCAGTGTACAGAAAGATAAAAACCCAACAATAAGACTTCCTGTTCCGGCTTCTGGCGGCGACGGACGAGTCCTGGGACGCGTCTGCCGTTTTGTTATTTTTTCGGCCCCAAACGGGACGGGGCGCCCCTTTTTTTAGGGACCCCCCCGTAGGATCGGCTTGCCTGGACCTTCCTAGCCTGGCGGCGGCCGGGGCGGGATCCTTGTCTTGGGTCTAGGAGGAAGAAGACATGCTGCGGGGGGCTTGGTTCCCTTTGCCAATGGAGGACGGTAACAAATAGCGGATTTGGAGAGAGCGGAAGCGTTCGAGCCGGATGGCTTTGCCGGGGCTTTGGCGGCGAGGTGGAGTGTAAGTGACTTTGACTTTTTTGCTGGCAGCTTTGATTAAAAGAAACGATGGAGGGGGGTGTTTGTTAAACCCCCCCCTCGGATTTACAGCAGCGGCATTTGGAAATGGCTCCTCGATTGCGAGGAAGCGGAGATTTCTCATCCGGACTTTGTTGAAGAAGTGAAAGTCCCTTGCGGTTTGTTTCTAGCTACAATGTATCTAAGTCCGGCTTTATTGGAACAATTTTCTCTGTTGCTTTCTCCTGCTGGCTTCCAGATTGGGCGGGGGAAGATGGCCTCCCTTTGTTCCTAAATGACTATTCTTTATGGAAAATTTCCAACATTCCTTTGTGACCTGGACTGTCTCTCTCTACCAATGGAGGATTTTTGTGATTAATTGATTCCTTCCCTGGAGTGCCTTCTTTGTCTTCATAATTGATTGTGAAAATTGCTTTTCTCTCTGGATTTTATAACTTTCTACAACACCAATTTGAACTTTTTCTCTGGACTTGCTCCAGCGGCCGCACCCAAAAAACGCCATCTTAGTGGCACTGACTTAAATAGCTTACCATGGCTTCTAAAAAGCAACCAGAATCAGGCTTGGAAGCAAGAATGACAGCTATGGAGGAAGTGTTACACTCTTTGGTACTGGAAATTAAAGAACTTAGAAAAGATCACTGCAGTTCTAAATTAGAGCTCTTGGAGACACAGAAGAAATTGATGCAGAATACACAGAAGACTGAAGAGTTGGAAGTGGGGCTGGCTGGGGCAAAGGGAGAACTTAAAAATGTTAATACTGAAATTGGAGATTTAACTGGTCATATGTATAGGATGGATTTTGAAAGGATGTCATATTTTTTAAGATTTCAGAACATTCCCGAAGAATCTGGTGAATGCCTTCCTGATCTAATGAGCACAATTTTAGCAGACTACTTACACAAACCTAAGGAAGAGATCAGGGGGGACATTGACCTGGTTTATAGAATAAATTCAGCATATGCCAGGATAAATGAACTACCCAGAGAGATACATATTAAATTTGTTAGAAGATCTACCAGGGAGGGAATATTGAGGGGGCAGAGAGAGGGTCCGTTAATGTACCAACAAAAGGAAGTCACTATCTTTTTTTTATATTGAAAAAGTTTTATTGGTTTTACATTTTTTCTATAGGGTAGGGTAAGGGATACAAAGAAATTTTGAGAGCATTCACGTCAGAGTCGTCGGCCCTTCCGAGACCTCAAAATACACAATAAAAAAATAACAAAAAAAACATTTTTCATAACACTACAAGGTAAAAGCAAGTACATATACCTAAATTCTCAATTCCATGCTGTCAGACATTTACAAAAAATCCAGAAAATATTATGCAAAATTGTTCAGGAAAATCAAGGCAAAGTTATTTTTTAGATCTAAGTCTCTTGGCTATTGTATCTTCTTTTTCTCCTCCCTGGCCCCGAGCGGGCGGGGCCGTGGCCCCCTCTGTCCCCCCTGGATCTTCCCCCAGGATAGAGGAATGTTTTTTAAGAAAGGCTTCCGCCTCAACAACTGTTTTAATCCTCACTCTTCCTCCTTCCCAGAACACCAGCATCCCTTCGGGTGTCACCCACTTGAACCAAATCCCATGATCAAATAAAATTTTAGACAAGAAGGAAAATTTCCGTCTTGCTTCTCGAATCTTTCTAGGAATCTGCTTCAAGATAGTGACCGTTTTTTGTTGGTAAATTAAGGGGTTCCCTCTCTGCACCTTCAAAATTTCCTCTCTGGTTGACCTTCTAACAAATTTCACATGTATCTCTCTAGGCACTTCATTTATCCTGGCATATGCTGAGTTAATTCTATAGGCTAGGTCAATGTCCCCCCTGATCTCATCCTTAGGTTTTTGTAAATAGTCTGCTAAAATTGTGCTCATAAGATCAGGGAGGCATTCACCAGGTTGCTCAAAAACATTCTGAAATCTCAAAAAATATGTCATTCTTTCCATATCAATCCTAGACACATGCCCACTTGTTTCCTAAACCTCTTTAGTAACATTTTTAATCTCTCCCTTAACCCCCACCAACCCCCCTTCCAATTCTTCAGTCTTCTGTGTAATTTCCAGCGTTTGCTTCCTTATGTCCAATAGCTCCTTCTTGAAATTGATGTTTTCAGCCCTCTGGGCCTGAATTTCGTTTACCAAAGTTTGTATAACAGTTTCAAGAGAAGCCATCCGTTGTTCTAAACTTGCCAGTGCTGTTTCTTGAGCCACGATTAACTGTTAAAGTCAGTGCCACCAAAATGGCGTTTTCAGGGTGGGGTTGGTGAGACTAACCGGGAGCCAAAAGTTCAGATCAAGGTTGGAACGTTGTAAAATTCAGGAACCAAGAGAGAGCCAATTTTCCAACTCAATAATTATAATAACGAAGGTAATCCAGAAAGGAACCACAAATCCAACAGAAAAAAATTCTTCATTAATATCCAGAGAGAGTCCCACTTATAAAGAGACGCTGGGAATTTTCCATAGTTAAAATAGTCAGGCAGGGACAAAGAGAAGCCACTTTTCACCGCCCATCTCAGAGCCCAGAGGAGAGAGTAGTAAAATAAATTTTTTTTAACCAGCCAGACCTAGACACAATGTTGCAAGTAGCCGCATTCCACTTTCCCTTGTTAAAGACAGTCCGGATTTAAGATTTCCGCTTTCTCTTCCAGAGAAGCCATTTTTAAGTGCCGCTTAAGTCCGAGGGGTTTTTTTTGAAAACAAACACCCCCCTCCCAGTCCATTCAGCCTGGCTGGCAGCAAGGAAAAAAAGTCTTTTTTTAAACTCACTCTCCCTCGCAGCTGCAGCCTCGGCAGACCTTCCGATCTCTTCCGCTCAGCCCTCTTCATTAAAGTGAATGGCGCCGACAGCCGTTGGCGAAGGGAGAACCCCCCGCAGCATGTTCTCCTTCACCTAGGCCGCGGCAAAAGGGTCGCCTCCCCCACCGCCGTGAGGGGGGGTGTCTCTGCCGAGCCGGCCCTACGGGAGACCCCCAAAAAAGGGGCATCTCGCCCCCGTGGGGGGGCAGAAGAAGCAACAAAACGGCGAGCGAGCGCTAGGCTCGCTCGTCGCCGCAGGAGCCTAGCAACAAAAGGAAGTCACTATCTTGAAGCAGATCCCGAAAAAGATTAGAGAGGTGAGGAGGAAATACTCCTTCTTATCTAAAAAATTGTTTAACCAGGGGATTTGGTTCAAGTGGGTGATGCCAGAAGGGATGTTGGTGTTCTGGGAAGGAGGAAGAGTAAGGATTAAAACAGTTGCTGAGGCAGAAGCCTTTCTTAAAAAATATTCCTCTATCCTGGGGGATGAAACTGGAGGAGCGGAGGGGGCCACGGCCCCGCCCACTGGGGATCAGGGAGGAGAGCAAGAAGACACAATTGCCAAGAGACTTAGATCTAAAAAATGACTTTTTTAATATAGTATAACTTTTGTTTGGATGTTTGTACATGATTGCTAGCATAGAATTTGGAATTTACAATGATGTATGCATTTCTCTTCACCTTGTAGTACTATTGAAATATGTATTATCTATGTTTTGTTAAGAAGCCCCGGAGGGGGCCAATGATCTCGACGTGAAAGTTCTCAAAATATTTTTTTCAACTCACCTTACCCTACCTTACCCTACCCTACCTAAAAAATTTGTAAAACTCAATAAAACTTTTTCAATACAAAAAAACCCAACAATACATTACAAAATATAAAAAACAATTAAATTATTAAATCTGTGCTAAAATTGGATAAATAAATTTAAAACCAATAAATATCAAAGTTTAAAATTATTCCCTAGTCTATGTCAGGCCGGCTAGATGAAAGGAATGTGCTTTTAACATCCGACGGAAGAGTCATAGGTCCGTGATGGTATGGATATCGGGGGGGGGGGGCAGGTCAATTCAGAGTGCCGGACCCGCCACAGAGAAGGCTCTTCCCCTGGGAGCCGCCAGCTGGCATTGACCGGCTGATGGCACCATGAGAAGGCCCACTCTGTGGGAGCGGACAGGTAGAAGGGAGGAATGTGGTAGGAGGCGGTCTCTCAAGTAACCAGGAAATAGGTTATTTCAGAAGTGAAAAATGATGAGGATAAGAATGATTAAGATCTGAATGAACATGAACTGAAAAGGAAATGTCCAGATGAAAAGAAGTATATTGAGGTAGTTTGGTCACATAGAGAAAATAAATGATGACATAATTATGAAACAAGTGGGTGAACAGATTGAATGGAATGGAAAAATCAATAACATCAGGATTCAATAGAATTGGTCAGTTCCTCCAAAGAGAAAAAGGTGAGAAATTTGAATAACAGAAGGAAATGTTTGATATGTGGTAGCAAGAGTGATATGCTCAAATTTAAAGGTATATAGAGGCAGAGTAAATGTTTGGTTAAAATGATGTTTAGTTATAAATCCTCTTAATTTATTTCACAAATGAATTTCTTTGCCTTATAATTTCTTAGAGCATTATACTGAAAAGAATATACATAATGTGTATGTCATTGGTGGGTTGCAGGCGGTACGCCCCGGTACAGACATACCGGAGCCTGCCCGGAGCAACAGATACCATTCTGGTATGGTGCTCCGGAGGGCCCACCCACCTGCCCAAGCTCCTTATGGGTATTTTATGCTTTTTGCACTTCGGTGCATGCTCACGGTGTGTATGATTCCTGCGCAATGCTCCGGCAAGCAGCTGGAGGCTTTCATAAGCATCGCAGGTAAGTACGACGCATACACACACCACACATCCATGTGGGTGACACCAGGGCCGTTCCAACTGTACCGGTTGGAATGGAATCTGGAACCCATCACTGGAGTATGTATATACCCTTATATAGGGATGTAGTGGTTCAGTGGCTAAGATGTTGAGCTTGTTGATCAAAAAGGTTGGCAGTTCAGCGGTTTGAATCCCTAGCGCTGTGTAATGGAGTGAGCTCCCATTACTTGTCCCAGCTTCTGCCAATCCAGCAGTTCAAAAGCACATAAAAATGCAAGTAGAAAAATAGGGACCACTGATGGGAAGGTAACAGCATGTGCATCTTTGCCATTTAGTCATGCCAGCCATATGACCATGGAGACCTCTTCAGACAGCGCTGGCTCTTCGGCTTTGAAATGGAGATGAGCACCACTCCCTAGAGTCAGGAATGATTAGCACATATATGCGAGGGGAACCTTTACCTTTTTACCCTATATGTATATGGAGTGTTTCATGTGAATTAGAAATGTGAAGGGCCAGAAAAAGGAAAAGTCATGAAACCTAATTTTGTAGCTTTTCATCTATTCAAGAAAATTAAACCCAGTCTTTTAATAAAAATCTCTAGGTGATTTTCAATCAGTCCCTCCACGTGTGGGGAAAGATCTAGCCCTTTAATCAAAATCTACTTATTCAGTAAGAAGGTAGAGTAGCTGTGCATGAATAAGCAATCTTCACAAAATTACCACATATTCCCGACTGTGAAGACCATCTATATGCTTTCTGATGTACACTCACAGGGGAATATAAAGGGAAGAGTCCAGTGAGATGAACTATCATTAGATAGTGAGCCAGGAGGCCTAGTGTTTCTCCATTTTATGTATTTAGTTTATGCTGAGAGTGAGTAAAGGGAAGCTTCTTCTATACTTTTAAATTTTGCATGACAGGGAAAACCGGCAAAGCATCAGAAATGGGAACATTAAATTTCATTTTATCTCTGAAAGCACTGAACCTCTGCAATTCTCATTGACAGTAATGCCTACAGCATGATCTACAGTAGTTTAATCCAAATGTATAGAAAGAAAGCACCTTACATTGGTCTCAAGGAACATTTTCAGTTTTATTTCTACCAATGTAATGAAATAAAAGTACTCATCCACTTTCCCAATGTATGCTGTAATAAAAA
This sequence comes from Rhabdophis nuchalis, assembly GCA_039707465.1. Classification (NCBI taxonomy): domain Eukaryota; kingdom Metazoa; phylum Chordata; class Lepidosauria; order Squamata; family Natricidae; genus Rhabdophis; species Rhabdophis nuchalis. The sequence continues at coordinate 35,089,222 of CM077648.1, forward strand.
GTCCAACCAGTTAAGAATAAAGCTAAAAGGCCATCACTGTCATTTCTGCCAACACTTGAGACAAACAAAATTATCCATGCTATGTTATTTACCATCTACGTATTTCGATATGATACTCCAGAATGTGGAATTTAAAAGAAAATAATCAATAACTCTCCCCCCCAACCCCCAATTTTGTGTTGAATAAATCATAGAGATAAAATAGAGATGAGAGAGTGAGAGGATAGTGGTATCTGTAAAGAAAAATCTGGTAATAATTTTAGTGGCTTCGAAATATGTGTGTGGCTGTGTGTGAATGTGTGCGCGCACACACAAAATCATATTGGCAAAGCCACTGAATGAATACACACACACACACACACACACACACAAGTTTTGCTAGATTCATGTCACTGAAATTATTGACAGATTTTTAGTGATTTGTAGTTTACATGCTTTACTGCCTCTTTTCCTTCTTATAATATTCGTGCTGGTGTTTGAATATATTGTTGTGATTTATACTGAACAGATGTTGGAACAGACCTTTGTGAATTTCAGAGTCAGCAATCAAAATTAAGAGATGAGAATAGGCAAGCATAAAATACCCACTAAATCCAGTGAGGAAACTGTGCATGAGTGGAACACAAGGGAAGGGGAGGGGAGGACAGAGGAGCAGAGGTGGTATTCTGCCGGTTCACCTCGATTCAGGTGAACTGGTAGTGGTAGTGATGGGAGGCTCCACCCACATGCCCAGATGTCATCATGGATGCCCTGTGCATGCGCAGAAGGACTGTGAGCAAGTGAAGTGAGCACATAAGTGTGCTCCTGGTTCCAAACTTGTAGCAAATGTAAGAAGATTTCATGCCTGGAGGGGATGGGAGAGGAGGGGAGAAAAGAGAAGGGGAGGGATGGGATGGGGAGGGAAGAGGAGGGGAGAGAAGGAGGGAAGAGGAGGGAAGAGAAGGGAGACAATCTGCTCTCCCCCAAAGCCCCAACAACAAAAAGAGCAAGACTATCTGATAAAGAAATCACTGAAATAGTATATAGGGGAGATATATATATACAGTGTACTCACAAGAAAACAAAGGCTCCAGCCTGATGATGATGGGTGTGATCCCATCGAAACGTTGCAAAAACCAAAACCTGCATGTATATTTGTTTTCGTAGATTTTCACGGGTGTAGGTATGCTGGTATTGCCATCCTCGGGTGTTTTCCCGTGTATATAGCATGGAATTTTTATTGCAACCTTTCGGCAAGTTCTCATTTGCCATCCTCAGGCTTCGGTCTGTGACTGTGACTGTATTTGGGTGTTTTGTGACATCACAGTGTATGTATGTGTATGTATGTGTATGTGTGTGTGTGTGTGTTAGTTTTATGAGCTGATCAATAAATAAATCAGAGGGACTAGTATAGACTAGTATTGATCAGCTCATAAAACCAACACACATATTTTAAAAAATCACACAATGGAATTCATGGCTTTCTGTCTAGATGGTCTCTGGTGATGAGCCGAAAGACAGAAAAGGAAACAGTATGTCTCCTCCCTTGATTGGGGCTGTAACAGGGTGTTGTGGAAACAATTATATATAACTATCCTCCTGTCTCAGCTGACAAGAACAGAACCTAGCTGGCTTAATGGCAAGGCTCTCGCATGGTATGTAATACAGCCCTGGTTCGAATCCCAGTAAGGGTATGGCTAGCTGATGAGAGCTAATAAGCTCGAAATAGATCTATACTAGTCTCCCTAACTTATTTATTGATCAGCTCAAAAATTTAACACATATAAAAAAATTACACAACGGAATTCATGGCTTTCTGTCTAGATGGTCTCTGGTGGTGAGCCGAAAGGCAGAAAAGGAAACAGTATGTCTCCTCCCTTGATTGGAGCTGTAATAGGGTGTTGTGGAAACAATTATATATATGTATATATGTATGTATGTATGCATGCATGCATGCATGCATGCATGCATGTATGTATGTATGTATGTATATATGTTAAGTTTTTAAGGGCATAGCTAAAATTCAACAGTAATCTCATGAGCTCTCTGCCCAGATGGTCTCTAGGTTGAGCCGAAAGGCAGAGAAGAATGACAGTTTGTCTCCTCCCTTAAAAAGGGGCCGAACAGGAGTTGTAAAAATATTCTCTCATATATATATTGTTGCAAAAACACCTTTAATTTTACACAGGAAAAGACCCGAATAAACCAAAATCTACATACCTATACCCGTGAAAATCTACGAAAACAAATATCCTACCTCTACGGGGAGGAAACCTTCCGGCTAACCAGGACGTACGAAAAACTCGAAGTCCGAAGAGCCACCATCTTATGTGATCTCACATTCCTACGCAACTGCCGAGATAAAAACTTGATTCCCACATGCTTCCAACTAAAATTCCACTCAAAAACCTCAGCCACTGAAAGGATCCTGAAAAGAACTGAATTAGCCTTAATCAAAAATGAACTCCACAGGAAAAGATTCCTATTAGACCAAACCAATAAAGATCTATTCACTCTTCACCTCAAACTTAGCAACAAAATACACCCAGTACTCTGGGACAAACTAAAACAACTAGCCTTCTGGATGGCCGAAACAGAAACCTCTCACAAAACAGAAACACACATCAACAAAATCCACAAACTTGAAAAATACTAGAAACCCAACCCCCCTCCTAAACAATTCACTAAACAAACAGTACATAATATATCAAACAGGACCCTCACCATAGCAGAAACCAAGGTCCTTTCCAAAGGTTTTTACTTCGCAGTCGCCCCCAAACACATCCCCACAGAAAACATAATATGTGGAGTTGAAGCTTCCCTCACCAAAATCAATCCAGATGAAGCCAACAAAATCAGACTTGAAGTTACCAATATCCTATGCTCCAATAATCCACCCAAAAGCAACTTAGAGAAAGAAGAAATAAAAGCACTCATCAACTTGAAGAAAGACAACAACATAATTATTCTCCCAGCAGACAAAGGCAATGCCACTGTGGTAATGAACACATCTGACTACCAGGCTAAGCTATCCAACCTACTCCAAGACCCTGCTTACAAACTTCTAAACACAGATCCTACCACCTGCCTGGAAAAAACCACCAAATCCAAAATAAAAGCCTCTCCCATCAGCAAAGAAATCCAGCAAAAAATCATCCCCAGAGAAAAATCATCCAGCTGCCCCAAGCTCTATGGCCTCCCCAAGATACACAAAGAAGGAACACCACTCAGGCCCATAGTCAGCTCCATAGGCTCACCTCTACAAAATCTTGCCAAGTTCCTCGCAAAAAAATTACAACCCTATGCAGAATCTATCAAATCACATGTACAAAACTCATTCCAGTTCATAGAGACGATCCAGAAACAAAATCTACAGCCCAGCGATCTACTCGTGAGTTTTGATGTCGTATCCCTCTTCACCCAAGTGCCTATAAAAGAAGCCTTGACAGCTATCCAGAACAAATATAACCCCCCCAAATATATCCTGGATCTAACCAACCACTGTCTAACTAATACATACTTCATTCACAATGGACAAAGGTACAAACAAATAGAAGGAGTACCTATAGGATCACCACTCTCACCAGTCATCGCAAACCTTTACATGGAACACTTTGAAACTAATGCCCTAGATAAATCTGAACACAAACCCAAACTCTGGCTTAGATATGTAGATGACACTTTTGTAATTTGGCCACACGGAAAAGAAAAACTAGACAACTTCCTCACACATCTCAACAGCCTACACCCCAAAATACAATTCACTATGGAAACAGAAGATAACAACCAACTTCCCTTTCTGGATGAACTAATGTACAAAAAAACCCAATGGCTCCCTAGGACACACTATCTACCGGAAAAAAACACACACAAACCGCTACCTAAACGCACAATCCCATCACCACCCTGCACAGATCAACTCCGTAGCCAAGACCCTCATCTCCAGAACCAAACGCCTAGCTGACAAAGGCCACCTGAAAAATGAATTACACACCCTCACAAAGGTATTAATCTCCAATGGATTCCAAAGAAACACAATTACCAAACTAATCCAAAAGCAGACACCCCCCAAGATCCAAAACACAGAACAAGACAATTGCATCGCTCTCCTCCCCTATATTAAAGGCACCACTGATAAAATTAGCAAAATTCTCCACAAACACAATATCTGTTTTTATATCTGTTGTATAAAAACATACTGTTTTTATACACATAGATACATACATACTGGTTTCAGAATTTGGGAGAACTTTCTCATTCAGGGCTATTTTTCATTCATCACTGCTTTGACTGTTACCAATTGCAGAACCTGTATAAGTCTATAAATTTTTAACATGGCCAGAAAGAAGGAAACCGAATGGAAGCTTTGTACTATTACCTTCAACTATTTTTGTCATTGTAGTAAACATCTTTGATGCATTGTTCCGTATTACTTTTCTATCTATAGAAGGCTAATATTAGTGGAAACCCAACTGGCTGACATACTGTAACTCTGCCACTTTGTTTTCAGACCCTAGAGGTCCTCCAGGTCATGCCATGGGTATTTGATGGCAAAGTGTTATAGACATAAAAAGAAATGTATTCTACTTGTATTTCCTTGTAGTTCACATTTTACACCGTGGGGAAAAATGCCACACCTGTCCAATGCCATGCATGACTTTGCCATTCTCCTTGAAACACTTGACAACTAGTTTTACAAAAAGTACATATCACTCTGATTCATTTGAACATATTTTAAAATTTCTAGAACACTATTCTGGTGCACTGATGCAAATACAAGCATCTTAAAATTTAATTCCTGTGAAAATACAAAGTCAGAAATGGCAGAACCTTGCTTCCATCATATGGATCTAATCCAGGGGTGAATTCAATTTACCATTGCTACCGGTTCACAAATGTGAGTGCGCGCAGGACCTTCTGCACATGCGCAGAATGTCAAAAATGGGACGTGCTGATGTCCAGGTGGGTGGGCCCGCCGCCACCGCTACCGGTTAGCCCAAACCAGATAGAACCAGCTGAATTGCACCACTGATCTAATATGAATACTTTCCTTGCATGATTAGAGATCATTGTGCATTCTACAACATATTCAGTGGAACATGAACTGTTACTGCTTGTAAAGTTATAATGTTTCTTCTAATTTCAGAATGTTCCCACAAGTAAGGCCATTGCTAAGAATTCTGGGAATCGAAGTCTAGTCATAGAGTAACGAAAATTCCAAAGCAGAAGAAAAAAAATGCATAAATCCTACCCTTCTAACATTTAATTTTCAACCCACAACTCATATTTAGTTTTTAATCTTTTTATCAACAAAGCTCTGCAGCTTCCCTATATGGTTTTTAATGCTTTAAAAAATGCTGAATTTATTATTTTCTTAAGGTAAACAGAAGTACTGCAGATATAAAAGGGGTTTTAGATTTTATACACACTCATGAGAGCTTACTTGGGATATAATTTCTTATTTATGGTGATATGTTTGCTTTTCTGCCAGTTTTACAGTTACTGCAGGATGAATCCATTGTCAGGGCTGCAGACTAATTGAATTGACCTGGGCCATTTTGTGAAGAAGTGTTTTTTGCTGTGATAGCATTATTGGATAAAGTTCTAGATAACTGCAAGTTTTAAATCAATTGGTGTCTGTACAGACACAGAAGGTGTACAGTAGCAGATAACAAAGCAGTAGATTTTATAAATACATATTCTCTTGCTTCCATTTTTCATAGAAAATGTTTCCAATTACCACCTGTTGTGTGTATTGTGTGTGTGTGTGTTTAGTAATAGCAATAGCACTTAGACTTATATAGTGCTCCATAGGGCTTTAGAGCATTCTCTAAGCAGTTTACAATATCAGCAAATTCCCCACAACAATCTGGCTCCTCATTTTACTGACCTCAAAGGAATAAAAGACTGAATCAACCTTGAATTGGTCACAACCAAACTCCTGAAATGTATTATTTATTAATGCATATTATTATTGTATTTGTTAGAAATGTACAAACATTACAACGCCATAAATTTCTTCCTAATGTCACGGTGCAACAATTGATTCAGCTATTAGTTATTCCAAAGTTACTATATATAAACTGCACTTTTAGGCCTAATTAGCTAATTCTACAATTGGTTAGCTACAGTAAGTATAGACCCAGACTAGATAGGCCAGGTGTTCAAATCTTATGGCACTGTTTACATTCTAACTTCCTATGTGTAACTATGGATAATAGCCTGGTCTATGCTAAAAAAATATATGTGAAAAATTTCATCAAAGATTTTATGGATAGCACAAATTAATATCTATGGACCCATTTATTGATGGTTATGGAAGGGTACATGATTACCAGAAAGCATGTGTGAAAACGCATGGAATGTTTCATAAATGTTTCACATTGAGCAATCAAATCAAATAAGGGTAAATGATATCCACTAGATTCCTTAACACATTTATAAAAAATGTATAATGAATGTTTTAAATTATATTATAGGTGTGTTGAGTGGGACATATTTTTATATACACTTGTGCACAGCCAATTTATGTGTAAACATTTGTACAAAGGCAATGCCATGTTGCCTGAAAATCTGAATGATTTGCAACAAATATTAGATAGAATCAAGATACAGTATGGTTCTTCAAATTAATGTTTGAAGTCCCAATTAACTGTGTTTCATAGGAAAATGCATATAAATTGTGAAATATTAGAGCACATAAGTGGATTTATGTAATATAATTGTGTACATTTATGTACATAATTCCCATATGTGAATTTATGCAGTACATACACACGCATACTGTATATACTAGATTTTATGGATTCAAAAATTCTATAAGCTAGATAAAGCATGAAAAAAGATGGATTTTAGAATTATTCTCAGTCCCTTAATACCCGGTTCCAGCCAGGGTCATGTGAAGAGTAGAAGGGACTTAAGTAAACAGTCCAGATTAACATATTTTACCCTATGATAAGATTGTTTACAATCTCAGCTCCTAATAGGATAGCAGATGAAGACTATGATCAGGAGACTGTCTAGAGTCAGGTGGATTATACATTTAATAAATTATTCTGTTTAGTCACATAGTCAGCCAGATGTTTAAACTGAATTTGGCATTTTTGTTTACCTATCAAGTTCTTCCCAAGCACCAGGGAGTGACAGATGTTGTTGTTTAATAATATTTAATAATATTAAAGGTATTTTTTCAGGATGTAAGCAGTTCCAAGTAAAGTTTTTGCAACTGATGATGGTGACTTTGGGCAAGTTCAAATCTCCAGGACCAGATGGTTTACATCCCAGTTGGCTGATGTGATCTCAGAACTACTAGATGAAATTTTTCAGAGCTCCTGGGGCACCAAGGAAACAAGCTGGTATGGTTTTCAAACTTGAAAAAGGGGGAAAAGGGAATCCAAGAAACTATAGACCAATCAGCTTGACATTAATAACTTGGAAAATCTGGAAAAGATAATCATCCAGTGGATTTCTGAGTACCTAGAAATGAACAAGAGATTACTAGAAGTCGGCATAGGTTTGTTAAAAGCAGTTCATGCCAAGCAAATCTCACTACCTTCTTTGAAAAAGTGACTAAATTAGTGCATCTAGGAACACTATGGACAGCATACTTAGACCTCAATAATTTGATAAAGGATTTGATAAAGTTTACTTCTTGGTAAGATAAAACAATGTGGGATAGATTGGATAACCAGTTGGATTTCTAACTGACTGACCAAAGATATTTAATGTGGTCCTACAGGAAACGACATCTATGTGGAGGGAAGCATGCAGTGGGGATAAATAATCTAGATGGGGGATTGAAGGAGCAGTCACCGAATTTGTAGATGACATCAAGCTGTGAAGAATTGCTTAACCCTTTGAAAAATATGCTCGAGATTCAGAAGGATCTTAGCAGGCTTGAGCATTAAATCCCATCCAACAAGATGAAGTTCAGTGGTGACAAAAGAAAAGAAAGTCAAAACACACAGGTACATAATAAGCAGTACCTGTCTTAACAATAGTGCCTGTGGCACTATCTGGATCAGGGCTGGAGATGCCCATGTCTGATTTAGTGAAGGGGGGGGGGGAGTCCTGATGTTCTGGTGAGTGATACCTAGGTATGAGTCAGCAATATGCTGCAGCTGCCAAAAAGCCTAATGTAGTCCTAAGCTTACATCAACAGAGATATGGCATCAAGATCATGGGAAGTGACAGTACCATTCTATAGTGCACTACTGACACCACATACTGCATTCAGTTCTGTTCACTGGGATATTGAAAATATGCTGATTGCCTAGAAAGAGTGCAAAGAAGGGCAACAAAGATAATAAGGGGTCTGGAGGCCAAGTCCTATTATAGAGAGCTACAGAAAGTAGGCAATAAAGCCTGATGAAGAGAAAGCTTGGGGTGACATGATAGCCATAGTCTAATACTTGAAGGACTGTCACAGAAAAATCTTAATTTATTCTCCATAGCATCTGAGAGCAAGGCAAGAATTAATGAGTAAAATTAGTTCATCTGAGTAAGATTCATTCTGGAACTAAGGGGGAATTTCCTGACAATGAGAAAAATTAAACAGTGGAACAGATTGCCTCCTGGCACTGTGTGTTAGGGGAGGTTTTCAAGGAAAGATTAGGGAACCATTTGTCTGGGACAGTATAAGGACTGCTGTTTGGACAGGGGATTAGACTCTAAGACTTCCAAGGTTCTGTACAACTCTATGATTCTATAATTTTGTCAATGACAATTATTTCAAATGGTCTCCAGATGTTTTGGAATTTCATCCAAGTCTCCTATTATTATTGATACCATCTTTGTTTTCTTTTGCCACAATCATTTTGTTTTCTATTTGCAGGTCTATATAAGCATATGTTGTTATTCAATGGTGTTAACAGTATTATTATATACAAACAAACATATGAAGTCATGCTGTTATTTCTATAGCCATTTTTGGCCTACATAAACCCTGAGTTTTCCCCAAGAACCTTGAATGTCTTAATGTATCAACATAGTGCCTATGCAGATCCAGGGTAGCCTTTTGTAATTGTCAGATGAAAAACTGTTCTTGTTTTATTATATTATTATTTCAGTATTCATGTTTTATGTCCTTTGCATTAAGTAAATTTTAATGTTTAACTTGGCTCAATGCTTGTCTGTCTTTTATGTAATTATGGAACATCTTATTCCCAGAGGTGAGGTGTGCCCCCATTCTTCTAGCCTTTCATAAAGGGGTGAAAACCTAGTTCTGTGTCCTTGTGTGAGAGGCACAGAGGATTATGCAACCATGGGGTTTGGCAAGCTCTATGAGAACATGCATTAATTAATGCTAAATGGCCATCTGGCAATATTTTTACCTTTGTGAAATTTTATAATTTCATAAAGCTATTATTTTAATGTTTCATCTTAAATTAACTTTAATATTTTAATGTTAGTTGTATAAATAATGAAATATAAACAAAGTTATTGTTAACAATGTATTGGTAGGTTTAAAGAAGAAAGGTATGTAATGTTTTCCAAATATCTGCTTTAATTTCTCCAATATACCACCCATATAAGGGATGACAAGGTTCTTTCATCGATTGAATCTCAACTCTATCTGACATTCCTTTGTTAGATCCAGACACTGATTTAATAAAGGCCCAATTTGGATACCTGAGGCCTTAATAGCTATCCTTTCTAGTACTTGTTTTCCTTCTTTTGGGCATCCCTGGAAGTGGGGATGTTTTCTGTCCTGTGATGTAGGGTCTTGATGACACCTTGTTTGTGCTGAAGTGGATAGAGGGCTCAAACAGCAGGTATTTGTTTCTGTGTGAGGGTTTCCTGTTCTGCCCTCACCGATGGATAAAAGATTGGCTGCTTGCCACTATCTCCCTTGGCTGCAAGCCTTAATTTCACGTAACAAAGACAAAGATTGTTCAGACGTGACTAACCAGAATCTACAAGAAGCTGTCATCAATGTTGTTCCCTGCAAATGACTCCTCCTCCCAGCCTTCCTTATAAACTCTCTTGGGAGGGACAATTCATTAACCAGCTGAGTCCAATTCAGGGTGTCCGAGCTTGCTTCTTGCATAACTGTTGCCTCCTCTTCTCAGCCCTGCGTACTCTAGCATCAGGGACAAGCTGGCCCTGATCTTCTCCACTACTCCAAGACCCAGACGCCTCCTGGTGGCCAACCAGGCTCTCTGCTTCCTCAACGTCTCCCTCCTTCTCCAGAGCAGACTCATAGGACTTCTCACTAGAAGAGTGCATCAGCTGGGCCACAACAGTTTCCTATATATCCCTATTTCTAGGTTGCACATGACCCCCTTTGAACCTCACAAAATCCTACTCTATGTTATTGGTGTCTTCCCTGATGAACTTGATATCTGAGACCACTGTGTTTATATGGTTTGTGAAGACAATTACTTCCTAAACCTTGATTTTAACCTAGTATTATTCACATACCTGAACCAGTGGATTGGTGCTATCCACTGGAAGGAGCTGGGTGCTTTCTTCTCCACTTCTTCCATATATAGGCTGACAACAATGGCTGGTACAGGAGAACCCATGATGCAATCATATTTCTGTCTGTAGCAATCACCTCTATAGGTAAAGTAAGTGGTGTTCAGACACAAGTCCAGAAGACAGTAGATCTGGTCTGGGTTCTGGTTGCTTCTACATTCAAGAGTCTCAAGTACTGTCATCTTCTAGTCTTTTCCTAACCACTATTAGGACATCAGTAGTAGTAGAAATGCTGGTGAAGATTGAAGAGACATCAAAAGATAACATAGTTTCATCTGTATCCAGTTTTGGGACCCTGACTTTTGAAGCAAACTCTTCAGAGTTTTGAATGAGGTGGTCAATAGGTCCAACCAGAGTACTAGAATGGTGACAATGTGTTTAGCAATATTATATGTCATTGAATGAATGCTGATTATGATTGGTCTATGAGGTCTTGAAACTGGATATATATATGCACTGAGCTTGAGTGGTTTAATACCAAATTTCAATTGCAGAACTTTATAGTTCCAAAAGATCTAGAAAAAAGATTGTGAACTGCAGATAAATTGCCACAAGATCTGTAGCTGTTTATTTCTCCCTTCAAAAAATGCTTGCAGATTTTTTAAAAATCAAATTAACTATTAAAATATTTATGGTGATCGAATGCTCTTGGGTTGTTTTTTTTAGGTAATGGTCTAAAACATTCAACTTTTCGCTGCTGTTTCTGCTTAGTATCATGTTGACATGCCAAAAAAGGGGGAAATCTAACTTTAACTACATTCTTTCACTGAGAACTGGTGATTAACACGAGGCCTGGAGTTAGGAAACTTTCAAATGTCTTTAATTATAACCTGACTGGGTGGCATGGAGGAAATGGAATCAGTTTCTCTATTCTTGTCACATACTTGCAGGATTTACTTGAAGTGGACCTCACAGACTAAGATTACACTGCAAGATATTGATCTGATTTCAGAAGAATTATGCAAACCTTGAGATAAAGCGTTCCAAGTAAAATAATTTTAACATTTAAACATAAATGAATATGTTTAGCAGCAAAGGGGGAACTCCATGAATTAAACAGATTTGGACATAAGGAGTAAAATTAAAGCTAAAAATGAAGGGGACAGTGGATCCAATGCAAAGAGGTTTTCATAATCTATAATTTAATCCCTTGCGAAGTATTCCAGTCTGATTCCTTTCAGATTGTTCCTTTCTAGCAATTATTAAAGTGAGCATCCAATGGGCCTCTTTCATGTCACTTCACAATGTGCTCTTCTTGTACTCTGCTAACCAAAAAAGAAGGCATTTGCTGTTTTATACCATTCAGCTTCTTCTTTTTCTTTTTAAAGATCTCTCTAAAACAAATCCTAAACACAAAAAGGAAAAATAAAGGCATAAACTTCCTTCTTTGACATCACATTTTACTCTGTTATTACATTCATAGTCAGGTGCTTGACTTAATATATTATGCTGTCTTGAATTCACAGTTGAATTACTTTATATAATGGGTGTATGTGCATGCCTGCATGAATATGCCTTAATGGATAGGTAGAGATATATTAGTGTTCTGCAGATATTTTTCCACTGTTAAACTGTATCTTTCCTGACTTGCATCTAATTGCAACACCAACAATCTGTTTTTCTGTTGTGTCATTTGTCCTCAGCCCATACCTTTGGCATTTTAAGACTCCTCGGCTATACTAGCATTAAAATAATGTTCTCTCCCTTAGTCTGTTATAGATTTGTGCTATGGATAAATTATGTTCTCCTTCACTGACCAATCTGTCCATGCAATTAGATGACCCCCAGCACCTATTGGCCACTGAAGGATACTTATTGTTTACAAGGTCCAGATTCGGCTTTAGAGAGAAATGAATTCCATTACTGTCTAGCATGGCTTTCCTCTGACACCCACCAGGCCTCCAGTACAAACTAGGCAGTAGCACCACACTGTATGAATCAGCAGAGGAAAATATATGGCTCTCTCTTTGCTGCTTAATTGTACATTTCTCTCCATATCTGTGGGATGTCATTTAGGTTCCTTTTGAAAACAAGTCCAGTAATCTTTGGTAAATAGCACTAAGTAATCAAAGGAACATGTCGATCAGCTAATAGCTTGAACCTACAAAAAAAAAAAGACAACCTTGTGTGCCAAACATAAATTTTGACAGGCAGCTAAACTGGCTGGTCAAAACTCAGTTCCTCCCATAGTTTTCCATGTAAAGGAAAAAGAGTGATGGATGTTTTCCTGCTGACAGTTGTTGGAAGAAGAAAGGAAGGGGGGAGGGGGAGGGAAGGAAGGAGAGAGAGAGAGAGAGAAAGAAGGAAGGAAGGAAAGAAAGAAAGAAAGAAAGAAAGAAAGAAAGAAAGAAAGAAAGAAAGAAAGAAAGAAAGATCCACCAATATCTATCTTTGACATGCCCAGCACATTGCAAATAATGACAGCAGTATTTGCCTGCATGGCTGCTATTATTGTCATGGGAACAGTAAATTTTATGGCTGCAGAGTTTTCTCTCAGCACAAAGAATGGTGGAAATTTTACTTATTCACAAGGAAGATACACAAGAAAAGAATATTATTAGAACACCTAGAAACAATAGCTCTTTTCAAGTTCACAAGAGAAAGCAAATATTCATCTTCTGACATTAACTAATGATATCTTCCTCATTTCACTCCTTCTGCTATTATCCATTCACTGCAGGGATAGATAAAAGCAGGGAACTTGCTGTGCATACAGAATGGTTCAAATAATTCAGGATTCCTGAAAAATCAGATGGAAGGTCTACTTGCATGCTAGAAATTTTCTTGAAAATGGCAATGGGGCTAAAGCTAATGTGAATCAGTGGTAAACATGGAGGAAGAGGTCCTTCTACTTCTAATTGTGTGAACAATGAGCACAAATAAAAGAGAACAATGAGAAAGAAGCATAATACAAATGTATTCACATACATTTACATATTGATATTACCTTTCTTTTTCTTCATAAATAATATTATGCTATAAACTGGAAAATTTTCATTAAGCCCTCATCCTTTCATAAACAGTTTTGAGCTAAGACATTTGGAGACTATATTGGTATATATTCACTCTTCATTAAAACAATTAGATTGTAATTTAAGATATATGCAATAAGAAATCAAACAAGCTTTGTGCTGCATCTTCAGTAAACTTTATTTCTTTTGTGCTGACCACCTAATGTGGGGATGTCAAACTAGATTTCATTAAGGGTTGCATCAGGGTAGTATTTGACTTGGGGGGAGGGGAGCAAGTGGGCATGACTGGGGTGGGCGTGGCCAGCTCAACATCCTGCAGCCCTTTACCAGCAAAAACAGAGTGCTCTGGAGCTCCGGATGTTTTCTCTGGCAGAGGCACCAAGGGCCGGTCTTGCACTGTTCCCATGGCAGCCATGTGGATCAGATCTAAGCACCCTGCAGGCCTCATTAGGCCTGTGGGCCTTGAGTTTGACACCCCTGATAATGTGAACAATACAAAATGTGATATATCAAAGACTGGTAATTAAAGATTTGACTTAATGAAATAGGACTTTGACATTATTTAGTTAGGACATTTTTTTTATTTGGGAGCCATTTCGATTAGTTCTAGTCAGCCAGATTAAAATGGCAGGGTTCCAAACAGCATCCTCAATACAATAAGAATCTGAAGCAAGAGGTTCCTCAAAACTCCAATTCATTAAAAGAGCCATACTGGCACTTCTGGGAAAACCCAAATCTTAAACCTTCCAAGTTTTGTCACCCAGATGAAAGTTCAAGACCCTGACCCAACACCCACAAGTCTATTACATGGTGCAATCATGCATTGCCATGAAGGAAGATTCCTCCCATCCACAGCCATCTAGGTGCAGGGACAAAGCGATCTTGACTTTTGGAGAAAGAATGTTGTTATGACTACAAATCACCCATACTCTGTATAATCCCCCCTCCCATTCTCCCACAGTAGAAAGTATATCAGGCCTGAAATCCAAAAGGCAAAAGATGGCTTCCAGGCCTGAGATGGACTTGATTAGATTAGGATTTTTTTTTCAAAAAGAATTTTATTGGTTTTACAAATTATGAGGGAAAAGGGTATATAGGGTTTACAATATATATTTTAGAGATTCCATGTCAGAAATGGTGGTTGCATCCGGGTCTTCATACAACATATTGTTAAGTAAATGGTGGTAAGAGATACATATATATCACATTTTAAAATCCGTACATTCAATCTTTGTTTTGCATTAACATCCGTTTCAGGAATTACAGTAATTCAAAATTAACTTATTTTTGAGATCTGAGTCTCTTTGCTATTATGTCTTCTTCTTCCCTCCCCCCCTGTGGGCAGGGCCATGGCTCCTCCCGTTCCGTCTTCTTCATCTCCCAGGATTGAGGAGTGTTTTTTGAGAAAGGCCTCCGCCTCCCCTGTTGTTTTAATTCTAATCCTGCCTCCATCCCAGAATACCAACATTCCTTCAGGCATTAACCATTTGAACCAGACTCCGTTTTTATATAATTTTTTTGACAAGAAGGAATACTTCCTTCTCGCTTCTCTAATTTTTTTTGGAATCTGCTTCAATATGGAAATGTCTTTTTGCTCATACTTCAAAGGCCTCTCTCGTTGCGCCCTCAATATCTCATCCTGTGTGGACCTTCTTAAAAATTTAATATGAATCTCTCTGGGTACTTCATTTATTCTAGCATATGCTGAGTTAATTCTATAAATTAAATCTATTTCCCCCCAGAGGTATTCTTTATTTTTTTCAATGTAATCTGCTAAAATCTCGCTCATCAAATCTTTGAGATCTTTCCCCTCTCTCTCAGGGATGTTCTGAAACCTGAGGAAGAAAGACATTCTTTCAAATTCAAACTTAGACATATGTCCAGAAAATTCTGCAGTTTCTTTTTGCAATTCCCTTATCTCTCCTTTCATCTCAGCTGCTCCCTCCTTCAACACTCCAATCTTCTGTTCGTTGGTTGTTGTAATTCTTTGTGTCTCCAGCAATTCTATTCTTAGGATCATAAGGTCTTTCCGCATTTCTTGTATTTCTTTCATTATATCATGGAGCATTGGTTCTTGAATATCTTCTCCTGCCGCTCCTTTCTGTAACATTGTAGTAATTTTCCCTTGCTGTAAAACTGGGCTGGCTCTGGCTGAAGATGAGGCAGAAAAGGACTTTGCAGCTGGAGGCTTTTTTGGAGGCATTTGTAATTTTGAGTTTTTGCAATGAAAATGGCGTCAAGGAGCAAGCAGTCGGTGAAGTCCGAGATGTCGGGAATAGAATGAGTCAATGTTTTAATCTTGTATTTTATAATGTCCAGAAAGATAATTGTCCTATAAATCCATATAAAAAAAAAGAAAGGTCCACGTATTGGGAGGGACACCAAGGGCTTCTTGAGAAGGCTTTAAAAATAAATTTTTCCTTGATTTTTAACAAGTTGGAGGAATGTAATCATGAGTCAGTGAAAGTTTTCTGCTAGGAACAAAGAGAATGCCATTTTCCCGCTTCAGCACAGGAAAGGAGAAAGAAGTAAAAGTTTCCGTTTTTTAACGAGATTCAGATACAATGTTGCTAGCTGCAGTTCCATAGTTGAAACACAGTTTCTTTTAGGTGGTATAGGAACGGATAGTATTAATCCTCACTCTCCTACGTCTGGAGAACATTTTAAGCAGCTGCTTTT
Organism: Rhabdophis nuchalis; assembly: GCA_039707465.1. Taxonomy (NCBI): domain Eukaryota; kingdom Metazoa; phylum Chordata; class Lepidosauria; order Squamata; family Natricidae; genus Rhabdophis; species Rhabdophis nuchalis. The sequence goes on from CM077648.1 coordinate 35,105,331, forward strand.
TACAATGGGGGGTTTCTACGGTTAAACTCCCCCCTCTATTTTTCTTTCTGCAGAAGATTGAATGAATAAAAAATCCAAAACTCACAATCCACACTTTTTTAAAAGAAAGTCCCCGGTGCACTCCTCCAAGTCCGGCATTTCAGCCCGTCTTCTTTATTTACGCGTTTTCCAGCTGGTGTTGGCAAGGAGGATCCCCCCCTCCGCTTTCAGCTCTTCGGCTCCTAGAGCAAAGCGGGAAAAAGCGCCCCGCCGATTGCCATCTATACGGGGCCCCCCACAGCCGCTCATGCGGCAGAGAGTTAACCCAAACTCTCTGAGCCCCCCGGGAGGGCTAGCCAAAGAAGCGAGCAGCAGACATGCCCGAAAATGCGTCTGTCACCGTCGGAAGCCGGAAGTCAAGTCGATTAGATTAGGATTTTGACCACTTACCTAGTCCTTCCCATTGCTCTTTAGTAATTCTAAAGGTATTGTCACAGGATGTAAACTGTTCCAAATAATGCTGCCTTTTCCAATTGATTAATGGTGATTTTGTCAATGGTTATTACATTCAAGTGGTGCCCCAGATATTTTGGGTTTGCACATAAGATGCCTATTAGTATTGGTATTTCTTCCACCACAGTCATTCTACTTCAATTTGCATGCTTTTATATTTTGTGATTTTTCTCTACTTCTTTTGCTTCTATTCTGCTGTGTCCAGGTACTGCAATATTCACTTTCCAGACTTTTCTTTCTTTCTTATTGTATTTTTATTATTGAAGTTGAATTTATGAGAAAATACATAATAGTTTCTATCTTCAGAGAATCATCTAGTAAAGTAGGTGACTCAAACTCTTTCAGATTTTTTAATGAGTATTAATAATCACAAACTATGCAATATCCAATCATTAATTGTTTTCCCAAAAATGAGACCTCCCCGGATTATAAACCCAGTTGGGTTTTTGAGTGCATGCTCTAAAATAAGATCTCCCCCTAAAATAAGCCCTCCCCAAAAATAAGGCCAAGTGTTTATTTTGGAGGTCAAAAGAAAATAAGACCCTGTCTTATTTTCAGGGAGACACGGTAAACAAAATATTATGAGAACCTCTATAAATAATTGTATCACTAGAACATTCAGAGTCTTTCAAGCCAGCTTAAGTTGATTAAAGAAAGCAAGAAAAACTTAAGGACACATTTAAAAAAGCTGCAAGGTTACTCATCAGTTGTACCAAAATAGACATAAATGAGAGGAAGAAGAATCAAGGCTACAGTCACAATTCCAACCATTACTGGGTTTGCAGTAGTAATTATGCAGTGTGGTGAGAACGAATAAAGTGCTTGTTGAGTCATTTCAGCTGGATGGTCAAAAAGAATTAGAAGGTGGTGAATAAGATAAAACATATGTGCTAACAGATTGTAATGCTACTGCGTTCTTATTTTGCGCATTCTGGATACAATCAAGTTTGACCTAAAGCTCTATCCACAGATATATAATTGCATTCTGATAACATACACTTCCATCTCCACTTCTGTATACATAAGTCATTTGTAAAGTGTTTAATACTTTTAGTCTGTCACAATGTTTTTACATTTCTCCCAAGGATAGGCAATGCTGATAAGCCTGGGTTCTGGATCATGCCTGAAGATGAAAGTTAAAGTTAAAGATGAATTGCTTACTTTCCCCTAGTGAAAGATGTGCTCAGATATTTATCATATGCAAATACATTATACAATTCTTCCTGCCATCTAAGGATTTACTGAACCATCGTGACAGTCTCTTTTCCTATGTTTATTGTGAAATGAATGAATGAATGAAAGTGTTTATCATTGTAGCTTCATAATCTTAAAAAGGTCAAAGATGAATATGAGATATGAAATACCATAAAAGATGCAACAACTATAATGGCAGAAAGTGAAGAGGAACTAAAGACCCTCTTGATAATGGTGAAAGAGTACAATGGAAAAGTTTACTTGAAACTCTACATTAAATAAAAAAAACAAACCTAAGATCATGGCATTGAGTCTCATCATTTCCTGGCAAATAGAAGGGGAAGAAATGAAAGCAGTGACATATTTTATTTTCTTGGGTTCCAAAATCACTGTAGATGGTGACTGTATTTATAAAATTAGAAGGTGTTTGCTCCCGTCATGGTCCCATTGGAGCCCAACTCAGTGGAGGAGGAGGAAGAAGACTTGGAACTGGGATCATTTGACAGGGATGGCACATTTCCCTTGGCATGTTTGGAGAACCCAAGGGCTGAGGTTGATGCTGTCCCAGGTCCTTCAGGCATTGGGGAGGTGCCTGCCTACAGAGATACAGGGGAGGATTGGCTGCTGAAGGCAGTGGTTCAGCAGATCTCCTCTGATGAAGAACAGATTCCTCTCCCATTCGATCAAAGGGCAAGGAAAGTAGAGCCTAGGCAAGAGGACTGCAAGGCTTCTCGGGAGAAGGTTATCCCACCCTTACTCACAAGGAACACCTGGAGTAGAGTAACTTAAGGAGAAGCCTTAGTTAGTCAGGAACAATTGTTTGCCAGGAACATTTGTTTGCTTTGGCTTATACTCCCTTGACTTTGAGGGGTGCCTGTTATTGTTTGCCTTGCCTAACTTGGAAGATTGCTCTTCACCTTTTGTCTTGAAACTAGCCTTAATTGTGGACTGCTTTTGGCCTTTGCTTCACTGTGTACTTGGAGCTGCATCTTGCCTTGGTTCTTTTCTTTGGCCTGAAGACTGCCATGGTCTTATGCCTGCACTCCACTTTGGAACCCTGGACCTGGAAGCCTGGACCCTGCTCAGTGAGTATGCTTCTATTCTGTGGGCTTTATTTGTACTAAAGGGCAGGGCTGTCAAACTCCCAGTCTGCAGGCCAGATGTGTCACACTCTGGCAATGCCCACATCTGATTTAGTGAAGGGGAAAACAGTCTTGATACGTCACGTGATGATGTGAGTGTGACACCCCTGCTATAGTGGCTGTTGTTTGGGGGACCGAGGGTGAATGCCTTACAGGTCATTGGAGGGCCAGTTGCTGGAATATTTGTTGAGAGAAATAAGGGCTTTTTAGAGGCCTGCCTGGCTTTGACCACCTAGGCCATAACAGCTCCTTGGGAGGAACAGATCCCTGCCTGGCTTTGACCACCTAGGCCATAACAGCTCCTTGGGAGGAACAGATCCCTGCCTGGCTTTGACCACCTAGGCCATAACAGCTCCTTGGCAAACCTAGACAGCATATTAACTGACAAAGAGCTGTGCAGTCAAAGCTTTGGTTTTCCTTGCAGTAACATATGACTATGAGAGTAGGACCATGAAGAAGGCTGAATGCCAAAGAATTGAGACTATCAAATTAGAGGTGTTGGAGAAGACCATTAAGAGTCCCGTGGACTGAAAGGAGATCAAATTAGTCCATCCTAAAGGAAATCAACTCTGACTGTTCTTCGGAACAGATATTGAACCTAAAATCCAAATACTTTGGCCGCCAAATGAGAAGAGAAGACTCATTGGGAAAGATCCTGATAGGACTTAGCAATTGAACAGCAACAACAACAAAAAGAGATGCTAGAATGAGATGTATGCTCTTCTCTTTGTACATTTCATAATGAAGATAAAATTGGAAAATAAGATTGGAATGGTCCTAAAATGAAAAATAAAATTAAGAACTAGAAAAGAGAAGTGCAGATTGGCTTGCAAACAGTGATAGGATTTAATTAAACACACATAAAGAAACAACAGACACAGCTGCACCAAACATAATAGTATAAAGATGTTATATTCTTTTAGCCAGCATCTTTAGAAAATAGATAAGACATTATTTCTAGCTTCATTCTTCACTGCAATTCTAAGACTCAGCATGATTTACAGGCAATAAAATATCTACAGAAAAAAACCCCAAGAAAATAATAAAAACCAAAGAACAAAGTATCTGCATCCATCATTATTCATCTCATTAATAGCATGACTGTGGTGCTCCTTGACAAAATATGCATCACATTGTGTTCAAATGTTCATCAAGAGCTTACAAAAATCAATGTCTGACTCTTTTCAACATAGACCACCCTGTCCTTGAATGACTGGGTGGACTGGACATTAACATTTGAACGATATAACTCCATGTATTTGCCATATGCTAAATAAATAAACACATCAGTAATGGAAGACTATCAGCAATTTGTCCTGGGCAAATGAATTTTGGATGGTTGATTGTGATTGGAGCAGGCATTCCAGAATATAGCTTGGTGCCAAATAAATACGGTTTTATATGTAATAACCAGTACTTTAAATCGCAACCTAGAAGCAAACTGGAAACCTATGCAGTCAAGCTCAACCCATCCAAGACCGAGTGGCTGTGGTTTCCGGCACCCCGGTTCAGCCAGATAAGTCCAACACTGGCCATTGGGGGTGAACAACTAGCCCCTGTGGAGAGGGCGCGCAACTTGGGCGTCCTCCTGGATTCCTGGCTGTCCATGGAGGACCATGTGGCGGCCGTGGCCAGGAGGGCGTTTTATCAGGTACGCCTGATACGCCAGTTGCACCCCTTACTGGACCGGGGGGCCCTTCGCACAGTCACTCAAGCGCTTGTGACTTCTCAGCTGGATTACTGTAACGCTCTCTACATGGGGCTCCCCTTGAGGTGCACTCGAAAGCTACAGCTAGTTCAGAATGCGGCCGCGTGGGTGATTATGGGTGCCCCAAGGCAAGCCCACATAACACCTCTCCTGCGCGAGCTGCACTGGCTGCCTGTGGCCTTTTGAGTGCGCTTCAAGGTGTTGACGACCATCTTCAAATCGCTCCATGGCTCGGGGCCTAGCTATATACGAGACCGCCTTCTGCCCCATACATCCCTTCGTCCGATCCGCTCCCACAGAGAGGGCCTTCTCCGGGTACCGTCGGCCAGGCAATGCCGGCTGGCGACACCCAGGGGAAGGGCCTTCTCTGTGGCGGGCCTGGCCCTCTGGAACGACCTACCCCCGACCTTTGCACTACCTTGGACCTCCGCCTCTTCCGCCAATGCCTTAAGACGTAACTATTCCAACAAGCCGGCCTAGCGTAGCCCCCCGTTTCTGACTATATTTATAAATTTTAATTTTTTAGGGTTTTAAAGGGTTTTTAGCACGGGTTTTAATTTAATATGTTTTTAATAGTATATATTGTTTTGTAATGGTTTTTAATAATTGCCTGTGCGCCGCCCTGAGTCCTAACCTAGAGAAGGCCGGGGTATAAATTCGAAAATAAATAAATAAATAAATAAATTTGAAACACAGATATTATTTCTTCACGGTGGCAAGTGTCACTTAGTAAGTGGGCTATGGCTTCTTGGATTTGAAAGGCAGTCTCATGTAGCACATGCTGTAATAGTAAAAGAAAAAAGAGGGCCATGATATCAAAATCCCTCCAAAGGACACCTTAGGATACCCTCTTGGTTGCTAATTTGTTTCAAGGTACAATTCAAGGTGCTGGTTGTTACCCTTAAAGCTCTTCATGGCTTGGGACCAAAAATGAGGGACCATCTCCAGAGAACATTCCCGCTGATCGCTGACCCCGCGTATCATGTTTTTTGGCGTCCATGCATTGTGTTTTACGTCTCTGCATGCCCCATTTTTGGCCTTTGCCAAAACCAGCAAACTAATGGGCTGAAGTTGACCAGGTTGTTTGCTAAAGATGCTAGCCAGATGATGGATGCTGGTAGGCAGATGCAGAATTTTTTTCCTTATTTTCCTCCCCAAAAACTAAGGTGTGTCTTATACTCCGGAGCATCTTATACTCTGAAAAATATGGTAAATCAAATAAATAAATAAATAAATAAATAAATAAATAAATGAATGAATGAATGAATGAATGAATGAATGAATGAATGAATGAATGAATGAATGAATGAACAATTAATGCCATCTCCGTTCCATACCTTCACTGGGATGCAGACTAATATGGGTCCAGATAATTGTTTTTTAAGGGCATTTTGCAGTTTCCCCATGACCATAGTGTCAGTGAACTCTTCTGAAGTTAGAGACAGGGGATTGTAAAGGTTGCTGAATTCAAGGAGGACTCCTTAAGGAAAGATACCACAAACCAGTTGCACAAAGACTGCCCAAACCAATTAATGTGGGCATGAATGTGAATTTAGCTCAATACTAACTTCAAGGATAAAAGAAAGTTTACTGCTGTTTGAGGCTTCAATTCAATGAAGCTTTGACTGAATTATCCCTGAAGAATGAATCAAAGTGGGGATCTGCTTTGAAGCAGTGAATCAAATCAAATGGCTTCAAAGCAACCTTTTGAAGTGCTTTGCAGATTTGATTGCTTTTCTACCGCTTCTGAAGTTGTCACAGACAATATTCAATGTTGCAACTTAAATTCCATATATGGATAATGTGTGTGGAGGGGCTGACAGGTGTGAAGGGCTCTCTGACATTGACGGGAATAACCAGCCAATCAGTTTAATGCCTCATTAAACTCTGCTTATCAGAACTCTGGGGATGTCAAAGCTAACACTGCTTTGGATTTATTCATTTTTTAAAAATCTCAGTTTCCTTAATGTGATCGTTATAGAAGTACAGCCATGTTATTCCATGGTAACAAAGAATCAGAAGCCCAATAACCCTTTTTCTGACTAACAATCTGATCAGTCTCACCATTCGATGAATCTGATGAGCCATTTAATAAATGTGTGAACAAGAAAACATGCTGCCTGATTTTTCCTCATTTTATAATGCAGTCACAACCTCTGTCATTATAATAACGTGATGAGATCAACTCAACATCTTGAATATAGATGAATATTTACTGTTTACTTTTCAATTTGGCATGATTCAGCAAATTTAGGTTTAGGTTTATTAGTTTTTTATACTGCCCTACTCCCGAAGGACTCAGGGTGTGGTACAGCCAAAGTAAAACAGATATATAAAAGTTAAAAAACAGTTTTAAAAGCATATTAAACAATTTGGCCTCTCTTAAAATTAAAAAAACCAAACAAACCCCAATTAAAATTAATAAAATTCATTAATAAAAATTCATATTTAAAAATTCATTTTTATGTCAGCCCAGCATGTTGGAAAAAAAAAGGTTTTGAGAGCACGGCAGAAGGTGCATAAGTCAGGGATAGTTCTTAATTCCAGGGGCAATTCATTCCAGAGGACAGGTGCTCCCACAGAGAAGGCTCTTGTTATGTCCTCGACCTGCGACTGGTCTCGACTTACGACCAGCCGCAGGTCTTCCAGTCTGCCGAATGGAACCTTGGCAACAGGCTGTAGCAAGCCTGTAAACCACCGGTCGCGCCTGATTGGCCAAGACGCGACCCGCGGGAAAGCCGGTCTGGCCGCAACCTGATTGGCTCCCACGTTTGACAGCTCGCATATAAATAGCTGTCAAATGCGGGAGCCCCTGTCTACCGCACCTATTATTTCTGTACATAGTTTTTCCTGTGCTTTTCTTAAATTGCCAATAAACAGCGTTTGTTCTTGCTAACCTGGTCTGGACTCCCTCAATCTCGAAATCTAACACTGGCGACGAGGACTGGGGCCAGGCATAGCTTCTCGTTAATCAAGTAACAGAAAAGACATTTTTTTTCCTCACTTAATTTCACGGTACGATTGCAATGGCAGCAGTTCCTCTTTTCACGCCATTCGACGCTGCCAAGGAGACCTGGGCCATTGCCTAGTGGAGGAACTCGCACCCCTGGATGACCTGGATCTTGAAGACCAGGTCGCCTATGTGCGGTCGGCCGGCCGCAGGCCTGCCTCCCGACCATCGACCACCGCCGGGAGACTTCAGTGCTTGGGCTGCGGGGGAAATCATTCCAGGGCTGACTGCCCCTTCCGGGCCGCCACCTGCCACCGCTGCGGCCGAAAAGGCCACCTGGCAGCGGTATGCCGTGCCGCAATGCCCTCCGACATGCCGCCCGCCCCGGAGGCCCAACGACGAGCCGCGGACGACCGGCAAGCCCAGGCGCCCCGCCAACCGAACCAGCGACACCAGGCCCGACGCCAGCAGCAACAACCGTCTGGCTGCTTCGCGCTGACAGACGCGCCCGCCCCGCAGGACGCCACCTTCTCAGACCGTACGCAGCTCCGGACGACCGTGAAACTGGAGGGGGTGGGGGTCCTTATGGAGGTGGACTCCGGGTCCTCAAGATCTATTATCTCAAGGGCCCAGCTGGCCAAGTTGCGCCCCGGCCTGGCAGTGGACAGCCTTCCCCCACCGCTGACAGTCCTAAGGAATTACCAGGAGGCTTCCATCCCCACACTAGGTCAGGTGTCCCTGAGGGTGGAGTACGGGCCTTTCTGTGGGGACCTGCCCATCCTGGTGGTCTCTGACCCCCTAGCGGCCATTATCGGCCTAGATTGGTTCCCGTCACTGGGCCTGTCGGTCCAAGGGGTTCGCTCAATCCCCACATCCTCCCCTGTCTCCCGGGTTCTAGGGGATTTTGCCGACGTTTTTGACGGCCGGTTGGGCACCTACGTGGGCACCCCCATCTCGCTCAACCTTGACCCCTAGTTTGCACCCATTAGGCTCAAGGCCCGCAGGCTGTCGTTCGCCCTGAAGCCTAAGGTTGATGCGGAGCTTGACCGTTTGGTGGCGCAGGGCGTGTTCGAGCCCGTTGACCAGGCGAAATGGGAGACCCCAATAGTGGTCCCCATCAAGCCCGACGGTTCAGTCCGCATCTGCGCTGACTACAAGTCGACCATCAACCGCGGGCTCCAGGCGAACCCATATCCAGTTCCGGTAGTACAGGACCTGCTCCATTCCCTGGGGCAAGGTCGCATATTTGCAAAACTGGATATGGCCCAGGCCTACCAACAGCTCCCGGTGGATGACGCTGCTGCGGAGGCGCAGACCATCGTCACCTACCGAGGGGCTTTTCGCTGTCGCCGACTTCAATTTGGTGTGTCCGTCGCCCCGGGGATCTTCCAGAGCCTCATGGAGCCCTTGCTCCATGGGCTCCCAGGCGTGGTCCCGTATTTTGATGATGTTCTGATAGCTGCTTCTAGCGTCTCAGAACTCGCCAAAGTACTCCGGAAGGTCCTCACGGTTTTCAGGGGCGCGGGATTGAAATTAAAACGCAGCAAATGCGTTTTTGCTGCGTCGGAGGTGGAGTTCCTGGACTTCATGATTGATGCCCGGGGCATCCACCCCACCCCCAAGAAGGTCGAGGCCATCAAGAACACCCCCACGCCAGCCTCCAAGACTGAGCTGCAAGCATTCCTCGGCCTTTTGAATTTTTACGCGCCTTTCCTCCCCCATAAGGCATCGCTAGCCGAGCCGCTACATTGATTGCTCAATTGATCCGCGGCCTGGCACTGGGGCAACCGCAAGGCGCATGCGTTCGCGGCTGTCAAAGCCACACTTACGTCAGAGGCAGTCCTTGTGCAATACAATGACAGGCTGCCTATGACATTAGCGTGCGATGCCTCCCCTTTTGGCCTGCGGGCCGTCCTGAGCCATTCCTTCCCAGATGGCTCAGAAGCCCCCATTACTTTTTACTCCCAGACGATGTCTCCCACTGAGAGAAACTATAGCCAGATCGACAAGGAGGCTCTGGCTATAGTGTCCGGGATTAAAAAGTTCCACCAATACCTGTATGGTCGGACTTTTGCTGTCTTCACAGACCACAAGCCTCTCCTTGGGCTTCTGGCTGGTGACCGTCCGACCCCCCCATCCTGTCTCCCAAGATGACCAGGTGGACGGAGTTTCTGGCAACGTATAATTATACGCTGTACTACCATCCTGGCAAGCAGCTCGGGCACGCTGATGCTCTGAGCAGATGCCCCCTCCCCAAGGCGGACGCGGAGCCGGTGCCGGCACAGTCCGTCTTGTCTGTGGCAGACTCCGGACTGCCATTGATGTCCTCTGACGTCACTGCCCGGACGAGAGCCGACCCTGTCCTGTCCCAGGTCTCCACCTGGGTCCTGCGAGGGTGGCCTCAAGGCAGCGTGGCCGAAGAGTTTCGGCCATACAAGTCCCACCAGCTGGAGCTCTCGCTCCACTGAGGCTGCTTGTGTTGGGGGGACCAGGTCATCATACCCCCCCCTCTCCGTCACCAGGTGCTCCGGACGCTCCATGCAGACAACCCCAGCATAGCTCGGATGAAGGCGCTCGCCCGCAGCTATGTGTGGTGGCCCTGCATGGATGCGGAGGTAGCAGCCTGGGTCGGGGGCTGTGTCACCTGTCAGTCCTCCCACCCCGCCCCTCCGGTTGCACCGCCCAGGGAGTGGGACCTGCCCCAGAGCCCATGGTCCAGGCTCCACGTGGACTTCGCGGGACCTTTCAGGGGCCAGACGTTCCTGGTGGTCGTGGACGCCTACTCCCACTGGGTGGAGGTCATCTTGATGGCATCCACAACAGCGGAGAGTACGGTCAGGGCGTTGCGCCACCTCTTCGCGACGCACGGGTTGCCGGACATCGTAGTGTCCGACAACAGGCCCCAGTTTCAGTCCACCACCTTCCAGGAGTTCCTGGCCTCTCAAGGGATCCGCCACGCGCCAGTGGTCCCTTATCATCTGGCCTCCAATGGCCGGGCAGAGGGGACCGTCCATTCGGCCAAGGAGACCTTGGGGCGGATGACCAAAGGGGACTGACCTGCAAGGGTGGCTGCTTACCTCCTGGGTCAGCATTCCACCCCTTGCCTGGCCACCGGGAAGAGCCCCGCTGAGCTCTTGATGGGCCGCCGCCTGCGGACTACCTTGGACAGGCTGCACCCATCCTACAACGAGGTGCAGCCTTGCAACCTGGGGGCGCTCCCTCCCCATCTGTTCCAGCCCAGGGACACTGTATTTGCCCGTAACTTTGCAGGGGATCCGAAGTGGGTCCCTGCCACCATCTCTGACTTAACGGGCCCCTGCTCTTTTAGGGTCAACCTCCCTGATGGATCTGAGTGGCGGTGCCACTTGGATCAACTGAGGCGCCGCCTACCACCACCGCCACCTGCCAAGTTGCCCACGTTGGGCCAGTTGAAACTCAATCCGGGTTTCCGCAGCACTCGCATGAGGCCTTCGCCTATTCAGGCCTCCCTGACTCGGACGCCGGCAGACATTGGAATACCTGGCTCAAGCCGACAAGGACGCGTGGGCTTTTGCGCCAAAAAGCCCACCCTAGTCGGCCACCGCCAACCGGCAGCCACCTCCAAACTGTGCTCCGACCGCCACGCTCCCTCGCCCTGACTCACCGGTCCAGCAGACGCCGCCTCCTCGGGTAGGCCCCTCTGACGCTACAGCCTGGAGCTCCACTCCCCGAAGGGAGGAGCTTCCACAGGACCTACTCACCTTGACGAGCTCTCCGCAGCTAATGAGGAGATCTGGGCAGACCCGGCGCCGCCCCGCCTACTTGGAGGATTACACATGCGCAACTTACCTTGACGGACAGCCAAACCGCGCATGCGCAGACCGAGGGGGGAAAGGGGTGTTATGTCCTCGACCTGCGACTGGTCTTGACTTACGACCAGCCGCAGGTCTTCCAGTCTGCCGAATGGAACCTTGGCAACAGGCTGTAGCAAGCCTGTAAACTGCCGGTCGCGCCTGATTGGCCAAGACGCGACCGGTGGGAAAGCCGGTCTGGCCGCAACCTGATTGGCTCCCGCGTTTGACAGCTTGCATATAAATAGCTGTCAAATGCGGGAGCCCCTGTCTACCGCGCCTATTATTTCTGTACATAGTTTTTCCTGTGCTTTTCTTAAATTGCCAATAAACGGCATTTGTTCTTGCTAACCTGGTCTGGACTCCCTCAATCTCGAAATCTAACAGCTTTCCCCCTGGGTGTCACCAGTCAACATTGTTTAGCTGATGGCACCTTGAGGAGACCCTCTCTTTGGGAGCGTACCAGTGGGAGGCTCTCTGTGGCAGAAGGCGATCTCGTAAATACCCAGGTCCCAAGCCATGGAGCACTTTAAAGATAGTAACCAACACCTTGAATTGCACCCAGAAAACCACTGGAAGCCAGTGTAGCTCATGCAGGAGGGGTGTTACATGGGAGAATCGCGTCGCCTCCATAATTACCCGCACGGCCGCATTCTGGACCAGTTGGAGCCTCCTGGTGCTCTTCAAAGGGAGCCCCATGTAGAGAGCATTGCAGTAGTCCAGACGGGAAGAGACGAGGGCATGAGTGACTGTGCGCAGGGCATCCGGATCCAGGAAGGGGCGCAACTGGTAAATCAGGCGAACCTGATAAAATGCCCCCCTGGCGACAGCCATCATATGATCTTCCAAATTTAAATCCCCTGATAATAATAAATAGGGAAGTCTAATATTTAAAGGAGCTAACTCAAATTGGTACTGCTTGAAAATTAGTCTGAAGGTAGCAATATCACTTTGCTTGTATGTTTCTTTATGGTTCACCTGGTTCTATAACATTAGCTAGAATTGTGCCATAGTCAAGGGTGGTATTCACTTCCCTTCCTACTGGTTTTCAAATGCAAGGTCAGCCTTCTGCGCTTGTGCTTTTGGCTTAAAAAGGCCCTAAATGAGATGCCATAGAAATGGGCAGATAGCCGGGACAACCCACAATTTCCGCTACTGGTTTGGGTGAACCGGTCCAAATCAGCAGAATACCACCTCTAACCATATTGTCAGTAATCATAACTGTGGGAAACTATAGGAAATGAATTCCTCAACAGGAAAGTTATTTACTTTTCAGAGGGGCCAAGCTTGTTAACAAGGTATGCCAAACATCTTCTTGACTTTCTGGGAATTTCAGTGAATAGAGATTGCAGAGTGATATTCCTCTGCTAGAGAAAGGCAATAGTCGTTCTTCCAAGTTCACTCTCACATTCCACTCAGGGCAGTGACAAGATTCTTAACAGGAAGGGCCATTCTTACTTAACAGTTGTGTTAATTTTTCTGGCACTCTTTAAAAGCTGGTAATTGAAGGTCACAAAGGATGCTTAGCCAGAAAGGAAGCCCATGGCTGTTTTCAGTGTTAGTGACTCTTAGAAAATAAAGTATCAAGGTAAAAACAGATTTATTGAAACAGTTTTTGAAAGTTTAATGTAGGTAGAGCTTAGGGTTACCGGATGGGCAAAAGGAGGACATGTCATCCTTTGTGTGCTTAGGTGCTTCATCTGGCAGGCATAACCTTAAAATCAAATACTGTTTGGCTTTTTAAGTGTCTTGAGTGTGTGTGTGTGTGTGTGTGTGTGTGTGTGTGTGTGTGTAGTTTTGGGCTGTTTTCACAACAATACTCATCAAGATATAAAAATATGTTGAGACTCTAGAAAGAGTTCAGAAAAGAGCAAGAAGGATGATTAGGGATGTTGAGATTATGAAGAATGATTACAGAAATTGGATATGTCTAGTTTAATGAAAAGAAGGACTAGGGGAGACATTTTTATATTACATTACATATGTATAGGATATAAAATTATGTCATACATATACAACAGACATTTTTGTAGTTTTGCACTGTACTTTTTGTAGATGCCAAGAAAAGTTAAGCTTCATTTTGCCACCCTCATTTGTCCTCCTCTCCAGTTCTCCGTATTCTCATCTGCTATTGGGATACCTCATAACCTTAGTAGAGCTATCATATCTGGGTTTCAAAAAAAAAAAAAGAAGTCCACCAAATAACTACCAAATGGCAATAAGGAATTACTTTTCTATTTCTATTTGATGTCATCTTGTGAATTTTTGCAGTCCTAATATGGAAAACCTACAATAGGTCTTGGTATAAATAATGCTTGGATAAGAAAAGAGCAACAAGTATGATTAGGGATGTTGAGATTATGAAGAAACTGGGTATGTCTAGTTGAATGAAAAGAAGGACTAGGGGAGACATGATAGCAGTCTTCCAATATCTCAGGGGTTGCCACCAAAAATGGGGGTCAACCTATTCTTCAAAGCATTTGAAGGCAGAACAAGAAGTAATGGACGGAAACTAATCAAGGAGAAAACCAACCTACACAAGGAGACATTTCCTGACAGTTAGAAAAAGTAATCAATGCCACCAGAAGCAGGGGTGGGTTGCTGCAGGCATTATTGCTAGTTTGGTGCGTGTGCAATTTTGCATGAAAGCGCTCACTTTGCTCGTGCACATGTGCACAGTTGCCCATAAATAGGTCTGCACATGCTCAGAACATTAAAAAATGAAGAAAAAAAAAGCATGTTGCATCAAGGGAGACCTGGGTCACTGCCAGTTCCGATGACCCAGGCCGACAAACCATGACCGAACCAGTCCCAACCAGTAGGAACCCATCTCTGTCCAGAAGTTGTGGTGTTCCAACACTGAAGGTTCTTAGGAAGAGATTAGACAACCATTTGTCTGAAATGGTATAGGGTTTCCTGCTTGAGCAGAGGTTTGAACTAGAAGACCCTTCCCCCAAGGTCCCTTCTAACTTTGTTATTTTGTTATTCTGTCTATAGGATATTTGCTGGACAATCTGGAATACACTACATTATCCTTTCTTCATGTATGATACCACTATCCTTAAAAAGGTACAGAAGGGCTATTTTTAATATAGGCAGAGATAAATCCCTTGAAAGTATCCAACTGAAACAGCAGAATTGGAATACTCTAAAGGGTTGGTCATCCTTGCTATTTTCATATAGACTGATAAAAAGTAAAATGATTTCATTTGATTTTAAATTTCCCCATTTTAGTGTTTGGCATTTTTCTTTCATATTGAAGCTTGAAACAGCTTGATTTATTGGATTCGATTTGTACCTTGAAAGTTGTAACAAACCACACTACCTTGAAATAAGCTATCTGAATTGGACTGGTTGCAGAGTTCTAATATAAATTTACACAGTAGTGTGTCCATCTAAATCAATGGTCTTATTTTCAATGAAGTGCATATAGAAGAAGATTTGATAGTTAAAGTTAGTGCTATGCCAATAACTAGCTATTTATTTCATTTGTATTGTCTCCTCTAAAACTTGTATAATGTTTTAGATTCTTTTTGATTAGGATAACAACAAAAGTGTTCACTGCATAATTCCATCAGAGGCTTCTCTCTCATTTCTAAGTTATAGCTAAATTTACCATAATCTCAGAATAAAAGTGTGAAAAGTGTGAAACATTTGAGAAGTTTTAGAGAATATCCCAGCCTCCCAACAAAACAAAGGATGAATAAAGTTATTAATATTAATTTTATTTATTATTAATATTAAAATAATTTATGTGGCTCATAAATTAATGTTTAATACGTGAACACTATAAACTGCTGCTCCTAAAGGTTCCAGCCAGGAGAATTTTCAGGAAGGATATACGATATAAAAATGAACAAAAGAAGAAAGGAAGGAAGGAAACAATTATTTAAAAAAGAATTCTGTCGCATCAAATTTGCACCTGATCTGCAAAATTACTAAGGTCTTCAAAATTTAAATTTCGTTAAAAATGTCAGAAATGCAGCACGTATTAGATTGGTCTAACAGAATTATATATAATAAAATAAAAGTTCCTGTGGCATATTTTGTTTTGATATTGACTCTCTTGACAGTTCACACTTCTTCTAACTATAGTTTGACCTTCAAACACAGTTCAAAAAGCAGACTGCCGTACTTAAATAATCCTCAGGCTTGTATGTCGCATGAATACTAAAGATTGTAGAGGACAAAAGATGCTTAGGCCCTTAAGTAATCTTCCAGTGCTGTGCCTCTGATAAAATGTCCACACCCTGTAGGGTGGACATAGGCCATGTAAACAGATGTTCACTAAGAGAAAGTGTTCTACTGAATAGCTGAATTGTTCAGTTGATGCTCAGCTAAGAATGACAGTTCAGAGTTTAAAAGCGGGTGCCATGACTAACAACACAGCCAGTGTTTTGACGGAGTCCAACAGAATGATTCAGCATTATTTGTTTTGCCCTTGAGACTCTTTGATTCAAGAATTACTTAGTTTGACATAAATGCATGTCCAGATGTTGAAGAATGCTTCATTCCATGCAATAAATCAGAACCAGATAGAAGCTATTGTTTTCTTATGGCTTTCCAATTTATGATTATCTATCTATCTACCTATCTATCTACCTACCTACCTACCTACCTACCTACCTACCTACCTACCTACCTACCTACCTACCTACCTATCTATCTATCTATCTATCTATCTATCTATCTATCTTATTTTATTTTATTTTATTAAATTTATACCCCGCCCTTCTCCTTGTTAGGACCCAGGGCGGCGCACAGGCATTATTAAAACCACAAAATACAAAATACAAAATAGATTAAAATATATTAAATTATTAGACCCGTGCTAAAAACCCATTTTAAAACCATACCAAATTAATTTTAATTTTAAAAGTCAGAAGTAGGGGCTATCCTAGGCCGGCTTGTTGGAATAGATACGTCTTAAGACGTTGGCGGAAGAGGCGGAGGTCTGAGATAGTGCGAAGGTCGGGGGGTAGGTCGTTCCAGAGGGCCAGGCCCGCCACAGAGAAGGCCCTTCCCCTAGGTGTCGCCAGCCGGCATTGCCCCGCTGACGGCACCCGGAGAAGACCCTCTCTGTGGGAGCGGATCGGACAAAGGGATGTATGGAGCAGGAGACGGTCTCGTATATAGCTAGGCCCCGAGCCATGGAGCGATTTAAAGATGGTCGTCAGCACCTTGAAGCGCACTCGAAAGACCACAGGCAGCCAGTGCAGCTCGCGCAGGAGAGGTGTTACATGGGTTTGCCTTGAGGCACCCATAATCACCCGCGCGGCCGCATTCTGTACTAACTGTAGCTTTCGAGTGCACCTCAAGGGGAGCCCCATGTAGAGAGCGTTACAGTAATCCAGCCGGGATGTCACAAGCGCTTGAGTGACTGTGCGAAGGGCTCCCCGGTCCAGTAAGGGGCGCAACTGGCGTATCAGGCATACCTGATAGAACGCCCCCCTGGCCACGGCCGTCACATGGTCCTCCATGGACAGCCGCGAATCCAGGAGGACGCCCACGGGGGCCAGTTGTTCGCCCCCAATGGCCAGTGTTGGACTTATCTGGCTGAACCGGCTGAATCTATCTATCTATCTATCTATCTATCTATCTATCTATCTATCTATCTATCTATCTATCTATCTATCTATCATCTTCTTTCCATTATATAACTATGTAGCTACAATAAAGGCTAACATGACATACTTTTTTTTTTAAAGCAAATCCTAATTAATATTCTACTTAAACAAAATTTCTGAAATGCAGCAGTGGTTGAAGTAATAGAGGGCCTAGTAAGCAAGGATTTTGCTTCAATTTCCTAGCAGAAAGAATAGTTTTACATACCAAAACCCCAGGAATTCTACTCTCTCTCTTGCTCCCGCTCCTCAAAGTAACTGAAAATCATAATACATTGCTGGTTGAACAAAACTGATCAAAATCACTTTTGTTAGAAGTAGTGGCTATCTTGACATTAGTAAAGTAACAGCACCAAATACTTTATTGAAACTGTGTAAAAATGTGAAGCTTGGATTTTTATTTGGTATACATTCAAAACTGCCTGAATAATAGTTAGCACATTTTCTTCCTCAAAATATGGTTTTCATATTAGTATTTAATATATTTCTAACTTGTCAAGAATAGAAGAGAAAAACTTTCAAGCTAAAATTCAAACCTAAGTTGTTATCATTACAGTATTTCATGGGAAAAAAAATATATAAATTCTTTGCTGCATTTTGCTGCCTCCAGAGTTCTGGGCAGCTTAGCCAGCAACACTGGGCTGTGACATAGATTCTCTCAAGCTAGTTCTATCTTGTGATGCATACATTCTCAGTGAATAGATTAAATGGTTGATCTTGTGCCTTTCTTGTTCTGCCACACGCTTTTACTTTGGACCACATGTCATTAATAGAGCTAATGGGATTTTGGCGTGGAACCAAAGAGGAGGAGGTTAGAAGGATGGGAGGGAGAAGTGCTGAATGAAAGAGCGGCTGCCTTTCTCTATTCCAAAATGATGTCAGGCTTCTTGATGGGACTGCAGGCACTTCTATATACATGACTGTGTCTCATACATTCATGAGGTTCTTTGACACTGGGGCTTCCTTTGTTAAGAGATGAAAATGCAGGCCATAGCCCTGGCGTTCTCTCAGCTGCCATATGGCATTGTGGAAAGAGGCCCACAAAGGAAGGAAGGAAAGAGGGAGGGAGGGAGGAATGGAGGGGAAGGGGGAAAAAAGTCCAGAAACCAAACTACTAGCAGATGAAATTGATTTATGTTCACAATTGGGAAAGAGAAGAGGGGAGGAATGGGAGGGTTTTTGGAATATAAACCTGTTCGAGTGCAAGCCAAGAGGCTGCTCAGATGACAGCTCTGGCAGACATGAAACAAAATAACATGGCAGAAAATAGAAGTGCCATTGTTTCATCTCACATCTGAAGCAAATGCACATGAAACAAAATGCTTCACACATGAACCAACTGCTTTAGTGTTTTTTGAAAAGCAGGAAGATATTGAGGGAGATTTCCAAAGGTAAAGGCTTTAAAAGAAGCCTCAGACATCTAATGCCATCCATTTTGTGATCTTCTGTATTTTCTTAAATTCAAACGCTGGGTTTCTTTTCTTTTCTTCACTATGTAAACATTGGACAAGTTGGGCAACTGTTCAATCAATTCAACAAACTGCTTAAAACAATGTAGAAACATATTTGAATGATTGACCAATGATTGTGTTTTATTTTTGAATGACAGAAGGCAAAATTGCGGCAAAACAATAATTTTAGAAGCAAAATAATTTAATTTGTTTGGAGAGAATTAGACATGGGCTATTAATAAAAAGGAAGGAACTCTAAAAAGCAGTGAGAGGAGGAGGAGGAGGAGAAGAAGGAGGAGGATCCATTCTTAAGGCGTCTTCAGGTTTATTTATCACAAACATCCCAAGGCAATGCAGTGCAAGATGAGCTTTTTGTGGAAAGTTGTGGACCATAATCTACCACACTAGTAAACTGGAAGTTTCTAGATAGAGGATTTTCATCATTCCTATCCAGGAGTTTGAAAAAGTAACTAGTTCAAAGTCCCTCAGCTGGAATCTGTGCTTAGGAAAGGGTTAGAATTCAGTCTCTCCACTCCTATTCCAGCACTTTAGCTAAACAATGTTTTTCTTTAAAAAGCTACTAGAGTTAGAGGTGGTATTCAGCCAGTTCTGGCTGGTTCTAGAGAACCGATAGCAGAAATTTTGAGTTGTTCAGAGAACTGGCAAATACCACCTCTGGCTGGCTCCACCCATGATCTATTTGCTACCTACTGACTCCCAGCTGATCAGTTGGTTCTCCTTTTATTGCCCTGCACAGGAGAATGGAACTGGAAAGCAAGTTATTGGGGTGGGGAGTGAATGGGGATTTTGCAGTATCCTTCCTCTGTCATGCCCACCATGCCACGCCTACCTGTTCCCCACCCCCCCAAATCATGTAACTTAAGATATACTATTTCCAGACAAAACTGAGATGAGGTAGAAAACTTTGGAATCCAGTCTGTGAATAAGTGAGTTGGATAGTTTTAGTCTATGAAAGTCAGTTCTATTCCTACTGAAACAATTAAAAAGCATATGCATAAAGATAACAGTGAACTTATCCAATGCCCAATCCAATTAAGTTCTGTTATCAGAGACTGGTTAATACAATGAAAAAACAAATATACTAATGTGGCCTTGATATCCCTTGTCCAAAATTTCAATGGCAATTTGCAACTTCAACAATATGTGACACTTGTTAATTATGTACAAAAGAAGTATTGTATATTAATTCATCCATTATTTCATATTCATATTACTAAAATTTTAATGAGATTACTCTTAGGAATGCTCTTCCAAGAGCCATGGGTGTTACACATCCACTCATAGATAGAGGAAGGGAAGGGAACTAAGCTGTGGGGAGAACTTTGACACTGGATTCTCTTTCCTTCCTTCTGCTGTCTCTTTTGGCTACTGGGAATTCCCTAGCTAGGAATATAGAAACAGAAAAATGGGAGGGAGGGGAAGTCGGTTGATCGGGGCTTATGACAAGCAGTGTTTTTAAAAGATTTTAAGCTTTGTATATTGAAAACCCTGAGATAAATGTTCAGCCTTTCTGAAGTTATTATTTTCTTACCATTAACATCATCACTTATAAAATAGAGTGATAACAGAACTTATTCAGATGAATGAAGCTATAAATCCATTCTGATTCAGATACATTTTGAACACTTTATGTTGGAATTTTTTTTCTTTCTGTTTAGACTGCAATATTCTTATGCTCACATATTTACAGTATGTCTCTGTCTGTCTTCCTCCCTCCGTCCCTATTTTTAATAGCAAAATAACTACAATGTCATTGTATGGAATTATACCTTCAGTTTTATTCCTAGACTGGCAATATTCATTCTGCATCATATCCCTGTTGTCAAAAACATTTAGTATGTTTAATAATACTTTACTTTCAAAATGGAAATCCAAATGCAATATGTTTTTTGACATTGGGATCACTTGTAATATATTCTAATAGTCCTGCTAAATTTGGGCTACATTTCTTTCAATGGTTTATTTTGCCTGAGTTGCTTTTTTAAGAAAGAGAACATTAGATTACACAGAAGGCTGAACTACATGACCTTTAATTAAGTAGAGCAATTTTTATGCTGACAATTGTCAGTTGAAAACAAACCTTCAATGCATTAAAACACTAAGTAAAGTATATTTGGTCGCTGCTCACTCATAATACATAATACATAAAGATTATCCACAGTAGTGATTTCCAAACTCATTCAGTGTGTAACTAATACATATGATCCATATCTTGCCACAATTTGGCCTGTATTGGTTTAATTTTTTTAATGTTGACAGAATTATTGATGAAACCATAAGAATGTGTGAAAAAGTGATATATGTAGCTAGTGGACAGAATTGTGTAGGAAAAAAAGCATTACAAGTAGTTCTTGACTTACAACAGTTCGTTGAGTGACTGTTTGAAGTTACAGTGGCACTGGAAAAAAGTAACATGACTATTTTTACACTTCCAGCTGTTGCAGCATCCCCATGGTTATGTGATCAAAATGTAGACACTTGGCAACTGACTCATATTTATGATGGGTGCAGTATCCTGCAGTCACGTGATCACCATTTGTGACTTCCGACAAGCAGTAAATGGGGAAGTTGGATTCATTTAACAACCAGGTTGCTAACTTAACAACTACAATGATTCACTTAGCAAATGTGAAGAAAGAGTATAAAATGGGGGGAAAGTCACATGACAACTGTCTTGCTTTGTGTCATGCCCCTGCCGGAGTCTGAATCTGCATGGAAAGATGAGCTGGAACAAGAACTGACAGCAATTGAGATGGCAGCTCTGTTGGCCTTGGGGGAAACTGGAAAGGGCAGAGTCAGTCCAGGCAAAGTTTTTCAGAATTAGTAAGGACTTCAGGCAGGAATAACAGAGGCAGGATGAACATAAGAGACAGAACTCAGGCGAAGAGCAAGGACCACTCCCTCCTGATCCAAGAGCTCAGAAAGTGCAGAGTAGGCTTGATCAGTGCAGGCTGAACAGGCTACTTTGGAGGAGAGTGTCCCGCCCATCTTCACCAGGCACACCTGGGGAATAAGGGCAGGAGGGGAATTTGTTGGGGGGGAAATGCTGGGTTCCTGAAGTGTTGTGTGCCACCGTTTGAACTTGCCAAGAGTCCTTGTATTTCTTTTGGCATTCTGGACTAAATATCTGGATCTTTTGCTCCCTGAACTCCTTGATTTGCCAAATACATTTGGATTTATTGCTGTGCAGCCTTGGTACAGACAGCACTAGGCTGGACTAATCGCAACTAGAGGCTTCTTGAGGTTTGTGTGTGGGTTTGTTATCACCAGTGGTGGATTTCAAAGTTTTTTAGACTCTCTTCTAGGTAGAAGAGGTATGGCCTGCTTTGTGGGAGTGGCATGCCAGCCATATGACTGGGTGGGTGTGGCCGACTTGTAAAATGTGGTGAAACTCACTTAACAACGCCCTTGCTTAGCAACCAAAATGTTGGCTCAGAGACTCTGGCATTTGAAGTATGCAAGTCTTAAAGCGGTCAAGTTACAAAACCTTTCCACCCCAAACCCTTTAGAAAACAAAAACAAACCAGGGGTGTTCAAACTTGACAGCTTTAACACTTGTGGACTTCAACTCCAATAATTCCTCCTCCAGTCATGTTGGCTCAGGAACTCTGGCATTGAAGTGTATAAGTCTTAAAGCTGTCTAGTTACAAGACCCTTGCACCTCTAACCCTTTAGAAAAAAAACCCTAGGGGTGTTCAAACTTGACAGCTTTAAGACTTGTGGACTTCAACTCCCAGAATTCCTCCTCTCGCTCTTCATCTTGATGATGTGCGGACAGGTGGAGGGGGGGAGCTGGAATCGGTTCTAAACGGCACTGTAGATTTGTGGAACCTCTTATATAGAAGAGGTTAGAACTGGCAGGAGCCCACCCCTGGTTATCACTATGCTCTGGGATTTGCCAGAAACAAGGGAGCATTTGCGGAGATTTGGACCAATAAATGTTTGTGTTATCTCTGTGCCATGCCATGGGTCATCACACTTTGTAACAAAAATCTTGGGCTCAATTATAGTTGTAAGAAGTACTACCTATAATAGGAAGAAATGCTAAATCTTACAATGTTGTAAGGACTACCTGGAAAGTGAGCAACATAACAACAGTAATTATTCTTGACTTCTAATATGGGTAAAGAAACATATTTAAAAACCTAAAAGCAAGGTTTTTTTTGAAGTTTATCAGCCATATCTATGTGAGTTTAAAAGGCTAGGACATGGGAGCATGATTAATATGAAATAGTGTGGTGCAATATGATAAAATACATATAAAATGCATAATAGTAGCATCCTATTGGTAGAATGACCTAACTTTAGAATTGTACCTATTTATTTTTTAACACTTTTATAGAAACACAATCTTTTTAATTGGTTATGCCACATTATTATTCTTATGTTCCTTCTTATGATCTATTTATATTCAATTATAAATAAATAAATAATTGTTTAATCCTTTCTTCCCTCCCTCTCTCCTTCTCTTTCATTTTTTCCTCCTGATATCACTACTCAAGAGCAAAAGAAACAAATCATTTCTCATCGTGCAAGAGACTTTAAATAAAGGAATGCTGAACGAGAGACATAGACTATATATATTTAATTCTAATGGTTATTTAAAATTTTTAGAAATACATAAAACAATAGCCATGAGTTCCTGAATTTATATTTTCAGATGTAGTGGAACCAAATAGAAAGGCATATTTCTGTTTAAGCTAGCATCAAGATAAATATTAGCTATTTCAATGTGAAAGTTAATTTAATAGACATGGAGTTTAATAGACTTGTGAATAATATATTTGGCCAAGGTTCGCACAAATAAAAAATTAGGAAAGAAAGGAAATATTTATCCACTTCCTTTGGTGAACAGGAGGCACTGCCCAGTCAGTTAGACAGCTGAATATCCATGAGAATGAAGGGGGAAACTATGATTCATTTTTCCTGTCTAATATAACTGTAAAGTGCAAAGATTAACATCTTTAAATGACACAGTAACTTCGGCTAGTCTGCCCAGAGTCATTGCATATGAGCTGGGCAGCAAATAAATTTTATAAATAACTAAATGAATTTTATTGTTTTTAGAATCTTTGGCCATGAAACCATCAACCTACATTTTCTTCAGATTGCCTGTACATTGACAGTTGAAATCTATATTAAGATACCTTGCTTTTAATCTTTTGAAACGCTTGCATTTTTAATACATTGGAAGAGTTTTGCCATTTGACAAAAGAAAAGAAGACCCAGCTAAATTCCTGAAAAATATTTGAAAGTTCTTAATATGTCTGCCATACTTTTCTGAGCTTCTGCTTTTAGGTTTAAGCTTTTAGGAAGAGGAAAAAAATCAGGAAAATTTTGAAAACTGCTATTACAGTGCAAAAATGCTTGCTCAGAGATTTATTTCCAAATAAAATATGTAGGATAGTGAAGATCACACATCTGCAAATTAATAAACTGACTTATTTGACTTTGACAATATCTATATTCTAGTCCTGTGTTAGCCATGTAAACCAGCTTGGTATCTTTTGGCCAGTCATTCTCTCTCAGTCTTCCAACTCATGTCAAAAGGTTGTTGATATGAGGACAATAGGAGAAGGAAGCTGCATTGCGTGTGTTTGCCACCTTGAATTATTTGTAAAAGTAATAAAGGCAGGATATAAATAATACTAACATCCCATTACTAACATTTTATGTACTCTAGTAAATAATATATAACTAGTGGCTCTATAATATGATAGATATCAGAGTTCTCAGGAGTAAAATTTGATTTCTTCATTGGGTTGCATTAAATCTTAGGATACATTCAAGCAAAATAAAAAGGAATACACAAAAGCTGGATAATGAGTTCCATTATACATAATGGTTACCTACTAAAAGGACAGTTGAATGTGTTTATTGATATTATTTTACCAAAAATGTTAACTGAATGACAGAAATATGTGTTCCAACGAGTTTTGATTTAGTGAATCACTACAATGGATGATATTTTATTCAGATACATTGTCTTTTCTATTTACCATATTTTTGGGAGTATAAGATGTACCTTTTTACTCCAGAAAAGAGGGTGAAAATCTGGATGCATCTTATACTCCGAATGTAGCTGCCTGGGTTGACTGAAAAAGGGGAAGGTGAATCTGGTGCTGCAGAGATCTTGATGGCTGAAAAGGACAGAAGTTTCTCTTTTGGGACTCCCACTTGGCTCAACTCCCTGGAGGGCTTAGGGGGGGGGTGGCGGTGGCAGCAGCTCCTCACATTGCTGGGGAGTGAAGTCATTGTGGCCATTATCTCCCCTGAGCTGCCCACCAAATCTCCGAGGCATCTTTCGCTTGCAGGAGGAGGAGAAGGGCAAGGGCGGAGTATACCAAAGACTTTGAGTAATTGGGAAAGAAAGCCGCACTTGGAATCTATTGTAAACTGCCACCTGAAAAGCACACCTTTCTTTCCCAGTTACTCAGAGGCTTTGGTTTAAGGAGGCACTGCTTTAAGTTGCCCTCCTCCTCCTCCTGCAAATGAAAGGTGGCCCCAGAGATGGTAGATTTCTCAGAATGCTAGATTAGGAAATTAAAAACCTGAAATGGGGTACGATCAAACTTGATTCAAAGGCTTTGGCTCCTGAGATTCCTGTGTTACCAACCAAAATGCTGGTACCACGATCTCTGCAGTGCCCACTTTACCTGCCCCTTCTCAGACAGTTCCAGGCAGCAGAGATCGCAGTAACTAGCATTTCTGGGTGACAGCGCTGCAATCTCAGGAGCCAAAGCATTTGAATCAAGCTTGATTGTATCTCATTCCAAGTTTTTAATTTCCCAATCTAGTGTTCTGATAAAAGCCTTCATAGAGAGGTTGTTCCTCTTCCCTTCCCTTCTTCCCCCTGCCCTCCCCCCAATCTCTCCAGATCTGCCTATTGCCATTGCGCCCAGCTATCGTATCTCTGCTGTATGACAGTTCCTGGTGGCTTAGGGGAGGGGGTGGAGGAAGTGAAGAAAAGCAATATGCACAAAGGCTTTTCTCAGAACCCTAGATCTCCACTTTCTCCCTGGAAAAATGCTATTTGCATCATCGGGATTTTGGCTAATAGAACAACCTTGGGATGGAAAGAAAACTTTGGAATACAGGAGTGCAGTATTCCTGCAGCCTGGCAGCTGCCGCATTCTGAAGTTTCCTTTCCATCCCGTGCTTCTTTCACTAGCCAAAATCCCAATGACACCAATAGCTTTTTCCAGAGAGAAAGTGGAGATACAGGGCCCTGAGAAAAGTCTTCACACAGAGATTTGTCCTCTTCCCTTGCTTCCCCCCCCCCCAATCTCTCTGGATCTGTCATGCAGTGCTTATTGCTACTGCTGCTATTGAGCTCAGCTACCGTATCTCTTTGCTGCATGACAGATTCAGGCGGATTTGGTGTGTGTGTGTGTGTGTGTGTGTGTGTGTGTGTGAGACAAAGCAGCCTCATTTCCTATATGTTTCCCTTTTGCCGTTCAGGTGCCACTGTGAGAAACCATTAATCCAAATGGAAGGATCCCCACCCCTCCTCATCCAATGGTAAGGTGACCAGATTTTAAAATTGGTAAAGCGGGACACCATTGCCAGCGGCCTTTCGTGACTTATGTGAGTGAGCTGGAGGTGGCCAGGAGGTTTGCAGCAGAGGGCCACTATTCTCATAGCGGCCAGGGGACAGCCGGGGGGTGGTGGAGCGGGGCCGGGTGGGCGGTGGGCGCTCTGCACCCGCTCAGAGGTGGCCTGTGGCCAGGGCAGCAGTGCGGGGCACGGGCAGGAAGCGGTGGCCGGAGCGGGCTGGTGGGCAGGCGGAAGGGTAGAGCCGGTGAGGGAGGAGCGAGCGAGCAGCCAGGCAGGCAGCAGGCAGAGGAGGAGGAGAGCTGTACCCAGCAGGGCTGCAGCCAGAGCCCGCGTGGCCCTGAACTTTGCGCCGGCTCTGCCTCTGCCGCAATGCACTGAGAGCAGCCGGGAGCCCCGCCACCGCCCGCAACAACCACATGTCCCACCATGGGTGCCTGGGACTAGCCCCCGCTGCTGCCTCCTTGCCCAGCGCACATGGTGGGATGGGCGGTGGTGGGGCTCCTGGCTGGCTGCTCTAAGTGCATTGCAGTGGCAGCAGCGGCGGCGCAAAGTTCAGAGCCGCATGGGCTCCAGCTGCAGCCCTGCCATGAACAGCTCTCCTCCTCCTCCTCCTCCGCCTGGTGCCTGCCTGGCTGGTCGCTCGCTCCTCCCTCACCGGCCCTCCCCTTCCACCTGCCTGCCAGCCCTCTCTGGCCATCACTTCCTGCCCACGCCCTGCACCGCTGCCCTGGCTGCAGGCCACATCTGAGTGGGTGCAGAGTGCCTGCCACCTGCCCGTCCCCTGCTGCCACCCCAGGCAAAAATCGGGAAATTTTTAAAGCACCGCGGGATGCGGGACAAATTCTTGAAAAGTGGGACTGTCCCGCCAAAAGTGGGACTGTCCCGCCAAAAGCGGAACGTCTGGTCACCTTATCCAATGGGCCATTCCCAACCAAGCACAGCAGCAGCCATTCAGCAGCCCCTGCGTGTTTTTTCCTCCTCGGTAAAGATAAAAGTGGATTTGAGATCAATAAAAGCCTAACTCTTTAAGAAGATCAAGCTCCCACACGTTGCATTTTTGCCCTCCCTGGCCCCCAGGAGCACATTGCAGGCCTCCCAAGCTCTCTGCTTGCCTCATTTTTCACAAAAAGTACTCCTGAGAGCCAGGAAGGGTACAAAACCTTTTTAAAATTTGCCTCTTCAAAACCTGGGTGCATCTTATACTCTGAAAAATATGGTATATGAAACATCTCTAAAGATTAAGATAATACTATGCTTGCTGAATTTGCATGAATAGAATCTTCATTGAACTCAGTGAAACAACTGACAAATCAAAATATATAAAATTATTAGATGCATAATGATGCAATTATGATTTAATTAAATTCATCATACGAAAATTACTATTTTAATATTTAATAGCTAGAAAGAATCCAGGTATCTGAATTATAGCACATAACAGGCAATAGTTAAGATTTATGTTTTCTACCATGACCTTGACTTAAACCTCTACAAAGGAGCTTTGTTAGCAGGTCTATACAAAATCTCAAAGGAGTGCTTCACTTTGCACAGTTATTAAGTCTCAAAAGCAAATTCCTTAAGAACATATGGTGGCTTGCCTTCCAGGATGAATAAATGCCATAGGGGACAATTTTCATCAAGATTTGATCATGTGGAAGAAAAGCATTAAATCCCCCATTTAATTTAACAGTGATACAAACATGTTCACATTTAACTGGTCCAGTATATAAAAACATACCAATGTCTTATCTGGTCTGTCCTTCCTTCCTTCCTTCCTTCCTTCCTTCCTTCCTTCCTTCCTTCCTTCCTTCCTTCCTTCCTTCCTTCCTTCCTTCCCTCCCTCCCTCCCTCCCTCCCTCCCTCCTTTCCTTTCCTTTCCTCTTCCTTTAGCATTTAGACTTATATACTGCTTCACAGTGCTTTACAACTTTCTCTAAGAGGTTTATAGAGTCAGCATATTTCTTCCAAGAGTCTGGATCCTCATTTTATCCACATCAAAAAGATGGAAGGCTGAATCAACCTTGAGCCTGGTGAGATTCGGAAGTGCCAAATTGCAATCAGCTGGCAGTTAGCAGAAGTATCCTGCAGTACTGCATTCTAACCACTGTGCCAGCTCAGCTGTTTCCTCTTTCCTCCTTCCTTCTGCTTTCCTCCCTCCCCTCCCTTTCCCTCTCTTCCCGCTTCCTCTCCTCTCTTTTATTCATCCATCCACCCATCCTTTGGGTTGCTTGTGCAAGCTTACAAATAATTTGATCTTTGTGAAGCAATCCTGATGTAAGTATATTATTATTTCGCAAGAACATTAACTCATCCTTCAGTATTGTGTGTGAGAGAGAGGGGGGGAAGGGGAGAGAGAGAGAGAGGGAGAGAGGGAGGAGAGAGAGAGAGAGAGAGAGAGAGAGAATATCAATGGCTGAGTAGAATAACTACATTTATTCATTAAGAATGAACATTTAAATATTCACATAAATGTTCAATATCATCCTAGAAATTTCTGGTGTCCTAGTGCTCTATTTTCCTTCTCATTGAGCTGAGGCAAATAAGGCTGATACATTACCTGTAGCAAGATCCAGACTCAAATTAGTTAAAAATAAATGTGTCGTATCACAATGATTTCATGATCTATAAAATCTTTGCACCATTGCAATAAGTTGCAATTATTCATTTCGATGGCAGGAGTCCTGTGAGCGGCTGCTGAAAAGTTATATGCATTAACATAATAGCCATGGCATTAAAAAAGAACTAGTGCTGCAGAGAAGGTATTCTAAAGATGCTCCATTCTTCACAAGACCTATTATCTTTTCATCTTGAACCTTTGCTGTGACATAGCACAGCATGGAAGAAAAGAAAAATATGCAAGATTCAGCTACAAAATAAAGTTTTATATGACTGCTTTCCCCTTTCAGGATGTAGTGACTATTCCTTTATCACTTCATCCATAACTGCCAGACACTAAATAAATGAGAAAAAGAAAATAATCTGTTTAATTTTAAAACATGCCTTAGGCATACTTTAGTATTCTTTTCAGCTCAGTTCTCATCAGGTTCCCAATGTTAATGATTCATTTAAAGACACTTCTACTAAAAATAGAAAAAGTGCTGTTTTCTGTCAAACTGAAGCAGCATGGTACTTCATCTCAACCTGAAGAGCTGGGTTTGATTGTGCTATCTCCACATCTGCATAGGGACACTGAATACAAAAAAGTACCCGAAATAGCCTCTTCAGTGTTAATTCTTTGCTTTAATAATAATAATAATAATAATAAATTGAGATTTATTAACCGCACCCTCTCCCCACAGGGACCCGGGGCGGTGCACAGGCATAATTAAAAACAATATACAATAATACAAACATTACTTAAAATAGAATTAAATAAATTACCCGTGCTAAAAATAAAATTAAAAACCCATTAAAATTTGTAGTTAAAAGACAGAGAGAACTATTCAAGGCCGGCCAGTCGAAAGAGATGGGTCTTCAATTTTACACGGAAGGAGAGGAGGTCGGTGGTCGTTCTAATATCAGGGGGAAGGTCGTTCCAGAGGGCCGGGCCCGCCACAGAGAGCGCCCTTCCCCTGGGCGTCGCCCGCTGACAAAGTCTAGTGGACGGCACCCGGAGAAGCCCCTCTCTGTGGGAGCGAATCGGTCGTGAGGATGTGTGGGGCAGGATCCGATCTCGCAGATAGATCTCTGTATTTGCTAAAATGATCCTTGGTGCATATAACATTTATTGACAAATATTTGCTGAGAGTCAGTGTAGTGTAGTAGTCAAGGTTAATAGATTCACATTAGGGCGGAGATGATCCAGATTCAAGGACCCCCATAGTCATGGAATCTCAACAAGTGACTTTTGTCTTTTTCAGTCCAAATTATCTTTTAGAGCAGAGGTCTCCAACCTTTGCAACTTTAAGTCTGAAGGACTTCAGTTCCCAGGAGTCCTGTGAGTCTAGGAGCTGAAGTCCTTCAGACTTAAAGTTGCAAAGGTTGGAGACCCCTGTTTTAGAGATCTACATATAATCTGGCTTTTCCTTTGAGTAATGTGGATTGTAAATTTAACAGATCAGAGAACAGTAACAATTTTGCTATGTCTTTAAAGCAGCAATGCCCAATCTCTGTGGCTTGGTGGCTCAGCTTGTGGGGGAAGAGAACTGGGTCACACAAGCTGTAGGCTGGCATATGAAAATGCACACACAGCCCTTGAAAAAGTGCACATGTGCGCAGCTCAATTTGTCCGAGCAATGGGCTCGCGTGCATGTGTTCAAGTGCCCATTGACCTGCCACTTGCACAAGTTGAGCTGCACATGCATGTGCATGCTCTGGCAACCACTCTCATGGCCCAATTCTGAATAGGCCATGGCCTGGTAGTAAGCCATGGCTTACGGGTTGGGTACTCCTACTTTATAGGATGCATAAAGTACATATATGACTTTAGCAAAAAAAAAAAAAGTATGAAATTTGGCTGACAAAGTCTATTTTAATTTGTTTTAATATGTGGTCATTTCAAGTAAATAAAATTATCTCTAACGGCATAAATTGTTAAAATATAATGGTGATGTGTCTTTATTTCATCTATCATCTGCATAAAGAGATCCTTTTCCTTTTGTTTTATCACTTACAATCTCTTGTGCCAAAACCATTTATTTACTATAAAGCTTATTCAGATGCCTGTATTGTAATCACAAACTTGAATGAGTCACAAGACAATAAAACAGTAAAAAAAAGCTAAAAACCATTTGATAGCAGTAGCAGTAGATTTCATTTTCTTTTCTCAAGTGATAGCAATATTTACTTAAGGATGACATGTTTCCTTGAAAACATCTGCACCACACTTTTAATTGAGCTTAAAAGGTGATACAGCATACTAAGGAGATGATATATCAGTAGTCCTCAACTTTTCCAGCTCTGTGGACCAGCGGTGGTGATGGTGGTGGTAGGGAGAGGGGATGGTTTTGTGCATGCATCTGCTTTTTGCACAAATGGAGCTATGTGTGCTCAACTGCTGCTTGCACAGCCCAGTTCCCGATGGGCTGCAGCGCAGTACTGAGATGCAGCCTGGGGATTGGGAACCCCTATGACCATATGCAAGTTATATTGTATAGATCAGTTAAAACAAATGAACTGTACATTTTGATTTAAATTTTGACTACATATATTTATGCAGATGTATTTCTGTCAAATTTGCAGGCGGAAAATGTCATGTTGTCTAAGACTGTTATTAAGATTTTCCAAAATTTTAACAGAAGTGGGTTTTTACAATTTTTTTCTCTCTGACAATAATCCAAAAATAGCATTTTTCTTGTTCCTCCAAAGCAACAAACTGAAATTTTAAAAAGTGTGCACAATAATCCAAAAATGGTATTTTACTTGTTCCCCAAAAACAACAAACTGAATTTTGTATTCTATCTGCTTTGTTGCATACAGAATACAGACAAACTGCCATTACATTCTTATGTGATGAGCTGAAGTGTAGTACTTAATGCTTTGGGCAAAATGAACGTCCTGATATAAAGGTTTTCTAAGTTGCATATTATTAAAAGCCAGGCTCCTGGTTCCGCAAGCTGAATAGCCCTCAATCATTGGAGCAGCCAGACCCATGCATTCTTTTATTTCCATATCAATGGAATGGAATCTATTGCTGGGGATTCAGCTACATTCACTCGCACTGTTGCCGCTGCCTTTTCACAGAGGCATGCCTCTTTTTTTTTTAATGATGCTTAACAATAGCATTAACAGCCTGGAATTCATTCCAATGCAGTTCATTTGAAACTGGAATGTCATACTGTTTCTGATTTTTTCTGCTCACCAAAATAGTTATATTTTCCAATTCATGGCATCTGCCAATAGTGTTCCAGCACTGCTGGCAAAATTTCAGGAGCAACTGAGTAAATACTGGAAATAGCAAAAATAATGTTGCATGTAGTATTTAAAACCTCAGATGGCACAAATGGCCTTTTCAAAACTTTCAAAGTAATTTGAGAGTTGATGATTCTTTTAATTGATCCAAGGGAAGGAACTTTTTCAACAGCTTCATGTGAATAGGAATCCCCATTAGCTGTGACAGAAGTAGATCTATGGAAAGAGACCAACGGAAAATATTCTTTGTAATGTTTTCTCCTAGGATTTAACTGAAGGGTGCAAGCCAAGGAGGCTGTGGTCCATTGGAAACTATGACTACATAATGAAAGGAAGAACATTCACAGATCTCCCTTGGGTTTCTCATAACTTTGTGTGGAAGAACAAATTTAGACCCATGAAAGAATTGGTCTAACATTGAATATTTGGGCATTAAATTGAAAGTTGCTTAAAATACACAATATAGTTTGAAAATAATTCATTTTTTTTTACAAAATAACCCTAATTCGCAATTGCTTTATGGGTAAAATATGACTGTTGGAACACTTCCTTCTGATGCCTATAATGTCCTCAAGACATCAATCTCACAAAGTTTCAAAGACAACAGTCATTTTTACTTTCAAGTATCCATTATAAGCATAGAACAGAATAACAAGAGTTGGAAGGGATTTTGGAGGTCTTCTAATCCAACCCCCTGCTTAGGCAGGAAATCCTTCAGACAAATGGTTATCCAACATCTTCTTAAAAACTTCCAGTGCTGGAGCATTCACAACTTCTGGAGGCAAGCTGTTCCACTGATTAATTGTTCTAACTGTCAGGAAATTTCTTCTTATTTCCAGGTTGCTTCTCTCCTTGATTAGTTTCTGCCCATTGCTTCTTGTCCTACCCTCTTTGGAGAAAAACTTGACTCCCTCTTCTTTGTGGCATCCCCTGAAATATTGAGACGCTGCTATATTTAGTTAAGTTTAAAAGTCCCTTCATTATCTTAGTAAGTATACCACTAGGTACTGCAATGAACTGAAGGTCAGATTTCATGCGGTTATAGTTAGCTTCATCATGGTCTGAAAACAAAGCAATTTTTTCCAATCTGGTTCCCTTCCTGGTATATTGGAAAGGCTACTCTAGGATTAGTAATCCTGACTCCAACTCCAACTTTCTTATTTTGAAAGGAACACAGTGGAATTGTTAGGGGTCAGCAACTCTTTTCCCCATTTTCTTATTCTACAAAAATCTCATGAAAGTGTCAGATTATGAGAACTTTTATTAAAATGCTCCAATATGATATATCCTTCTTTTGATTATGCTAAAAATAACTTATAACAGCAATACTTCATAATCATTTGATTATATTTGCAGTTCTAAACAGGAAGCAAAGGGAAATGACAAAGAAAACCATTAAGGAATTTGAAGTGCACATGTATGCAAAGAAGAAAGATAAGCAGAAGAATAATATTAAAAGTTTGGAAGCCTTTTCTCCCTGTGTGGATAAGATGAAAATGAAAGAAACAGATTATGCTTTGTGCCATACATGTCTATACAACTATATGGACCTAAAATAGAATTTTTGGTTAATATGTGCTGTTATAAATAAGCAGAATCCAATAGCAGCATGAAAATGAATGAAAAATGTATCATTACTTCAGGTCCTGAATGAACAATGAAATATACATCTAGAAAATAAATAGATTTAAAATTAGGAATTAAAATTTTGAGTGGCTGCACATTGAAACATTACTCATATGAATCAGGAAAAGCAAATTTTGTTAAACTTTGCAGATGTCCGGTTCCATAATTGATTAGACTCTTCTGATAGTTTGTAGTAAGAAAACTGGAGGAAATACACTGAGGTTTAACTTCATTGTTACAAAACAGGAACTACAGGAATCCTGCCCAACATCTAGATCTTTTAAAGTTAGATGACATGAAATGGATTTTAAAAAAAGCCTAATAGTAATTAACAAAACAGTACCTCTGGCATACATAACACAAACATAACCCATTCAATGAGTAGTAGCCCCTTTATGGAATGCATCTTGATTTGATTGTTGGGTATAGAAAACTTAGGAGATTGTACTTTGACAATTTTCATGGTCAACTAATAATAGTCACTGTTCTACAGTAATTAACTAGCTCTGGTATTTCACGAGGAATATAGCAGACATATCAATATTGTGAGGAAAATGCTTCTGTTGACATGATTGATCCCATCCCATTCTAGGAATAATGCTTGCCTGCACCTTCTTTGCAGCCTGGCAATTTCCTTGAGGATAATGGAATGCAATTGCCGTATTTTTGGAGTATAAGACGCACCGGCGTATAAGACGCACCAAGGTTTTGAAGAGGCAATTTTTTTTAAAAAGTAGGTAGGTAGAGGGAGGGAGGAAGGGAAAGAGAGAGAGAGAGAGAGGGGGGGAGGGAGGGAGAGAGAGAGAGAAATGCAGTAGGTAGGTAGAGAGAGTAGTTAGTTAGGTAAGTAGGTAGGTAGATAAAGGGATAGAGAGAGAGAGTGAAAGAGAGAGAGAGAGAAATACAGTAGTTAGGTAGGGAGAGAGAGAGTAGGTAGGTAGGTATGTAGATAGAAGGGGAGAGAGAGAGACAGAGAGAGAGAGAGAAATACAGTAGGTAGGTAGGTAGATGTTTCCAGGTGTATTTATCCATGTGCTGGAGAAGGAAATCGCTAAAATCTGCAGCACCTAAGACTTTGTTTCTGCTGGCACAGTACTTGATCAATTTAATTCTTATCAATCACTCTAATTAAAGAGCTTTCTGAAAGAGGGAAAAAGTTTTTGTACTCTGAAAACCTCCCAAAAATGGCCCATTTTTCACTAAAAAGGCACGAATAGCCTTTGAGGGGCTTGCAGAGTATTCCTGTGTGGGAGGGGGCAAAAATGAGCAAAATGCAGGCATAGCCTTATGGAGGCTTATAGAGTGCTCCTGGGGACTGGGGGGGGGGCAAAATTGAACAAAAGAACGGCCCGTTTTTTGTCAAAAAAATTGCAGGCAAAGCCTTATGAAGGCTTATAGAGTGCTCCTGGGGACTGCGGGGCGTGGGGGCAAAATTGAACACAAATTGCCTGTTTTTTGTTTGTTTCTGCCCTCCCCAGCCCCCAGAAGCTCTCTGAAAGCCTTCTACAGCACAGCCATTTGGGTAAAGTGATGGGGCTTCAGGTGGCAAAAAATGCTGTATTCAATGCATAAGATGCACCCAGATTTTCAGCCTCTTTTTTGAGGGAAAAAGGTGGGTCTTATAGTCCCAAAAAATATGGTAAATTAAATTATATGAATATCAAATCTCTGAGATGATTGTGCCAGACAATTCACAGTTTATAGTTAAATGAAATGGTGATGTAATTATTGAAGTAAGTACAAGGCTTACAAGAATTAACATTTCCCCCCTACCCATCTGACATTAAAAAGGGGTAAAATAACATTTGTTTGTGTTTGATTTCTTAGGGAAAAATAATCAATGGACTTACCCATGTATGGGTATGTATGGGTAAGCATCCTCTAATGAGTATTATAGGTAATGATCAATTTTCTTTTCATAAAGTATAAGCAGAGCATCAGGCACTAATAATTCTTGACATTCTGGAAAGCAACCTCATACTGTTAAGTCTAAGGTCAGGAATTTCCCAGTAAACTCTAAAGTGGTTTGCTTATGGTTGCATAACATACATACATAACCAGAAACTGTTATAAGTTTGTATTTTATTCTGAAAGAATGTGGACCACCAAGTCACTTAATTACTTTTATCCATTTACATTGTTTTACTTTCATTGAATCTGGAATGGGGTGGCTCAGTGGCTAAGATGCTGAGCATGTCGATCAGAAAGGTCGGCAGTTCAGCGGTTCAAATCCTTAGTGCCGTACAATGGGGTGAGTTCCCGTTATTTGTCCCAGCTTCTGCCAACCTAGCAGTTTGAAAGCACGTAAAACTGCAAGTAGAAAAAAATAGGAACCACCTTTGGTGGGAAGGTATCAGTGTTCTGTGTGCCTTCGGCATTTAGTCATGCCAGCCATATGACCATGGAGACGTCTTTGGACAGCACTGGCTCTTCAGCTTTGAAACGGAGATGAGCATCACCCCCTAGAGTCAGGAATGACTAGCACACATTTATTGAAAATAAAAATAAGTTGGGTAAAGTTTGAAGGAAGGCCTAATTCTTTAGTGAATCACTCTTTGTTAACACCAAGGAAGCAAAATAAGCTGACAAATTTATATATACTTAGTTTTAGAACTGTTCTCAATGGTTTTGTCTTTACAGCTTACCTTGATCAACTCTGTGTTCAGGATGTTTTGTTCCCTTACTTTAAATTTTAAGCATGTACAGATATCTTACAGCATGAAGTTACAAGATTACATTCTTTGTTTTCTTAATTTCTTTTCTTAGTGTTCCATCTGATCTCATGCTTCATCTTTTTAATGAATTCAGATCTTCAAAGAGATCACTATACAATGCTTTCCACTACAAAAGACAATTAATTTGTTGCTCTTTTTGATGGTATGTGATTCTTTCCATTTTTAGGCATTAAATAATTTACATACAAGAATGGAAAAAAACTTTGTTGCCTGTTAGGCATTGGCTTGTTTTTTAAAATGCCAAACCAATGTTGAATTAATAATGCAAACCCATGTGGTCTTCCCAAGTTAAGTAATAAATCAGATTCCAGAGGTCAATTGGAAAGAGAAGAAAGATTTGGGCCCCAAATTAAAACCATCAGCTTTGCTCTGGAAACATTTAGAAAAGCAAACACAATGGTAGAATCCATGAAGGGGAGAAAATATAAGTATTCAGCAGAAATGCATACAGAAGTCATGATTTAACATTGATTGTAGTTTAAGAATTTAAAAGACCTAAGACAGCTTTGACTATGAAAAAATATAGATTAAAATTCAGGGAGATATGATGGGAATAAATTGTTAGAAACATCTGTTTTTTTCCTTATATGAGGTCTTATTTATTTATATTTATTAATCAATTTTTATGGCTTCCCATCTCATGGAAAATGATTCTGGGAAGAATACCACAATCCAGTAAAACAAACAAACAATAAATAAGACAATAATTAGTTAAAATGATAACATAATAATTATTACAAGTAATTAGAAATAATAAAAGTAGCGCTAAATCAGAAAACTCTGATGCAGTGGCTCAGTGGCTCAGACGCTCAGCTTGTCAATCAGAAAGGTCAGCAGTTTGGTAGTTCAAACTCCTAGAGCCATGTAATAGAGTGAGCTCCTGTTACTTGTCCCAGCTTCTGCCAACCTAGCAGGTTGAAGCATGTAAAATGCAAATAGAAAAATAGGAATCAGCTTTTGTGGGAAGGTTACAGCGTTCCAAGCATCTTCGGTATTTAATTATGCCAGCCACATGACCATCGAGACATCTTTGGACAAAGCTGGCTCGTTGGCTTTGAAACGGAGATGAGCACTGCCCCTAGAGTTGGGAATGGCTAGCACATATGTGTGAGGAAAACCTTTACTTTTACCTAAGTCACAAAAAAAGAATAATAGAGGGAAGTTAATGATAAGGGAGCCACCTCACCTGTCCCCTGAGGTCTTGAGATCTGCTGACATAATAAGATATTGAGGGATCTTTGGAATCTCAGGAGTATTTAAGCTTATCTGTGAGATTTCACAGAAGATTCTACAATATGGTCACCACAACAGACCATCTGCAAGGACTCACTGAATGTAGCTGTTAGATGACAGAATCCATAATATACCTCTTCTGTGAGATCTGTTAAGACTGGTCGTTGAAATCAGAAAAAGACATTCCCTCATATAACCTGGTCTTCCTATGGAGGATGGAAGTCTTATTTAAATATCTAGATTCCAAGACTTATGCTTTTATTCAG
This sequence comes from Rhabdophis nuchalis, assembly GCA_039707465.1. Lineage (NCBI taxonomy): Eukaryota > Metazoa > Chordata > Lepidosauria > Squamata > Natricidae > Rhabdophis > Rhabdophis nuchalis. The sequence continues at coordinate 35,143,010 of CM077648.1, forward strand.
CTAGGATTCTACCAAAGCAGATAGTGTGGATAAGATAAAATCATAATATGCCAAATCATCATTAATTTATTTTCTTAGGTTGGAAGAGAACCTATCTAGAAAGGTGGGATGAGCTAAGGAAGTTCCCTAGTAGACTTGCTTCACCCAGAATCTAAGATAATAAGCTTAATTGGGCCCCAAGGGAAATGCAATTAATTCAAGTTGTCTTAAGGCATTTGGAAGGTGAACAAGGAACTTGCAGTAAGTTTTTTTCAAGGCTTTGATTGTATTACTTCTAAATAAGGAGACTCCTTATAAATATCCAACCGAGCATGAAACCTGAACTTTGATTTTAAATAGTTTAATAGCTGCTAGGATGTATTTGTTATAAACTATGTAAATGCAAATTTAGCAATTTTAAAGTTTGCTTTTGGAATTTTACTAGTTATCTTACTTAAGTAGAAAATATCCATATATTTAAAATATCTATATATTAAAAATGTTCAGTGTTCAATTTGCCATTAATTTTCCTAACTAAATCTTAAACCATTTCTTAGCAATTACTAGTACATTTATTTTGGTGTAATTTATTTCAAGGTAGTCTGTTATATCAACACTTTGCAATAATAAAGTTGGTTAAATCGTTAGAGATCATTATTATTTAATTGGCACTTCTTCAGCAATCAGTCAAAATTATGGACTGTCAGTCACTCAATATCATAGACAACCTATTCAATATCTAAATGATGCCAATGAGCTCAGTGTAAATAAATTTATTAAAAAACACCAGCTTTAATTTCAATTGAAAATAAATATTTCCTTTATTCAAATGTTCACTTATTGAAAAATGGAACATTACAATTTCCAGTAGATGATTGCACTGGCCAGAATGGACCACTGGAGAAAGTTAAGTGCTAAACTTGAGGTATTATCTGTCAAAACCATCACTACAAAGTGTAACATTTTCCTGATGTGTGCCTGCTATGATATCAGCTATTGCTGATGAAACTATAACTTTTCCATTATCTTTAATGCCACTCCATATACCAATTGGTTTTTATATTTACCAACATTTATATTGTTGATATGTCATTGTAAGGATTTTTCTGGGATTCTTGGAAATTGAAGTTATTGAATTTTGTTTTAAATGTTATAGGACTAGCAGGTAAAATGTGACGAATTGAGCAAGATGGATTGTATGATCCAATGACATAAAGACATTAAAATACTTTAGATTTTCAGGAACACATCCAAATCCAGCAGTGTGACTTGCTAGACATACCTTTTTCTTCTTCTTTAGCTATCTGCTGTTCTTAAAACATTCCACACCCACTTATGCTCCTTGATAATTAGAGTCTGCCATGAAGGGCATGATTCATTGTCATTATTTTTCTAGTATTTCTATCCAGAGCTTTTAGTTCTGCTTGAGTCCAGTAATTATTGCTCATTGCATAGTCAGCCAGATGTTCAGACTGAATTTGGCATTTTGTTCACCCATCAACTCCTTCCCAAGTACCTGTGATAGGTGGATGTTGATGTTTGACGGTATTACAGGTATCATCAAAGTGTGTAAGCTGTTCCGAGTAAACTGTTGTTTGCAACTGACTGATTGTGAATTTGTCAAGTAATGCTTCAATTGTTTTGGGATTGCGTCCAACGTGCCTATGACTCTTGATACTACCTTTGCTTTATTTTGGCACAGTGATTATATTTCTATTTTTGGGTCTTTATGTTTTGCCATATTCTCTAGTTCTTTCTCTTCTATTCTGCTGTCTCCAGGTATAACTTCTATTATATTCTTATCAACAATTGTTCAGTCTGGGGTGTGATGTGGCAGGTGCCTGTCAGTCTGAATTCTAATCTCCTAGAGCACTTTAGTTTCTTGATTACTTTTTATATTTTGTGGTCCCTTCAGTTGCAGACATTTCTTCCAGATCTTCTAAAGTACCAATGTTGCTACTTTGTCACAGCAATTTTATTGTGAGTTTGCATATTATTCTTGCAGATGCTAATCAGGTGGTCCACTGCTTCTTCAGCTTCTTTGCAGAGGTGGCACTTTCTGTTTGTTTCTGTCAAACTAGCTTTGTTCTTAAGCTTGGTCTTGTGTAGCCAGAATTACTCCTCTAACTTTTTCTGTAATTTTTATGTTCTTAGCCATTGCCAGGTCTTGTTATTGTCTGCTAGGCCTGCTATTTTTTTAAAAAATGTATTGGCCATTAATACTTAGTATACCAGGAAGGCTTACTGAATAGAAGAGAGACAAAACTGGCCTACAAGAAAGACCAATGAAAAATACAAAGTATTATTTCAGTGTATCTTCTATTCTGTCCTTCAGATATTCTTCCAATGCCCTTTATTCTTCATCATCTGTCTGATGTATTTGTAACATTCCATACCCACCTACAGTACTTTCCTTGGTAAATAGAGCCTGTCAACATCACTGTGAGGATGAAGATCATGATTCATTGTTATTATTTTTCTTGCCTTCCAATGCAAGGTTTTTAGTTCTGCTTGAGTCCCATCCACTATTCCAGTTGTGTATCTACTGGAATTTCCCAGATGTTAATTGCCTTGATGTTATTTTCTCCACTGAGTTTTGACTTTAAGGTACATTTCACTCTCTTGATGTATTTATTTCTAACCTTTTTTTTTAAACTTCTCTGTGTTGATGTTGTCAACTTGAAGGATACCCAGGTATTTGTAATAACTGTCTTCACCCAGATTCTTGATGTTATTTTCATACAGTGTCTTGATTCTTTCAGTTTTCATTATTTTTCCCCATTTGATAATAAGCATGGTACATTTGTCCAGTCCAAACACAACTGCAATATCTTGGCTGTATATAAAAGTAATTATTATTATTATGTACACAACAATGTGCAATCACAGCTGTGAGTTCTTTAGCTGGTATTGGCTTTCATAGGCACCGAATCCTTCCCAGAAACCTAGAGTAGTTGCATATATGCAGATCCAAACAGTGTGGCCTTTTGTAATTGACAGATGGAGATTTTGTCAATGCACAGATTGTCAGGCCTGGAAGCTATCTTGGGCATTGGATCTTCAGGCATGTCACAACACTCATTATGAAGTGAAAAGAATTCTAAACTCTAGATTATTTAGGGGACGGTTGCAGTACTTAGTTCACTAGAAGGGGTACCCTTTGTCTGAAGTTACTTAGGTTGAAAGCTGGGACTTAAAGGCAGACAGATTAGTGAAGCAATTCCATGATAAATATCCTGATAAGCCAATAGGTCCTCCTGGGAGAGATGGTTAGATAAAATTGGTTAACCCCCTATATTGTTTTCATTGCAGGATTCGATCATCGGATGATGGCGGGAGGCTTATCAGGTCTGGAAACTATATTGGACATTGGATCTTCAGGCCTGCCACATTTAGTGCTGTGGGAAACTGGGAGGGGTGGGATTGTATGGAGCTGGGGAGATATATAGTCATAATAACATTCCTTTCACCGAGAGTCAATGGCATTCTGCCCTGCACCTGGAGGGGTGTGACCAGGAGGCATCTCCAGTTGGGACAGTGCTTTGATTGGACCAAGTGATGGACTTGTGGGTGCTGGGTAGGGGCTTGAACTTTCGTTTGGTGGGGAAAATGTGGAAGCTTTCAGATTCGGGTTTCCCCAGATGTGCCAATATGCCCTCTCTAATAAAAGGGAACTTTGAGGAACTTCAAGTCTCAGAGTCTTCCTTCATTGGGGGTGTTATTGAAACCCTGACACAGCTATTCTAGGCAGCATCTAAGTTTTTAATTGCATGACACCCTTTATCATTATTATTATATTTTTACCCACCTTTTAAAATATATATTTGGTCAACTCAAGACATAAATGAAAGAAAATAATGTTCAAAATGTACAAAGAAAATGAATGAGCTGGTCTAAGCATAGAAGCAACCTTTGATTGATTGCCCATGCTTGATGCAAAGGTTAACCATAGAAATAGTGTCACTGTAGAAATAGTGTCTTAGTTACACATGTTCCTGGGCGTAGCCTGCTATTGCCTTTTGCAAACTTCGTAGTATTATGAAAGTTATGATTCTGTGTGGTAAATTTACTCATGAGTGAGGATTAATGAAAAGAAAAAGCAGTTGAAAATGGGACAAAGAAAGCAAAGTAGCAACAGAGATGTACTTAGTATGTTTGGTGCTGCATACACATTAAAGGCAATACAAAATGTATAGTCAGTTGCCTCAATCACATATGCCTTATATCACCTAATTTAAGAAAATTGATAATTAATATCACATTTACTATGGAAGAATTATTATTTTTATATAGCTCCTAACTGCATGCACATAAGTCATCAATGGCTCCTGAATATTTCTTCCCTTGCTTGCCCGATTAATAGAAAAATTAATGCATCTCAACACAATAGCCTTAACTACTAAACCATCTTTCTTGTATGCATGTCACGATTACTCACTCATGACTTATATTCTTCCAGAATTGTAATCTTCACTACATTAATGGATGGCGTGTAATTCATAAACTAAATGTCTCCATAAACTACAGTATTGCCAAGGACACCGATAATGGGTGTGTTTACAACTTTCCCCATTCCATGTGGGATGCAGGGTCAAATTGTTAGAGTAATTATCAGCTTGATTGACATACACACTTGTCAACAGCTAAGTATCCTGCATTACAAAGTGTTCTATTTCCAGGCATAGGAAGTTCTATGTACCCACATCTATATTCCTTATCAGCGTAAATCATTCCTTGCCAATGGTAAAATGCATGCATATGCTAATCAATAATCTCTATGAGCCTATAAAAGACTTGGCTGGCCAGTTTCTAGTAAAGTTTTCCCTTAAGAGTAGGAGACCAGTAACTCACTTATTGTTCTGTTTCAGTACAAACACACACACACACACACACACACACACAAGTATGTTAATTTCACACAACCAAGCCTATAGTCATTCTCCAGGTGACTAGTCTTCCCCATGTGAGCAGTCTTTTTAAAATCCATTTCAAACAGCCTGGAGGTAACAAAAACATTGGGGGGAAAGTCATGATGCAGTTTCTTCTGTGCCTTAGGCATGGGAATGGTGCCAGCAAAATAAGAATGCCATGATGCTCAGGGTTCAAGGGGCAGCCAAGAGAAACACCATTTCAAAGGATTTAAGGCAACATGATTCCAGCAGTTTCCAGGCATTATATGGTTTCAGTGAGTTCAAGGCACAAGAAAGACAACTTGGCTTTGATGGGTTCAAGGCATGATAACAGCAATATGTTTTCAGCAGGTTCAAGGCATGCTGAAGGCAGCTTGGCATCGATGGGTTCGGCGCATAATATGGTCTCTATGAGTTTAAAGTGACAAGTCAAGTGTATTCATGAATGGATAGATTGCAAACAGTTGTCTCCAACAATCTCCAACAATCTCCCCCAAAGTAATAAATGCCAATCAGTGCACCTCATTAAGAGGGTCAAGGCTGCCTCTTTGCAAGTTACCGGTCTGCATGACTGGCTGATAATCTGTGCTAACTGGCTGCCTGCATCCAAATGTTGATTTGACCAGTCTGTCCCAGGTTCCCTTCACTTTCCTGGCACAGCTTTACCTTGATGCCAATATGACATCAAGGTAAAGCTGTGCCAGGAATCTTCCACATGCCCCTGAAACTCCTCATAGTCCCAGTCAGACATCCCCAGAGTCGGCGGAATCTTCTCCATTGTCAAAGCAAGTGTCCGAGGGAGTCATCACATTAATTTTGTAGCCTTTGCTGGACTTGAGAAGTCTGGGAGCTGAAGTCCTTCAGACTTAAAAGTTGCAAAGGTTGGAGACCCCTGTTCTAAGGTATGTTGTTCTACCACAATAAAGAATGGACTATAGAAATTTTAATCACTGAAATAATAAGTTTCATTAAGTAGTGAAGTTTTATCAAGTAATGAACAAATAGAAGAGAGACAGGCCTTGCACGGAACTGTTCAAGTTATCATATCTACTTATTTGGAAACTTGACTGTTTTTAATTTTATTGCTTATGAACTTCCAAGTCTGGAATTGGGCAGCATATTCAAGCTGTGAAATAAACAAACAGATGAATAGATTGGGGGAAATTGTGTTTTTCTGCTGGCTTTGTTCAAGCAATCCTTTCTTGCTGTGTCTGAAATGTGCCAAGAAAAAAAGAAAGCAATTTTATCAACAACCTAGGATTTATCCATCTAGTCAATGATTAGTCAACTTCATTCTTTTGTAAAAGAAAAGAAGAAAAGAAAAGAAAAATAGCAGCATTTGATTTTTCCTGCCCAAAATAGGTAAGCAGCATATAGTTGGACTAGCAGATCTTCGAATTTCTGAGTGCCAGGAAAAATGCTCTCCCATTCCAATACATTTGTTATGAATTTAAAGTTATAGAAGATAAACAAAAAATAACAGCAATTCATTGAAACTTATAACCATGGTTGGAGTGACAAGTACTTGGTTGCAAAAATTTATCCAGCTTCCTTCCCAGAACCAGAGCTCAAATATCATTAACTGAGAATTTTTTGACTTCTTTCATTGGCTTACTCTGAGCAAAATTGATTGGGGATTTTCAGTAATCTATGTTTTTTTAATACACAAAAAAGTGATCAATATGAAAATGTGGATTATTGCAGTACATTGGCATTTCATCAAATGGAGAGAGAAAGGCAGTACTTGACATATGCTAAAATACATGGCAACATGTTTCAGAAAGTCATTTGCACAAATATGACTTTAATGCAATAGTCTTGTCCTGATCTTTCATACACACATGTAACTATGGTTTAGTGGGTTTATTAATACTTTTCCACAACTACCATACCTTCACCAAAAACCCAGAAGTGTCCCAATTAAGTCCAGTCATAAGCAGACCACCTGATCCACAGAGCAATGGACAATGAGGCACTTGAAAGTTTCAGTGTCCCTATGTCCCAAACATGGATGCACAATTCCAATGGAAAATGAATTGTAGGCTTCACTTGTAGAGTGATGTACTGGATCTAGAAAACTATTTGTTAAACACACTGTACCAGATTGAAGTGAAATATGTAGACTCAGGCTATCTTTTTCCTAATCCTGCATTTCTAACGAGCTGCCTGACTCACTGGATAGCTCTATTCTGATATACTAGATCAGGGGTGTCAAACTGGTGGCCCATGGGCTACATGTGTCACATGCAGGCCACACCCATCCTAGCTCTATGAAGAGAAAAAACATTGTGAAACATCATGTGACAGCAACGTGATACTGAGAGTTTGATACCGGTGTACTAGATGAGGAGTCACCAAACTTTTGAATCTCAGGGACCACCAAATTCATATTTTTAAATCCTGTGTATCACTAATAATGCCTTGGTAAAGTCACATTTGGAATACTGCATTCAGTTTTGGTTGTCACGATGTAGAAAAGATGTGGAGACTCTGGAAAAAGTGCAGAGAAGAGCAACAAAGATGATTAGGGGACTGGAGACTAAAACATATGAAGAACAGTTGCAGGAACTGGGTAAGTTTATTTTAATGAAAAGAAGGATTAGGGAAGACATGATAGCAGTGTTTCAATATCTCAGGGGTTGCCACAAAGAAGAGGGAGTCAAGCTATTCTTCAAGGCACCTGAGGGTAGAACAAGAAGCAATGGGAGGAAACTAATCAAGGAGAGAAGCAACTTAGAACTGAGGAGAAATTTCCTGACAGTTAGAACAATTAATCAATGGAACAGCTTGCCTCTAGGAGTTGTGAATGGCTCAACACTGGAAGTCTTTAAAAAAATGTTGGATAGCCATCTGTCTGAAATGGTATAGGGTTTCCTGCCTAGGGAGGCGGTTGGACTGGAAGACCTCCAAGGTCCCTTCCAACTCTGCTATTGTATTGTATTGTATTGTATTTTATTGTATTGTATTGTATTGTATTGTATTGTATTGTATTGTATTGTATTGTATTGTACTGTACTGTATTGTATTGTATTGTATTGTATTGTAATATGAACTAGTGACAGGATGGGGTCCTTCAGTCACTTAGCTTGGTTGCCTGTTAGTGGACAGAAATGCCTAGGGTCAACCCTAGGTTTGCTGTGCATTGCAGCTAGGAATCTCAAACACAGCCAAGAACGAATGTTGTCTTGTAGCCAGCCCAGGAACTAGATCAGCCCCTGCAAACTGTCTTTCAAGGAGCCCGACTGAAGTTTCCCGCACTACTCACTGAAGTGCCTGGACTCCCAAGGAGGGAAGGGCTGGAGGGAAAGGCTAAGTGCCTGAAGGACCCCATCCCGTCAATGAGCAGGAACAATTCCTTCAGCGGGCCACATCTGGCCCAGGGGCCATAGTTTGAGGATCCTTGATTTAGTGCAATATTAAAAAAATGCAAAAATACAATGATTTTCTGCAGACCACCAAAATTTTCTTGCAGACCACCAGTTGATGATCATTGTACTAAAAGATGCAATGTGCTTATCAGCATGCTATCATAAAAGAAAGCATATCCCTAGACCGGACCTATTCCCAACTGTTTCCTCAAAAATAGTTACTCTTTTCTAACTTAAAGCTATTCAACACTATAAAAACACACATGGTGACGCTGAAATATTCAGTATAAACAAAATAAATTTGTACAGAGAAGAGGAAAAAAGAAGGGGTGGAGATTCTTACTGCTGTTTTATGTGTGTGTCTATTTGTGTGTGCGCACGTGCACACACAATGTTTCTTATATATGTTTCACAGCCTTGCTCCCTTTGTGATTTCCGTTCTCTGTCTAAAATGTGCATAACAATTAGGAGCATCTGCGATGTCAGGAAACAGAAATAATAGGAAAAGGAATTCTTATTTTTAAACTTTTTTGAGTTCTAAACAAGTATTGATTCATTCCTTCCCAACAGCTGGCTAGTTCTTACAGAAATCTGATGCTGGATTTTAGTTGCTTATTTTTATGTTGAAGAATGTGTGCATGTGTTGTGTGTGAGTGTGTGTATTTGGGTCTCTCTCTCTCTCTCATTCTCTCTCGCACGTGTTTCTTATTTTACATTGAAAGAACAGCAAGGAAGAAGAAATATATGTTATAGTGAAAAAGGTCGAGAGAAAGTACGGTGTTTCCCATGAGTGTATCACAACACAGACTTTGATTAGGAATGTAAAATTTTAAAAGTACAGAACTTTTCTTAACGGTTTGAATATTTTAAATGCAAGCAAAATTGGAAAGCTTTCCATGTCAATGACAATGTAAGCCACCCAGACTTGTGGCAGAGGGAATGAATATCTGTTTAAAGGAAAACAAGACCAGCTGGTGTTAATGCCTGGTCTTTTTTGTTTTTTTACGTTTTCTTTGGCCTGTGTGCTGAGGATGAAGAGACAAGAAATACGAATTGTGAGCAGCAAAAGACTCAGCAGTGGTTCCAGCATCAGTCCACCAGCTGCCCCTTCATTGTACATTGTGTCCATTTCCACCGTATAGCTTCTAATTCAGTTTTACAGTCAGGAAAGAAAAGGAAGCAATCACGACAACATCCATCACCAACCATCATGATAAATAACCTGTTGTTTGGCTCACATATTTAACCCAGTCAAGAAGCTTGAATAGAAAAGGAACTGGCAGAATGGGTGAGACTTACAATGCAGAACATAGAAGAAGAAAAGTCTTAAAAACTCAAAATGCACCATCCCCGCCTTTAATATGGAAAACTTTCAAAATAATGGTAGTAAGTACAACATTGCCCATTTTGAAAATGGGTTTCACTGAATTCTGTTTGCTAGGCCACTGCTAGAACTTCTTTGTAATTTACAGGTTTTGACTGTATGGTAAGGTTGCATAGTAACAGAAGATTTCAGATGGACAAAGCACAGAACAATAAGAACAAGTATTCAGTTTCTTTATAAAAAATATAATATAATTATCATTCTTTTGACAATCACGCAATGAAAATCCATACTACAAAATGGATAATTGTTTTACAAAGGACATTAATGCATAAGGTGACCAGACATCCCGCTTCTGGCGGGACAGTCCCAGTTCACCTTCAGATGTCCCGTGCCCTGCCGCCTCTTCAAAATGTCCCACTTTGGTAGGTGGCGGGCGCTCTGTACGCGCTCAGAGGCATGTGCCTCTGAGCACCGGTTTGGGTGGGGAGCGCGTCGGGGCCGAAGAGGGGGGCGTGCACATTCCAGCGCATCACGCGCCTGCGCAGAGGACGTCAGGGCAGGGGCGTGCTCCCACCCGCCCCCACGGCGCCCTCTTCAAAGGCAGTGGCGGCGGCCTGAGCCTGCGGCTCTCAGCGCCGCCGGGCCGGGCCGCCGCCGCCGCCTTTAAAGAGGGCCCCGCGGGGGCGAGTGGGAGCGCGCCCTGACCCCGACGCCCTCTGCGCAGGCATGTGATGCGCCGGAGCATGCATAGCCCCCCTCCTCAGCTCTGACGCCTTCTGCGCAGGTGCGTGATGCGCCGGAGCACGCCACCCCCCCGCCTGTCGACGGTGTCCCACTTTGGGACTTTGAATATCTGATCACCTTATTAATGCAGTACACAACAGCAAACCTGGGTATGAAATCACTAGCATTTATGTTATGAGAGCTGTATGCAATGAAATTTCATTTTAATGTATGCTGATTAGTGTACATTCAAAGTGACAATAAAGTTATTCTAAGTTTGATAGATCCACCAATTTATTCCAGTTTTCCACTAAGAAAGCATGTAGGAAATCATATGCTATATTTTAGGACTTCCTTTTTTTTCAAAAAAATCTGTTAATCTAACCATTTTATCCTGCTCTATCTTCTGTTTGGATCAGATAGAGGGCAAGACAGTTGAAAAATTCATAATAAACACCATTAATTTGAAAAACAAGCAAGTGTTTTTCTCTGCCAGGTTGTAACATCTGGCAGGAACATTATTGTATTTACCACTTTTATTTCATGGAGTTTCAAAACTCTACTGTGATATATGAATAGGAAGTTGGGTTGAAGGTGGAGACTTCCGCAACATCACCCATTGACTCTATGACTCAGCAAGGATTTGAGCTCAGCACTGCGTTTTCCTGAGTTTTCTGTTGTAGCCCAGACTTGTATTAAACCTTTGAACTTCAATTTCTGGGTCAGAATATGGGTTAATTTCTCATACGTAATATGTAGCACCATTTCCTCTGCATTCTCCATATTCTTTACTGAACAATTACAGTCCATTTTCTTTTATCATTGGATTAAAAATCAATTTGTAGTGCAAGATATGAGCCCGGAAGAAGGTTGATTTACTTTTGCCCCTTTGTGGTAATTCTGACTTGCACATGTTCTCTCAGTTTCAGCATACACAGTGCAAAGAAACGATGTGCTTTTCCCCACGCAGTGTTTGTTTTTAAAAGCTAAAAAGGGTATGGCTGTGAGCATCTGCATTTTTGTATTCCTACTATGAATGTCAGAAATTGGAATGTATTCATCTTTGTGAGAATGACTCCTCGACTCCAGATGTGGGTTCAGCCCAGATAGTTCAGTTAAAGTAATGCATGTACTTTTTTTTTTAACATTCCAGGAATATGCCAAGGGAACCACTCTCAGACTTAAACAAATTTACATACCCACATACAAACACACACACACACACACACACACACACACACACACACAGAACGGCAGAGATAGAAAGACAGGCACACACACACACAGAGAAAAACAGAGAGAGAGAGAGACAGAGACAGAGACAGACAGACAGACAGACAGAGAATGAGACAGAGAAAGACACAAACACACACACACACAGAAAGACAGAAAGAGAAATCCAAACCCAACACACAGAAAGAGCAAGACACACAGAGAGAGAGAGAGACAGAGAGAAAGAGAAAGAGAGAATGAGGGAGAGAAAGAGACCCAAACACATGCACACACGCACACACACACACACACACATTCTTTAACATAAAAGAGAAAGACAGAAGGAAAGAGAGAGAGGTGTTTCCAAGTGGTTATGTCAACACAATTATATAATTTTGCTTTTGAAGCACATTAAACAGAAGTATAAAATTTTTGCAAAAGATATATCGAAACTAGGACAGCCGTCCAAATTAAAAGTTCAGCTCAGCATGAACTAAATTGCACAGTAGTCACCCTGAAATGTTTTGTATTGGAAAATAAAATTGGATGAGGAAGGCGACTGGAAAATCTACTTGGAAGAAATGAAGCACTGCAAGGAAGGCTATAGATCTCACTTGTTTTTCTATTCAGTGGAATAGCCTTTGGGCCTTTGGGCCTCTGTTTAAGTCATATCACTGTCTCTATATATATTTTTTTCATTTGAAAAGCAAAGGCCAAGTTTTGTGCTTCACCACTGAAGCATTTATTGGACAATGAATTTTGACTGAAGTTCATATTTATGTTTGAGAAAATGAAGCAATCATTGGATGAGTCCAAGAGAGCCATCTACTGGACAAAGAATGAAACTACTTGAGCCAACGGTTTCCTGAAACACTATTTTTTGCTTGTAGATAAAAAGGAAAAAGAAAATGATGAAATATCACAGGGGACTTCCATTTGACCCACTTTTGCTACAGCATAAACAAGAACATTCAAAGAAAACATTTTGCTTTCTTTTGACTATAATATGCTTTCTTCGTAATATCACCGCTGTATAGAATTGCTAAAAATGACATGTTGAACTAAAAATGTAATATTATAGAACTTGTGTGACAGTTCAGCTGCCTTTGACACAATGTGTTCTTTTATGCTTTAGGCCAGGGGTCCCCAACCTTTGCAACTTTAAGTCTGAAGGACTTCAGCTTCCAGACTTCTCCAGCCAGCTTTGCTGGCTGGAGAATTCTGGGAGCTGAAGTCCTTCAGACTTAAAGTTGCAAAGGTTGGGGACCCCTGCTTTAGGCCATTGCTAACCCACTAACCTTATCTGGTGGGCTAAATAAGAATAATAAAAAGCAGGTAGGACTGACATGAAATTTGGAGAAATAAAACAATTTTGTTTTTTATGTTACACATTACGTTCTCAATGAATCTTTTACAATGCAAGTTGTTTTCATTTGTGCGAAAGTTATACACTGGATAACTAATCAAAGCAATCTAAACCCACAAGGAACACTTGGAATGCTGACTTATGTAGATGCAAGTACCATTTCAAGATATATTTACAGAATGGTGCTATCTTGGTCTCCCTTTATTTCTTGTTTATTGGCTGTGTAGAATGGGGAATGCCATAAAGAAGAAACAATTGCAGAAGAGAGACAAGGTCAAATATTAGCTGCACTGCATACCTTGGAAAAGAGAAAGAATGAAAAAGGCATCGGAGAAAGAAGGCAATAGTCTTGAATATCAGCTGTATCATGTGACTTGGAATATTAGGGAAAAAAATAAAAAAAATATGCACTCCCCCCCAAATAATAACCAGAAATACTGTTCATGAAGTAGCTTCATGAAGGAACAGATTCTGTTTATAACAAAAGGTGACAATTTCTTTGTTACTTAATTTGTTTTCCTTATTATTCTACATTTTGTGGCAGAAATGGATAGAAATGTTATTAAGATCTTCTGCATTTGCTGAATTAACACTGATGTTGGACCCTGTGGCTAATTATTTTGAACACTATAGGATTTGAGTTGAGGTCTGGAAAGAGTGTCACTTGCTATTTCTATGCCCCAGGCAACAAAATGTCATTTGGGAGAACCCATAGTATTAAGGCTAAACACCAAAGAGCAAAAAAGATAAGGAATGACAGGAAGAATTGCACTTGACTCTAAATACACTGACTTGGAAATAAGTCATATTGATTTCAATAGAACTTATTTTCAGCTTAGTAGTGAGGCTAGCAGAATGCGAAGATTAAAAACTAGCTGTCCAAGTCCTATTCTAATGGCTGTCTCCAGGTCAAATTTAGATTTAATCAGAATTTAGAATGAGTGCAAAACAGTCTCCCTCTGCCATGAATCTGGGTTGTCCTGCCGCATTTCTTTTTTCCTCAGACATTGAGGGGGGCAACTTGCTATAGAGAACATATTGCTGCACAGTGATTCCACAGTATGGTTTGGAAAATCATTTATCATAAGGTTTTCAAAAATCCAGTACAAAAAGAATTACTTTCCATAATCTTTCTTCTGCTGCATTCATCCTGACATGAAGAATTTGGGTGTGATAAAGTTTCTCGGTCTGACTGTTGCCTGGTCTTAGCCTAATTCAGGGGTGAGCAGCAACCCATGGCTCTAGAGCCACATGTGGCTCTTTCATTCCTCTGCTATGACTCCCTGTCACTCAAAATATGTGTCACAACCGCAAATGTGTGACACCTGCTGGCATGCGATTTATTGAGCTTTTCAACCCCAGTAGGCCAACCATGGATAAATCCAAGAAAAGAAAAGTTTCAGAAGAAAACATTTAATTCAACTACATATGCTAGTTTTGTTGCCACTCAGGAAACAGTCAGACATGGGAAGGGTGTTGTGGCTCCTGGTGTTTTCTGTGGGAAATGAGTCCAAACGGCTCTTTGATTATTTAAGGTTGCCGACTCCTGGCCTAATTGGAAACTTTCCTAAATCTTTGTCCCAGCAGTGACGTGTCTGTCTTTGCAACCATTGGTTTAATAGTAGCAACCATTCACTTTTCAGACTGGTAAGAAACTAGATGTCAAGTTGCAAGAATAAGACATTCCTGCTTAAAAAGAAGACCACTGAAAAATTCTTGTTTAGACACCCCAAATACCTAAAACCAACACTGCACCTAGTATAACAATATGTAGGAATGACCATTATTCCTCAATTTTGCCCTCCAGCCCCAGGAGCACTCTATAAGCCTCCTAAGGCTATCCATGCCCTTTGTTTTGACAAAAAATGCCCCTGTTTTTGTGAAAAATGGGTCAATTTGTTTCCTTATTTTTGCCCTCCTCCAACCCCCCCCCAGGAGCACTCTACAACCTCTTAAAGGCTATTATTGCCCTTTAAAAAGGGGGGGGAATGGGTTGTTTGGGGGAGGTTTGCAGATTGCAAAAACTTTTTTTTTAATTTGCCTCTTCAAAACCTTGATGTGTCTTATACTCTGGTGCACCATATACTCTGAAAAATAGGTAGTTAGATTTACTCACTTACAAAGTGCTTACAATTATAGATATGCTGATGGTAAACAATAATTTACTACAAGCCATAGTATGTTGCTTTTACCTCTTGTAGGCTTCCTGGAACCATTCACCATTCATTATCTCTCCCCCCCCCCTTTCTCTCTCTCCCTCCCTGACTCTCTTTCCCTCTCTCCCTCTCTTTCTCTTTCCTCACACCCTTTCCCTTTCCTTAAGCCAGAGGTATTTCCTAAAACAAAAATGGAATGGAATGCACTATTTATCTTCAATATCTTCTATATAAATAAAAATGTAACTATGAGTTTGTTCAAAACCACTAATCTCAGAAACTACTGCACCAATCGCCACCAAATTTTCACACAACGTTCCTTACAACTGCAGCACCAATGATATGTACAGATTGTGTGGATGGCACACCGGTGCCAGGTACAAGTCACACAAATGTAAAACTGCAGCTCTTCTGTGTGTTTCACTCACTCAGTCACAAGTCCCCCTCCCCTTCACGGCCCCTCCCACCCAGCCGCTTTTCAGCTCACATCACTTGCACGAGCAGTGGAGCAGTCTGTGTCATATCCATGATGGTTCCCTCCTCAGCGGCCTCTCTCTCTTGCACCGCCACCTGTGCCACCACTCCCCCTGCCAAAGCTGCTGCTGAGTCAGCGGCCTCTCTCTCCTCTGCCGCCTGCACCGCCAACTCCCCCCCTCCAAGGCCACTACCGAGTCAGCAGCCTCTCTCTCCTCCACCGCCTGCACTTCCAAGTCCCCCCACTAAGGCCGCTGCCAAGTCAGTGGCCTCTCTCTCCTCCGCCGCCAGCGCTGCCAACTCCCCCCCGCCAAGGCGCCTGCTGAGTCAGCAGCCTCTCCCTCCTCTCTCTCTAGGTAGGTAGGTAGATAGGTAGGTAGAGGGATAGAGAGAGAGGGAGAAATACAGTAGGTAAGTAGGTAGGTAGGTGAATAGAAAGAGAGAGAGAGAAATACAGTAGGTAGGTATGTAGAGGGATAGAGAGAGAGAGTGGGAGAAATACAGTAGGTAGGTATGTAGAGGTAAAGAGGAAAAAATACAGTTGGTAGGTAGGTTGGGGGTTATACAGTGGTTGTGTGTACACAGGTTGGTTGGCCATTTAACCACACCCAGCCACAGCAACACGTGGCCGGGTACAGATAGTTATAAATAAAAATGTAACTATGAGTTTGTCCTAAAGTATTGCACCGATCGCTTCCAAATTTTCACATAACGTTCCTTTCAAATACAGCACCAATGATATATATAGATTATGTAGATGTCACACCTGTGCCAGGTATACACCACAGTAAATATGGAGTGCAGCCCTTCTGCATGTTTCCCTCACTCACCCCCTCCCTTTCACAGCTCCTCCCACCAGGCCACTTCTTCTGCCGCATCACATGCACATGGAGCTGTCTGCACCGCCACCCCTCACCCACGCTTCTCTATCATCAGTGCAACAGTCACCTCCTCAGCAACCACCACCACCACCAATGATAATGCTGGCCCATGCCCACGCCTCCTCAGCAACCTCTCTCGCCGCCACCACCATTGCCGCCCTCCTCTTCGTCCTCCACAACTCCACCCAAAAGGAACTGATACTGACGCCGATGCCCACACAAGGAACTAAGGACACCACCGCCGACACTGCCATCCTTCTCCAGGATGCTTGCCCCTAGCTGTAGGGGCCCAGAGGAGCTTCTGCTGGTAAAGTAGAGGAATAAATATGGAGAGACAAATATGGTAGGTAGGTAGGTAGAGGGATAGAGAGAGCGAGAGGGAGAAATACAGTAGGTAGGTAGGTAGGTAGGTAGGTAGGTAGGTAGGTAGGTAGGTAGAGGGATAGAGAGAGAGAGAAATACAGTAGGTAGGTAGGTAGGTAGGTAGGTAGGTAGGTAGGTAGGTAGGTAGAGGGATAGAGAGAGGGGGAGAAATACGATAGGTAGGTAGGTAGGTAGGTAGGTAGGTAGATAGAGGGAGAAATACAGTAGGTAGGTAGGTTGGGGTTATACAGTGGTTGTGTGTATGTGTATGTGTGTGCAGGTGTAGATCTACACACAGATTGGTTGACCATTTAACCAAACCGGGCCACAGCAACGTGTGGCCGGGTACGGCTAGTGTATGAATATTTGCATATATTTCTCATTTACTAACTTCGTCATTTAGGAATCATTCAAAATGAAATGGTTTGCAACAAACTCTAATGCAACATTGTAGGGTCTCACAATCCCATGACTGCCATTTGGGCACATCATCACAGGTGTACATTTATGATCGTTGTAGCATATAGATCCCATAATTTCCATTTGCCTGCTTTACAACCAGCTTCCGATTAGCAGAGTTCATGAAGAATGAGGAAGAAAAAGCACATAATGTCACATGATACCTTACTTAATGATCACAGTGATTTACTTAATGGCCAAATAGTAAGTGATGCCATAAATGCAATTGTGGTTACATGATTCTTTGCTTAGTGGCCACAATACTGTACTTAGCACAAAGTTGCTATCCCCAATTGTGGTTGCTAAATGAAGATTATCTGTATGTAGCATCATAGAGCCAAGGAAACTGTTTGAAAAATAACGAAGATAAAGTGATGCTTCACTGCATATTAGGTTCCTTTTAATTAAGGAACCTAATATGTGTGTTAGTGTGTTAGTTTTATGAGCTGATCAATAAATAAAATAGAGAGACTAGGATAGATCTATTTCAAGCTTTTTAGCTCTCATCAGCTAGTCATACTCTTACTGGGATTCGAACCGAGGTTGTATTGCATATCAGGCAGGAGTCTTTAAACTATTCAGCCAGCCTGGCTCTCCCAATTGGCTAGCTGATGAGAGCTAAAAAGCTCGAAATAGATCTATCCTAGTCTCTCTGATTTATTTATTGATCAGCTCATAAAACTAACACACACACACACACACATTTTCACGGGTGTAGCTATGCTGGTCTTGTATACATGGGAAAACACCTGAATACAACAAGACCAGTGTGGGGGGGGGGCAGGGGGGGTTCAAAAATGTTTTACTACCTATTTTGTGGGAATGGCCTATTTTGTGGGCATGGCTCAGCAGTCATGTAACTGGGAGGACATGGCCAACTTGATGTCACTCACCAGGAGATGCCATGGATTGGGTAAAATGTGGTGAAGCTCAGTTAACAATGCTATTGCTTAGCAACCAAAATTTTGGGCTCCATTGTAGTCATAAGTCAAGGATTATTGCTGCCTTCCTCTGCATTGTCCTTCTCCTTTCTGGCAATTTTCCTCTCTTTTAGTGGCCCCAAAATAATCCAGACAATATAAGGTTTTCTGCTGCAGCAAAGGGTTGGACTAGATGTCCTCCAAGAAGCCTTCTAACCCTAAATTGTTGTGCTGGTTTTCTTTCTTTCTGACACCAAAGAAACCTGCCTGAGGGTCCACATTCCTGCCAGATAGAGATAATGAGATAATAAGCCTATAGAAAGTTTGACTCCATTCACAAGCAGGGAATCATTTAAACACTTTTAGAAACACAAAGCCCATATTCCCTGAGGGGAATGACTTCCTCCCCAGGCCCCCTCCATTTCTCCCTCCCCTCACAGCTGGATAAAGCTATGCAAAAAGCCAGCCCTCACCAGTGCCCAGTTTCACTGACTGCAGACTTGTAAAATGTGAGCTTCTACCTGCATCAAACTTCACTATGGAGAGAAAGAGCATGAGAGAGCCAGGGCCCTTCCCTGCAGTTTTTTCCCAAAGCCCCACACTGCACCAGGAGGTGTTTGAATTCCTTTTTGCCCCCTCTGACCCACGTATGCCTTTTCCAGATGCTTCAGAGAGGGCTTCAACAATGCTCTTGTCTCGGGTCGTCTGAAGAAGCCCTGCACTCACTTCCTTTTCTTTGAGAAGCGCCTTGCAAATGGCGGAAAGCTAGGGGACCATACCAGTATGGGGGAGTGGCCACACACCGAGCTATGGGTACACAAATGTACGCCTGATTTCCACTCCAGATACACCTGTACCAGTGCGTACTGGGAGAAACTCACCTCTGATATATGGGCACATTACCACCCATTGGTACCTATATTGCCTATCCTTGGTATTTGGTCCTAAAAATACCCATAGTGGTGGTGGTGGAGGAGGAGGAGGTGGAGGAGAAGGAGGAAGAGGAAGAAGAGAAGGAGAAGGAGAAGAAAAGAAGTGGAAGAGGAGGAGGAGGAAGACGAGGAGGAGGAAGAAGAAGAAGGAGGAGGAGAAGTGGAGGAGGAGGAGAAAACTTTATTGTCTCTAAAAACCAGTACATCTCATGCTATCATATATTTTAAATGATAGCACTTAGATTTGGTTTAGGTTTCCACATATGACTGGTTCTGAGAATTGTCCAATTGTATTTTTTTCATAGAAATGAAGTTTTCATTTATCAGAGATTTAAAGATAAGCAAGCCAAATTTAGGCTACTAAGTCAGTCATAGATTAAAATTTATCATCAGCTAAAAAAAGAGTTTTGACTGCCAAAGCAATTGCAAAATTATAAAATATTGCTTTGGCATTCAAATAATTTTTATGTTACTCTTCCGCATTTCATATATAATTAATTTTGTATAGACCGTCTGTCCTCTAATTTTACAAGTTGTGGTCCCATGTTTAGTAGCTTTAAATATAATATCAGTATTAGGAGGAAGGAAACATAATTTACCTGACCTGAAGAAAATTTATTAAAATAGGAGTAATAGAAAGATAATACACATTTCTACTAAACAAGCAATGCAAGGTTTCAACCATTTCCATTAGAAAAGAACAGAGACATTGAGCAGAGGATAGTAATGCCTTTCTCCTTTCTATATATATAAACAAAAGACAAGCAAAAAAGGATTAGTCTATTAGAGTAAAATATTACTCCATTATAACTTTAAATAGCATGAAATTTCTGACCATTTGAAGATCTACAGCAAAGATCTACTGCCTTAAGAAATATAAGGGATGTAAAAACAGAGATAAATTACCATCATCATTAAGTTCTGTAGAGAGAACATTGGGCAGCAAGTGTTTTCCAGCTGTTTGATCATTTGTCTTTATCATCTTCCTAAGGACATTAATAATCAACATTTTCCTTGCGTGTTTGGCAACAACTTATCTGAGGCCAAGCTTTGTTTCTTCTTTTCTCTACGAGTTATCCAACTTAGTGCAATTTTTGGATGCCGCCTTTAGGCATATGTAAGATATGGCCAACAAGGGACATTCAGCCTTCTTTCACAGCTTTCCACAGGTGTTCTAAATCTGATCTTAAAATCCATCTGGGCCAACTAACTCTGTTCTGAAGTAACCCAACCGGTGCCAAGTATGGATAAAATGAGGAGGATTGGACGTAATGTTGCACTCCTACCCTATAAAAATGGTAAGCCAACTAAAAGTTCATAGTGCTCTTGTAGTAATTGTAATAACTGTGATGATAATAATTAGCAACAACAGCATGAAGGTGTCAAATCATTAAATGATAGTGTTGGAGTAAAACCAAAAGTCCATCCAATGGCTGATGGTAGATCGTCATTTAGTACAAAATTTACAACACAAATTGCAACATGGGTAAATACAATTATTTATTTATTTTAAAGAGTTATATGGCCACCCGTTGACTTTCAGTGACTCTGGGTGACTTAAAAACAATACAAAAATATAAAAACAATAGAAACTATAACTCCCTACCCTTCTTTTTTTGCTTTCAATAGCAAAATGTCCAGAACAATTTGTGTTACATAGAATTATACAAAGAATTTTAAAAATTCAATTGAAACAGAATATTCCTTGTTGAACTAGTGGGTACATGGCAGGGGTGGGTTCCTAAGGGTTCGCATGGGATCCCGTGAGCCCTTTCGTCAAATTTCCTGATCCTGAGCGATCCCTTTGGACCGTGGACCCGGAAGTAAGTCCTCCGTGTTCGTCCCCGCCCCCCCCGCCACCCAGCCAACGCTAAAATCGCTGGACGCCGGGGGGGCTAACCGCCGCTGCTAACTGCTGTTCCCTCAGCTGGGGCGGGCAGGCAGGAAAGCAAGCAAGGCGGCTGCGCTGTCTTCTTTTTCCCTCAGTGAAGCACCGCCGCGGCCACCACGGCTGCCTCCTCGCCCATCGCAGGTGGCGGCGGCCGCGGCGGCGCTTCGCTGAGGGAAAAAGAAGACAGCGCAGCCGCCTTGCTTGCTTTCCTGCCTGCCCGCCCCAGCCGGCCTCAGGAGCTGCAGTTAGCAGCGGCAGCAGCAGCAGGGGCTGGGGCGGGCAGGCAGGAAAGCAAGCAAGGCGGCTGCGCTGTCTTCTTTTTCCCTCAGCGAAGCGCCGCTGCGGCCACCGCCGCAGGCAGGCAGGAAAGCAAGCAAGGGGGCTGCGCTGTCTTCTTTTTTCCTCAGCGAAGCGCCGCCGCCAGCGGCGCTTCGCTGAGGGAAAAATAAGACAGCGCAGCCCCCTTGCTTGCTTTCCTGCCTGCCCGCCCCAGCCGGCCTCAGGAGCTGCAGTTAGCGGCGGCGGCGGCAACAGGGGCTGGGGCGGGCAGGCAGGAAAGCAAGCAAGGCGGCTGCGCTGTCTTCTTTTTCCCTCAGCGAAGCGCCGCCGTCGCCGCTGCCGCCGCCGCCACGGGCAGACAGGAAAGCAAGCAAGGCGGCTGCGCTGTCTTCTTTTTACCTCAGCGAAGCGCTGCCGCCAGTGGCGCTTCGCTGAGGGAAAAAGAAGACAGCGCAGCCGCCTTGCTTGCTTTCCTGCCTGCCCGCCAGAGAGAGAGATTGAAAGAGAGAGAGAGAGAGAGAGAGAGAGAGAGAGAGAGGGAGGGAGGGAGGGAGGGAGGGAGGAAGGGAATCAGAATCTGACAGACGCAGAGAGAATGACAGAGAGAGACAGGAAGGGAGGGGAGACACAGAGAGATAAGAGGGAGGGAAAGAAAGATAGACAGAGACACAGAATGAGTGATTAAGTGCCTGAATGCGAGACAGGCAGACACACACACAGAGTGACAGAGATGGGCGGACGAAGGAGAGAGAGACAGAAAGAAAAAGAGAGAAAGAGAAAGAAAGAAAAAGAAAGTGGGAGAGAGAGAAAGAAAGACAGACAGAGAAAAAGAGAAAGAAAGAGACAAAGGAAAGAAAGAGGGAGAAAAAGAAAGAGAGAGAGGGAAAGAAAGAGACAGAAAGAGAGAGATAGAGAGAGAGGGAGAGAGAAAGAGGGAAAGAAAGAAAGAGAAAGAAATAAAGAGAGAGAAAGAGGGAAAGAAAGAAAAAATGAGAGAGAAAGAAAGAGAGAGAAAGAGGGAAAGAGAATGAAAGAGAGAAAGAGAAAGAAATAGAGAGAAAGAAAGAGGGAAGGAAAGAAAGAGACAGAGAAAGAAAGAGAGACAGAGAAAGAGAGAAAGAAAGACAGAAGGAAAGAAAGAAAAAGAAAGAGAGAGAGAGAGAGAGAGAACTTATGACCACAATTAAGCCCAAAGTTTGGTTGCTAACCAAGACCATTGTTAAGTGAGTTTCACATTTTCCAAATTGGCCACTCCCACCCGGTCACATGGCTGGCAAGCCACTCCCACCCGGTCACATGGCCGGCAAGCCACTCCCACCCGGTCACATGGCTGGCAAGCCACTCCCACCCGGTCACATGGCCGGCAAGCCACTCCCACAAAGCAGGCCACACCCACAGAACCTGTTCCAAAAATTTTGAAACCCACCCCTTGTACATGGCTAGTAAAGAGTTATGGAAGACTGTTTTTATATATGGTAACTGATCTAAAGTTTATTATATTCATAAAAATGAATATCTCTAAAATGCCCACAATAGAAGAATGGAGAGGAAGATGACAGAGGTAGCAGTGATGGCAACGATGACTTTGATTAGAGAAATGATAATAAATGTATCTATTAGTGACTGGAAACTCCATACAGACGTTTTGCTAAAAAAGAAAAAAATGATCTTGTGATTTATAGGTTTGATTATTAGAAAAGGTAACTATAAAAGAAGGAAGTTGTAGTATAACTCTAGAGAAACATGATAAAATATAAATGTACTTGCAACTGTACACCAGAAACTGCCTCGTTATAACTTTTTTCCTTTCTCTTCTCTATTTTTTTCTTTGTACTTTTTTCACCTAGTTTTTCCTTTACTTTCCTTACTTTCTCTTTCAAAATTTATATAGTTTTTATTCTTTTAAAAATGTGTGTATTTTTGTGTGTTGAATAAAAAAATGTAACATAAATATTCTGCTGAGTTTATTTGATTATTTTGTAGCTTCGAACACTTTTCCTGAACATCATTTCATCTGATTTGTTTGTCAGTCACTACTTCTTTAAGTTTTTGTAAATTTATATCAGTGATTGCATTTATTTACCTTGTTTACTGGTGCCTCTTTTCAAAGTAACAAGGTTTTCTTTATTGACTCTTGCCTTACACTATGTATCCCAAACATTACTCTATTATTAATACAGCCATAGTGGTACAGTGGTTTGAATATAGTAGTGCAGGCTGCTTCTGCTGACTGCCGGCTACAATTTGGCAGATCAAACCTCACCAAGTTGAAGGTTGACTCAGCCTTCCATCCTTCCAAGGTGAGTAAAATGAGGAGCCAGACTCTGTAAGCCACTTAGAGGGGACTGTAAAAGTGCTGTGAAGTGGTATATAAGTCTAAATGCTATTGCTATTATTCATACTTTACAGTTAGCATTATGCTTTTATTTGATCTATTTATTGAAATGTATACTTTTTACAGTCCAAGGCATCCTCAATAGATTTCTACAACATCACAATCCAGCTTTCCCAGTCAATTGGTGAAGCCTGACCTTGACAATATGTCACTTCATTGTAAGTTTAAGATATCTATATTTTTGTTAATGCTTTACCTTTATTTCCCTCAAGTAGCATTCCTCTCTTCTTTTCATGGATGCAGTCACAATCCATGTGAATCTAGGAAAATAAAGTCTGCTATTACTTCAGGTTTTTCACTATGTGTTTGCCTTGGATTGGCATTCCCTTGTGAAACTTTCCCTTGTGAAAGTTTGTTTTAACATTGAACATCACATGTGATCTTGCTATCCCTTCTTTCATCCTCAGTAAGAGATTTTTTAAAGTCTTCTTCATTTTTACCCAGCAAAGTGGCTATCATCAGTGAATCTCAGGTTGTGATATTTTTATTTCTATTTCTTTTAATTCAACAGATCTAAGTTAAACATGAAAGGCTACAGCATGTAGACTTAGTGTATTTCTATACCAATTTTGAACCATTAAAACAAATGTTGCTTCTTGATAATCATAAAATTTTTCAATGTGCAAATGATGTAGCTTTATGTGCATGTTTAAGGGCCATCCCAATTTGATGTGATCAATTTTTATATAATCATTCAAGCAAAATTCACAAGACTTCATTTCTGAAATATTTTTATTTTGATATCCATTGTGATAGTAAGTATAATAGGCTGCCTTGGACTCTTCTGTGTAGATATGCATTTTTATTTCCATATATTGCTGACAGATCTAAAAAACCAAAATATTGAATGTTACAATACTAACATGTGAGATAAATTCAGCTGTCCAGTAGTCTAAAAATTATTTAGCATTGGTTTAGAGAGGTAGAATCCCCAATTGGTTCCAATGCCATTTTGGAAAAATTGTCTAGTTTAGAAATGCTTATGAAAAGAGAACAAACATCAAAAGAAAAGAGTCAAAGGCAGGTGCCATGTCACAGAACTCTGAGTAAAAGAGAATGTGAAAGAGAATAGAGTATTGACTTATTCCAAAGTCTTGGCTCAAACAGAAGAAAAAAAATCTTTGCAAGCTTTGGCCAGCAGGATTTTAACTAGGTGCTATTGATGTATGCTAAACTGAATGCTAAATTGTGGAAAGTTATAAAACAAAATCTATGAAAACCTAAGAAACAGTTATTTCTTTCAGGCATCACTCCAAATCTAAGAAAAGATATTTCTGTCAGGCATCACTCCAAGTGCTGTGATGTATCTTGGCAATCCATAAATTAAGCTGCTTATTAGCAAGTGGTTTACTTGACAAAAGGCTCACAGCATGATTTGGCAAGACACAAACACACACACACACACACACACACACACACACAAATGTGACCACTGCCTTCAGGAAAAGTAAAGATTTTAAATAGATCCACGTTTTAGAGTTTAAATTCTAGTCTTTTTCAATTCTATATTTCAGTGGGTATGTTGTTATTCTATTCCTTGTACTGGATGTGAGATAAATAAATAAATAAATAAAAATATTAAACTTTCTATCAGTTCCAGTATGATATAATTCAAATTGTTCAGGATTATACTCATGTTCATACTCCACTGATCTGGGGTGATCCAGTTAAGAATATGCAAGTACATAATTTCTTTATCCAAATATTTTAATACTATGGTTACACTATATGAATTAAAGGAAAGGGAAAAATATGAATTAAAGGAAAAGGAATACAGAATCATTCAAGCCTAGATCAATGGTTTATTACAAGGAATCTCTATACTTGACTTTACCTCATCCCATCCCAAATTTAATAGTATCCAAGTCTCTGGGTCTGCCTGGAGAAATCCCTGCAATGTTTTTTTCCAAGGTTTTTCTGAAGTGATTTTCCAATGCTTCCTCTATGTAGAGCTGAGAGAAAGAATCTGGCTCAAGGATACCCAGCTGTTTTCATGCCTAAGGCAGGACTAGGATTCATAATCTTCTGGTTTCTAGACTGAAGCCTTAACCAATACACCATATGATTATTGCTTGATATACAGTAAATATTAGTTGAATGTTAATTTAGGCACCTTCATCAAACTGTTTGCATTTTTACCACCACAAAATAGAGGTAGATACAACTTCCTGCAAACTTGAATGCTCATTTACAATTTTGTGTATGTGTGCAGTTAATTAACAGATCCAAATATATGAACCTGGTGGGTGATCAGTTCCATGAAACAGGAACTTTGAAAAAGCTTGATAATATGCACAAATGTACATGTGGAATAGATCAATAAACGTTTAGAAGTCAAAGCACGCAATTGTGCCTTTCAAATTTATGAGTGCATAAAACATATGGGATACACATATATGACAACTCTAGTTATGAAATGCAAATTTCCAATAATAATGATTTAGCGAAGACAATAAAGACTTTCAGGTGTCTGGATATAATGTTGAAAGTCTTTGTGATTTTCTCAATAATCTTTAGGCTGTACTTTAACAGAATGTTCATTTTGCTAATAACAGAATAAACTTTGTACAAAAGATCAAAATTGATTCACCACTCTCTTTTCCATTTAAGGTTCTGATCCGGGGTGCAATTAATTTACCTTTGCTACCGTTTTGCAAATGTGACCATGCACAGGACCTTCTGCACATGCACAGAGCGTCAAAAATGGGACGTGAAGTGTTCGTAATGTGTTAATAGCACTATTAAAAATAGATACAGAGTTTGTCTATGTAGATTCTCAGCCATACAGGTCATGGTTGTGCAAAGGTGTTTTTTCAAGCGGCAACTGGACTTTTTCTTTTTTCTTTGAAGATGTTTCACTTGTCATCCAAGGAGTTCCTTCAGCTCTGATTGGATGGCGGAGAATGGAAGGATTTATACTTCTTGCAGACAGGTGGTTATTTGCATTCTTTTAGATAAAGACTTGTGCTCTATTTAAAATGTGTCAAGAATATTACTCTCCAATTTGCAATTATTATTATTATTTCATTAATTATATTTTAGTACTTTCTAAATTAAAAAGAACCTTTTCACAAACAC
This sequence comes from Rhabdophis nuchalis, assembly GCA_039707465.1. NCBI lineage: Eukaryota > Metazoa > Chordata > Lepidosauria > Squamata > Natricidae > Rhabdophis > Rhabdophis nuchalis. The sequence goes on from CM077648.1 coordinate 35,169,723, forward strand.
AAATGTCCGTGAACACAATCTTACACAGAGAATAAAATCCTTACTTATTATATAAATCACAAAATAGGAACGTGCCAACAGCAGTTCCCAAAAATAAATGCATGTGAAGTTATAAAAAATAATGAATCTGCTTTTCCAGAATATTTATTATTCTTTTCATTGTTGCTGAATATTGCTCACTAAAAACATTGTGGAGATTTCAAATAGTAAAATATTATGGTTTGTTGCACAATCAGCCAGACATTTGGGTAGGATTTGGTACTTTTATCTGCCCATCGAGTATTTCCCAAGGACCTGGGATAGACGGATGTTGATGTTTGATGGTGTCAGAGGTGTCAACACAGAATATAAACTATTTTGAGTAAAGCTGCCTTTTCCAATTGAGTGATGGTGAATTTGTCAATGTTGATAAGTGTCAACTGGTTATTATTATGGTGGTTTGTCACATAGACAGTAAGATGTTGGACTGGATTTGGCATTTTTCCATCTATTAAGTCCTTCCCAAGGACCTAGAATAGGCAGGCATGGATGTTTGATAGCGTTACAAATATTGTCACAAGATACAAGTGTTCTGAGTAAAACTCCTTTTTGCAATTGACTGTTACTGAATTTATAAATATTATGGTGTTCAGCTGGTGATCCAGTTACTTTGAGATGGCATCTAAGGTGCGTATTGCTATTAGCTTTACTTTACAGTCATTCTATTTCTATTTGCAAACCTTTATATTGTATTATCTTCTCCAATTGTTATTATTGGTTTGTCACTAATATCAGCCAGATGTTTAGACTCATTTGACATTTTGATCCACCTATCAAATCCTTCCCAATGACCTTGGATAGGCAGATATTGTTGTTTAATAATATCAAATATATTGTTATGAATTTTTTCAAGTAACGCTATCTTCTAAAACTGACTGACAATAATGGAAAGTGAAAATAGTACCAATGGTGATATGTGCCTTCAGTGCAATTCCAAAATATCTGGAGCACCGCTTGAACACCACTGGTGTTGACAAAATCACTATCAAAGTTTGTAAAAGTCAGCTTTACTTGGAACAGCTTACAGACAAGTTTTCATGATTATTTTATTATAGCCTCTACCACTAAAGTAATATTTCTATCAAGAGTGAAACATGGGCAGCTATGTGCCTCTTCATTTCAACTTGTTATTAGAGTTAATGGGGGAGCTGTTGACTCTGAATGGGTTAATTTGGAGAAATTAAACTCCTGGGAACCTGCAAGATTCTGGAAACTTTTCAAGGTCATATCAACAGGTGTGAAGAAGAAGGCCAATGGTTCCCGTAACAAAGAGAACTTGTTTACATGGTATATGGGGAAACCTGGGGGTTGGACTTGGAAATTCATTGTTTAATGTTGTGAACTGGTGTCTTAGAAATTCAGACTTAGTTTTCCCTTGCCATTCAGGGGTGGGTTGCTGCGAGCATTACTGCCAGTTCGGTGCGCACACAATTTTGCGTGCGCACCAAACGGATGCACTGCACACATGCACAGTTGCCCATAAATAGGTTTGTGCATGTGCAGAACATTTAAAAATGGAAACCAACTGGGGAACTGGTTTGGAGGCGTGGCAGCTCCTGGTTCTGACAACCCTGGTCAGCAAACCACTACTGGTTTGACTGAACTGGTCCAAACTGGTAAGAACTAACCTCTGTTGCCATCCCTACATTATTCAATAAACAGTAAGCTTTTAAAAACTGAAATGATCCTGGACTTTTATTTGCATACCAAGCTAGATATTGACAGTTTCAGTCGAACCGAAGGAGTCTATTTCCTAATCTGGTCGACCTGAAAGGGTTAACAATATTGAGAACTGCATCTAATTTTATTTTTATGAAAAAGCAAATCAGCGAAGGATGTACCTTGGTCATACTTGGGGATCTTTTTGTTCCCTTCCTCCCCATCTGAGCATTATTACAAATAAATTTTAGCAGAAATGAGTTACAAATGAATTGAATAGAAACAAATGCTTGAAAGAATGCTAATATGATATTGCAAAAGGAGCCGTAAAGTCGACTGAAACCTTTAGATCAGTTTTATTACATGGGAAAAAAGTTATACTTGCTGAGAAAGAGACATAAAGTTTTATTTTGAAAGCAGGAATGCATCCTCTCTTTCATAAATTAAAGCAAAAACTATGTATAAATTAGAATCCAAGCATCCCTTATCTCATTTGAAGCAGATGCCTCACATTTTCACATATGCTCTAGATCTATAAAGCTCTGCACAGAATTAGAAATGATTCCAAGCATGACATATGGAAAACATTAGAGGATCTGAACAATGACTCTACTGCACATCTGCAACCTATAACATAGGAAATAAGCATTTGCATTCAAATGCCAGTTCCTACCCAGCTATTTAATACAAAATCGCCAAGAATTCCTTCCCTTTCTGAATGAATTGTCTTACACAGAGACAAATTTATCATTGCTTGAAATGGACACAAATAAGCTTTACACATATGAAGGCTTCCCTGAGATATAACTTGAGATAAGAAACCAGAGTCATTGACTGTCCTCTGTAGCTGAAGAAACATTTTTCACAAGGTCAAGTTACATGTTTATGTTGCTGCTTTAAAATTCCATGATGAAATCCAAAAGAACTCATTTTTTTTAGTAATCTGATCCAGTGGAGGGATTCAATTTTTTTTTTACTACTGGTTCTGTGGGCGTGGCTTGGTGGGCGTGGCTTGGTGGGCGTGGCTTGGTGGGCATTTTTGCTTTTGTTTTGTTTCGCTTGTATCACACATTCATTGCTATGGCATCCTGTCTTTTCTACTGATCAAACAAAAGACGACTAAACAGAGGCAGGTTGTTCTGCAGATTCTATTCCAAGAGTTGTTGTATATACAGGCAGTAACACTAGACCATAGACAATGATCATTGATCAAAAGTCTTAAGACGCACCTCTTCCAACTAGCCGACCTTGCGTAACCCCAACATCGCCAGTTCAAATGAGGACTCTAAAATGGTGTTAACACAGGCCCTTAATTATCCCTGTATTTGTGTGTAATTGATTTAATTTTCTGCACGCCGCCCCGAGTCCCTTTGTGGTGAGATGGGTGCGGGTTATAAATATGAAAAATAAATAAATAAATACAGTAGGTTATACAGTATTTCTAATAATTCTAATACATTATAGGTCTACAGTATATCTACTGTATGTCACCACATCATTCAGTCAGTCAGTCAGTCAGTCAGTCAGTAAGTCAGTCAGTCAGTCAGTCAGTCAGTCAGTAGGAGATCTTTTGTCTATAAGTTATTTTACATGAGTTTACTGTTTATTAGCCAGCATGCTTGTTTTAGATTAGTTCCCAAAATTTGAAAGGGCAGGAATCTGGCTGAAAGAAAGGTAAATAGAGTAGAGTTGTTGTGTTTGTTTTAGCCTTTTAAGCATTTTTATGCAGTCTAAAACATATGCAGGTGCATTTTGAGACCAATTGGTAGCAAACTGCAGGGTAGATTATTGACAAGGTAGATTGGACATCAATTTAAAAGACAGCTGGAGTGATTACAAAAAAGCATCTGGGATCACCCAGGGAATTGTATTAAAGGATTAATAAAAGCATCTTAGGGAAGAAAAAAGTCAACATTATAAAAGTATTAAATGAACATTTATGAGGAGCTAGCAACTCTTTTCAAAAGCTCTTCAAAGTCTCCATGATATATTAATTTAAAATAGTTGAGAATTTATTATCACCAGATGTTAAGAAAGAACTGCCATTAATAGCAAATTTTCACATGTGCACACATATGTGTATTCTTATAGCCAGGGTGGGCTGCTACGAGTTTACCCGAGTTTGGGAGAACCCGTACCTAACATTATGGCCAGTTTGGAGAACCTCCAACCCCCACCCCCCGCTGACCCTGCCCTCCCCAGCCCACTCCTCCCACCCTGCCCCACCCTGCCTCTCCTCCTCCACCCCGCCCTCCCAGGAGTCTCCACATGGCCCATTTTGGATGTGAGGTAAGGGCAGGGCCTGTGCAGAGGCTCAGGGAGAGAGAAAAATGGGCTTACTCGAAGAGCGGAAAGGCCAGAAACAGGCCCATTTTCCGTATATATATATATATATATACATATATATACGTATATATACATATATATACATATATATACATATATATACATGTTAAATGTTTTTTTAAAGGAATAATTAATAATTAATAATTAATGATTAAAAAAAACATTTAACACATATCTAAAAAGACAGCAGAAATTTAATAGGTCTCTGTCTGGATGATCTCAAAGAGGAGTCGAAAGACAGAGAAGGATGACAGGTTTGTCTCCTCCCTTGAACAGGCCTAGCAGGAAGCTGTAACATAGTATCTTCATATATATACATATATATACATATATATACATATATATACATATATATACATGATGATGATGGGGGTGATCCCATCGAAACGTTGCAAAAACACCTTTAATTTTACACGGGAAAAGACCCGAATAAACCAAAATCTACATACCTATACCCGTGTATGCTGGCAGTGCTGGCTTCGGGGATTTTCCCATGTATATAGCATAGAAAAGTTGTTGCAACGTTTCAACAAGATCTCACTTGTCATCATCAGGCAGGCTTGTGTCTATGAGCCTGCCTGATGATGACAAGTGAGATCTTGTCGAAACGTTGCAACAACTTTTCTATGCCTTATACACGGGAAAATCCCCGAAGCCAGCTATGCCAGCATACCTACACCCGTGAAAATCTACGAACACACACACACACACACACACACACACACACACACACACATATATATATATATACACACACACATACATGCACATTTGTGTCAGCTGATCAGGAAGAGAACCTGGTGGCTTAAGTGGCTAAGGCTTCTGCCTAACATGTAATACAGTCCTGGTTCAAATCCCAGTAAGGGTATGGCTAGCTGATGAGAGCTAAAAAACTCGAAATAGATCTATCCTAGTCTCCCTGATTTATTTATTGATCAGCTCAAAAACCTGACACACTCACGTGTGTGTGTGTGTGTAAAGAAAATACAATCTGGCAAATGCATACTTCTACCATTTTAAAATAAAACATTGCACCAACCTGTATCTTAGAACAGCTAATATAATTTATGATACTAATACCTTAAATGACTAAATTAGTATTATATAAAAATATGTATGTTTTTATTTGAGGACTGTTAAAGATTTTGTGTTGAGACAGCTCTTATTTCACTCCTATGAAAACACTGAGTTAGCCCTTCACTGAAGAGATTTGTTTGGCTACTGCTAATAATATACAAGTAAAATCCCAGGGTTTACTTGGCAATAAAACCAGCTCTTTTCAATTTAATCCCGATTCTCTTTTTTGTGTGAAAGGAAAGCAGACACTGGATGGTGGGTTGAAAACTGTAGGACTTAATTATATGAATGGTAATGAGGCTGAACAAGCAACAGATGCTCACGTGTCTTTACAAGCCAAATCCCACCAACCAATTCCTTCCACAGATACTTTGAGGAATGGCTTGGCACCCTGGAGATAGTTAGAGAAACAGCCTCTGAGCCACAAGACACCTGTTAAAACTATTGTTCAAAGGAGAACAAAACTGCTTTGCCACGCAATGCAGAAGTTGTTTACTGTTGTCTGCCTTGACAAAGGATCTTCCTTTGCTATCTTATCATTGTTCTTCTCAATGCCTCTTTACAGCATTAGCTATGCAAGCACAATGAAACATTCAATACATTCAAAACAATATCTGAGTCTTTAATAGCAACATTTCTATTTAGTACTATCGTTAGCAAATTTTATACAGAAAGCTGAGCCTTCTCAATGATACATATATGACCAGAGCCTCTGAGCCTTCTAATTAATCTTTTGTATCACTCTACCCACTTTCTCATGTAACTTTTTGACATTTTACACTTGCTCCCTTCAACGCCTTATCATTTGCAATTGCATTTCAATGTACGTATTTTCATTACCACTGGGAGGGGGGATTTTTCTATATTTATGTAAATACTGAATTATGAAGACATGTTATGTCACCTTATATTTCACATTTCCTTTCACTATTCTCCAAACAAAATCTAAAAGAAAGAAACAATTACGTGCACAATTTTGCCTGTTACATTTTTTTCCCTTTCTGCTCTTACCCAATTGTTTACCCTATACCTATTTTGAGCCACTTCTTTTTTTTCCCAGACACCAAACACCAAAAAGAATCTAATTAATAAAAATATGCTGTAATCTTTATATTGTAAACAAGATTTTGTTTTCTATTTACTAGAAATAATAAGAATACACACTACAATTGTATCTGTAAAATAAGCAGGTGTAAATTAAAATATGTAAATACATGTTTAATGCCTCTGATTAGGGGTTCAATAGCTGGCACAAATGATATCACTGAGCAATTAGCCTCCTTGCAGAGTCAAATTTTTTTGTTTCTTCAATGAAATCCAATAAGTCCATAGATTTAATTTCCTGCCTATTTGTGCAATTATGCCAGGTTATTTAGTCTGACTCATAATGTCCCTAAACTGCATACACATTTCTGTTGCTGCCCAGTGCTGTGGGTATAAAGGTTAAGATAATGTTAACCTGTATGCTTTTGTTTGGATAATATTAGAAGGAGCTGAAGTGCAACTGGAGTTGTATTTACACATAAAACGGAACATTGCAGCAATATGAGATCTTATTATTTCTCCTCACTTTCTCATTCATTTTCTCTCTCACACACAGTTTGTTATTGACCAACTTGTTGCCAATCTTGGGTAGCACAAATGCAACAAATACAAATTTGTAAGATAGAGAATTCACTGAAAAACATAGGCAAACATATCCAGCAAGAGCATCCATGTACCCAACTCTAGCAGTGAGAGAGCAGCCAGCTCATTAAGGTCTTCCAGAACGCCATTGGGATGACAGCTGTCTGGATCCTAGAGGAGCCTCATTCTGGAGAGCAGGTGCTGAAACAGAAAAGCCATGCCTTCTAGGTACTAAAAGATTACACTCTTCATATGGTGTGCCTATTCTCTCAGCTCTTACTGACAAGGGAGAAACTACAGGAAATAGGCATTCAGTCAGATAACATGGCTCTATGCCATGAGGGAGTTTAAAATGATAACCAGGGTCTTGAATTGCACCTGGCAAAGAGGAAACATACTGACAACCAGTGGAAACCTGGCAAAACCTGTATACATAGTGGCAAACAGTGTCGTTTGCAAAGTAGGCATATCATATGGTTAAGTTGAGGCAAACCATCACTGCTCATTCCATACATTATAGAATACTTGTAGCAGTTAAGTAGCCATTAGTGTCAGGCATAGCAAAGTAGGGTACATGAAATAGTCAAGCCATGAAGTGACAAGGTCTGAATTACTCTCTGAAGGCTTTCACAATCTAGGAATAGGTTCAAAGTGGATTGGAATTCAGTCAGTTTTTATACAATACAATACAATAGCAGAGTTGGAAGGGACCTTGTAGGTCTTCTAGTCCAACCTCCTGCGTGGGCAGGAACTTTATACCATTTCAGACAAATGGCTATCTAACATCTTCTTAAAGACTTCCAGGGTTGGGGCATTCACAACTTCTGGAGGCAAGCTGTTCCAGAGGTTAATTGTTCTAACTGTCAGGAAATTTCTCCTTAGTTCTAAGTTGCTTCTCTCCTTGATTAGTTTCCACCCATTGCTTCTTGTTCTGCACCCAGGTGCTTTGGAGAATAGTTTGATTCCCTCTTCTTTGTGGCACCCTCTGAGATATCGGAACACTGCTATCATGTCTTTTTGTTCATGAAAGTCTACACATACTGCAAAGACTGGGAGAGGACCTCCACAGATAATCTGGCTGGCCTCGGGTGAAAATATATAACTGAATATATTCAGCTATATACTCGGTGATATACAATATATTCAAAGAAACAGATGTCCTCACCCAGTGATTCCATGTAGATATAGCAAGGGAGGATACGATATTGAATTTTGTGATACTCTACAAAAGAAAGACCTTAGCAATGACTGTTCACTTCCTGCCATCACAGACTGCAACTTGAACCAAAGGAAAGAAGAGAACATTTTAAACAGTATAACCATTTTCCATTACCTACCAAGAAGCACATGATGGCTATTGGTATTATAAGCCACCAAGAGATCAAGAAGCACAAGAATAAATGCACCTTCCACTTCTGCCATAGATTATCAATAAGTGCAACCAAAGAGAAGACTAAAGACTTCTCCAAAGACATCGGCAACTTCACCGAAGTTGTATTGGGCAATAGTTTCCTAATATTATTGGTCCAAGGAATCTTGGAAGTAGTTTCAAAGAGCTGAGAGGTGGTGAATGGATCCAGAGGAGAAATAAAGAAGGTCTGAAAGATTCAAATCATCAGACATGAGATTTATGGATCATGCCTTTATGAAACTTATTCCTCAGCATCTTAGCCAATAAAAAAGTTTAAATGTGTTGCATACTGGTATAAGCACTATGGGCTTGTAATGCATTTTCCCTTAAAGAAACATTTCAGAAGGAAAACACAAGCATTAAGAAAGCCTCAAGACATTCAGTTTTCAGCCCAATTCATTGGTTGATGTTGTAATTTTATCTTTTAAAACTGGTTATACATACAAATAGAAATGGAATAATCTGCTCACTGTATTCTTTATAGATAGAAGAATAACAATAGCACTTCGACATACACTGCTTCACAATGCTTTACAGCCCTTTTAAGCAGTTTACAAAATCAGCCTATTGCGCCCAATAATCTGGGTCCTCATTCTACTTCCATCTCAGAAGGATGGAAGGCTGAGTCAATCTTGAACCGGTGAGACTCAAATTGCCAAAGTGTAGATTTAATTTGATTATTATTTTTAAATAAAGGTAAAATTAATATAAAATAAGAAAAAAAAAGAAATCAAACAGAAAAAAAAAGGAAAAATTGGGGAATGTAAAGAAAAATAGTAAAGAAAAATAGATACAAAGAAGTAGCTTCTGATTTTCTTTACTGCAATTATAAGTACAATTACAAATTTACTTCTTATTCTGTGGTTATGACATAAATCTCTATGCTCTATCCTGTCTAATCATCTAAATCATAAATCATAAGTTCGTTATTTTATATTTTATGAAAAAATTCCCTAAAATGCTTCTAGTCAACAAAAGGATTAATCAAAAAAAAATATTTAGTCATGACCCTATGTTGCTTAAAAAAATAGTCTCTCCTAAATAGGTAAAATAATTGACGTTCCAACTGGCATTTATCTGCTATTTAAATTTCACACTTTCCTTGCTAAATACCATCACTTGTGATTTGGTTAGGTATTTAGCTTTAGCAACAGTCTTCTCAGGCCTGTTTGGGAATGTGACATTAGAACCATGTCATTAGCAGATACAAGATGTTACAAAATTTGGCTTGAAAGTTGTTTATTTCACACTATAGTTTCTTGTTAGTCAAATCTTGTGCCTTGTTAAGTATTAGTGTTATATTGGCATCTTTCCAATTCTCTGGCATTTTTTCTTCCAGTAAAATAGAATTCATCATGTTTTATAATGACTCTAAAAGTTCATTTTCAAAACATTTATGATAAGAATCCTTATAGTTCAGCTGGTAATTTCTTGCAGTCCAGTCACTTAGAATAGCTAAACGGTCCAAAGTGGAATTGGGCCATCTCCTAATCTCTCCTTTATCCAGAAAAATTGTGCCAACGAGAATTCATGATCTGGCTACTGATCTCCACCTCCGTGCCGTTCCTGCTTTTTCAGGGATATATATTTCACCATGAAGATCCCTTATTGTATTCTTTATGAAAGTCATGGGTATGATTTTTTTAAAAATATGCTTTGGTCTAATTCATTGTATTTCGTTATTTTTATGTTGCTCTTTAATCCGTAAATCACACAGAATTAATTGGAGTGTGATAAAAGTGTCAGAATTGTATAGCTATGTAACAAGAGAAAGAGAAGAATTCTTTTTTTTTAATTGAAAGAGTTTTATACAAACAAATTCCCCCCCTTTCCCCCCCATACATATCATGTAATTCAGCTACAAATACTGAACCCCCCTCCTCTCACCCAATATAATATAGATTTCTCATAACATAACATTACCACCTTGTCCCCATCTTTTAAGCTAATTCATATAAATCTTATACAAATATATTTCCCTCCCCTAACCACCCTAACCCTTCCCCACCTCCCGTTCCACCCCACCCCCCAGACTTCCATTATATGCCACTCTAATAATTCCAAACAGCCCATATGTTATTCGTTTTCTTCATATTGTTCCCCTTGCTTATTACCTTATCAGTCTATTCATTCTTACCTAAAAGCTACATGGTATTTTTTAACCTTATTGCAAGCCCACCATATATGAAAAAATGTAGCATCTGATAGATCTATTTCGAGCTTATTAGCTCTCATCAGCTGACCATATTCCTTACTGGGATTCGAACCGGGGCTGGGGCTATGTTGCATGCAAGGCGAGAAGCCTCACACTTAAGCCAAACCAGTTCTCCAAACACCCACACCTCCAACATTTTGGTTGAACATTAGGATACATACATAATAATTTCTTAGGATCTAAATACCATCTATAAAACATTTAAAAGTTCTCCCTTAAATTCTGTAACTGTGTAAATTTAACATTCACAATTTAACCCATATTTTTTCCCAGATCTCCAACATGACATTAATCAGTTCTACCGAAAGAGAAGAATTCTTTGTCCACTCTCCCCCTTTTCTTTTTTTAAGCCATGACTCATGAATAATTTTTCACTTGTTTTAATTTTGCTTCTTTGAAATACACCTTAAATTATATCTCTGACCCATTTTATCTCATTTTAGAGTAGCTATCGTACACTAACCACTTCCATTTCTTTTTCCTAATTGTTTCTCTCAGGCTTAATCTTGCTGAATCACATCTATAAGTTTTAAGCAAAGTTCTTATGTCTATTCTTGGCCCTGATTATCTTCCTTTTTATATCAATAACTCCACATATATTATTTCCAACTCTGAAATTCATTTCTTTTCTCATTGCTTAAGACTAATCTCCTTTATCTGTTCAAAAAGTTTCAAATAATGATTTCCAGGGAAGTTCCAATTTGCCCAATGTGATAGTAATAGTAATAGCACTTAGACTTATATACTGCTTCACAGTGCTTTACAGTCCTTTCTAAGCGGTTTACAGAGTCAGCATATTGCCCCCAAAATCTGGGTCCTCATTTTACCAACTTCAGAAGGATGGGAGACTGAGTCAACCTTCAGCCTGGTGAGATTTGAACTGCCAAATTGCAGCCAGCCAGCAGTCAGCAGAAGTAGCCTGCAGTACTGCATTATAACCACTGCATTGCATTAACTGCATCACCATGGCTGTTTCTCATATTACCTAAGTACTATATAAATGCTATGTGGCCCTGGACAGTGGCAGCAGTTCTAAACATTTCCTAAATGGTTACTATTTGTTCTAGGCAACCAGCAGACATCTGCTGAAAGTTTTACTTGAAAACTGTGATTATGCAGGAATCTCTTCTTCTACAGAACAGCCAGTTAGGGTCAGATTGATTTATACTTGGAGACTATTAGGAAATACCTGTCTGGGCAGTGGGGAGGATCCCAGAGGGCTATAATGGAAAAGTATTAGCATTTTGTTGTACCAAAATCCACTGAAAAGTGAGCTTTTAACTTTTCACAGTTAGCAGTGTTTTATCCTATTAAAATATTTCTTTTTAATGGACTTGCTGTTCTTGTTTGGTCTTGCTAAGCAGTTTGATGTGACTGATATTTTAATTATTTTTTTTTAAAAAACAGTTTTGAATCCTGGAAAGTATAGAATCATATTTTTGCCAGAAAAACAAAATGGCCACATCAATGAAATCACTATAGTTGACTCTGACCTGAACCAGGCTGTACCCCCTCCCCCGCTTTATCTACATAAAAATGAGAATATAATTGCTAGCTTATTTTTTTAAAGAGCTTATGATATGTTTTCATCGTGGTATGGATGTTGTGGATAAATTCATGATAAATGGAGAGAAAAATATATTATGTTTAAATACAAGTTTTTAAACAGTATCTAGGTGTCTTTTAATTTAATTTTTGTAACATTTAAAAAAGAGCTATAACAGCAGAAACAGAATAGATAAATTGGTTTGCAATAATAACCCAAGTGTGCAGATATAAAACATTTAATTAGTGTATGTTAGTTTGAGATATTGCTAAATACTTGTACATCTGCAGCCAGTAGGGCAATTTTTTGTTAACAAATACAAAAATTAGACAATCCTATTAACAGAATAGAATAGAATAAATCTTTATTATGGTCAAAGACCAGCAATACACGTTACATTTAACCATATATTAAAAAGTACTAACTTTAATATATAATTTTAAAAATGTCAGCATTATAAGTGGAAAGTAGCATACATGTTCTCACTTTGTTCAGGTCATTTGCTGGTTTACCTAGGTGCAAAAGCGTTAAGTATGTATGTAAAAACCATGGTCCAGAAATTGTTTGAGATACGTCCAAATGATTGGTACAAGATCACAACTATCCTTCTATAACCAATTTTTTTCTTATGGACATTGCGGAAGCACAGAATTTTGCCACTGCATGCGTAGTAGCCAGGTTCGTGTCCTGGAGGAGGAAGTCCAGATAAAAATTGCCTGCCCTCCCTGGTAATCTCTCTAATAAGGGGAGAATATATGCAGACCTGCAAGCTCTGTATAGCTCACAGTGTAGTAGAACGTGTGAGATATCTTCCACTTCCTATTAACAGAATGATCTTAAAGATGATAAAGATGTTGATTAGTTGACTTCAGAAAACTTACTTAATATTTTTTAAATTATTGTCCAGTGTCACTATGCAGATCCAGCTGGGATTACTATATAAAATATTTTTGGGAAAAACATTTTATCATCATTATTTATATTTATGTTTTAATTCTTAAATTGCTTATGTGATACAGAATTTCAAAGAACTGTATCCTTCTCCAACTAGAATTAAGAATAAGTTATATATATTTTTACATCTTCCAGTTTTTCATGTAATTATTAAAAAAAATTTAAAACATGCAACAAAAAAGTATTGTATTCCAGGACTATTATTCCTGACATTTTTGGCAGTTGGATGAGAGACAGGGTAATTAATTTGTGAATTGTTTATGTTTATTGGATTTGTATCCCACCCTATCTCCCTGAAGGGACTCAGGGCGGCGCACAGGCAAATATTAAAACAATACAAAATACAATATAGTTACAATAAAAATATATTAAATTTAAACCCCGTGCTAAAAACATCTTTAAAAACATCTTAAAACCCTTAATAAAATCCCCACAATTTATTAATAGAGTCTAAGCCAAGCCAGCCAGATGTAAAAAGTGAGTTTTAAGCTCCCGACGGAAGAGGCGCAGGTCCGTGATGGTGCGAATGTTGGGGGGTAGGTCGTTCCAGAGAGCCGGACCCGCCACAGAGAAGGCCCTTCCCCTGGGGGTCGCCAGCCGGCATTGGCCAGCAGACGGCACCCTGAGGAGGCCCACCCTGTGTGAGCGGACAGGACGGAGGGAGGTGTGTGGTAGGAGGTAGTCTCGCAAATTAGATGACTTGCCAATTGAGCAGTGCTGCCTTTTCCCGCTTTATATACTTTTCCAGATATGATTTGCTTGCCAATGTACTTGCATCATTTAATAATAAAAGTAAAATTAGTCTCCTAACCCAACCCCAGCTTTTCAAGTTTACTAATCCCCTTTAAACTTTTACTAAATCAATGACATATTTTGAAACTAAGCTGTGCATTTTAGTATGTAACTTTCTTGTCAAGCTGAATTTTTGTTCCTGGCAAAATGCTGCACTTTCATTCATTGATAAAATCCTGTAATTAACTGATTGTGCAGACTGTTCTTTATGCTAATTTGGTACCAATATACATAATTTGAAAATTGACTTATACATTTACTATATAGAACAGCCTTTCAATAGTAGTGTATTCGAAAAGTGCTATGATTCATTAGTCTCCCACACAAACCATTTACTGATTGAATTTTTCAATTGATAGATTATGAATTAATATTGTTGCACTTTTACAGCAGCAAAATTTTCCATCTTTTTTAATTGCATATTCCTAATAAAAATTACAGAGCCAAGCTTTTTTATGAAGAAAATTAAAACAGATTCCAAGCATAAAATAGGAACATCTGCCCTAGACTGATGGTAAATGTACATTTTAAAAGACTTGATATTTGATATTATTTTTTACATATCTCCCCATGGAGATCAGCATAACTACAGCATCTTTTACATAAAACACCCTGGCTCATATCATAAAGATTGCTTTACCTTGACTTCCTTCCGGTTGGCCGGAGGCGACGGTCGAGTCCTGGGACTCGTCCGCCGTTTTTGTTGCTTCTATGGCCCCGCAGGGGTAGGGAGTCCTTCGAAAGGATTCCTGCTGTACGGCCAGCTTGCGGGGAATCTCCCCATCCCGATGGCGGTCAGGGTGGTCCCTGTCTTCGACCTAGGCGTGGGAGAACATGCTGCAGGGGACTCTGTTCCCTTTGCCGATGGAGGACCGGAACACTTAACCGCTTTCGAGCAGAGCTGAATCGCCGGAGTTGGAGGCAACACCGAGGCTCCTGGCTACAGAGTGGATTGTGAGTGATTTTACTTTAATGCTTGCAACTTATGCCTTGGAAGAAGATGGAGGGGGGAGTTTGTAATACCCCCCCTCAGAATGGAAAAAAAGCGGCGTTTTAAAAATGCTCCTCAGGCTTGAGGAAGCGGAGAAATCAACATCCAAATCTTTTTAAACTATAGTGAAAGTCTTTCCTGCATGACCGTTGGATACTTAGTATCGAAGTCTGGCAACAAAGAGACAATTTTTAATTGCTAATTCCCGGTGGCTTCCAGATGGGAGGGGGAAGATGGCGTTCCTTTGTTCTCAAGAGACATACTTTTCATGGAAAACTGCTGACATTCCCTTGTGCTCGGGACTGCCTTTCTCTTTTTATTAATGATTGTATGTAATTGATTAATTGGACCTTTCCCTGAAGTGCCTTCTTCCTTTTCTTTTTATTTGATTGTTTGAAGAACTTGGTTTCTCTCTGGACTCTAATTAGACAAAATTGTGACTTTGTTCATTGGAATTTGCTCACACCTTGACTCACAGACTCCTCTCCAGCAGACGCCATTTTACTGACAAAGACTTAAATCTTTCATCATGGCTTCAAAAAAGCAGATGCATCAACCTAAAATCACTTCGATGTTACCTGAAAAATCAGATACGGACGCTAAATTAGCAGAAATGGATGAAACTCTTCAGAACATTATGAAAGAAATTAAAGAAATGAGGAAGGACCATGTCAGTTCTAAATTAGAACTTTTGGAGACACAGAAGAAATTAATGGAAAATACACAAAAGATTGATGGGCTGGAGGTGGGGTTGGCTGGGACAAGGGGAGAGCTTAAAAGTATTAATAATGAAATAGGGGATTTAACTGGTCATATGTCTAGGATGGATTTTGAAAGGATGTCATATTTTTTAAGATTTCAGAACGTTCCTGAGACAAGCGGTGAAGATTTAACTGATTTAATGTGTACAATTTTAGCAGATTATGTACAAAAGCCTAAAGAAGATATTAAGAGGGACATAGATTTGATATATAGAATAAATTCAGCATATGCCAGGATAAATGAAGTACCCAGAGAGATACATATTAAATTTGTAAGAAGGTCTACAAGGGAAAGGATCCTGAGAGCGCAGAGAGACAGTCCTTTAATTTACCAGCAGAAAGAGATTGCCATCTTGAAGCAGATCCTGAAAAAGATTAGAGAGATAAGAAGGAAGTATTCCTTCTTGTCTAAAAGATTATTTAAAAAGGGGGTCTGGTTCAAGTGGGTGATGCCAGAGGGAATGTTGGTGTTCTGGGAGGGAGGAACAGTAAGAATTAAAACAATTGCAGAGGTGGAAGCCGCTGCTCCCCTCCGCGGGGAGGCGGAACCAGAGTCACCAATCTGGTACCGCCCCAGGCGCTTGATGGACCCGGATGGGTTCCAGACAGCGCTTGGGCCATTTCCTGTATCCCTGACCCGCGCCCCGATGGAGGACCTCACGGCAGCATGGAATAGTGCGGCCGTGGGAGCCTTAGATCGGGTCGCGCCCTTGCGGCCTCTCTCGCGGCGGCGAACCACCCTGGCTCCTTGGTTTACTGAGGGGCTGCGGGTGATGAAACGCCGCAAGAGATGCCTAGAGAGAAGATGGAGGGCTAGCCGCTCTGAATCTGACCGGACACAGGTAAGAGCCCATTTACGGACTTACATTGTGGCGCTGAGGGTGGCCAAACGTCATCATTGTGCCACCCTCATAGCATCCGCAGAAAACCGCCCTGCCGCCCTGTTTAGGGTGACCCGTTCCCTCCTTCAACAGAGGGAGCGGGAAGCCCCGCTACAGGGTAGAGCAGAGGAATTTGTGATTTTTCTGCAGGAGAAAACCGCCCAGATACAGAGTGAGCTAGCCCCCATTCATGGCCCAGTGGGATGCCACGAGAGAGATCTTGTTTGGGAGGAGTTTGACCCCGTTACTTCCGAGGATATGGATAGGCTACGTGGGCGACTGCGAGCCACCACATGTTCATTGGACCCGTGCCCCTCCTGGCTTGTACTGGCATCCTGGGAGGTGACACGAGGCTGGCTCCAAGAGGTTATCAACGCATCCTTGAGTGAGGGTTCCTTGCCTGCCTCCCTAAAAGAGGCTATGGTGAGGCCCCTCCTCAAGAAGCCCTCTTTGGACCCAGCTCTTTTGAACAACTACCGTCCAGTCTCCAACCATCCCTTCTTGGCGAAGGTTGTTGAGAGTGTGGTGGCACAACAGTTTCCCCGTCACCTGGAGGAAGTTGACTATCTAGATCCGCGCCAGTCCGGCTTTCGGCCCGGGCATAGCACCGAGACGGCATTGGTCGCGTTGGTAGATGATCTCTGGAGGGCCAGAGATGGGGGATGTTCCTCCATCCTGGTCCTATTAGACCTCTCGGCGGCTTTCGATACCATCGACCATGGTATCCTATTGCATCGGCTGGGGGGGTTGGGGGTGGGAGGCACCGTTTTATGGTGGTTCTCCTCCTACCTCTCTGGCCGATCGCAATTTGTGCGGGCAGGAGAGCAGAGGTCGACCCCGAGACCCCTCACATGCGGGGTGCCTCAGGGGTCGGTCCTCTCGCCTCTCCTGTTTAATGCATACATGAAGCCGCTGGGTGAGATCATCCGTGGTTTTGGGGTAGAGTACCACCTGTACGCTGATGACACCCAGCTGTACATATCTACCCCAAACCACCCCAACGATGCCGTAGCGGTGATGTGCCAGTGCCTGGAAGCCGTGCGGATCTGGATGGGAAGTAACGGACTTAGGCTCAACCCGACCAAGACCGAGTGGCTGTGGTTTCCGGCTGCCCGATTCAACCAGCTTTCTCCAACGCTGGCCATAGGGGGCGAACATCTTGCCCCTGTGGATGGGGCGCGCAATTTGGGTGTCCTCCTGGATACCCGGCTGTCTATGGAAGAGCAAGTGACAGCCGTGGCCAGGAGGGCGTTCTACCAGGTTCGCCTGGTTCGCCAATTGCGCCCCCTATTGGATCGGGACGCCCTTCGCACAGTCACTCATGCCCTCGTGACATCCCGACTGGACTATTGTAACTCTCTCTACATGGGGCTCCCCTTGAGGTGCACCCGGAGGCTTCAGTTAGTTCAGAATGCAGCCGCGCGAGCAATTATGGGGACCACCAGGTTTACCCACGTTACACCGCTCTTACGCGAGCTGCACTGGCTACCTGTCGTCTTCCGGGTGCGCTTCAAGGTGTTAGTTATCATCTTCAAAGCGCTCCATGGCTCGGGACCTAGCTATCTGCGAGATCGGATCCTGCCCCACACATCCCCACGACCGATTTGCTCCCACAGAGAGGGGCTTCTCCGGGTGCCGTCCACTAGACTTTGTCAGCGGGCGACGCCCAGGGGAAGGGCGCTCTCTGTGGCGGGCCCGGCCCTCTGGAACGACCTTCCCCCTGATATTAGAACGACCACTGACCTCCGCTCCTTCCGTGTAAAATTGAAGACCTATCTCTTTCGACTGGCCGGCCTTGAATAGTTCTCTCTGTCTATTGACTCCAAATATTTTAATGGGTTCTTAATCTTATATTTTTAGCACGGGTAATATTATTTAATTCTATTTTAAAGTATGTATGTTGTATTTATTGTATATTGTTTTTAGCTCTGCCTGTGCACCGCCCCGGGTCCCTGTGGGGAGAGGGTGCGGTTAATAAATTTCAATTTCAATTTCAATTTCTTAAAAAATATTCCTCAATCCTGGAAGATGAAAATGGGGGAGCAGAGGGTGCCACGGCCCCGCCCACTGGGGGGCAGGGAGAAGAGGATACAATTGCCAAAAGACTTAGATCCCAAAAGTGACTTTATTTCAGTACAGTATAACTTTTGTTTGGATGTTTATACATGATTGCTAGCATAGATTTTACAATGATATATTTGCATTTCTTTCCACTTTGTAGTACAAATGAAAATTTAATGTATTATCTATATTTTGTTATGAAGTCTCGGAAGGGGCCAATGACTTCAACTTGAAGGTTCTCACAATATCTTTTTTACACCATACCCTTACCCTATTTGTAAAAAATTGTAAAACCCAATAAAACTTTTTCACAAAAAAAAAGATTGCGTTACCCTTTCTCAGAGATTATACACAGCATATCTCACTACTATTTGTAATACTATTTCAACTCTGGAAGTCCTATTTAAAACAGAAGGTGAGATACATTCCCACCAAGGTTTAGATAGGATTAAAACATTATGAATGCCTAAGGTGACCAGATTTTAATATTGGTAAAGCGGGACACCATTGCCGAGGGGTGGGGGGGTGGGGGGTGGAGCGGCCTTTTTTATTTATTTATTTATTTTTGGGGAAAAAACCACAAATAAGGCAGACATATGGGAAGAACTTAAGAAGCCATCTTTCATTACAAATTATGAATCATACAAATGATATTTATTTATTTATTTATTTATTTATTTATTTATTTATTTATTTGTTTGTTTGTTTGTTTGTTTGTTTGTTTATTTATTTATTTATTTATTTATTTATTTATTTATTTATTTATTTATTTATTTATTGGATTTATACCCCGCCCTTCTCCAAATGGACTCAGGGCGGTGGACAGGAAAATCAAAACATACAGAACATATAAACATTTTTTTTTTAACTTATTCCACTAAGGGCCTGTGTTGAACCGAATTAAAATCCCCATTTAAAATCCCCGGCTAGTTGAAAAAGATGTGTCTTCAGACACTTGTGGAAGAGATGGAGGTCAGAAATGGTACAGAATTAATCATAAAGTTCCATACATTTCTTCCAGGTTAAGCGGCCTTTCGTGACAGCAGAGGGCCGCTATTCCCATAGCGGCAGGGGTGCGGTAGAGCGGGGCTGGGTGGGCACGGGCACTCTGCATGCACTCAGAGGTGGCCTGGGGCCAGGGCAGCAGTGCACGGGCAGGAAGCGGAGGCCGGAGTGGGCTGTTGGGCAGGCGGAAGGGGCAGGCCAGCGGGGGAGGAGCGAGCCAGCAGGCAGGCAGGCAGCAGGTGGAGGACGAGGAGGAGAGCCGTGCGGGCAGGGCTGCAGCCAGATGTGCTGAGAGCTTGTGGGGTGCTATTGAGTGTGAGTTCTGCTTTCTCTTTATATATAGTAGCTTGTCTTACCAGTTGGCGGGGATGCGGTTTTCTTTTGGTAGTTCAGATACTGCACAAAACAGGGAGCAAACCAGTGGTGGGTTGCAGGTGGTATGCCCTGGTACGGGCGTACTGGACCCTGCCCAGAGCACTGGATACTGTTCCAGTATGGTGCTCCAGAGGGAGCTCCTTACCGATCTTTTAAGTCTTCATTGGTTCCGCGCATGTGCATGGTGCATATAGCACCTGCGCAATGCTCTGCTGAGCAGCTGGAGCATCACAGAGGCTCACGCATGAGGTGCTGCAAGTGTGTACGTGCGCACTGTGCACGTCCATGTGGACACCGCCGGGTTGTTCCAACCGTACTGGTTGGGATGGGATCCGGAACCTACCACTGGAGCAAACCCTACACACAGTAGTACTGATATTATTATATAATTGAGTAATGACACATCTTCAAGCAAACAAGCAAACTCTGAGAGTACTATGGTCTCCACAGTTCAACCCTGAGCTAAATACATATGTTTTCTTCTATTGGATTAGTTTTACATAATCTTTCCCCTTATTTCATTTCCTTCCTTCCAGTGGTGGGTTTCTGCAGGCTCGCACTACTCGCGAGAGCTGGTTGGTGAAATTTAGAGAACCGGTGAGAGGGGGTTCCACCAGCATACCTGGAAGTAAATCTGGCCCGCCACTGCCAGTGACCCAACAGGAAGGAAAGGAAAGGAAAGGAAAGGAAAGAAAGAAAGAAAGAAAGAAAGAAAGAAAGAAAGAAAGAAAGAAAGAAAGAAAGAAAGAAAGAAAGAAAGAAAGAAAGAATTTATCATCACAATTGAGTCCAAAATTTTGGTTTCTAAGCAAGAGCATTGTTAAATGAGTTTCACCACATTTTAAAAGGTGGCCACTCCCACCCTGTCACATGACTGCCAAGCCATGCCCACAAAATAGGCCACACCTACAGAGTAGGTTCTAAAAAAATTGAAACCCACCACTGCTTCCTTCCTTCTTCCTTCTTCCTTCTTCCTTCCTTCCTTCCTTCCTTCCTTCCTTCCTTCCTTTGTTTCTTTCTTTCTTTCTTCCTTCCTTCCTTTCTTTTTTTCTGTTTAGTAAAAGTGGATAGGATCAACCAAAAACTAAAATACTATTGGAAGAGGCAATCAGAGACTTAAAATTTAATGCATCTATATTTCTCTTACATAGTCTTTATTGTACATGGTATATCCTTTATGATAGACTTTATTTCATTTCATATATTTTAGCTTTATAGTAATAAGTACATAGTATTTTTGTGTGTGTGGCCAAATTGTCTAAAAAATATTATGCCATTGTTAGATTCTGTGCAAAGAGCTATTTCCATGAAAAGCTGTGCATATGGATACTGTTTTGAAAGAAAGAAAAAAGATGAAGCATTTAGAGCAAATACAAAATTTCCTAACTTACCATTATCCCCAAAATACAAAATATCAAGGATTTAACTGGAGTTATGAATATTAGACAGAAAAGATAAGGAAGTGTTCAAATTATTTGAATTCCGGCTTAATTAACATCATTTTTTATTCATTTTGTAAGTGACAAGAATTACTATATTTGTTAGATCTACTGCCATTAGCTACTTAAATGGAATATATTCTTGTAACAAAAATTTAAGTTTATTTTTTATGAAGTGAAGATATGAGAATAATAAGTAAAATAAATTATGAATGTATAATTTTTTTTAAAGCCATTAAGTCTATGGACAAAATATATAAAACTGCTGGAGAACCAGTTAGAGGGGAAAGTGTAGTATTTTTTTTTTCTTTAAAGGTGCTCATCCAATAAAATAAGGTTTACAACAAATTGATTCTTGCTTTTTTCCTCTTGTTTAAGCGATTTACTAGTTTAAAATAATCCAGTATACCCAGTAGAGTTCATTAAATAAGCCATTAAATGTACCACTAAAATTATAATTGATAAAAATGAATGACAACATGTTTGGTGTAAGGATGAATATAAGGGCGCAAACTAGCATTCAAATGGCTACATAATTCTGAAATCTTTTATACAGTTGTATCTGCAAGTGTAAATGTTAGGCTATATTTCTAACTGTAATAATGCCAAAAAGATAAATGGATTATGATACTTTGATGCAAGTGTCACCATTCTATACTCAGGTTTAAATGTTGGTACAGCTTTTATCTTTTGCTATTACCACATATTTCATTACAGTGGTACCTCGGATCACGAACTTAATTGGTGAAACGACTCTGGTCGCGATCCGAATTGGTTGTGATGCGAGGCACAATTTCCCATAGGGTTCAATGTAAATCCGATTAATCCGTTCCGACCTTGTTTTTTGGTTGTGATGGGAGGCACAATTTCCCATAGGGTGCAATGTAAATCCGGTTAATCCGTTCCGACCTTGTTTTTTGGTCGTGATTCTTGAACTGACTCTGTTCGCGAAGTCAGTTTCCCATAGGGTTCAATGTAAAGCAGCTGAGGGGCGATGGAGCAAACCGCGCGCGGCTGCCAGCATGACTTTCGCCCGTCTCTTTCTGGGCTCTGCGAGTGAGGAGGACAGGTGTGTGTGTGGAAGCGAAGGCATGGGGGGAGATCCGCGCCCAGCTTTAAGACCCCGAGAACTGGACGGATACACCGAACAGAGGCGCACCAGGAATTCCCAGCCCCAGAGGGCCATGCCCCAAGGAGGCCCATAGAAGCAACCAGCCAGGGCTGCTTCCCTGCAAGAACCTCTTGCCCCACCAGCCCCAAACGGATCAAGGGACTCACCGAAGCAAGAAAGCTGCAGGGCTCCGTTGTGGCCGCTGGTGTCCTGTAGCTTGAGGTTGCCGCTCGGGGGGCTTTTGCAAGAGCTGCGCTGCCCGTAGAGCGGCGGCGGCGGTCGGGAGCGCCAGCCGGAATGTCCGTCTGACTCTGGCGCTTGGGGCTGTTGTTGCTGCCGCCGCTGCCGCCTCCTCCTCCGCCGTTCCCAAAGCTTTGTCCTTTGCTGGCCAGGAAAGCGGAGCTGAATTTCGGCGCTTCTGCTTCTCGGGACGCTTCCCGAGAAGGACAAAGCTTTGGGGACGAAATTCAGACACGCCGGAGTCACTACAGCCAGCCGAAATGTCCGTCTCCGTCCTCCTCCGCCGTCCCCAAAGCTTTGTCCTTTGCTGGCCAGGAAAGCGGAGCTGAATTTCGGCGCTTCTGCTTCTCGGGACGCTTCCCGAGAAGGACAAAGCTTTGGGGACGAAATTCAGAAGCGCCGGAGCCGCTACAGCCAGCCGAAATGTCCGTCTCCCTCCTCCTCCGCCGTCCCCAAAGCTTTGTCCTTTGCTGGCCAGGAAAGCGGAGCTGAATTTCGGCGCTTCTGCTTCTCGGGACGCTTCCCGAGGAGGACAAAGCTTTGGGGACAAAATTCAGACGCGCCGGAGTCACTACAGCCAGCCGAAATGTCCGTCTCCGTCCTCCTCCGCCGTCCCCAAAGGTTTGTCCTTCTCGGGAAGCGTCCCGAGAAGCAGAAGCGCCGAAATTCAGAAGCGCCGGAGCCGCTACAGCCAGCCGAAATGTCCGTCTCCCTCCTCCTCCGCTGTCCCCAAAGCTTTGTCCTTTGCTGGCCAGGAAAGCGGAGCTGAATTTCGGCGCTTCTGCTTCTCGGGACGCTTCCCGAGAAGGACAAAGCTTTGGGGACGAAATTCAGACGCGCCGGAGTCACTACAGCCAGCCGAAATGTCCGTCTCCGTCCTCCTCCGCCGTCCCCAAAGCTTTGTCCTTCTCGGGAAGCGTCCCGAGAAGCAGAAGCGCCGAAATTCAGCTCCGCTTTCCTGGCCAGCAAAGGACAAAGCTTTGGGAACGGCGGAGGAGGAGGCGGCAGCGGCGGCAGCAACAACAGCCCCAAGCGCCAGAGTCAGACGGACATTCCGGCTGGCGCTCCCGACCGCCGCCGCCGCTCTACGGGCAGCGCAGCTCTTGCAAAAGCCCCCCGAGCGGCAACCTCAAGCTACAGGACACCAGCGGCCACAACGGAGCCCTGCAGCTTTCTTGCTTCGGTGAGTCCCTCGATCCGTTTGGGGCTGGTGGGGCAAGAGGTTCTTGCGGGGAAGCAGCCCTGGCTGGTTGCTTCTATGGGCCTCCTTGGGGCATGGCCCTCTGGGGCTGGGAATTCCTGGTGTGCCTCTGTTCGGTGTATCCGTCCAGTTCTCGGGGTCTTAAAGCTGGGCGCGGGTCTCCCCCCCTGCCTTCGCTTCCACACACACCCATCCCCCCAGCCAGCCCTCGTTTATAATGCGGAGTTCGTTTTTTTTACGAACTTTTCCGTTCGTGCAGTGAAACGGTGTTCGTGATCCGGGGCACATTTTTTGTGAAATTTTTGGTCGTGAAGCGAATTGGTCGTGAAGAGAGGCGTTCGTAATCCGAGGTACCACTGTACTTACTTTCCCTGCAGACATCTATATGTGCAGGAAATCATGTGATACCAAGTTAAAGCTAGCCATTTTGCAGGGGTCTCCAACCTTTGCAACTTTAAATCTGAAGGACTTCAGCTCCCAGAATTCGCCAGCCAGCTTTGCTGGCTGGAGAAGTCTGGGAGCTGAAGTCCTTCAGACTTAAAGTTGCAAAGGTTGGAGACCCCTGATCTATAGGATCACAGTGTGTTTCATTAATATCACATCCTCATTAGGTTGAATGTAAACTTTAATATTATTAACCATAAATCTATTATGAATAGAAAGATCTAAGTTAATTTCAGTCACATGTAAGTTAGCAATAACAATTGAAATTGAATAAAATGATGGATGTAAAATTCCATTAACTTGTACAGATACACACTAAGTATGAGCTACATCTGGATTTAAGTTATTGCTTCAATCGTAGTAAAATCTTCATTTTTATTTATTGGATCAAATAGTAAAAGCTTTCATTTTTCATTATCTAGCTTAAGCTAAACTTTTAAATTTCATTAATATATTTGCATGGCATTTGTTGAATTTTATCCTATTAATTAGAAACATAATACAGTGGTACCTCAGTTCACGAACTTAATTCGTGAACTGACTCTGGTCGCGATCCGAATTGGTCGTGAAGCGAGGCACAATTTCCCATAGGGTTCAATGTAAATCCGGTTAATCTGTTCCGACCTTGTTTTTTGGTTGTGATTATTGAACTGACTCTGTTCGCGAACAGAATTGGTCATGAACAGAGGCACAGTTTCCCATAGGGTTCAATGTAAATCCGGTTAATCCGTTCTGACCTTGTTTTTTGGTCGTAGATAAAATGTCCGCGGCTCCGGTTCGTGAAGCAAGGCGGGGTTCGTGAATCCGAGCATTTTTACGAACTTTTCTGTTCGTGATGCGAGGGCGGAGTTCGTGAAGCGAGGCGGAGTTCGTGAAGCGAGGCGGAGTTCGTGAAGCGGAGCGTATTTTTACGAACTTTTCCGTTCATGAACCGAAACGGTGTTCGTGAACCGGGGCACATTTTTTGGGAAATTTTTGGTCGTAATCCGAATTGGTCGTGAACAGAGGCGTTCGTGAACCGAGGTACCACTGTATACAGTTTAAACCACATAGTTTGCTGTTATATAGAAAACATTAAAAAGGTGCTATGGCTCAGTTTTTGGATTTTTGGGTGCCATTTTTTTCAGGACAATTGTCCTATGTACATTCCTTTTTTAGAACCAGATTCATAATAAGAGGCAGTTGGTAAATTCCATTTTTTCACATGCAGAAACTATTATATATAGAATCTGTCTACTGAGTGTGATAAATTGATCTATTTTAAATCATTCCAGGGCTGTTTCAAATTATCTTGGAGTAGGATCTCTGCCCAGAAAAAATGCTGAACTGGAATTCAGCTGTTTCCCAGTTGAATTCTATGCACACATTCCAATCGTATATGTCTTATATCGGCATCATTAGAGAGTTCTGCAACTAGGGGAGATTTGTAAACCAAACATATAAAATTCTCTTTTCAGCCTATGGATGGTATGTGTTTTCCTCAATCTCAATCGTCTGACAAAGGACTGGGAGTTTGAGCTGTTTTGAGAAATTATGAAGTATTTAGCTATTCCTGACATTGCACTCTTTTTGACACAGAGCTCTGGTATTGTTGTTGGATCTGTTAGAGCCATTCTCCAGCTTAGGAGAACTCCATTCTGTAATAGAGCACGTGTGTGCGTGCTGTTCAATGTAAATTGTTCTTCACGCATATGCAGAACAATTTATAGTCAAATGCGTACGTGCAGTCACTAAAAACCAAAATGGCAGTGGCTAAGGAACTGGTTTGGGTGGCTAAGGAACTGGTTTGGGGGTGTGGCAGGCCAGGGTCACTGCCGGTTCTGCGACACAGGCCTGAATTCCACTACCAGTTTGGCCAACCTGGGCCAAACCGGGAGAAACCCACTTCTGATCCCACTACTACTGGGACTTTTGTTCGTACTTTAAAATCTTCCTCAAGATTCTGGCCTGTCTCTAATTTCTCATACTCCTTCTTCCTAAGATCACTGTCTCTTGGCTTTGTTACATTTATCACCACCACTGTCTCCTGGTGCCCGTCTACTACAATGATGTCTGGTTGATTGGGTAGAACTTGCCTGCCTGTCAGAATCTGGAAGTCTCACAAGATTTTAGCATTCTTATTCTCCACAGTCCTCTGATGAATCTTGCACCTGGACTTGGAAGGGTCTAGCCCATAAGCTGTGCAGATGTTCCCATATACAATGCCAGCTACTTGATTGTGCCACTCAGTGTATGGTGAGCAGGTAGTCTTTGACTTATGACTACAGTTGAGCCCAAATTTTCTATTGTTAAGTGAGACCTTTGTTAAATGAATTTTGTTCTTTTTTATGACCTTTCTTGCTGCAGTTGTTAAATGAAAAATTGCAGTTGATAAGTTAATAACCCAAATATTAAGTGAATCTAGCTTCCTCACTGATTTTGCTTGTCAGAAGGTAGTAAAAAGTAATCACATGATTCCAGGACACTGCCACTGTCATAAATATGAAACAGTCACAAGCATCTCACATGATATTGGGGATGCTGCAAAGGTCATAATTTTAAAAACAGTCATAAGTCACATTTTTAGTGCTGTTGTAACTTTGAATGGTCGCTAAATGAACTCTTATAAGTCAAGGACTGCCTGCATTTTTTACCCTATCATTGGACAGGATTAAACGGTTTCTGAGGGTGTTGTGCAGTCTGTAATTTCGATCCTATCTAGTGTGACAGTCCCAGGGGTGGGTTTCAAAATTTTTGGAACAGGTTCTGTGGGTGTGGCCTGCTTTGTGGGAGTGGCTTGCCGGCCATGTGATCGGGTGGGAGTGGCTTGCTGGCCATGTGACCGGGTGGGAGTGACTTGCTGGCCATGTGACCGGGTGGGAGTGGCTTGCCAGCCATGTGACCGGGTGGGAGTGGCCAATTTGGAAAATGTGAAACTCACTTAACAATGGTCTTGGTTAGCAACCAAACTTTTGGGCTTAATTGTGGTCATAAGTTCTCTCTCTCTCTCTTTCTTTTTCTTTCTTTCCTTCTGTCTTTCTTTCTCTCTTTCTCTGTCTCTCTTTCTTTCTCTGTCTCTTTCTTTCCTTCCCTCTTTCTTTCTCTCTCTCTCTTTATTTCTTTCTCTTTCTCTTTCTTTCTCTTTCTCTCTTTCTCTCTTTCTTTCTCTTTCCCTCTTTCTCTCTCTTTCTTTCTCTCTCATTTTTTCTTTCTTTCCCTCTTTCTCTCTCTCTTTATTTCTTTCACTTTCTCTTTCTTTCTTTCCCTCTTTCTCTCTCCCTCTCTCTCTCTCTTTCTGTCTCTTTCTTTCTTTCCCTCTCTCTTTCTTTTTTCTCTCTTTCTTTCCTTTGTCTCTTTCTCTCTTTTTCTCTGTCTGTCTTTCTTTCTCTCTCTCCCACTTTCTTTTTCTTTCTTTCTCTTTCTCTCTTTTTCTTTCTGTCTCTCTCTCCTTCGTCCGCCCATCTCTGTCACTCTGTGTGTGTGTGTGTCTGCCTGTCTCGCATTCAGGCACTTAATCACTCATTCTGTGTCTCTGTCTATCTTTCTCTCCCTCCCTCTTATCTCTGTGTCTCTCCCCTCCCTTCCTGTCTCTCTCTGTCATTCTCTCTGTGTCTGTCAGATTCTGATTCCCTTCCTCCCTCCCTCCCCCCCCTCTCTCTCTGTGCCTCTCTCTGTCTGCCGGTCACTGTGTCCACAGAATACCGTGTGAAGCAGCGGCGACTCTGCGCTGCCGGCGAAGCCATCCGCGAGGTCCCCCTCGCATTTCCCGTCTTCCCCGATGGCTTCTAGAGTGATCAGGGGCCATCCAGAAACTCGGCGCTTTTCCACGGTGCGCTGAAAAGATAGGCGCATGCAGGTCCTGCAAAATTACAGCGCAGACTCGCACCGCTACGAGCTCTCCAAGGCTGTAACCGAGTGGGGCATGCGCGTGCCGATCTTTTCCGGAGCAGCAGTTAGCAGCGGCGGCGGCGGCGGCAGCAGGGGCTGGGGCGGGCAGGCAGGAAAGCAAGCAAGGCGGCTGCGCTGTCTTCTTTTTCCCTCAGCGAAGCGCCGCCGTGGCCACCGCCACCTGCGATGGGCGAGGAGGCGGCGGCGGCGGCCACGGCGGCGCTTCGCTGAGGGAAAAAGAAGACAGCGCAGCCGCCTTGCTTGCTTTCCTGCCTGCCCGCCCCAGCTGAGGGAGCAACAGTTAGCAGCGGCGGCGGCGGCAGCAGCAGGCACGCGCGCTCCGGCCGGCGAAGGGAGGAGAGGCGAGGAAAGAGAAGGGAGCGCGGCGGCGTCTGTCACAGCATCGTCTCTTAGCGGGGCAAAGGCTGCCAAGCTGACGTGGCCGCACAAGAGAGCGCCGCTGCCGACCCCGTCGTGAGGATAAGGGAGCGGGCTAGAGATTCAGCCAGACGTCAGCCTCGGCTAGAGAAAAGAGCCAGCCTCTCG
The DNA here is from genome assembly GCA_039707465.1 of Rhabdophis nuchalis. Classification (NCBI taxonomy): domain Eukaryota; kingdom Metazoa; phylum Chordata; class Lepidosauria; order Squamata; family Natricidae; genus Rhabdophis; species Rhabdophis nuchalis. The sequence continues at coordinate 35,198,310 of CM077648.1, forward strand.
GAGCACGCCAGTGTGTGTGTGTGCGTGTCTGTGTCTCTGTGTGAAAGAGCTCGCTGCTCTGCTCCGCTTCTCATTGCCACTTGGCGCTAAGCTCCCTGGCCGGCGGTGAGAAGCGGCACGGAGAGGCGATCTTCGCACGCGTCCCGAGCACCCCTCCGAGTTCCAAGCCCCCCCCGGCGTCCAGCGATTTTAGTGTTGGTTGGGCGGCGGGGGGGCGGGGACGAACGCGGAGGACTTACTTCCGGGTCCACGGTCCAAAGGGATCGCTCGGGATCGGGAAATTTGATGAAAGGGCTCGCGGGATCCCGTGCGAACCCTTAGGAACCCACCCCTGGACAGTCCCCTATTTCTGAAAATCTGATGTTTTGTGCCTATTTTTATGCTGCTTGATCATTGCCTCAGTGATGTCTTTTAAGTCATCCCTTTGCGACCACTGGTATACTTTCCTAATGTCTGTCACCTCATCTCCGTTCATGGTAAATGCCATGCAGGATCTTGTCTTACTATGGCATTTGCTCTGCTTAATCTTCCTCCTATGTCTGATGTTACCTCAGACATTCTCTCAGCAGCTCATCTCTTGGTGCCATCTTAGTATTATAGTCCTGGATGCCCTGGGCTTCATGCAAGACAGTGGCTTTGCTACTCACCAAATCCCACCTACCCTGTTTTCAGCTTTTGTACTGATTCCCAGCCCCCACATGCTTTTTAACTGCCTCATAGAAGGCCACTGGGAAATGAATGTTGGACTTGGGATGAAAATTTCCCTATATTGTGAAAAACCTTTGACTCTTCACATTGACAGTTTCCAAACCCCAACTAATTTTAAATGAAACTGTTAATAAATTTAGCAATATATGGAGGCAGGTGCTTTATTTTAAATTCCAAAATTGAAAACATCACAATGTAAACACATATCTCTTGCCTTGTTTCATCCTTTTGCTCCCTGTAGCCTTCTGATACAAGCTTAAATAGATTTCTTGTACATAAGTAAGTCTTAAAGTCAATGGCACAATGCAAGCAAAGAAGAGACAATTATAAAACAGTGGCAGAGGGAGCATCTAGATGAAGTGCTAATGGTCAGGAGATTGAGCTATTAGCAGCAATTAAGGAAACTGCTGGACACAATGATTTACAGTACTTAAATGAGTTTCTAGCACTTAATAAGTTTTGAGAAGTGTAAGTAAGAAGAAATCCAAACAATGCATGCTTGTAGTTAGGTAAAGGTCAGCTTCAGTTGAACTCCATCTAACAGACTTAATCTCTTAAGTAGCAGGAGAAGAATCTAATAATGTACCAAGATAGTGGAAAAGCCTTGAAAAAAACTCAAAAGCGGAAGAACAAGAAAAAGAAAATATGGAAGCAGGCTTTCCTTTTCTAAAACACAAAATGGTCACAAGTAAATTTAATGCTACAAGTAACATAATAAAGGAAAAGAAAGGAAAATGAGAAGAAAAGTAGAACATGTAATAAAGTAGAAGAAAACAGATATACTGTAACATTTCCATTGCAGTATCAAGCTATAATCAAATAGTTGACAAAAATTCAGATTTACTGCCAGAAATTAAAATACTATATTATAGAAAATATAAAAATAAGTATGAAAATATTTTCCCCACCAATAATTGTTTAGGCATTCACACACTTACTGCTAACCAAAGATAACTTTTCAGGTAGGAACATAAATACAAAATTCATAGTTATGTTGAAGTATGTATACAAATATAAGATTAAAATATAGCAAATGTGACTGCCAAACTTAGCATTTGATTTCCAATGTAGACATTCTATTTATAGGAAGAAAGTTGAATACTGTGCATTGATCAGTGACAGTCACATCAACAAGTATCAGTTAATTCAGATATTAAGATTTAATAGTTCCAGCCATGTTTTCCTGAAAACAAGACCTGGTCTTATTTTCTTTTGGGCCCCAAAATAAACACCAGGTCTTATTTTGTGAGGGATGTCTTACCTGGTTACCTTAGGACAGGGATCCTACTTTAGCAACCAGTGGCTCTTTCATCCATCTGCTGTGGCTCCTTGTTACTCAAAATATGTGTCACAACTGCCAATGTGAGACACCTGCTGGCATGTGATTTATAGAGCATTTCGACCCCCAGTAGTGCAACCATGGATAAATCCAAGAAAAGAAACATTTCAGTAGAACACAGAACATTTAATTCAACTACTTATGCTAGTTTTGTGGCCACTGAGGAAATAGTCACACATGGGAAGGGTTTTGTAGCTCCCACTGTTTTCTTTTCTGTGAAAAATGGATCCAAACGGCTCCGACTTCTGTCTTAGGACTGCTGCAGCCAGCAATTCCCATGCACCTACAACTGTTGCACCACTGCCTGATTTCTGCTGCAGCTGCTCATAGCTATTGATGGCTCGATGCGATGTGGTGCATTATGCTGGTGCCGCTGCTTGTGGCAGTATGCCAGGTGGCATGTCAAACAAGTGCATGCATGAGTAGCAGCACAAGGGTGATGTGGCAAGCGGCTGTACCAGTGTAATGTGACACATGGTGTCCTACCACAAATGTCTGCACTGTTGTGACATGCATGCAGAAGAAATCAGGCAGCAGCATGACACGTGTTGGGGTGTGGGAGGCCTGGCTGCAGCGGTCCTAAGGTAAGCAGGTATGTGGCTTGTGGGGTATATCTACCCTCCCAACCTCACCCTAGCTTGATTTTTACATATGCATCTCACCCCATCTCATACAACCAGATGGTGGGACGGCATGGGCAGGGCCTTCATTAGGTCTTAGTTTCGGGGGACGGTTTATATTAGGAGCACAGGTGAAAAGCAAGCTAAGGCTTATTTTTGGGATAGGATAGGTCTCGTTTTTGGAAAATCACAGTATCATTTATAATATTTTCACCAGTAGAAAAAAGTATTTCATCTCATAGTAAAACATATTCTCATCTAAAATAACCTCTCAGATGTAACTATACTTCATTGCAATATAAAATACATCTATGTATTTTAATGCAATCTGAAGAAATTAAGTTTAATATTGTAATTCTATACATTCTTCTTAGCAGACTAACAGAAAAAGCAAATGTAATTATGGAATACTCATAGACTTTATTTTTTATGGTTAAATTGAAATAAATTATTCACAAGTTGTGGTTTTTTTCCTCCAGTCAATAAGGTCCAAAGTGAAAAAAACTGAGTTCTATGTTGCAATTACCTGGGCATCAAATATCTTTTGGTTGCCCAGAGATAACTAGTTAGATCCAGAATAAATTAGCCAGTATTTAGTCTCTTACTATTAATAACTGGACTAAAATATGCTAAATGGGCATAATTTTCTGCAAAAGTGATATTAAGCTACTGCTTAATTAAAATGGTAACTGTATAGCTGTATACTTTTACCTACTTTTACAAATAAAAAAAAAATGTTTGGCATAGTCAAGTGAACAGATAGTTTGGATTTTCCATTGGATATGGAAAATGGAAAGGAAAAGAGTAGGCTTATCTCCAGTAATATTAATAATACCAAATTTTGAGGGAGAAATCTTCATCTGAACAAGATGAAAAGATAATCTTATAATCTAGTAATTAATAAAATTACTAATTACTATCAAATTTAAAGTATTGATTACAATGTAAATACAATGATTATACAAACAATTAATATTATTATAATTGTTAGTACAACTATTACATTATTACAGAGATAAAAACAATAGGAAGGCAATGAGAATGGAGAACTACAAAGGCTAAACATGTATGCTGATACAGAAGGTTATATAACTATTTTTTATATTTTTATGTTTGTCTACTTTTTCTTTTTTTGTTGCATTTTTTTCTGTTTTTAAAGGTAAAAATGTTTAATAAAAACTATTTTTTTAAGAAGAAAAGATAATGTCACCTCCATAAAAGATTTATATTGTTTATCAAGGTTATCACCTTTATCAGTCATAATCATAATCATACTATGATAATATGAGTGGCAGTTAGTCATAATAATCATTTTTAAAGATTAAAGAAAATTATAAGTAGTTCTGCATTCATTTATTGTAAGCTCAAAATAAAATGCTTCAAAATTCGGTTTGGTGTTGAACTGTCGGATTCAAAATGTGATATATAGAGACCTCTAGGGACTGAAAATGAAAACTGCAACGCAGAGTATGCAGACTATAAGCGTAATAATAATATCACAGTTGGGCTTTTGGAAAAAGCAATCCAGAAAAGCAAACATTCAATCTCTTCTTAAATTAAAATACTTTTGTCTTTCACATATTTAAAAGATTAATTTCTAAATGTGATTAGTTAAGTCAAGGTTATCATTTGTTTTAATTAAAAAAATACATAATTAAAAGTTTTTGAAATTAAATAAACTAACACGAACTAATACAAATTTAAAAAAAAAAAGTACAGGAAGAAAACAAAAAGAAATAAGAAAAACTTCAGATTTCCTTGGCAGCAAATATAAATTAGAAGAAAATACAAACAATTGCTTAAGTCATTTGAGCAACTATAAATGTAATTGCAAATCTCTCTTACTCTATGATTATACAAGAAAATTTATTTTATTCAATTATCCATTTTTTACCTAACAATCGTAACCACAAATCGTAAGTGCATTTTTACTGTTTCATGCAAAGAGTCTCTAATAGATTTCTAGTCAGCCACAAATTTAGATTTTATTTTTTATCTGGTCAAGGAAGCCAATTTAGTCAAGTTCTATTATCTTCCTTTATTATCAAAACTTTCAACTTTTAAACATAAAATATTATTGTATTTATTTGTATTCATTTATTTGAGGTGGGTGGGCTTTTTTTACATGTCCCAGATACATAATAAAAAGTATTTTCATGTTTTTCTACATTTCCAGGAAATATTTAAAGCACCATAATGCATTCTGGACAACTTCTCTGATGACAAATACCAACTATACATCTTTGTATAAAAAATTAAGCTTTAAGGCTAAAACATAATGTAAATTTTAGTCCTTGCAATCATAGTATATATTTTCCCATTTATCAATGTTGATACCATGGCCAATGTTATCATACATTCTTTCACTTGTTCTTTTGCATCTTATATCTACAAGTTTGTACTTTTTAGAATAATATATTGATCATTTGTAGATAATTCTACTTCAAATTCAGTCTTATTCAAAACCATTAAGAAACTTTATTTTTGCTAATTGTACATGAATAAACATTGACAACTATATCCCATTGTCAAATATTCTCTGACTTTATTTTACGATATCCTTGAGAAAATTCTAGTACTTCATGTAAAAATAACTATTTACGTTTATGTATTACTTTCTCTAAAATGCTTCTTGTGCTGGGAAGTACAAATGTATTTTCAAACACAACTTAAATTGGTATTTATTTCACATTCATAAAGTTGACATAATGGGTTTTGAAATCTACGTTAACTTTAGCTTTATTATACCATAATTATCCATGGAAATTAATTATCCATTAATTTTGGTTTTTTCCTCCAGCCGTACAAATTTAGACATATCTTTCTGCCACTAAAACTTTCTGCCATTAAAATAATGAAATAGTTGTCCAAATAAGTATTATTAGATACAGAAGCATCATTCTTGGCAAAATATTCCTTTTATCACAGAAAATCTCCCCAACAATAACAACTGTACTCGATCCCATCTTGGTATATCATTTTTAATTTCATTCCATTTCTTAACATAGTTATGTTCAAATAACATATATTTATTTCTTAATAATACCCAAACATTTAACCTTCTTCTAAATCTTACATTTCAAACTACTCTAAAATTGGAACCTTTATTTGAATGATTAAAAATACATTTATTTATTTATTTATTTATTTATTTATTTATTTATTTATTTATTTATTTATTTATTTATTTATTTATTGTCTCACTTAAACTCTATCTGAAAGAATTAATATAGAATTCTATATATTCCAGACTCATATATTATGGTCTAAAAAGTTATTTAATAAAATTTATTTTGAAATTTTAGCATCCAAAACTCTTACAATCCAAATCATATATATTTTTGAAACACATCTGTCCTTCTGAAAATTTTCTCTTGAGCAGCCATTCTTCTGTGTTCATATGTTAATGAACCGTAAATTGCACATCAAATAAAAGAAGACTTGTAATAATTTACCTTGTGTAATATTAATATTTTCCTCACAAGTTCTATCTAGTTTGGAAGAGACCTCTTCATCCAATCCCCCATCATACATCAACTTTCTCAGAAAAAAAAATGTTCTCATCATGTGTTGTTTATATATCATCATATGTTGTTTAATGAAACTTCTTCTCTGGCAACCTAGTATTGCTAACTAGGGCACACAAAACCTTTGCCTGTATTAAATTATTGAATACAGCTCGTCTGCCTGGAATCCACACTATATATCAGACATTAACACGATTGAGCAGGTCTAGAGGGATTTCACGACAAGAGTACTCTACACATTTGCTCATAATATAATCCCTTATGCCACAAGGCTCGAAATTTGGTCTTGGACAATCTAGAATTGTGCCACCTTTGGTCAGACCTAAGCATAGTACATAAAATTGTCTGCTACAACATCCTACCTGTCAACAACTACTTCAGCTTCAACCACAATGATACACGGGCAAACAATCGATACAAATTCAAAGTAAACCATTCCAAACTCGATTACAGAAAATATGACTTCAGCAACAGAGTGGTCAATACCTGGAATGCACTACCTGACTCCATTATTACATCTTCAAACCCTCACAGCTTCAACCTTAAACTGTCTACTGAACCTCACCCCATTCCTAAGAGGTCTATAAAGGGGGCATGCATAAGCGCACCAGCGTGTCTACTGTTCCTATTTATTCGTATTCATTTCCTTTATTCATGTCCATACTTATATCTGCTATCTTGTACATGTTTGACAAATGAATAAAACAAACAAACAAACAAACAAACAAACAAAACATATTTTTATATTTGGGACAAACTTATAGCTCTGTGTAAATGAATCTCTTATCATTAATAAAAAAGAGGAGGATTTGCTTCATTTATATCCATCTTGATAATTAGCATCCATCTTTATTCCAAAAGTTTAGAAAAGCCCATTCTTTTAGTGCCTAATTCAGTGTAACTTTTTTTCAATTCCTGTGGCATCTGTTCTGATTTTTGTGTAGTATACGCAGTAAGCCTCATTTTCATTTCCTCAAATTCTCCTTTAAGTCAAGACTATCATTTGTATTTACCCAGCAGAAACCTAATAATTATACAACACATGCTCTTGCTTAGGTGAAATGATTTGCACAAACTTGCAACAGATTAGCAGAAATGTGATAATGATGCAGGTGTTTTTGTCACAAGACCTAATGTATGCAGCTAATTTCTGAATTCCCAGGAGTAGTTTCTGTTTTTACAGCAAGCCAGGGTTTCCATTTTAGTGGAAGTCAAATGCTTGGAAGACAATTGGGCCTGTTTAACAGTGCATGTGATAATACTATGAATTGTCAGTGAAAAAAAAGTAGAACATTCTTTGCAGTGAATAGATTTTTGCAAAGTCTTGTATAAAGTCGTTTTTCACTTCCTCCCTAGTTACCATTTTCAGTTTATCTAATATGGAAGGAAATCTTTTCATCTTGAAATGCAGCAATATGTTATTTTAATTCTATCTTCAGTTACTGCATATTACTGTAGTGCAATACCTCAATAATCTTCTACATAAATAAAAAATTAACTATGAGTTTGTTAAAAACCGCTAATCTCAGAAACTACTGAACCAATCGCCACCAAACTTTTACACAACGTTCCTTACAAGTGCAGCACCAATGATACATACAAATTGTGTGGATGACACACCGGTGCCAGGTACACACCACACAAATGTAAAACTGCAGCTCTTCTGTGTGTTTCCCTCACTCTTTCTCTCGCCCCTCCCCTTCATGGGGCTCCCCTTGAGGTGCATCCAGAGGCTTCAGCTAGTACAGAATGCGGCTGCGCGGGGGATCCTGGGAGCATCTCGAAGCTCCCACGTAACACCTCTCCTGCGCGAGCTGCACTGGCTGCTGGTGGCCTTCCGGGTGCGCTACAAGATGCTTGTTACCATCTTTAAATCGCTTCATGGCACGGCGCCTAGTTATTTGCGGGACATCTCCTGCCGCATACCTCCCTCCATCCAATCCGCTCCCATAGGGAGGGCCTCCTCAGGGTACCATCCGCCAGCCAATGCCGGCTAGCGGTGCCCAGGGGGAGGGCCTTCTCAGTGGCTGGGCCATCCCTCTGGAACAACCTACACCCCGAACTTCGGACCATCACAGACCTTCCCCTCTTTCGCCGCTCACTTAAGACTTATCTGTTCCATCAAGCCGGCCTAGCTTAGCCAATGAGTAAATGTATTTTAGAATTTTAATTGGGATTTTTAGAACAGGCTTTTAGTTTAATTTATTCTTATTCCTTCTGATTTATTGTTATTTATCGATTTTAATTTCCTGTGCACTGCCCTGGGTCCATTTCGATGGAAAAGGGTGGTTCTATAAATCTAAATAAATTAAATTAAATTAAATTAAATTAAATTCATGGCCCCTCCCACCTGGCCGCTTTTTAGCTCATGTCACTTGCACAAGTGGTGGAGCAGTCTGAATCATATCCACGATGGTCGCCTCCTCAGCAGCCTCTCTCTCCTCCGCTGCTGCCGCTGCCCCACCCTCCTCCACCAACTCCCTCCACAAGGCCGCTGCTGAGTCAGCAGCCTCTCCTCATCTGCTGCTGCTGCTGCTTCTGCGCCCCCTCCACCAACTCCCCCCCACAAGGCTGCTGCCGAGTCAGTGGCCTCTCCTCCTCCTCTGCCACCATTCCCTCTCCGCCAACTTCACCCCACCAGGCCACTGTCGAGTCAGCAGCCTCTCCTCCACCACCGCTGCCACCGTGCCACTGCCTCCACCAACTCTCCCCCAAGGCCCCTCCGCCACTGCCACCCCCCCTCTGCCAACTCACCTCCCACAAGGCTGCTGCCGAGTCAGTGGCCTCTCCTCTGCCGCGACCGCCCCCCTCCACCAACTCCCCTCACCAGGCCACTGCAGAGTCAGCAGCCTCTCCTCTGCCTCCGCTGCCACCGTGCCACCACCTCCACCAACTTCCCCCCAAGGCCACTGCCAAGTCAGTGACCTCTCCTCTGCCGCCACTGCCACCACGCCACTGCCTCCATCAACTCTCCCTCACAAGGCTGCTGCCAAGTCAGCAGCCTATCCTCTACCACTGCTGCCACCGCAGTTGTCTGACATAAGTATGAGTGATGGCTTTCATCTGATTACACATAGTGGTGGGATTCAACCAGTGTAACAACCGGTTTGCTGAATGTGCGCTTCGCTCCATGTGCGTGCAGTTTATTCAAAAATGGCTTCTACTGCAGCCCCAGTGAGTAAAACAGATGAGGAACGGGCTGGGCTTCAGACTAGCGCAGGGGCAAGTGTGAGGGACCAACTGATTGCCAGAACTACCAGTTCACGCACACCAGTCTGAACAGGCTGAATCCCATCCCTGATTACACATATAAAATCTGCCAAATTATTTTCATAAATAATACTTGTGAGCATATCTTCCTGGGTATTGTTGTTGTAGTAATAGTTGTTGTTATCTTTTTTGCGTTGCAATAACTCAAATTAGTCAAATTTAAAAAACAAGTCTAAAATTAGACCCCTGACCCGCGCCCCGATGGAGGACCTCGTGGCCGCATGGAATACTGCGGCCATGGGAGCCTTGGATCGCGTCGCGCCCTTGCGGCCTCTCTTGCGGCGGCGAGCCACCCTGGCTCCTTGGTTCACCGAGAAGCTAAGGGTGATGAAACGCCACAAGAGATGCCTAGAGAGAAGATGGAGGTCTACTCGATCTGAATCTGACCGGACACAGGTAAGAGCCCATTTACGGACTTACATTGTGGCACTGAGAGTGGCCAAACACCATCACTGTGCCACTCTCATAGCATCCGCAGATAACCGCCCTGCCGCCCTGTTTAGGGTGACCCGCTCCCTCCTACAACAGAGGGTGCGGGAAACCCCATTACAGGGTAGAGCAGAGGAATTTGGGATTTATCTGCAGGAGAAAATCGCTCAGATACAGAACGAGCTAGTCTCCATTGATGGCCCAGTGGGATTGCAGGAGGCGGATCTTGGTTGGGAGGAGTTTGACTCTGTTACTTCCGAGGATATGGACAGGTTACGTGGGCGACTGCGAGCCACCACATGTTTATTGGACCCGTGTCCTTCCTGACTTGTACTAGCATCCTGGGTGGTGACACGAGGCTGGCTCCAGGAGGTTGTCAACACTTCTCTGAGTGAGGGTTTCTTGCCTGCCTCCCTTAAAGAGGCCATGGTGAGGCCCCTCCTGAAGAAGCCCTCTCTGTACCCAGCTTTATTAGTCAACTATCGTCCCGTCTCCAACCTTCCCTTCCTGGCAAAGGTTGTTGAGAGTGTGGTGGCACAACAGTTTCCCCGTCACCTGGAGGAAGTTGATTATCTGGACCCGCGCCAGTCCGGCTTCCGGCCCGGGCATAGCACCGAGACGGCATTGGTCGCGTTGGTAGATGATCTCTCGAGGGCCAGAGATGAGGGTTGTTCCTCCATCCTGGTCCTATTAGACCTCTCAGCGGCTTTCGATACCATCGACCATGGTATCCTATTGCATCGGCTGGGGGGGGGTTGGGGGTGGGAGGCACCGTTTTACGGTGGTTCTCCTCCTACCTCTCCGGTTGATCGCAATTTGTGTTGGCAGGAGAGCAGAGGTTAACCTCGAGACCCCTCACATGTGGGGTGCCTCAGGGGTCGGTTTTCTCACCTCTCCTGTTCAACACATATATGAAGCCGCTGGCTGAGATCATCCGTGGTTTTGGGGTAGAGTACCACTTCTACGCTGATGATACGCAGTTGTATATATCTACCCCAAACCACCCCAACGATGCCGTAGCGGTGATGTGCCAGTGCCTGGAAGCCGTGCGGGCCTGGATGGGAAGTAACAGACTCAGACTCAACCCGTCCAAGACCGAGTGGCTGTGGTTTCCGGCTGCCCGATTCAACCAGTTGACTCCATCACTGGCCATAGGGGGCGAACATCTTACCCCTGTGGATGGGGCGCGCAACTTGGGTGTCCTCCTGGATACCCGGCTGTCCATGGAAGATCAAGTGACAGCCGTGGCCAGGAGGGTGTTTTACCAGGTTCGCCTGGTACGCCAGTTGCGCCCCCTATTGGATCAGGATGCCCTTTGCACAGTCACTCATGCCCTCATGACATCCCAACTGGACTATTGTAACTCTCTCTACATGGGGCTCCCCCTGAGGTGCACCCGAAGACTTCAGCTGGTCCAGAATGCAGCCGCGCGAGCAATAATGGGGACCTCCAGGTTCACCCATATAACACCTCTCTTGCGCGAGCTGCACTGGCTGCCTGTCATCTTTCGGGTGCGCTTCAAGGTGCTAGTTGTCATCTTTAAAGCGCTCCATGGCACGGGACCTAGCTATCTGCGGGATCGGATCCTGTCCCATACATCCCTGCGGCCGATTCGCTCCCACAGAGAGGGGCTTCTCCGGGTGCCGTCCACTAGGCTATGCCAGCGGGCGACGCCCAGGGGAAGGGCCTTCTCTGTGGCAGGCCCGGCCCTCTGGAACGACCTTCCCCCCGAAATCAGAACAACCACGGACCTCCGCTCCTTCCGTCAAAAATTGAAAACACACTTTTTCTGCTTGGCCGGCCTAGGTTAGTCTTCCGTCTTTTGATAGGGTTTTAGGTTTTTTTTAGTATAACTTAAATTGAGGGGATTTTAGCGCAGGGACAATTTCGGTTTAATTCGTTTTTATCCATTGTATTTGTTTTATGTATATATTTTTATAGTATTTTAATTTTTCCCTGTGCACCGCTCCGAGTCCCCTTGGGGAGAGGATGCGGTTATATAAATAAATTAAAAAAATTGATTTGATTTGATTTAATATCAAACCAAAATTTAATATTATTAAAATAAAAACCAGTCTACATTATAAACATCAACTTTGGTTTGCAATAAAAAACTGGATTTTTTTCCCTATAGAGGAAAAAAATGTTCCTTTGTTCTCTATCTGTAATCACTATCATAGTTGTTTACTTATCTGCTTAATGCTTTATAACTAAAATAAAATTCCAAGTTGCAATGAAATTTAAGTTCCAACCAAGGTGTCAATAATCAAGACTATCTGAATAAGTGTTTCCCATTGTATTTTCTAAGTAATAGAACTGCAACTTGATTTCCATAAGTAAATAAATGGTGGACTAGGGAAATTGAACTGTGAGATAAGTGGCATATAAATGTAATAAATAATAAATAAAAGAGCAAATGCATATCCTAGACTTTTCAGAATGATGTCATGGAATATTAATGCCTGCATTAATTATACACCTTTACCACTTATTTGTTTTGTAAATATTCAGGTAGAAATTTAAAAAGATAGTACTATTGAACATCAGTTTCAAGAACATATGAAATAGCCACAGCACATGGTAACAGGTCTTGATTAACACACACCTGTGCCAAGCTTACAAGCAAGCAGTCTATGGCCTTTATTTTGTTGCATTAATGATAATAATAATAATAATAATTTTAATTTTATATCCCGCTCTCTCTCCCCAAAGGGACTCGAGGCGGGGCACAGGCAATTAAAAATACAGATAAAACCACAGACAGAATACAAAATTAAAAATGAATTAAATTAGTCCTGCGCTAAAAACCCATAAACTAAACTAAAACTACCCCTAAAACCCCTAACCTTAGAAGAGACTACCCAAGGCCGGCCAGGCGAAAAAGATGTGTCTTTAATTTTAAACGGAAGGAGCGGAGGTCCGTAGTTGTCCTAATATCGGGGGGAAGGTCATTCCAGAGGGCCAGGCCCGCCACAGAGAAGGCCCTTCCCCTGGGCATCGCCCGCTGACAAAGTCTAGTGGACGGCACCCGGAGAAGTCCCTCTCTGTGGGAGCGAATCGGCCGTGAGGATGTATGGGGCAGGATCCGATCCCGCAGATAGCTAGGTCCCGAGCCATGGAGCGCTTTGAAGATGATGACTAACACCTTGAAGCGCACCCGAAAGATGACAGGTAGCCAGTGCAGCTCGCGCAAGAGCGGTGTTACGTGGGTAAACCTAGAGGTTCCCATTATTGCTCGCGCGGCTGCGTTCTGGACCAACTGAAGCCTCCGGGTGCACCTCAAGGGGAGCCCTATGTAGAGAGAGTTACAATAATCCAGTCGGGATGTCACGAGAGCATGAGTGACTGTGCAAAGGGCGTCCCAATCCAATAGGGGGCGCAACTGGCGTACCAGGCGAACCTGGTAAAACGCCCTCCTGGCCACGGCTGTCACTTGATCTTCCATGGACAGCCGGGTATCCAGGAGGACACCCAAGTTGCGCGCCCCATCCACAGGGGCAAGATGTTCGCCCCCTATGGCCAGAGATGGCATCAACTGGTTGAATCGGGCAGCCGGAAACCACAGCCACTCGGTCTTGGTCGGGTTGAGCCCGAGTCCGTTACTTCCCATCCAGATCCGCACGGCTTCCAGGCACTGGCACATCACCGCTACGGCATCATTGGGGTGGTTTGGGGTAGATATATACAGCTGAGTATCATCAGCGTAGAGATGATACTCTACCCCAAAACCACGGATGATCTCGCCCAGCGGCTTCATATATGTGTTGAACAGGAGAGACGAGAGGACCGACCCCTGAGGCACCCCATATGTGAGGAGTCTCGAGGTCGACCTCTGCTCTCCCGTCAACACAAATTGCGATCGGCCAGAGAGTTAGGAGGAGAACCACCGTAAAACGGTGCCTCCCACCCCCAACCCCCCCAGCCGATGCAATAAGATACCATGGTCGATGGTATCGAAAGCCGCCGAGAGGTCTAATAGAACCAGGATGGAGGAACAGCCCCCATCTCTGGCCCTCCAGAGATCATCCACCAACGCGACCAATGCCGTCTCGGTGCTATGCCCGGGCCGAAAGCCGGACTGGCGCGGGTCTAGATAATCAACTTCCTCCAGGTGACGGGGAAACTGTTGTGCCACCACACTCTCAACAACCTTCGCCAAAAAGGGAAGGTTGGAGACAGGACGATAGTTAGATAATAAAGCTGGATCCAAAGAGGGCTTCTTGAGGAGGGGTCTCACCATAGCCTCTTTTAGGGAAGCAGGCAAGGAACCCTCATTCAAGGATGCGTTGACAACCTCTTGGAGCCAGCCTCGTGTCACCTCCCAGGATGCCAGTACAAGCCAGGAGGGACACGGGTCCAGTAAACATGTGGTGGCTCGCAGTCACCCACGAAGCCTGTCCATATCATCGGAAGCAACGGAGTCAAACTCCTCCCAAACAAGATCCACCTCGTGGCATTCCACTGGGCCATTAATGGGGGCTAGCTCGTTCTGTATCTGAGCGATTTTCTCCTGCAGATAAGACACAAATTCCTCTGCTCTGCCCTGTAAGGGGGCTTCCCGCACCCTCTGTTGAAGGAGGGAGCGGGTCACCCTAAACAATTGTATTTTGTTGTCATAAACCCACCACAACAAAGGGAACTAAAAAGATTTAATGATAAAAGTATTTTTATCACATTCATTATGTTAGAATTCAGATTTCTCATTAACAACAAGAACAACAAAATCAATAGTACAGGGAAGAGCAAAATGTAAAACTTTTCAACTTTTACAAATAATATATTGCCATTTGTTTCCCACTGGTTTGGTACTATGCAACATACCTTTCACAGTGTGATTGCTGCTTAGTGGGCTGCAAATTGGGGAGATCACAGTGAAATGCCATTGTCAGAATCATATATAATTGATTATATCTGTCCTCCTGAATATAATAAGGGTATTCAGTGAAGAGAGAGAAAATGAACTAGGGACAAATATTTCATACGAAATAATTCCTTATGTAACACCTCACACAAATTTTATGTTCATCCTATGATATGGTCTTGTGTAGTGACATAAATATTCCCAGTGCATCCAAAGTTTGCTGTCTACACAAAATGTTGGTAATGATAGCTGCTGCAGTGATGCACAGCAGTCTATCCTCAGTATAAAATTTGGAAAGCAGATAATAACTTGGTTGGCAATCACTTTTGCTGATAAATATTGTACTCAGTTCAGTACCTGCTGGGATATGATTAGATAGCATATTGTTATCACATAAATAGTGCTATTTTCAAGCAGAATTTTATAGAACTTGTCATGTGCATGATACATTAATCGATAAAATCTCCTTTTCTTAGAATGTACAATTCTTTGCATTAACACTCATAACTCTTTAAAATTGTTATTGTGTTACTGTGTTCTTCACAAAGCAACCTTGCACATGCAAACTTAGAAGTAAGCTTCATTGTGTATAATAGGAATCAAGCTGTTGTAAACATACAAAGAGTTGCAGTCTAACAATTATAATTTCAGTTCAAACAACATATTAGTATTAAGGAATAATACATTTTATGTAGTACAGAACGGAATAATTTTCTTAAACATGAGTACTCTATAAAAATTGTTATCTAACATTAGTTTTAAAAATTAATGTAGTTTAAACATTATGTGTAGTCTTCAAGCAAAAATTCCTCTTTTTGTAGTAGCTATTTTTGCATTTGCTAGAAAATAAAATTTATTTATCACCTTTGGCAAAGTTCCTACTAATGACTTGAGAATTCTTTCAATCACCAGTGTGCTGGAATAGCTATAATGATGTCAAGCTTTATATGACCTTCACAATAACTGGATGGCATTATAGTCATTAACATGCCTTAATCAAGTCTCTCTAATACAACTTCTGTAGATTCTTTTCCTTCAACATCTGTTTTAATTGGATAATAAAAACCACTATTTACTGCACAGAGCAGTCTGTTTTAACTATGTTCATGTACTGTAGGAGTTATTCTGCTTGCTGAAATTAAAAAAGGGCAATATTAACCAATAATGCTCTAGTTTTGAACTTATGAACTGTACAATGCATTTATATGGTCTTGGTTTTACTAAGCTCATATGACCCTGGCTACAATAAAACTCTTGACATTATTGACACATTTCTCAAGTAGTGAAGTATTCCAACTAACATTTAGTTGAATATATTTGAGCCAATATGGCTTATCCTCTTATAAAAAAAAAATCAGGTTCTGTTAATGTTATATCTGGCAGCAAAGGACAACTTTTATTGGTTTCCATCAACTGTGACTGATCCATTAAAATGTTAAGATGCAAGTAAAAGGAAAGGAAAGGAAACCAAAAGCCATCCTTTTAAATGGCATGTATAAGATATGATATCCCAGAAACATAAACCAGTTTACAAGTTAAACTACATAGGAAATCTTCAAATTATGTCATTTCCTAGATAATCTAAGGAAAACTGAGTCCCCCATTGATTAATTCAGTTTAACTGAGATTAAAATGGTTAATTTCCAAAAACAAATCTCTAGAGTTCTGGTTAGAATAAATAATGACTATGCTTAAATGATAATGTAAGAATTTTAACAAGTACTCAAGTAGTTGGACAAGTACTATTTTCATATGTAAGCAAATTAAGGCTCCAGTTCTCTTCTTCCATATAAATTACGCTTGTCTCTTTTCTAAAGGTAGAACAGCTGCACCAGTGTCTGTTTAGGGGAAAAATGCTAGATATTTTCAGTAAAGAAATGAGCTCTCATGCTTTCCTCATCGAATCTCCTGCTATAAGGTATGTTGGGAATCATATTTCAGATAGTCTTTGATATTATACTACCAATAAAATCTTGATAGTCAGATGACTACTCTGAAGTATTATTTCCTACTAAAAAAACCTCCTTCCTTGTACCAAGAATTTGATTTCTTCTTCTATATAACTATCATCAACTAAGTAAGTTTAAGTAGATTGCATTTTCCTAGATGGCTGGTGATCATCATAGCTGTAAGATTCTATTTTTTGTTGAATATTATGGAGACCTGAGATGAGACTCATTCTGATCAATCAATCAATCAATTTTTATTATGGTCAGAGACTAGCATTACAAATAAAAAACATTAAAATTATAACAATAGTAAAAAATAAAAAATAGTCCAACTAATATTATGATTGGTGTAAATTATCAGTGGTAGAGTGTGTCTAATTTTGCATGCAGCATAACAAAATTTGGCCACATTCAGAGATACTACTTTGCATAGTTGTATCTGATCTGTTAATAGTAGTGGCATGTAAAAGAGATCTGTGTTTCCCAGATATTTTATTAGGTAAGGTGTTACAAATTGAGTTCATGAGTCCTTACAGAAGATGAGTTTAGTAGAATGCAAGCTGTAGCTGCTTGTTCATAGGGACACAGTCTCAGTTCATTTGGTATTTGTTTGTATTGGTCCTCTAAAACTGCTGTGGGAAGTGCATTATAACTTACCAAAGTTAATGCCCTTTGTATTTGGGGGATGGTTATTCAATACAAATATCTTGCTTCTTTAAAAGGGGAAGTTTGACTGCTCAAAATGCAAAACATAAAACCATTCTTGGAAAGAGAAGCTTCAGCTGGATTTCCAGTTCTTTAGTACATTGTTTAAGTTCATTAAATGTATCATACCCCATCATTAAAAACACTTCCCTGGACAAACCAGGATATTGGATTTTTCGTGGGATTGTCCTGAAGCATACTAATTCAAAATTGTCTTCAATAACGAAAGAAGTCAAACAAGTAGAAAAAAGAGTAGCTTTAACTAATGTACAAAAATGTAAATCCATACACCTGTTTCAATTTTGCCTAATACCGCCTCCCTCCTTAATACTACATTTGGGACACAGCTATACCTGAATACCTTAACTTTACATTTTTGGAAAAAGCTGTGTCTGAAATACAGCTGTTAGGGATTTAGATTGTAGCCTTTCCAGAGAAGTAAAAGAGAAATAAGATCCCAGCTGAGCACCAAAAAGTAGTTGCGCACAAGCCTCAGCCGAATATAACTTCAGTGGTCCTGTAATATACTGTGCTCCTCTTGAAAAATAAAAAGATTGAAGTGCTACCACTGTTTTGGGGGCATTTTAGATAAGGTAGTTTTGATGTGCACTGTGTTTAGTAGAGCTATGGAAAACCATGACCAGGTATTTAAAGGATTTGACTTGATGGCCATTTATCTTCCAGGTGTGCAATTTAGGACTTTTTGCAAAGATAATCATCTTAGTACTACTATAGTTGATT
Source organism: Rhabdophis nuchalis (assembly GCA_039707465.1). NCBI lineage: Eukaryota > Metazoa > Chordata > Lepidosauria > Squamata > Natricidae > Rhabdophis > Rhabdophis nuchalis. The sequence goes on from CM077648.1 coordinate 35,216,459, forward strand.
TCAAAGGCCTCTTCAGAACAATAACTAGATGGAGCATTCAAGACTCTTCTAAGTTCAATTAGCATTTGTGATAAAAGTACTATATTATCTGCATACAACAAGGATGCAATATGTCTATCAACTAATTTGAAAGGATAATGCTCTAATTGATTTAACTGGGCCACAAGCGGATTTATATAAAGAACAAACAGCAGAGCGACTAGAATGCATCATTGCCTTACTCCTCTATAGATTAGAATCTAATTAGCGCAGTGGCCTTGCATGCTGCATTGAACTTTGATTCCTGTAAAGATTGCACATAAGTAATAATAGGTGAGGAATATGGTGGCTCAGTGGCTAAGATGCTGAGCTTGTCGATCAGAAGGTTGGCAGTTCATTGCTTTGAATCCCTAGTGCTGCACAATGGAGTGAGTATCTGTTTTACTTGTGAGATTCTGCCAAACTAGCAGTTCAAAAGCATGTAAAAAATGCAAGTAGAAAAATAGGGACCACCCTTGGTGGGAAGGTAACAGCATTCAATGTGCCTTTGGCATTTAGTCATTTTTTTGTCATTTCATTTATTCAATTTCTATACCGCCCTATCTCCCAACATGGGACTCAGGGCGGTGCACAGGAACTATAAAATATAAAAATACAAACAGTCAAAAATGGTTAAAACTAGGATTAAATAAAATTTAGCCCGTGCTAAGGACATTAATTAAAACCCAACTAAAATAATAAAATAGCTATACCAGCTATGCCAGGCCGGCCATATGAAAGAAGTATGTTTTTAATGCCCGACGGAAGAGGCGAAGGTCTGAGATTGTACAGAGGTCTGGGGGCAGGTCATTCCAGAGTGTGGGACCTGCCACAGAGAAGGCTCTTCCCCTGGGGGTCGCCAGCTGGCATTGTCCGGCGGACGGCACCCTAAGGAGGCCCTCCCTGTGGGAGCGGACAGGTCAAATGGAGGTATGTGGTAGTAGGCGGTCCTGCAAGTAACCAGGTCCGATGTCATGGAGCGCTTTAAAGATGGTCGCTAGGACCTTGAAATGCACCCGGAAGGCCACAGGAAGCCAGTGCAGCTTGCACAGGAGAGGTGTTATATGGGAGTATTTTGAAAGTCCCAGGATCCCCACGCGGCTGCATTCTGCACGAACTGGAGCCTCCGGGTGCACCTCAAGGGAAGCCCCATGTAGAGAGCGTTGCAGTAGTCCAGACGGGAGATGACGAGAGCTTGAGTGACCGTGTGTAGGGCGTCACGATCCAGAAAGGGGAACAACTGGCATATCAGGTAGACCTGATAAAAGGCCCCCCTGGCTACCGCTGTCAGATAGTCATCCAAGGACAGCCGAGAGTCCAGGAAGACACCCAAGTTGCGAGCCCTTTCTGCGGGGGCTAATGACTCACCCCCGATAGCCAGAGATGGAACTAGCTGACTATGTCGTGGCGCCAGAAAACTACAGCCACTCGGTCTTGGACAGGTTGAGTCGGAGCCCATTCCTCCCCATCCAGGCTCACACGGCCTCCAAACACCGGGACATCACATCGGCGGCATCGTTGGGGTGGTTAGGGGTAGAGATGTACAGCTGGGTGTCATCAGCGTATAGATGGAACTCTACCCCAAAACCACGGATGATCACAACCAGCGGTTTCATGTACATGTTGAACAGGAGGGGCGAGAGGACCGACCCCTGAGACACTCCACATATAAGGGCCTCGATGTCGACCTCTGCCCCCCTGCCAACACAAATTGTGACCGGTCAATTGACAAGTCAGGCCAGTCAAATGGCCACATAGATGACTTTGGAAAGCGCTGGCTCTTTGGCTTAGTAATGGAGATGAACACTGCCCCTAGAGCTAGAAATGACTACCGAGAAAACCCTTACCTTTACCTTTAATAATAGGTGTCTGTCAATGGTTGCATGCAGAAGTTTAGACAAGAGCTTTTCTCTGGAACTACATCAAATGCAGACCTGAAATTTACAAATGCTGATGAACCTGGCTTGAACATGTTTCTTGGCCAAACTTTGAAGAATAAAGACAGGTTCAGAAATAGAATGTCCAGAATTGAAGCCCACTTGCTCATCTGCCATTATATGTTCTAAGTCAATTCAGTAGATTAATTTATTGTATAAATATCAAGCATAGAGCTTACTTATTATGCTTAAGAGGCTGACAGTTAGCCAATTCTGTCATTCTAAAGGGTAACAGCATGGTTTTCTTGAATTCAAAACAATAATTCATTCTGTATCAGATCAGGCACTACATTCATTACATACGAGGGATAATAGTAATTGCCCAATAGGAAGTGTATTCAAGTAGAGTAGTACAACTTTTAAAAAGAAAATGTCTTTCTACCATTTTATTGCTGTGTTTATCATGGCATTGATGAGATTGAGATAAATGGGCCTATATGAAGTTTTGTGACACAGTAGTTGTCCAGTCTTGCCGCATCCTGACACTGATTGTAGGGTCTTATACTACATTTTCCTCTGACTGACATTAATGATTAACAACTGACTAATACTAATGATTAACAGCAGTCATAATGTAAATTGTTTCAAAAGATGAAGGAGACTTAAGAAGATTAAGATGGTTGTATTCTCATCCATCCAAAATCATCTAACAGCAATTTAAGCAAATTCTGTCTAAAAACCTGTGACAACCAGAACATTTCACTTTTGACAAATTATGAATTGATAGACAATCCTAGGTTCTTAGAAATAATTTTATATGTATGAAGTTCAACCCAAGTTAAAGAACTGGCAGCTGTGAATTCATATTGTGTATATAATAATGTACAAAAGCATTAGTCAATTGTAAAGAGCAACTTTCCTTGTAAAAGCTTATATCCTACAATGATACATTTAGTTTTATTAAACAATAACATCTGGCTATTCCTAGACCATGAGAAGGATTCAATAAACAAAAATGCCAAATTCGGTCTAAACATCTGACTATTTGTACAATGAATGATAATAATTTATTAAATGTACCTGCCTAATTCCTACTCCGGAATGTTTACAAATTATTAAAAACAATTAAAAACAAGCAACATTGTAAGACAGACAAAAGAAAGAAAGAAAGCTGAGGAAACCAATTAGGATGGCCCATAAATCTGTGGTAGCCATTTTGTGAATATTAAGCATGCTTTCCCCTTCTTTTACACATGCCATTGTTGATCTATCTATATTCTCATCATTCTGAAATATCCTGTCATCACACAAAGCATTTGAGAATCTCATTACTGACATGCAACCTGGGGCAGTAAATAACATTTTGAAATAAGAATCATATGTAATAGAATTGCTAATCTAAATGAAAGAAAACTGTTTATGAGAGCAATTCCTGCAATGTAGGAACAATGCAGTTTTATATTTTCTAATATTTTGACTTCATTGGTGTTATCTGAAAGGCTACTTTTTGTCATTTGTCTTATCTTAAAATCATTAGCTATTAATACAGGAGTACTGTATAGATAGATAACCAATAGCTTGTTTATTATTTAAGGCTCTCTTTCCTGTGAAGCTGGTTAGTGATTTATTCTTCTCCGGTACTGAATCTATGTTAAATGCACTGTTATGCATTTAGCTGATGTTTTTTTGATACATTACATCACTGTGTGCAAGCCCCAAACTTTTTGCTAGCGTCAGGAATTGTCTCATATAATCTATTCACCAACTATATTTTATATTCTCCAACTTTTTGATAAATCTAAAATCATTATTTAAATATTTGCTGTTGTTTGTAAAAATAGTGTAAGGAAGGGACATTATGCATGCAGAATGTGTGTTGGAAGTCTGAAGATAACAAATGATACATCAAGAGCAGCCTAATGTGGTTTTACTGGAGTAGAAACAGTGGTAATAAATCACTGGCCAATGTTGATAATAAAATACGGCATTGGCCTCCATCAGCCTCAAGAGAAAGGTTAAATGTTATTCCTCACAGTAACCATGTGGTCTTCATAACTGACATCTTCAATATTAAATCCTATCATTTCCCTCCACAGAAAGTATTTGATCTTTATAGTTAATGGAATATTCTTTATAAAACCCAGCATTTGCAGCCCTCTAATATCCTTGAAATACTTTTGTGCATTTTATGGCTATTATGTCACATAAAAATAGCTGTTCATTTTCTTATAAGTTCATGTTATATAGAGGGCAGAAAGGAGAACCTCAAAATCATCTTTCATGATCAGTATTAGTTTCTGATGATTCATTTTATATCCATAAAAATTGAATTGTGTAATTGTCTTCTCATATTGATTCCTAAAACTCTGCTATGAATAACAAAATAACAGAGTTGATAAGTATCTTGGACGTCTTGTAGTCTATCCCAGGCAAGCAAGAAATCCTATAACATTTCAGATAAATGTTTGTCTAATCACTTATTAAAAACCTCCAATGTTGTGGAGCACCCACAACTTCTAGAGACAAGCTGTTCCACTGATTAATTGTTCTGCCAGAAAATTTATCCTTAATTCTTAATTGGTTGTCTCCTTATTACTTTCCTTTCATTGTCCTGTCTTCGGGTGCTAACAGGCTTATGTAATTTCTCAGTTATATATTAAATCTGTGGAATTAGTTCATTTTCTCTGAAATTTGAAATTAAACCAGTCATAATGATACTAATAATTAATACACATTTTATTGTGAGTGTGTGATAAGAAAGCTTAGATTAATTTAAAATTTAGGTAATTTCAGCATTAGCAGAATTTTGAATTAGTAATTTAAAAGGCTAGGAAAAAATGAACATAGTTTATCTATTAAGCAAGGGTTATACTGAACCTTTAAAGTAAAATCACATTTGCTATAAGAGAATACAAGTAAAATAGCAACAGAATATTGCATAACAATTTGTTATATTGTTATATAAAAGAAGTCAGATTTTTTTTTAATATTTGACAAAGATTACCACCTACAATAATGTATTTGATATGTGAAATAACTGTCATTGTATTTTTTTAAAGTATTTTTCCTTTAAAAAATACTTTAAAAAGTATTTTTCCTTTTAAAAAAAACATGGCTACAAAATAAATATTGGATAAAGGAAAAGGTTTCCCTTGCACATATGTGCTAGTCATTCCCAACTGTAGGTGGCAGTGCTCATCTCCGTTTCAAAACCAAAGAGGCAGCACTGTTCAAAGATGTCTCTTTGGTCATGTGGCCAGGATGACTAAATGCTGAAGGTGCATGGGACACTGTTACCTTTCCACCAAATATTGGATAAAAGAGTATAATGTCAGTAAATAAAGGGAGTTTACAATTGAAATTTGAAATTCAATATTCCTTCAATTGATTAGGTAAATTGTAAAATATTTAAAAGAAAATAACTGGAAATCTTTATAAAACAAGATTTTACCACAGCTATTATTATTGTGTAAGAATAAATGCATGTAATAATATGAGGTATAGCTTAGAAAAATAGGAAAATAAGAAAGGGAAGAAAAGAAAGATCAATTAAAATATTATTTCAAAATTATTTGATTTCAGATATTTTCTGATTGTATTTTGACTGATAATTATATCTGACCTCTTAATAAGCAATAATTTCTGATTACAATCCTTATATCCTTGTTTACTCTTAAAAACCATACTCTGAGTGTCTGCTTAAATTTGGTCAGGTTTGTTTTATTCCAAATGTTATCATTGCTGCAAACAGTATTCTCCAAGTTTATTTTCTCAGTTTGATGTTGACTCTTCCAATGGTTATCCAGATTTGACTTTGCAGATGCAATATTTTAAATATATGTTCTGGAATACTTCCTAATAAAAATGTTTGAGATTTTAAGTACAATATTGTTTTGTTAATTTTTTAAATAGTTCTGTGTATTTTTTTCTAGTACTTTTGAGGATATTTTACATGGTATCTATCTAAATATATTGAAATATTCCTTCTAATCAAGATTTATAGCATATTATTGTTATAGTTTTGTATTTATTAATAGAGTTTTATGTCATTTCTAAAATATTTTTCTACCAATTTCCTCCTAAATTGCATCTTCAGTAAACTGTATTGATTTTTTGCATATTTCCTCCCATTGTTGTGTTGCAAATATTTCTTTAAAATTTTGTATCCACTTTTATCATCCAATTTTTTAATTTGTTCTGTGTTCATGTCATATTTTAATAACAGTTTAATATGTGCTTATAGGCATTCTTGATTCCATATATGTATTTCAAATGTTGCCATTTGTCTTAATTTATCAGCTTCATCAGATAATTCTTGCTGTATATTAATCCATTTCTAAAATCTGGATCTACCATCTATCATATTTAAAAGAAGTCTTTATTTGTTATAATTTCAGGTAAATTTTTATTTCTAAATGTCTCTGCCACATCTAAGATAAGGTGTTTGTCAGTTAATTAATAAAGGTGTTTACATAAAAATATTAGATTACAAATAGGTATTGCTAATAAAGTCTTCAGGCATTATTGCAGTACCAAGTCGAATATGTTCCTGGGATCTGAATAAGTTTAATTTTTCCCCAAGTGCATAATTTTATTAAGATTTGTGTGAACAAAACCTTCAAGGACCTCTACTGCAACCCAACAATTGTTCCCATCATTTTTCTGTCATTCTTTATTGCTATATACTTCCCTTTTACAAACACTATCGTCATTAAATGGGGTACCACTGGTTGCCATTTGAACCTTAAAAGTTTCCGCATTTGGTCTGACAAATGTTGATCCTTTGCCAGAGTTTCTGCTAAATTGTGCACTATACACTCTGTGCCAGAGTCCTTAAAGTTGTCACTGCATTTTATCACAGATTTTCAAAGCAGCAATTGCATTCTCATTAGGTGCAATTTTAAGATGTGCAGATATAGTGTAGTATACTATATCCTGTAATATAGGATAGCATAGGAGGGGTTAACAGGGGTCATAGAAAAGGAGGAAATGTCATATTCTGGTTATAATATCTCAAGATAAGTAAGATTTTAATCCAAAGGCTTTTATTTCTCTCAGTAGAAATATTACTACAAAAATTAAATGTGTGGTTAATTATTTAAAGGATCTGTGTAATGGATACCCAATTTTTTGGATATCTGGGATTTGGAGAAATGTATTGGCATTATCCTATACTATACTGTTGCCTTGAAGGACATAAAATAGACATTTACCAGAGAGACAGCTAGGAAAAATGTATTTCAAAGAAGACTTTAAATCAATAAAGTTTTGCATTTGTGAAAGAAAGGAAAACCTTCAGTATTTGACCTAATGGTTATCCCAGATGATACCTGGCATAGACAAAATAATACTTTTCAGATACTGGAATCATTTATTCTTATGATGCTTCTATGGTTTTTTTTTCTGTTTCTTTTTTTTAATCTTTTAAAAGCTGTGAGAAGGATACTTAACATTGGAAGGAGTGCTACATACTGAACTATGGCTGATGAGTTACAATAATCATTTGAGAGAGATTGGTAGCCTTATTGCCTCATATATATGCCTCAAAATACTACTGCAAAAACTCCAGTCAGGTTTGACACAAATTAGCAACACCATTTGTATTCTAGAGATCAACATCATTTATCAAATGTGAACAGAGAGTGAATTATCTTCCTGTCTCTGACTATGATCTCTCTAAGGTAAAGCGGAAGCATATGAAAATGTCAGGAGTCTCAAAATGATACCGATTGTATTGTGAAGGCTTTGTAGCTAAAGTCTCCAGTGTGTCAATCACATTTGTGAAGCTTCTTTTTTTTAATTAAGTCTTTTTTCCCCAGCTTTTGAACATTTGACATTTTGTCAAATTTTACAAAGTGATCTCTGAAGTCTCCATACATGTTTGTTTGAAGAGATGGCATGTTCCCGATGGGACTTACAAAAGCTGTATCTCAGGAATTAGTTTATTTTTAAATGCCTGAAGATATCCCACTTTCAAGTCAAAACTGAAAAGGACAGCTTTATATTATTCATCATGCTGTAAGGTATAAAAATAATAAAGTTTGAGAAATGAGACTGATTGTCCAAAGACTGCTGGCATCCCCTCAGCTTTGGATTCTAGTACATTTCTAAATTGTTTGTGTAATAATTCCTAGTTATTTTTTGACATCTTTGGCAGCTATGTTCTGCTCCTCATTCTAAATTCCGGCTCACTAATGCTCTTGTTACATTTAAGAAATATTTGACCCGAGTGCCTTGCCAGCAATACTGCTGTGCAGCTAGTATTATTAATTACAATATTGATTCCCAGAGGTCTATATGCAAACTGGCTTCCAGGAGTGGGGGGAATGTCAGACAATAGCTTAGCAACAAATTATGTTTCTGTCCCTGCTGCGGAGTTAGGCAAAATTGTGTCTCGGCTGTAAGAGTGAGTAAAGACTGAAAAAGGACCCAAGGCACAGAAAATAGTTTTAACAATGATTTGTTCTTTGACAAGAAAGAGATATAAAGAATTGCCTAACCCAGGTTTATAAGAAAAATGGAGGTTTAAAATAGGGTAATTGATGAATAGAGGCTTGTTGGTTTAGACAGAGAGTAGGCTCCAGGTTTATCCTATCACCTTTCTTCTTCTTCACAGACATCACTTTGTACCAAGGTTTCTACTGTTCTGCCAGCTATTGAAGAATCCACCAGCTATCTAAGATTTAGCATCTAAAGATATTTCCTAGGAGGAACTACAGTATTTCCAAGTAACCCAGGCTTAGCAGTTGGCCTACTCTAAACTTTCCTTAACTACAAAAAGCAAGAGGCATGTGAAGAGTTGAAATTTAAGAGAAGAGTCTGAATGCAGTAACTGAATGCACTTCAGCTCACCCCCTAAATTCCTCTTTTATAAAAGGTCTGGGATGAGCAGGCATAACTCCTGATACCTAAAGATCCTAAAGATGTGAGACTGAGCAACTACACAAGAAGTGTCTCACAACTCTGCTTTAAGGCTCCAAATGTTTTGAATAAGTCTTAAAACAACACAGGAATAAAGTTCAGTTGAAAACTTGCAAACTAATAATAATCAAATCTTCTGTGTGATAACTATGCCCAAACTGGCTATTATTTACATCTACATAGTAGCGATGAGCTGAACAAAATTCTGCACAAAACTGTTGTACTGCAACTATTGTTCCATCTGTGAGATTTCTAAAAGTGAACCTGCAATAGAAAACAGAGGAATATTCAGGTCAATCGTTTGATTTAGTCAAATGATTTGATTTCATGACTAAATGACTAAAATCTTTCCTCATCTCTTTGTATGAATTCAGTATAGTTCATACTAAGCCTTCCCTGCAGTTCCAATTCTCATTCATCTCAAAACTTTGTTTATTTATTTATTATTCACATTTGTAACCCGCACCCATCTCACCACAAAGGGACTCGGGGCGGCGAACAGAGATTTAAAATAAATATACATAGATACAAAATATTACTAAATAATAACTAAATTAAATCAATACCCTGCTTAAAATAAATTTAAATTAAAAAACCCATAAATTAAAACTTTGATTTGTTATAAAATAGTAGGGTGCGGAATAGATCATGCTAGGCCAGCCAGATGAAAATAGTAAGTTTTTAAGTGCCGGTGGAACAGGCGGAGGTCTGAGATGGTACAGAGATCGGGAGGTAGGCCGTTCCAGAGGGTAGGGCCCACCACAGAGAAGGCCCTTCCCCTGGGGGCCGCCAACCGGCATTGCCCGGTCAACGGCACCCGGAGAAGACCCTCTTCCTGGGAGCGAGTCAGTCGTAGGAATGTATGTTGACCCTTGTTTTCTTTTTTTCTTTTTCATGTATTTTAGACTGTTGTCAGAGTATGCTTGACCTAATCCTGTTATACAAAATTTCACTTTCTCTCATAAAAATCTGTTTCTTTATATACAGTATATGTATGGCTGGTATATGCCATATGGTTTGTCACCAGATCAAGGGTTTGCCAGCATATTCCTGCCTAATTTTCTATTCAGCAACAGTGAAATAAGCTTTAAGTAAAACAGTTTTCTAGGAATGTGAGCCTGTCTTTTTTTTTTTTTTTTTGCTACCCAAAAAAGGCACCAGGTCTTATTTTCAGGGGGGAGGATGTTGTCCACTGACTCACTACACTTACACACATCGCCCCTACCTCCTTTTCACTGTCAGAGGCCTTCAGGAACTTCTTTGGCTTTGGATAGTTGCAGCCAGGCCTCGCCTATTTCTTCTGCAGCCAACAAGGCTTTCTTGGAGGTCTCTGTAGCCAATAACAGAGCTCTGGATAGTAGAATCAAAGAACTACATGTAGTTGCTGACAGAATACTTTCATTTTATAGGCAAATCTTCAGTGAAAAACAATGCTTACTGAAAATTACTGGTATGTTTTTTTCATTTGTATCTATATATGGCTTTCCTTTTTAAAATTAAATATCATCAGAAAGCATATATGTATTTCCTTCATAATTTACTGCAACTTGCTTGATATATTTATATCAACTCCCAGTTAATTACATTTTCCAACTTGGATAAATATCTTTTCTATTATGTTTAGAATTCCAATATCTTCTTCAGGAAATCTTCTGACAGTTCCTGGCTATATTTTCTTTAATAATGTTTGCAAGCTGCACCTTAGGTAAAAATCTTTTTCTCTGTCTTAGTATTAAGGGCAGATATGTATTAAAGACCTTTTCTGACTGCCAAATTTAAGCAGACTTGACCATGATAATTTGGATAGAAAACTTCTAGAAATACTAGCTGTAAAGGTTACACCAGAAAGGCAGGCAGGCAGGCAGGCAGGCAGGCAGGCAGGCAGGCAGGCAGGCAGGCAGGCAGGCGCGCGCGCGCGCGCACACACACACACACACACACACGGAGGGAGGGAGGGAGAGAGAGAATAAGAAACCAGAAAAACACATCTTGGAATAATTGGATTGAATAAAAATACAAGTGATCAGTATGAAATAATTGTGTTAAAGTTGTGTCATATAGAGAGATTAAGAATCAAACTGCTAAAATATGTAAACCAGAATATGATTGAGGTAAAAGACATAAAGACTTTTATTTCTATGGACTAAAGGAGATCTACAAAAAAGAAAAGGAAAAGTAATAAATTAAAAAAGCAGAAGTTGAAAGAACAGAAGATAATACATAATGCAATGAAGATACAATATAATACATAACAAGGATGTAATAGAAGCAACAATAGCATACAGTAATAGAAGAATATGGATAAACCAGATGTAGTTATATGTTTTTTTATATTGTACTTTAAAAAATATTTTTGTTTACTATTTCTTAATACTTCTCTGTGCCTTGCACAACTTATTCTCCAGGAAAATATATATGTGCAGATATGGGGAAAAAGAGATGGGAAATAAAAAATATCAGGACCCATGCTCCCTGCCACAATTTTGATAGCACTCTTACTTCCATTGATCAGTGCCAAAGGTTTACCCTCCCTTAAATATGAAAGAAACCCTGATAGATATGTAAAATTATCCATCAATCACTACTGAGTATAATATGCAAGCTTTTTGCAAGGCACCATGTTGTAAGTTCTTGGATTTAAATAGTGGAAAATGTATCTTTTGGTGTCAGTTCAATCTACATTTTGAAGGTTCTCTTTAGAAATCTTTATTTTGTTCTCAAAGCGATCCTTGATTTAGTGACACAGACAAATTATCCCAATTTCAGTAGGGAGTAGAAATATGGGTAAATAGAGTCAATTTATTGACTCAAACTGATATTCTCCTCTGAGGGCTTAGCTTCCAGTTCTACTAAATAACTTTAAAGTTGAGACAAAATGTTGGAAGTAAAACTAGCGTGGTGATATTTGGTTTTCCTCAAAGGTAAAGATGTTGGAAGATGGAAAATAATGGAAATCAACTTAAAATAAGATAAGATCTCTTTTGCTTTGAGAAGGGAAACCATTACCCTGGTTTTATAACACTGATATTACAAAGCGCAGTAGGCTTTTTACTTTAGCTTGTTTTAATGCCTTACCCTTACCCTAACCAAAACAAATGTATTGAAGCTTTACCTCTCATGATGGAGCCGTTGAAACTATGCAACTTATGCTGCCCTATTATCAACTTTATAATGATATCTATTTTCTTTATGTAACTCTAAATTTGATACATTTTATACTTCATTTCTTCTCAGATTCTAACAATATTACTTTTAAAGTTGTCAAATTTTGCATGAAAGAACTTTTAATGCAGGAAAAATTGTGGATAAAAGGACAAGGAAGATCAAGGATTGGTAAACACAACAAGATGGACTGCATGGTTTTTGGTGGAAAGATCTGATTGCTCTGTACTCAGCCATTGAGCTGTGCAGTGGTTAGAATGCAGTAGTGCAGGCTACTTCTGCTGACTGCCAGTTTGCCTGCAATTTGGCAGTTCGAATCTCACAGGCTCAAGGTTGACTCAATCTTCTATCCTTCTGAGGTCAGTAAAATAACCTCAGCCAGGTTGTTGGGGGCAATATGCTGACTCTGTAAACTGCTAAAAGAGGGCTGTAAAGCACCGTGAAGTGGTATATAAATCTAAATGTTATTGCTGTTGCCAAACAGTTTAACAATTTACCACAAGGATGTGAAATTAAAGCTTGGTTAACTTCCAGCAAAACTTGTTTGTAATCCAAGTTCTGGCAGTCAGCCGTATTCTATAGTATCACATCTTCAAAACTGATAGAGGCTTAGTTTGTGAGAATAATTTCAGAGTATGCCGCTTTTTTGAAGCACATTTAACTAAAAAGTAATCTTAGTGCTTCTATAAACACTTTATAATCTCTATAGTTAATCCCAGATAAGATTATTTTCTTTTTAAGATGAGCTTCACTGACATGGGTTTTGTTTAATCAAATATAATCCTTCATTTCATATTAACTAGTCATAAAACTGTTAAAGCAAGCAGAACAAGAAAGCACAACATGTATTTTAATGGCAGACAAATCTTATAACCAAAAATTTTAACAGTTTGTTGTGTAAGGAATATATTTTAATGTGTTGTACATAACTTTTAATTCTGTTATAATTTGTCTAAGGTAGCCACTCAATTCCATTATAACATAATTCCATTATAATTTGTATTTGGATATCCCTCAAAATGGTATATTCTGTGCTACATACTGAACTGGCCAATTAAGTTGCAAGTAGCTAGGCAATTTTCCTCTGAATATTTTTTATTATTGTTGTTTTGCCTACTAACTTGAGTATGAGGATGAAAGTGGCAGTTAGAGTTGGCAAAGTTGTCTTTGCCAGGTTATCATCAGTTATCTAGGAGAGAGACTGGCAGAGCCAGGGGAAAGAATCAAATAGGCCATCAGTTTAGAATCTCTATATGGTCACAAGAGATGAAGTCTAACCTCTCCCACCCCTTAAATGCCATTGACCCTTATATAGTTTTAATCAGTTGCAAATCTGAGAAGATTACTATGCATAGCCTTGAGCAATGTCAGTAATTTTGATTCTTCATGTGTGAACCTGGTTGTTTGTGTTTTGACAGCTAAGACAGTCTAAACATATATCACAATTATCTTTACCGAGAAGCTGAAACCCTCAAAATGCTTCATTTAAAACAGAATGTACAACACAAAGTACATAATCTTTGTACAAAATAGGAGGAAGAAGATGTGCTTTATATTTTTGCCGCCTTGAATTATCTGCATAAATGATAAAAATGGGATTTAAAACAAACAAACATCAGGAGGAGAACAGTGGGGAATACAACTGAATGCTTTATGTGTTGGGAGTGCTTTTTGTTGTATGTGTAAATATAAATATCTGAATGTATAAATATCTGCACACATTTGACTGTTATGTGCTTGAATAAGGCTCCTTAAGTTGATCTTTAATGGGAGAAATCTTGTTTTTCCATTGAAAACAAAATTGCAGCACAATCTTGGGTACATTTATTCATCTGAGCCCATTATAGATTACTGTTGTAGGGATAAAACATGAATTTCATAGAAGCTACCTTGAGAAAAAGAGGTTGTCTAATACATTCAAGAATGAATGAGCATAATTTTCTTGAGTTGCTATTATGTGAAAAACAAATTCTAAATTACCCTCTTTTAGAATGTAGGTATGCTAATCTTTTAAATATAGTTTGATGAAAATATAAATAAATTATTTGCCTTCAAATTACTATTGACTCCTATCAACAATACTATAATATTTGAAAAACAACAACATTTATCCAGGATTGAATAATAGGTACGATATGTTTAACCAATAATTGACCTGACATTAAAAAATAGGATTTACTGCATAACCAGGAAGCATCATTTCTTTGATGTAGCCTACAAGTTGAAAGAAATCTTACTGGCCTAGGCTTGTTATAAGGAGGTATATAAACAAACAAGCCCACTGACCCTCTTCTTTCCTAGAGATTTCCAGCTTCCAACTTCCTACTGTTTCACCTCTACAGGTTATTATTTCAATATTAACTCAAATGACCATGTCTACTCAAGGGGTATCAAGGCTCAAGGGTTGTGGACTGGATGCAGTCCATGGGGTGCTTAGATCTGGCTCCCAGATGCCACTGGCAGCGAAAGCAAAGTTAGGGAGGGCCATTCTGTTTTCACTGACAGAGGACTACAGGATGCTGTAGCAGCCTTCCCAAACTCCATTTTTGCTGGAAGAGAGCTGCAGGAAGATCCCACAGCCCCACCTGGACCATCACAGGTGCCCCCAACATGAGTGACATTGAATTGGCGATGCTCACCATGGTCAAGCCCCTTGGGGTCAAACACAACCCCTGATGCAGCCCTCAATGAAATTGAGTTTGACACCCCTGGTCTACTCTTAATTTCCCACACCTCACAAATTTTCTGGTTTACCTCTTAATATCACGTCCAATGAACTATCTTGATTTCACTCTTGATAGCTATAAAAAGAAAATGGAAATATCTTTGGTTTCAAGACATCCCCAAGAGGTCCCTAAAGAAGTCCAATGTGAAGTTTCCTAGAACAGCATTTCTACTAAGCTCTAGGGGAAAGCAGATGATGTAATCCTAAAACAATATCAGATGAATTGCAAATTACAAGTAATAATCAATAAAGCTTAACTTTTAATGTAGAATATCTGAAGATGTGCTTTTCATATTAAAAAAAATATCTATGTCTAAAACTGTGTATTATTCCTAAAAGAAGCATCTGGAAACTAAGGCACATGTGCCAAGTGGTATGGCCCCTATTGTACTGCCCCAACATTCATTTTAATTAATCTTGTGAATGAAGGCAAATATACGCCTCCCGGGATAATGGTGCAGGATCCAGTCTGAGTTGGACCCCATTACCAAAGGTTTATTTTTTCCAAGTTTTCAGACTTGTATTAGAGCAGGGATCCCCAACCTTTTTGGCACCAGGGACCGGTTTCATGTAAAAAAAATTCCGCGGACAGGTGGGAGCCTCCAGCGGGTGAGTTGTGTCACATGGGCCACGTGCGCATTCGGCGGTCACGTGCAACCAAGTGGGAAAGCTGCCAGGGGTCCCGGCCAAAGGATCCTCATCTGGGGCAGGGAAGGATGGGCTGCGTCCCAGCCAGGAGGGTCTGGCAGTCCCTTCCCCCCGCAGGGCCGGATGGTGCCCTGAACCCCCCCAATGCAGGCCGTTGCCCCGTCCTGTCCCCGGGGAGCACCCCGGCCAGCCGCCTGGATAGCGGAGCGTTTGCTACACTTTCCTAAGAGTTGCGCTACTCTCTCCGCTGTTCACTCCAGCCCGGTTACTATCAAGCCACGGACCGGCACCAGTCCGCAGCCCAGGGGTTGGGGGCCCCTGTGCTAGAGCATACATTTTTAGGAAACGTCTGTCTCTCTCAATATGATGGGTTCCAGAATAAACTAGAGAAAAAACTTCCCTGATGATGGGCTTCATCATGACCCGCAAAGCTTTGAAGAATAAACCTACCAGGGACTGGTGACTGACTCAGATTGGATCCTTAACTGAATCTCCCCACGCTGTACCACAGGCAGCGATAGACCCTAATATCATAGTCAAAATAGTAGTCAATACTAATCTAGTAGTCAAAATACTACTAATCAAAATACTAGTAGTCAAATACTAGTAGTAGTCAAATTCTACTAGTCAAAATAGTAGTCAATACTAGTCTCATGGTGGATGAAAATTTTGAGAGTTTTACTAGCTTGCTCTACCTAACTAAAATAAGGATAAAGGATCCTTTACCTCAAAATATTTTTTCATGAATTTCACTAATGTTTTATAGAAAGTTCTATAATCTATAGAATTGCATTTGATTGCATATTTACATCTTGTATATAATGCAACTTATCTCTTCTATGTAAGAACACAGTAAATCTAATGCTTTCCCCCCTTTACAACCAGATAGTTTTTAAAAAATATATATTTTGGGACTTTAATTGCAAGCAGTTATTTTTCAGATTTTGGCTACAATTTGAAATACATCCCATAGAACTCAGTTACACTTCTGAATAAACAATAATAAATGAAACTAACTGCTTTGGTTTCAATCATGCAAGAACAAATACATTGTGCAAAAGGAAAGTTAATTCTTATACCTTTATCAGTTAGAACAAATAGCAGATTATGGTACTTTCACACATGAAATTTAAAACAGTTTTTTATTACATTGATCATCAGTGTAAATGGATGTTTGCTCTGTATTTTTTTACTTTCTACTTTTCCTTAACGGTGAATGTGAATGTAATGATACATTCATATAAACACTGACAAAAAAGCTCAATCTCCTGAAAACATAATATGCTTATAATTGTGACATCTTGTGGCTTGTTCTGAAAGTGCACTTATTTAGGATTTAACTTCCACAGTAGCCTGAATAGCTGACTGATTTTTTTTCTACTTTGATTAATTTGGTTTTTTTTTACCCTTAGTTAATATGTCATGTTGAGTTAAATATGGACAATTAAACTCTGTAGTTTTGTTAATAACCCATGAAAACAACCCTTACCCTAACACTAACACTAACTTTTAGATATTTGAAGTCACTTTACATACCTTAAATATTAGCTATCTCTGTCATATTTGTTTGTTTGTTTGTTTCTTTATTTGTTTGTTTAATTTCTTGACTTTATTGTATTTGAAAATAATTCAAGATGACAAACATATCCAACACACCTTCTTCTTCCTATTTTCCCCACAATAACAATCTTATGAGGTGAATTGCCCTGACAGAGTGACTGGCCCCTGAGTTTCTCTGTATATCATAAAGAAACAAGAAACTACAGTTGTAAGGAAGAAGCATAAAAAAGAAAAAAGAAGACAATCACGCAACTCAGTCTTCTCCTTAAACTGAGCCGAGAAATGAAATATTGGAGCAGATTTGAACTCATTAGTGTTCCCAGTTGTCCATGAACCCTGTGGGTAGATGAATTTTCTTGAATCATCCATCTTCCGACAACATCCTGGCTTTACTGTATGCATTCTGTTGAGAAGAGTGAAAACGCCTACTGGAACTGGTTGCAGCAAGAAGGTCTAAGGCATTGAGAAGATATTGAACGTACACAGAAGAAAAAGTTCCAATCTGAAATGTGTAATTTATTCTGTGATGTTCTCATCACCATAAGCATGACTTTCTGAGATAATAATACATCATTGACTCTGCTAAGTATATGTTCAGGATTTCCTGCTAATTGGTATTTTTGAACATTCATATTGATTTCTCAAAATGCAAATTTTAATCTAGAAAATGTTAATTTAAGTAATGCAACCTTTTGTCCTATTTAAAGACCAGTGTTAATTCCGACAAGAGGTTTCAGAGTTTGAAGAATTCCCATTAATTGCTTCTACAGCAAGATGTTTCATTGGCTGTAGGACTGCATTTTTTAGAACTATGCCAACATTTTCTGCTTCTGCTGCTTTTTTTTCTTTTTCATTTAATGTAATGAAAAATAAATTGCATTCTGCTTTTTCCCCAAAGAGAAATGTTCATGAAACTATCTCAAATCATACTGTATTCTTCCTATCCATTTTTCATTAGCATATTTTAGATTTTCAGAGCCCTGGTTACATCTCATTATCAAGCAAATAAATTGTTTCTAAATATTGCTTTATAAACAATGTGAGAAATTGTGTGATACGTGTGCTTGTAATAAAAAGTCTTACTTAAGAAGCCATTCAATAAAGAAAAATGGTCAATAAAATATAATAAGGAGTGGGAGTAAATGAATATATATATATAGTACAACTTTATACAGTTCAACTTTATTCTAAGTCAAAGTAATATCACTGAATTCAAGGAGAAATAGGTGATCCTCAACAAGTTCCACAAAACTAAAAACAAAATTAATTGGAAGGCATTTTATTTTGATTGACATTGATATTGTGCATTGCTCTTGGCTCAACTCCTTAAATACTTATTACTGGCTGTTTTCTCCAAGGACTTTCCACTTGCAATAGCCCTCAATTACAGGACCAGCCTTCATTTGAATATATTGACTTTCCTCCCCTAAGCTTTAGGGGAAGAATCAAAATAATGAAGTGGCAAATAAGAATGCACTTCAAACAAAAATAGCTTCTTGTGGCTTGTTCAAAGTGTCCAAACACAACTTTCTAAAACATCCTGCCAAACAAATCCCCTGTTTTGTGTTAAGTACAATAATTGATCTGTCTGTAGATGTCACAAATATGGAATTCTTATTTATAATTGAAGGAAGTACTGATGCTAATTTATTAGGAAAACTTAACATATTTATAAAGCTATCTATCTATCTATCTATCTATCTATCTATCCATCCATCCATCCATCCATCCATCCATCTATCCATTTCATATCTTGCATATTGTGCAATGATATGTTGATAGTGTGCCAGGAAATATGATTTTCCTCTTACGTACTGAAATATAAAACTTGATCCTTTGATTTTAAAGAGAATCAGACATGAACCAAAGTGGCAAGAAAAATGGCTGGAATGCAGGTGGAGGAAGACTACAACTTATTGCTTACTTGAGATATTATGCTGTGGCAGTACAGACAGATAAGAACAATACTTTTCTGCATTTAGAGACTCTTAATCAGAGTCTGTTCAGAATGATAGCATGAAATCAACATTTATTCTTCAGAATTCAGAATTAGAATAACTTGAGCCTATTGTGACATTTTTAAAAATAAAATCTCTCAGTTTCACACTGACTCTGACATTACTTTAGATTCAGCTAGTGCTGCTTCTGCTGGAGTTGGGCTTGCTTCCAGAATCTGAAAGTGGCTAATGTAACAGTTGTGGGACTATTTGACAGGATTTTTACTGGTTCCAACTCCAAGAGAAGTATTAGGAGCAAAATTATGAACTTTGCACTACCTTTTTTACTCTCACAAAAGCCTTTGAAATGTTGGCCAACAAGATTGTGGATAATAATGTCATAGTTCCCTCACCAAATTCATTAATATGATATACATCAGTTCCATGTTGTTGGGATGGCTAGGATGCAGGACAGCAGGAAATATCAGTCACCAATAAATAAATAAAAATGGTTGTGTGCTTGAACCCACTCTACTCAGCATAATGTTGAATGCTATGTTGAATGATACTCTTCTGAAAACTGATGCTGAAATCCACATCAGGTGCAGAGTGGATGGAAAGCTTTTCAACCTGAGGAGACTTCAAGCCATCACCAAAGTGAAAGAAACTGAACTGAGAAACTTCTTTGCTGATAACTGCACCTTGAACACTGATTCAAAACCAGAAATGCAAGTCAGTATGAATAAGTTTTCCATGACTTGCAACAAGTCTATAATTTATCACTAACATCCAAAAGATGGACATCATGCACCAGCCTGCTACTCATGCACTGGAGAAAGAACCCAAAAAATCATAATCAAGGGGCAGAAACTACAGGCTGTAGACCATTTTGATTATCTTAGCAGCACCCTCTCCTGAGTACTGAATCTTAGTGCAGAAGTTAACTAATTGCAAAGACAACTCTGCTTTTGGTAAAATCAACTTAGAAACAAAAGTGAAGGTTTGGTACTTACTGTCCTTCTGCATGCTTGTGAAACATGGGGTGTTTATGAACTGCATGCAAGACAGTTCAACCATTTCCACATGACCTGTCTTTGCAAGATATTGGGCATATGATGGCAAGACAAAGTACTGGATAGTGAAGCTTTATCTAGAGCATATCTACCATCAGTCCACAGACTGCTTATGAGAGCACAGATCAGTCTGCAAGTCATGTCATTTGTATGCTGGAGAAGCGCATACCCAAGGGCTTGTCTTTGACACACTCTCTGCTGGAGGATGCTTGCATGAAAGGCAGAAGAAACTTTATGAAGAGACACTAAAGACTTCCCTGAAATTGCTTGACATAGACACAAACACTTGAGAATTGCTGGCATAAAACATAGTGTGGCCTCATTCACAAGGTCTGTCAAGCTTTTAAAGAAAAGCACAATGCTGAAGCATAACACAGGTGTGAGCTCTGTAAGATCAGAGCCACTAGCACATCAGCTGTGCCTACACCTACACATGTCCAATATATGGATTATGTGCCCTTGTGGTCCTGATAAATTATCTTTGGAAAGATTATATCTATTTTCAATACCAGAAAACTGGGTCTTCATCAACAACAATAAATGAACACACACATATTCCACATAAGGAGACAGAGATATCCCACTATTCCTCCCTGTAGTTAAACTGAATCATTTTAGTCAACAATTCTTGCAGATGTAAATAGATTGCTTTATCATCTGTCCCATTGATCTTGACAAGATTTATAAGCACTTCCAGTGAAGCTCTGGAATCTGATCTGGTAAATTTTATTAATTATTCTTTGAGAGAAAAGACATTTTCGACCAGTTTAAGTAATATACTTAGATTATTCCTTTAGAAGCCATTTTTTGATCCTTTAAGCGATGATAATTAATGCCCAGTATATATCCTTATGTGATTGGGAATGTAATCAAGAAGATAGTGATTTTTCAGCTTTAAGTAGTCCTAGATGATATGGACTATCTAGATTTAGTACAAGCTGATTTGTAACTCCCTTGGTAAACTTGATAGATTATCTTCTCTGAGAAATTGGAGTATGACTCTTGCTTTTCTTAGACTGTTAGTGTAGTTTAAAATCACCTACCATGGATAGTTGTACTGACCAAAAATGCACTGACACTTTTGGAAATTGGAGTAGAAGTAGTTTTGCTTCTATCTCCATGTTGGTATTCTTTGCCTCTATTAATCCACCTCTTTGCCTCTATGATCCGTTTAAGGACCCATTTTATTTGATGGTTTAAAAATCAAATAAAACACAATGCATGAAATCACTGGAAAAGACAATATGGACACTTGAATTATTATACATGATAACTGTTAAGTCCTCAGGTCTACGACCGTGCCAGCAAGTCTGGTAAACTCTGAGTCACCGCATTCCGGAACGGAGCCGGCAGCCGCGTCTGATTGGCTAAGACGCGGCTGGCCGGATTCTGTCTAGAAAATAGATACAATGTTGCAGTTTGCTTGCTAAAAGGTTTCCCGCCTGAAGCTGTATATAAGCAGCTGTCAGACAGGGAAACCTTGCCAGTAATGATTCTAGTGTATTGTAAATAGTTGTGAATAAACGTTCCTGTTGTTTGACCATGCCTGAGTCGGAATCCTTTGTCTAATCTAACACTGGCGACGAAGGTGGGATACAGGCCTTGTCATTAGACACAACGGGGAACGAAGCGTCGACTGTCCGAGTGCAGAGCGCCCACCACAAACTCACCATGGCGACAATGCCACCGTTCGCTCCGTTCGACCCGATGAAGGAGCAATGGGCTTCCTTCTTAGCTCACTTCGAGTGCTTCCTGATAGCAAACGATTATGGCGAGCTAGCACCAGCCAGGAAGCTGAGCCTTTTCCTCCAGTGCGGCGGCCCGGAATTGTTCACCACCGCACGGACCATCGCAGCCCCAGCAGCGGTACACGAAGTTCCATGGGATGACCTCCTCGGCCACCTGAGGGCACACTACTCACCCGTGCCCTCTCGCATAGTGCACCGCTATGCATTCAGACAATGTGTGCAACAACCAAAACAATCGGTGACCGAGTTCCTACAAAAATTAAGAGCCACCGCGATTCCATGTGAATTCCCCGTAGCCTTCCTGGAAGAATCGCTGCTGGAACAATTTTATGTGGCGTAAAAGACATCTGTCTCAAACACCGCTTGCTCTCCAAAACTGTGTTGACTCTAGAGCAAGCGGTGGAATAAACCCGCGTGGCGGAATTGTCAGAAATATCAATGTCTGACATGGGCCGCGCACACCTTCCTCTCTTCCCCACACCGCGTGCTTGTTTGGTGGATGAGATAGCCCCGCTAGACGAGATGTACGAAGAAGAACAAGGGGATTGCATGAGGGTGACTGGACGACTGCCCAACCACTCATTTGTTCCCTAGCAAAAGACCGGGGCCTGCCTGGGTTGCAGAGGTGCCCACCAGAGACCCGACTGCCCCTTCAAAGCATCCGTATGCCGTCGATGCGGCAGAAAAGGACACCTGGCGGCCGTGTGCCGTGCCGCTGCCCCAGCAACAGCTCCAGCCGCTGCCTCCAGAGCCTCTCCAACCGGACAACAAGCGGCTCAGAAACGGACGAGACGCCGCCAGTCACAGCCGACTGGCTTTGTGCTGTCCGAGATGCCCCCAGCTCTGAACTACGACCTGGCAGAGAGTACGAGACTGGTGGTTTGTTTAGAGGCGGTGGGAGTCAAGATGAAAGTAGTTTATCCTGGCGGCGGCTGGGAAACGGCCCTTGTCTTTGGTTTAGGCGAAGGAAGACATGCTGCGTGGGGTCTTCCCTTCGCCAATGGAGGACGGCAACGTACAATGAATTTGAAGAGAGCTGAGTGTTCGGGTCGGAAGGCTTTCCGAGGCTTTGGCGGCGAGGTGGAGAGTGAGTGACTTTAAAGTTATTTTTGCTGGCAGCCTGGACTGAAAGAATGTGGAGGGGGGTGTTTGTTTGTTTAACCCCCCCTCGGAATTAAAGAGGCGCTTGGAAATGGCTTGTGAGGAAGCGGACGTTTCTTATCTGGACTGCTTTAACAAGCGAAAGTGATTTGCGGTTTGTTTTTTCACAATGTATCTAAGTCCGGCTGGCTTGAAACAATTTTTCCTTTGCTACTTTCTCCTGCTGGCTTTCAGTTTGGGCGGTGGAAGATGGCTTCCATTTGTTCTTGAATGACTATTTCACTTATGGAAAATTACCAACATCCCTTTGTGACTGGTACTTTCTCTCTCTATTAATGAAGAAATTTCTGGACTAATTGATCCCATCTCTGGAGTGCCTTCTCTGCTACAACTATTGATTGTGAAAGCTGTTTTTTCTCTGGATATTTTTAACCCTGATTTGGACTTTTCTCCTCCTGATTTGCTTCAACGGCCCCACCCAAAAAACGCCATCTTAGTGGCACTGACTTTAACAGTTTACCATGGCACAAAAATCAGAATTGGCAGGTTTGGAACAAAGGATGTCTTCTTTGGAGACAGTGTTACAAGCTTTGGTGCAAGAAATTAAAGCTTTGAGAGAAGATAATTGCAGCTTCAAGAAGGATCTTTTGGAAACACGGAAGCAAGTTCTGGAAAACACACAGAAGACTGAGGAGTTGGAAGGGGGCCTGGCTGGGGCAAAGGGAGAGCTTAAAAATGTTAATAGTGAGGTTGGAGAACTAACTGGGCATATGTCTAGGATGGATTTTGAAAGGATGTCATATTTTTTAAGATTTCAGAACATTTCTGAACAGGCTGGTGAATGTCTTCCTGAACTCATGAGTACAATTTTAGCAGACTATTTACAGAAACCTAAAGATGAGATCAGGGGGGACATTGACCTAGTCTACAGAATAAATTCAGCATATGCCAGGATAAATGAAGTACCCAGAGAGATACACATTAAATTTGTTAGAAGGTCAACCAGAGAGGGAATTTTGAAGGCGCAGAGAGGAGGCCCATTAATTTACCAACAAAAGGAAGTCGTCATCTTGAAGCAGATCCCAAAAAAGATTAGAGAGACGAGAAGGAGATATTCCTTCTTATCCAAAAAATTGTTTGACCATGGGATTTGGTTTAAGTGGGCGATGCCGGAAGGGATGCTGGTGTTCTGGGAAGGAGGGAGAGTTAGGATTAAAACAGTTGTTGAGGCGGAAGCCTTTTTTAAGAAACATTCCTCAGTCCTGGGGGAAGATTCAGGGGGGATGGGGGAGGCCACGGCCCCGCCCGCTGGAGGCCAGGAAGGAGAAAAAGAAGATACGATTGCCAAGAGACTTAGATCAAAAAAATGATTTTGCTTGTTTTTTTATTAATATACTTTAACCTTGTTATCTGGATGTTTGTATATGACTGCCAGCATAGAATTGAGAATTTAGGATGTATGCACTTATTTTCATCTCGTAGTACTTCTGAAAAATGTCTTTCTTAATGTTTTATTGTGAAGCCCTGGAAGGGCCAATGATCCCGACACAAAAGTTCTCAAAATGTTTCTGTATCCCTTACCTTTCCCTTTTGGAAAAATTGTAAAAACCCAATAAAACTTTTTCAATATAAGATGGAAGTAGACTCCGGGTCCTCTAGATCTCTCATTTCGTGGGCACAATTAGCTAAGTTGTGCCCCAAACTCCGTAAACAAAACGTCACCCCTGCGACTACAAAAGATTATCAGGGCTCGGCCATTCCCATTCTAGGGCAGCACAGGGTTAGGGTGGACTACGGCCCTTTCCATGGGTCCCTTCCCGTCCTGGTAGTGGCCAATTCCCTAGCTGCCTTGATCGGATTGGACTGGTTTCCAGCCTTGGGACTGTCAGTCCAAGGAGTGAACAGCGTGCCCGCCAGTTCTCCGGTAGACGCCGTACTCAAAGAGTTCGGCGACGTCTTTGATGGCAGCCTAGGAAAGTATAGGGGCACCCCAGTTTCCCTGAACCTAGACCCTCAGGTTGCTCCTGTCCGCTTGAAGGCCCGCAGGCTGCCGTTTGCACTGAAGCCCAAGGTTGAAGCGGAATTAGATCGATTAGTGGTGCAGGGCGTGCTCAAACCCGTCGATCAGGCGAAATGGGAGACCCCGATTGTGGTCCCCATTAAGTCCGACGGGTCCGTGAGGATCTGCGCCGACTATAAGTCGACGATCAACCTCGGGCTTCAGGCGAACCCATACCCGGTTCCGGTAGTACAGGACCTGCTCCACTCATTGGGGTGGGGACGCGTGTTCTCGAAACTGGATATGGCGCAGGCCTACCAACAGCTCCCGGTGGACGACGAGGCTGCGGAGGTGCAGACTATCGTCACCCACCGAGGGGCTTTCCGCTGTCGCCGCCTCCAATTCGGCGTGTCCGTGGCCCCGGGGATCTTCCAGAGCCTCATGGAGCGACTGCTCCATGGGCTCCCTGGCGTTGTGCCGTACTTTGACGATGTCCTGATTGCTGCTTCCAGCATATCAGAACTCGCCAAGATGTTGCGGAAGGTCCTCAGAATTTTCAGGGGCGCGGGTTTAAAATTGAAGCGCAGCAAATGCACATTTGCTGCGCCGAGGGTGGAATTCCTGGGCTTCATGATTGATGCCCAAGGAATTCACCCAAGCCCCTCAAAGGTCGAGGCCATCCAAAAGGCCCCACTCCTGCCTCCAAAACGGAGCTGCAGGCATTCCTTGGCCTTTTGAATTTTTACGCGCCTTTTATTCCCCACAAGGCATCGCTAGCCGAGCCGCTGCATTGGTTGCTCGACCGATCCACAGCCTGGCGCTGGGGCAGCCGCGAAGCGCATGCGTTCGCGGCTGTCAAAGCCATGCTCACATCAGACGCGGTACTAGTTCAGTACCATGACAGGCTTCCTCTGACGTTTGCATGCGATGCCTCCCCTTACGGCCTGGGGGCTGTCCTGAGCCACGTCCTTCCGGACGGTTCAGAAGCCCCCATTGCTTTTTACTCCCGGACAATGTCTCAAACTGAAAGAAACTACAGCCAAATCGACAAGGAGGCTTTGGCTGTAGTGTCCGGGATTAAGAAGTTTCACAATTACCTCTATGGGTGGACCTTTTCAGTCGTCACAGACCACAAGCCGCTCCTTGGGCTGTTGGCCGGTGACCGTCCGAGCCCCCCCATCCTTTCTCCCAGGATGACCCGTTGGACGGAGTTTCTAGCAGCGTATGACTATACGCTGCTATACCGTCCTGGCAAGCAGATAGGGCATGCCGATGCCCTAAGCCGCTGCCCTCTTCCGGGGATGGATCCAGCCCCCATGCCTGCCCTCTCCGTCCTGACAGTGGTGGAGTCGGACTTGCCCTTGTCCTCATCCGCTGTCGCCTCTCACCCGCGCAGACCCCGTCCTCACCCAGGTTTGCCGTTGGGTGCTGAGGGGGTGGCCTTCGGGCAGCGTGGCCGAAGAGTTTCAGCCTTACAAGTCACGCCAAATGGAGCTCTCGCTCCATTGTGGGTGCTTGTGTTGGGGAGATCGGGTCATCGTTCCCTCCCCCCTGAGACACATGGTCCTTCAGTCGCTCCATGCCAATCACCCAGGCATAGTCCGCATGAAGGCATTGGCCCGGAGCTATGTCTGGTGGCCTGGCATGGATGCTGAAGTGGCAGATTGGGTGGCCGCCTGCTCCACCTGCCAATCTTCCCGCCCAGCCCCGCCGATCTCCCCACCGAGGGACTTTCTGGCCACCCAAGGGATCCGCCACGCGCCGGTTGCCCCTTATCACCTGACGTCTAATGGACGCGCGGAACGAGCTGTCCGCTCGGCCAAGGAAGTCTTGGCCCGTTTGGATAAAGGGGACTGGCAGGCAAGGGTGGCTGCGTACCTCTTGGGACAGCATGTCACACCTTGCCCGGCCACAGGGAAAAGCCCCGTGGAGCTCTTGATGGGTCGTCGCTTGCGGACCACCCTGGACAGACTGCACCCCGATTACGATGGGGTGCAGAGGAGCAACCTGCAGGCCGCCTCCCCTCGCTTATTTAAAACTGGGGACCTAGTCTGGGCAAGGAACTTCTCAGGGGAGCCGAGATGGGTTCCTGCAACCGTCTTGGACTTAACCAGCCCCTGTTCTTACAGGGTCGGCCTACCTGATGGATCCGAGTGGCGGCGCCACCTGGATCAACTAAGACGCCGCCTGCCAGAGACGGCCTTCGCCACACAAGGCCGTTCCTGCCCATTGGCCCCCGTTGGGCCGTTGTTGCCTGTTCAAGCCGAACCGCAGATTGTAACTTCAGAGGCCTTTGCCAGTCCAGGCCTCTCCTCGTCTGACACCCCTTGCGGAACCCCTCTGGACTACTCCACTCAAGCTGACACGGAATTGTGGGCCTCACCTCTCGGAGGCCCACCCTATCAAGCCGCTGCCTGCCAGCAACCTTCAAGAACCTCAAGCCCGGTCGCCACGCCCCCTCGCCCGGACTTACCATTATTGCTGGTACCAGCCACGCCGACTCCACCTCCGAGGGCAGGCCGCGGTGACGTAAGTGAAAGCTCCACTCCCCGCAGGGAGGAGCTTCCCCAGGAACTACTTACCTCGCCGAGCTCTCCGCAGCAACTGAGGCGTTCGGGGCGGGTCCAACATCGCCCCGCCTATTTGGACGAGTACGCATGCGCTTACACTTTGATGGAGAGAGAGACTGGACACATGCGCACTGACTATGGGGGAAGGAGTGTTAAGTCCTCAGGTCTACGACCGTGCCAGCAAGTCTGGTAAACTCTGAGTCACCGCATTCCGGAACGGAGCCGGCAGCCGCGTCTGATTGGCTAAGACGCGGCTGGCCGGATTCTGTCTAGAAAATAGATACAATGTTGCAGTTTGCTTGCTAAAAGGTTTCCCGCCTGAAGCTGTATATAAGCAGCTGTCAGACAGGGAAACCTTGCCAGTAATGATTCTAGTGTATTGTAAATAGTTGTGAATAAACGTTCCTGTTGTTTGACCATGCCTGAGTCGGAATCCTTTGTCTAATCTCACAATAACCAAGCCCATTTCTCTGTATCAGCATCGTCAGCCAATGGCATGATTCTCTAAATGTTTGCTTATAAGGGGTATGGGCTTGATGAGAAAAAAAATTAAAAAAGAATCCAAGTAAGATGGAAGCCTCATTCAGAGACAATGAGACATTCATCTGAGGTAAAGATGCCTATTCTAGATGAGACCACATTCTCTTAGGAAGAACATCACAAACATGATTCTAGATGTATTCTAATTTCTCTGGTGTTATTCAGAAGAAGTACTTTTTTATCAGCTTTGGCTGCTAAGCCAGCTATTTCTATTCCTAGATCATAATTCTTTAACAGGAGAGGTAGATTTACCTGTAACCTTCAAGATTTATTTCTATAATGTACTCTACTTAGGATGCCCTTGGTATCGCTTAGAAACCAACTTGTATAATACCTCAAGGTTAGCAAAAATTCCTCAACATTCCCTAAACCAAATGAAACAAAAAGAACATCTTGGTGCTTTTTATAGCATTTTCTACTTCCTTTGGCATTTGTGCTTAAAAGAAATATATTAAATGTGACCCCATATCCGAAAGGTGCCCACCTTTGTCTTAGAAATGGCTTAGAAAAATGAAGGGTTTTCTGCCAGTGCTGATGTCCAGTTTCTGACAACATTTCTCATCATTAGATATAATTCTAGAGTTTCCTCCAATCCAAAATGTAGCAATACCTGGATAAATCCAGATGTTACTTCTATCTCCTAGTAAATCTCCATGTCTGAAAAAAAGCAACCTAAAGATCAGATGGTTATATTGTGAAAAATGATCCAAAATGTAATATACTGGTATAGTTCAGCACTGCAGGTTAGCTGATTTGAAGGTTCAAGACTCAGCCACAGCATCATTTTATTTGTACCGTTTCTTCAGATAAATAGGATTAGATGCAAATATCATACAGTTATGAAAACGCTATTGACCAGTGATAATTCAAGCTCTGAACTAAAGTGATTCTTGATATTTTGTTCAATTGTGTATAAATAAAAGGGAAAACAAAATTGTGCTATTTGTAATGCTAGTGGGAGTCTAGTCATATAAGGTGCATTTATTTCTACATAAATGCTCTCTAAGGCAACGTTAATGTCGATTGAATGACACAGGGAATTTCTCATTCAGGTCTTTGTTTCACCTTTAAAGAATTGTTATTTTCAGCTGCTTGATATGAACTTTTGGACTTTTAACACTTACACTCATTATTTTAAAATGGATAAGTGTAATGGATAGACAGAAATAAAAAAAACATGCTTTAAGATTTTTCATTTGTATTATATAAAAAAGCAACTACTTTCAAGGCCAGTAAAGCATTCTATTTTCCAGTTGTATTTTCTGATGCTAACATTTGCAAGCAACATTTAAGTTCTGTTTACAGAATAGATAAGATGCTATTAGGTTTCCATTTGAACTAAAAATGATTTGGGTCACAAGTTGCATTTTTTTTTTTTTACAAAAGTAGAATAGCAGTGGCTGTGGCAACTCTACAGGTGGACCTTGACTTATGACCATAACTGAGCCCAGAATTATGATTGTAAGTCATTATGATTGTACGGTGAGGCAATATGTGACTGGGTCTGAATATTTGACTTTTTTTTTCACTGGTGGTAAAGCAACTCTCATAATTGCTAACCAAACACATTAATCAAATGTCATGGTCATGAAGTGAATTCATTTCCCAAAGTTTTGTGTTTTTTGAACTACATGCTGGAAACCAGCAGCAACAACAACATAAATGCAAATCACAGTCAATGAAGGTGGGACATTGCAAACCTCACTGTAGTTTGAAAAAGTTTTGGAAAAGAAATGCTATTTCTTGGGAGAGGCAATTTTCTCCTGGCATACAACTGAGTAGTTTATGATTGAGAATAAAGGTAAGGATTCCCCTCGCACATATGTGCTAGTCATTCCTGACTCTAGGGGGTGGTGATCATCTCCATTTCAAAGCTGAAGAGACAACACTGTCCGAAGACGTCTCCATGGTCATGTGGCCAGGATGGCTAAACACAGAAGGGGCATGGAACACTGTTACCTTCCCACCAAATTGGTCCCTATTTTTCTACTTGCATTTTTACATGCTTTCAAACTGCTAGGTTGGCAAAAGCTGGGACAAGTAATGGGAGCTCACTCCATTATGCGGCACTAGGGATTCGAACTGCTGAACTGCTGACCTTTCTGATCAACAAGCTCAGCGTCTTAGCCACTGCTAACCTTTCTGATTAACAAGTTCAGCATCTTAGCACCCTGTCCCTTTTAATGATAAATGATTGAGAATTCTCACTGTCTAATATGGCATATGATGGTCTTTGAGATGGGCACATTAGGTGAATGACTTTGGAGTTTTCAGCTGGCATGAAACAGATGAGTAGGTAAAATTGAAACATTATTTTACCAAATAGATTATTAGAAAAATCAAGCCTATAACAAGTAAAATATAGATTGCTGGTATTTAATGAACACCCCAGTATATTATTACATATCGTGTAATTTATTACATGGAAATTAGATAATAATGGTTAAACTAAACATAGTTACATATTTATCCTGCATTTGATCTTTATTTGAAATCAGTAGATGGAGCCCTCAATTATAATTATAATGGATGTGTACATCAAAGAGAGACCAGATGGGAGTTCATTATAGCTGAACCAATTGGAAAAATCTTGGGCTTCTGCTGGCAAATGAAGTGTAAAATCCAGTATATATTTCTTCCATGATTTATCAACATCAAAGTGGGGTTAATTGAAAACATATTTGAAATAAGCTTCATTGTGGGTTGATACCACTCTTAAAAACTGTAATATACATGTTGGGGATGAGGGGCAAGATGGCATTGGAATAGCAGTCTTTTAATGAGCTCTGTGTACAGTAATTTGCAGAAAACCTAGGATTATAATTAAGCCATTTATATGACCCAAATGTACCGCTGAGATGAGGTATGCCTGTTGAAATATGAACATATAATATATGCTTGTATGGGCAAATCTAATTGCTTTGATGCTCATAAGTTGGGTCAGTGATGTTGAACCATCATTGGTGGGACCATTGGAATAATCCTGTGTTCATTTTAGCCTACTTTGACAAACAATTGTACACCTAGAAAAAAATGAACCAAATTATTTATCAATTTGTTTATGGTGGTTACATTGCAGTGTTTTGGGTTCATTTCTGAGCAACACACACATAGAGAAAGGTATCACTCAGGTCCAAAGTATTTTATAGCCATAGTAATAAGTTGGGAAATAGTTTTTTTTCTATTTAAACACCAGAACACAATGTGATCTAATACAAGTGACTGAAAAACAATACAGTACTTCTTCATACTGAAACCAGGAAAGTCATTCCTATGACACATTAGGTAGACACATGAAATAGATCATTGCCAATTTTAAAGAGATTAGCCACATTTGCAGAGAAAGGGTTTTCAGTGGCTATTATTTATATTAATTCTATATTACCTGAAAGGATAATATAAATTATATGCCTTAGATCTATATCTGGAATTACTATAAGCATTTGGTTGCCTATTGTCAGAAAATGTCATGTTAAAAAATAGCCTTATAGTCTGACATTGTAGGTATGGACCCTTCTTAGGCAGACATATTCTTATATTTTTGCATTCCTAGGGCAAAATACCGTTTCTAGTGCAAAAGAGAGAAAGAATGTTGGTGACCAACGTATTATGATTATTTTAATCAAACGCTACACTGAAATAAAATAGCATTTCCTAATTCAGTCTAAAGATAGTCATGTCTTTCCTAGAGTTTGAGTAATTCAGTGGTCATCTGCGAATTCCTAGACCATGGAAGTGGGCCTTCATTACAAAAATTGATTATTTTTTTTTACATTAAGTTCTGACAATAGTATGCAGGAGGTTGAAGCATTCTATTTGTGCATGTAGCATGACCAGAATCTGACCTCAGCAAAGATTAGGAAAGCAGATTTTATAGCTATAATAGAAAGGAATTCTATTTATAAGAAATATGTTGCAAGTATAACCAAAGCTGTGCCTCGCTAAAAATATTTGAGAAGAATTCAAAAGCTTGTGCATTTGAGAAGAAAGGCAAAAGAAAGTGATTTCAAAATAACAATCTTTTAGATAAGAACATCCATGGTGTTAAGTAGAGGGCCACATAGAAAAATATTTCATTGTCAATCAATCACTAGTGCTCCCTTAGAGCCAGTAGGACATGGAATGCTGGAGAGTCAGTGTCATTACATTTGACTCTCCATCACTTTATCAGGAAACAAACAAATAAACAAACAAACAATGCCCCACAAATGAATAATAGAAAAAAGGGCATTTTGTTAGTCCTAAGCATAGTTCTTGTCATGACATAACATTATTCAAATTATGTCTTTAATTTATTGTCATATGAGAAGAAGCTCATATTTTGAAGATTTTTGAAACTCTTCCATCTATGAGAAGGAAAGATACTATTAATGGGGAAACTAGAATCAAGAGATGCATTCTTCAAAAAGAGATGAAAGGGATATTGATTATTTTAAGAGAGTGTAGTCTTATTCATTTTCTCCCCTCTTTTAGTTTTTAGCCATCAAGTTTTATGCATAATGTTTTAGTTTGGTTGAGTCTAAAACATGGATTTTTCCTAATCAAGTTAGTGGAACATATCTATACTTGATTTAAAAGAGTGAAGCTGAGGTTATTTAAATACGAAATTAAGGATAGGTTCCAAAAACTCTTGCAAATCATTTCAGCCTTAACCCCAAACACCCTTGTTATTTCAATCCTGGATCTAGAGCAAATAGCATCTGCCAATCATGCTGAACTGAGCAAAAGCTAAGTTGGCTGAATGATATGCACAACCTGCCTTTAAAAACAGCTTCTGAACAAAACAAGATATAGGATCTGACATAGGTTTCTAAATACCTGCATATTGCTACCATGTTGAAAAATGCATTACCTTGTGCTTCCTGCTCCTTGAATTAATTACTGCTCTTGTGGTACAACTCCTCATTTGCTTTATCATTATTCCTCGTAACTCTAGTGTCTAATTTAGCTTTTGACATAATTATGATGGCAGAGGGCCAATGTTCAATTAAGATACATCTTCTCTGCTAACTAAAGATTTAATTCTGCATCTTGTATATAGCCTTTAATAGGGTTGAAACTGTGTCTTCTTAGTTTAGCTCCAGCTGCTGCTGTTGCATCTTTTTTGTCTTGAGATTATTTATTCATTTATTTATTTATTGAAACACTTTCTTTCATGTATCCCTATTCTGTGATTGGAATAAAACTAATCCTTTCCTAAACTTCATACCGTATTTTTCGGACTATAAGATGAACCATGATTTTGAAGAGATATTTTTTTTAAAAAAGTGTGTGCACTCTGCATGCCTCCCAAATCCTCTGCATGTATCATTTTTTGCAAAAAAAAAAAGGGGGGGCATGTAGAGCTTTGGGAAGCTTGTAGAGTGCTCCTGGGGGTGGGCTGGTGGCAAAAACGAGCAAAAAAGTGGCCCCCTTTTTTTTTTTGCAAAAAAAAGGGCATGCAGAGCTTTGGGAGGCTTGGAGAGTGAGCAAAAACAGGCTGTTTTTTGCTCATTTTTGCCCTCCCCATTCCCCAGGAACACTTTGTAAGCCTCCTAAACTCTCTGCACGTCCATTTTTGCAAAGGGGATGGCGTTTAGGGAGGCCAAAAATGCTGTATTCAGTGTATGAGACGCACCCAGATTTTCACCCTCTTCTTTTGAGGAAAAAAGGTGCGCCTTATACTCCTCAAAATATGGTACGTTAGGACTTCCTTCCGGTTTGCTGGAGGCGACGGACGGGTCCCAGACGCGTCCGCTGCTTGGTTGCTCCGGCGGCGCCTTCGGGGGCAGGGGGCTCTTGCTAAAGAGCCCCCCCACACGGACGGCTTGCGGGGAGTCCCCCCACACTGACGGCGGTCAGGGGGGTGGCCCCGCCTCGTCCCAGGCACCGGAGAACAAGTCGCAGGGGGGGGAGTTTCCCTTTCGTCCCCTTCGCCGATGGAGAACCGGAACAGCTGCAATAAGAAGACAGGCTGAAAGCCGGGGCTGAAGGCAACACCGAGGCTCCTGGCTGCAGAGTGGACTGTGAGTGCTTTAATAATTAATGCTGTCAACTTTTGCTTCTAAAGAACAAGGAGGATGGAGTTTGTAAACCCCTCCTCGGAAGGAAAAAAAACCTGGCGCTTTAAAATGTTCCCCAGGCTTGGGGAAGAGGAAGAACTACATCTGACTTCTAAACAATGAAAATGAAAGTTTTTCACCTTAACTCTGCTACTGATACTTTGTATCTCTGTCTTGCAACAACTGAAATGGACTTTTACTAGTTCTCCATGACTGCCAGGGGAGCGGGAAAGATGGCGTTTCTTTGTTCCCTGTAAGAAATATTTTTCTTTGTGATGTGCTGACACTCCTTCATTTTTATGGGACTAAAACTTTTTACTCACAAGTAGGATCTCTCCCAGATGTGCCTTCTTCTTTTTTTTTCCTTTTTGATTGTTGTTAAAAAATTCTTCTCTCTCTGGACTTTAAGTAAATTGCATTTTGAATTTGAACACTGACTCTTGCTCTCTTCTCGTCTCACGGACTACCCCTCCAAAAGACGCCATATTAGTGGCAAAAACTTAACACTTTCATCATGGCTTCAAAGAAGCACCCACAACAGCCTAAGATCACTTCAATGCTATCTAAAGAAATGGTGGGGGAGGCTACTCAGCTATCAGGAGACTCTTCAAAACATTATGAAAGAGATAAAAGAAATCCGGAAAGACAATGTTAGTTCAAAATTGGAACTTTTGAAGACACAAAAAGCACTAATGGAAAATAAACAAAGATTGGATGGACTGGAGGGGGGGGCGGTGGAGATGCGGGGAGAGATAAGTAACTCTCAAAAAGAATTAGTGGAACTGACTGGTTATATGTCGAGGATGGATTTTGAAAGAATGTCCTACTTTTTAAGGTTTCAAAATGTTCCTGAAGTAAGCTCTGAGAATTTAAAAGATTTAATGTGTACGATGTTAGCAGACTATACTAAAAGGAGCAAAGAAGATATTTGGGGGGACATTGATTTGATTTATAGAATCAATTCAGCATATGCCAGAATAAATGAAGTACCCAGAGAGATACATATTAAATTTGTAAGAAGGTCGACAAGGGATGAGATCCTGAGAGCACAGAGAGAGGGTCCCTTGATATATCAACAGAGCGAAGTTGCCATTCTGAAACAGATCCCAAAAAAGATTCGAGAGATAAGAAGGAAGTATTCCTTCTTATCAAAAAGATTATATAAAAAAGGGGTGTGGTTCAGGTGGTCGATGCCCGAAGGAAAGTTAGTGTTCTGGGAGGGGGAGAGAATAAGAATTAAAACAATTGCAGAGGCGGAAGCCTTTCTTAAAAAACATTCCTCAATCCTGGAGGATGAAAATGGGGGAGCGGGAGGGGCCACGACTCCGCCCACTGGCAGCCGGGGAGAAGAGGATACAATAGCTAAAAGACTCAGATCTCACAAATGACTTTCTATTATATAGTAACTCTTATCTGGATGTTTATAGAAATAAATGATTGATTGCATGAAGTTGGGAAATGATATATGTATGTATCTCACTCCACTTTGTAGAGAAATGGAAAAATTATTGTATTGTTTTTTTTTTGTATGAAGCCTCGGAGGGGGCTGACACCTCCGACATGGATGTCCTCAAAATGTCTTAATAACACTTTATACCCTTTTCCTACAATTTTTTTTTGTAAAAACCAATAAACCTTTTTTTGATTAAAATATGGTACTTCAAAGTTATCCTAAATTAGTATCAGAACTTTAAATGGTCATTATTGCTGATTTGTAACACAATTGAAAGCAAGATGGCTGTTAAATGAATTATGCTCAGTTCTATTATCTTTTTGCAGAGTGAATCATGCAGTTTATTATTTATTTATTAATTTAATTTGTATACCACCCTCTCTCCCATTGGGACTCAGTTGTTAAGTGCATGGGACTCCAATTGGAACGGTCACAAATGGAAACCATCCTGGTCCCCTGCAACTATTGTAAGTACATTTCAGTTGCCAAGCACTTGTATTTTGATAATGACTTTGGGGAGCTGTGATGGGTGTAAGTCTGAGGACCAGTTGTAAGTCCATTTTTTCTCTGCTTTTATAGTTTTTAATGACTATAAGTTAAGGAGTACCTGTACATAAATTATAAGATGCTTATGGAGCTTCTCACTCATCCAGGTCATGGTTATCCCAGACATGCTTTTTTCAAGAGCAACTGGACTTTCTTGTTTTTCTTTAAAGAAAAAGGGGGAATCATCCAGTCAGAACTGAAGAATTTTCTTGGATGAGAAGCGAAACGTCTTCAAAGAAAAATCAGAAATTCCAGTTGCCTCTTGAAAAAGGCATTTTTCGGACATAAATTATAAGACTATATCATATTCATTAAATATCACACATAATAAATGTCTGAATAATTAAGAAAAGACATTTAGTGAGCTCCTTTTCCTTTTCAAATACAATATAAATCAGGCACAAGCTAACTGGTATCCTATTGCACCGACTAGGGGGTTGGGGGTGAGAGGCACCGTTTTACTTTTACGGTGGTTCTTGTCCTACCTCTCTGGTCGGTCGCAATGTGTGTTGGCAGGAGGGCAGAGGTCAGCCTCAAGGGCCCTGACATGCAGGGTTCCTCAGGGGTCGGTCCTCTCGCCTCTCCTGTTCAACACCTATATGAAGCCGCTGGGCGAGATCATCTGTGGTTTTGGGGTGGAATACCATCTGTATGCTGATGACACTCAGCTGTACATATCCACCCCAAACCACCCCAACGATGCCGTCGAGGTGCTGTCCCGGTGTCTGTAGGCCGTACGGGTTTGGATGGGTAGTAACAAACTCAAGCTCAACCCATCCAAGACCGAGTGGCTGTGGTTTCCGGCGGCCCGGTTCAGCCAGGTAAGTCCAACACTGGCCATTGGAAGTGAAACACTGGCCCCCGTGGAGAGGGCGCACAATTTGGGTGTCCTCCTGGATTCTTGGCTGTCCATGGATGACCATGTGACAGCCATGGCCAGGGGGGCGTTTTATCAGGTACACTTGATTCGCCAATTCCGCCCCTTACTCGACCGGGCTGCCTTTCACACAGTCACTCAAGCACTCGTGACGTCCTGACTGGACTACTGCAACACTCTCTACATGGAGCTCCCCTTGAGGTGCACTCGAAGGTTGCAGTTAGTTCAGAACACAGCCGCGCGGGTGATTATGGGAGCCACAAGGCAATCCCACGTAACACCACTCCTGCGTGAGCTGCACTGGCTACCTGTGACCTTTTGGGTGCGCTTCAAGGTTTTGACGACCATCTTTAAAGCGCTCCATGGCTCGGGGCCTAGCTACATACGAGACCGCCTCCTGCCCCATACTTCCCTTCGACTGATCCGCTCCCACAGAGAGGACCTTCTCCAGGTGCCGTCGGCTGGACAATGCCGGTTAGCGACACCCAAGGGAAGAGCCTTCTCTGTGGCGGCCTCTGCCCTCTGGAACGACCTGCCCCCCAAACTACGTAACATCTCGGACCTCCGCCTGTTCCGCCAGGGCCTCAAAATGCTTCTGTTCCAACAAGCCGGCCTAGTATAACCCCCGATACTGAGTTTTAACACTGTAAATTTTAATTAGAGATTTTATAATGTTGGTTTTAGCATGGGATTATTATTTAATAGTTTTTTAATATGGGTATTTAATAATAATAATAGCAATAATAATAATAATAATAATAATAATAATAATAATAATAATAATAATAATAATAATAATAATAATAATAATAATAATAATAATAATAATAATAATAATAATAATAATAATAATAATCATCATCATCATCATCATCATCATCATCATCATCATCATCATCATCATCATCTTTACTGTCATTGTAATAATACTGTAATAAAATTACAATGAAATTGGTTTATATGTATGTTTTGGTTTTAAATTGCCTGTGCGCCGCCCTGGGTCCTTTTAGGAGAAGGGCGGGGTATAAATTGGATTAATAAAATAATAAATAAATAATAATAAAATAAAACTTATCTGTGATTAAAAATCAAGACCATGCAGCAACATTTAAGTTAAATTGCAGAGATTGCCTTTTCAGACTGTAATTCTATGTCTCCTAAAGGATGTCTCTCCAGGACCAAGGGATACTGTTGACCCCTCCCCTCCCCCCTTCAAGTTTTGTATATGACTTCCATTCAACGGGTATGAAATATGTATATTCTGGCCTCCAAAACAGTAACTTTTTCTTCCATTTAAATAATAGATAACTAAGATTAAAATCCAGAACAACCTTAAATAATGCAAATTAGCAACATTGTTCTATTAAACTATTTAGTTGTGGAACGTCACATATTCATATGTGAAAATGTAAGATGTGACTTATATTAGGAAATGGCAGAAATGGTTTATTCTTCTGTGGGTATATTTCACCTAGATTCTGGTCTGTGACCTGGAATATTTATAAAATCAATTGCACAGTTGGGATATGTAGGCTTTGCCAAATTTTGCATTTAGTTTTACTAAAATCACATTAAATAGATCTTGATGAAATGATGCAATCACAATAAAAAAATCCAATAAATAAAACAATTCCTTCTTGTGAGAGAAATTTCAATTGCTGTGGATATTGTTATATGCAGTGGTAGCCTTTTTTAAGCAAGATAAAATAAATGAAATTAAAACTAGTAGCAAGCATGCGTAATGGTTACGAACAAAATTTAGAAATGGGAGAAGAACCAGATGTCAACGAATATACGTTTGCAAATTATATAGATATTATAGTGATAATTGTATATACTGTATATCTAACATCATAGGTATTTTCTAAATTTTCTAAAATTTGCCTAAATATTTATTCAAGTTGGAAGCACTTCTCCACACATTTCTAGCAATGTCCCTTTTGGGAACTTTTTGAGGATAGGATGTTTCAATTAAAAAAAATAGACTATTTGTAGCTCATATTTGAAGTGTGGCATCCTTGGTGTTCTCTGAAATGGGTGAGCTTGGAGATTTTCTTGCAGACATTTCACCACCATGCTAGGTAACATCATTTGGTAACATTATGATGATGTTGCCTAGTTTGGTAATCAAATGTGCTCAAGAAAGCCATCATACTCAGAGAACACCAAGAACCCTACAAAAAAGAATTAACTACATTCTGAAGTTTAACTTGAGAAACGTCAGATACATTTTTCCTCACTGCAGCTTAACTGTTGTTTACTATTGTTGGAAGAAATATCCTTCTGGGTTCAGTTCCAAGTAGGAAAAAAAGATACTGGAAACATGGAGACTGCTTGGACAGATGGTTTTTAATGGTGGACAGGACCATGTGGTTTGAGATCCTGAGGGGAAAGGGGGGATCACATTGAAGATCTTGAAGAATAAAGGGCAGAGATGCTGAGAAAACCTGAGTTTTATACCCTCTCTTGGGTCCCACATTGGAGTTTCCTGTCCCTGTGTATTCTGATTGGTGTTCAGACTCCCAGGGGGCAAGGGTCTTAGCTAACTTTGTAGGCTGTCTGACCTTTGAGCTCCAAGCTTGGTTGAGCTGTTTCTGGGTGATGATGTAATGAAAAAGCTTTGGGATTCCTATTATGGCTCTGCATGAAGGAAGTAGATCTTTGTTATGTAGAATAGATTGGCTCAGGCCTTAATGGCCCATTGACAAATACAGTAAATGGGGGGGGGGTGAGTTTCTGCCTCCCTTTTAGGTGGAACAGTCTGTCCTTTCAATATTTCCTAAAAAAAATATTTTTTCTAAGAGTGGGGTGGGTGCTAACTTCCTACACAATCAAATAATCTTCTGCTCCTAATGACCACCTAGAAAGATAGAAGTAGGTGAGCTTCATATAACTATCATATATTTAGTCAATTTTTATTCTGATTCATTTTTCCTTGATAGATAGAAGGATAATATGTAGTCAGTAAAAATTCAGCAAATCTAAAAGATTTGAATTAAAGATTAGATATGGAGAATCAGTACTGAATAAGAAAAAAATATTAATAACTAACATTATAAAATAGTCATATTAGAAAGCAACAAAATGCAATCTCAAAGTTATACAGATTACCAGTATTAACTTGATGAATCCAGTGTTTGCATTAGATGAACCTCTGAGCAGCATTCAATAGGAACCAACAGTTTAAAAAAGTATTTTCTTTCATTATCTGTTTAATGTAGAAATGGTGCTGCTCAGGTCATAGGTCATTCTTAATCTTCAGTATAAGAACAGATCAAAGCAGGAGAAAATATCACGTGAGAGAAGAAGTTGCCAAATAACACATTGAGTCAAAAAATGAGGCAAAGACGGGGAGAAGAGATTGGGGGGAGGGAGGGGGGTAGGAGGAGAAATAGAGATCCCAATTCATTCCTATGAGAATGGCAGCCTGGCATCAATCAGCATCTTACAATGCTGCTGACTGCTCTATTCAAAGTCTCACACCCGCCAGACTGGGGATGCAGCTCACACTATGGTTCACATAACATGTAGACATGACCATACATAGGATGCAAATAAGGAGAATGATAAAATACAAATATGCATATATAGCATTAGGTCGGACATAACAACAACACAAAACAACAATAAAAGCAACGCACACTGTATATAGTCACACTGAATAGATAATTATAGTCACACAAGTTCATATACAAATTATGAGCCAGGTGGTCAAGTAAAGGCATGCCTTTACAAAAGTCCTTTATTGTTCCCAAGAAGTGCTCAATAAATGGTCCTGCAACCACCAGTAAGATTTAACCCCATACTACCCTGAACACAGTCCCCTCAGTCCCCCAAACCACAGCCCATATATTAGCAGGGAAGTCCACAAGGCAAAGTCCAGGCATAAGATAAATGGCAGTCCACAAAGCAAAGGCAAGGTACAAGGCAAAGTATCTGAAGGTGAAACAAAGCAAAGGGCAAAAAAAATGTCCACAAGGATAGGGCAAGACAAATGGCAATCCTCAAAGCGAAGGTGAAAAACACTCCTCAAAGCTGGGGAGTGTAATCCAAAACAAATAATTGCTCCTGACAAAAACTAACTCCTTGTCCTTAATCACTTTTCCTGAGTGGAAAAAGTCCACTCCAGATATTCCTTGTGAAAATGGGTGGGAGGACCTTCTCCTAAGTAGCTTTGTTGTCCTCCTCTGAGCTTGTCTATGCGCCATTCTCCATGCTCTTGGATCGAATGGAGGAAGCAGCTTTCCTCATCAGAAGAGATCTGCTGCCTATCAGCACCTCTGCTTATCAGCAGTGGTGCAATCCTCCCCTGCATCTGTGAAGGCCATCAGCTCTCCATATGGCCAACCACCAACCGCAATGCCTGAGTGGCCTGGGACAACATTGTCCTCAGTCCCTGGCTGCTCCAAACATGCCAAAGGAGACATGTCATCCCTATCAGAGGGTCCTGGTTCCACTTCCTCCACCTCCTCCAAACCAGGCTCCAATGGGGCCATGACAATAAGTTACATGCATACAGTATAAATACTGATTAGTAGCTGCAAAAAAAGTATGTATAAACCACAATTTATTACATCATTTAAAAAAAGACCGATGGCTTCATGAATCCTGCGGGCCAAGATATTAGAAAGTGTTGCAGGAGCCCATCCTCTGTGTGCTTTTCTTGCCTTATTAACAATACAGGTTACTCAGCTTGAATTTGTTGAATGCTGTGCTTAGCTGTTACATTCATTTATATTTTGTTGGAGTTCTTTAAATGTGTTTGGATTAGAGAAACAATTATCCTTATTCCAGACGTCTTCCCTAATCTGCAAAACAAACAACAGACAGTACTAGCAAAAATTATCATCATTATATGGAAGAAAAAGGCCAATAATTAGAACTCGACTAAACAAAAGTTCAGTGACTATGTGTTGTATAAAGATAATGGTGTTAATCAGAGCATACTGAGATCAGTAAAATAACACTTTGTTACTTGAACACATACATAAGATTGTACACATGGAAAGCAGAACACTATAATTATATTGGTAGACTCAGATGATAGAAGTCTCAGCATTCAGGCAACAACTGTCAATCTTTTGAACCACTAGGCAAGCAGCAGTGTGGATGAATACATTCTGCTGTGTTGCATGTATCCACACATTGTATCTCAATTTTCCATAAAAATGCTGTCCCGTATTCCCCAAACTCATAAGATAAAGAATGCTACAATATTAAAATCAATTATCATTAACAGTGATCCACAAGGATTGGGGCTTTCTGATGCAACGTAGAGAATACTTTCTTCTGGAATTGGACTGCCAGAATATGACCGTGTACTGCTCAGTAAATCGAATAATGCTTGGGTAGAAGACTTCACAATTATGTTCCAAACTAACAATGTAACATACAGGTAATCCAGCCATAAAAAAACAACAACAACTGTTGCCATTTATACATACTATATGTATACCAAGATGTACGTTACAGATAAAATATTATTTTATTTCATTTTATTTCATTTTATTCATTTGATTTCTATAACTTTCCTTCTTATATAAAGACCCCAGAGCAGTTCACAGAATTAATTTATAAGCAGGTTAAAAACAATACAATAAAAACAAGCTGAAAACAAGTATGAAGACATATAAAAACATAAGATAAGATGAAGAATATTCTTTATTGGCCAAGTGTGATTGGACACACAAGCTATTTGTCGCTGGTGTATAAGCTCTCAGTGTATATACAAACAACAAAGTAATAAACCATAAAGTAAGATACAATCAAGAAAGTCATACGATACCAATAGAAGTAGGGAATAGGAAAGATGAGAAGAATATTAGCAATATAGCCTAGCTACCTGATTAGATAGCCTTAGGCATAAAGCAGTGCTGTTGGAATTAGGTGTTTAGCAGAGTGATAGCATAAGGGGAAAAAACTGTGTTTGTGTCTAGTTATTTTGGCATGCAATAGTGGTGTCTGGAGGAGACAAGCTAAAATGTAAAATAAACATGCATAAAAACAAGCTAAAAACCAATGTGCAAACATATAAAAACATATTAAAAAGTTTCCATAATAAAGGAACTAGAATAGATTCACAAAACAAATTCAAGATTAAAAGCATCAAAAGAGCCAAATAAAATTAAGCAACAATTGATGGAAGAATTCCAAAAAATAAAGTATGTTAAACAAAATAATTTTGAAAATTCAAATAAACTAGAAAAACATTTGGTGCATTTCATTAGTGTAGGGTTTTTTGATAGACAAATTACTGTATTTTTCGGAGTATAAGACACACCTTTTTTCCTCTAAAAAGAGGCTGAAAACCTGGGTGCGTCTTATACATCAAATACATTTTTGTTTCCTGGAACCCCATCCCCTTCACCAAACTGGCTGTGCCTAGCTTTATGGAGGCTTCCAGAGAGCTCCTGGGGGCTGGGGAGTGCAGAAATTAGCCTCTAAAGGGCAGTTTTTTGCCCCCCCCAAGCCGCCAGCAGCACTCTATAAGCCTCCATAGGGCTATGCATGCAATTTATTTGACACAAAAATGGCCTGTTTTTGCGGTAAATGGGCCGGGTTTTTGCTCATTTTTGACCCCCCCCGCCCAGGAGCCCTCTGTAAGCCCTCCCCCCAAG
This sequence comes from Rhabdophis nuchalis, assembly GCA_039707465.1. NCBI lineage: Eukaryota > Metazoa > Chordata > Lepidosauria > Squamata > Natricidae > Rhabdophis > Rhabdophis nuchalis. The sequence continues at coordinate 35,259,872 of CM077648.1, forward strand.
GCTATTCATGCTTTTTATTTGAAGAAAAACAGCCTCATTTTCATGGTGAAAGGGGCCGTTTGGGGGAGGTTTGCAGAATACAAAAGAGTTTTTTTCCTGTTCTTTAACTGTTTCTGTGCCAGCAGAAATAAAGTCCTAAGGTTTGTCAGCAATTTCCTTCTCCAGGACATGGATAAATGCACCTGGAAACATCAACCTACCTACTCTCTCTCTCTCTATCTACCTACTGTAATTTCTCTCTCTCTATCCTTCTACCTACCTACACACACACACTCTGTCTCCCTACCTACCTACTGTATTTCTCTCTCTCGATTCTCTCTCTCTATTCCTTTATCTATCTACCTACACACACACTCTCTCCCTACCTACCTCCTGTATTTCTCTCTATTTCTCTATTTCTCTCTCTCTATCCCTTTATCTACCTACCTACCTACTCTCTCTACTTACCTACCTACTGTATTTCTCTTTCTTTCTCTCCCTGTCTCTCCCTCTATCTACCTACCTACTTTTTTTGTAATTTGCCTCTTCAACACCTTGGTGCGTCTTATACTCCAATGCATCTTATGCTCTGAAAAATATGGTACACAAGTTGAGATTTTTATAGTACAAATACACCACAGAAACTCAGAATACCACAAAACAGACCACTGATACAATATTTTCCAACAAAATGGATATTCATGCAATTTTACCAAAACATGCCTGACCATTTAACCCATCAAGACATGGTCAACTGAATCTAGGAGAAGAATAACACTCATTAAAAACATTTCAGAAACAATCAACAGACCATTACAACTATACATTATCCTAGTACACAATCTAACTAAGCATTCCAAAACATCTTACATAAGCCAAAAGACCCAGTAACTCAAGCAGGACAAAAATAGGACTCATCTACAAAATACAAGGTAAGGACTATAATAGCCTCAATGTAAAACAAAGAGACAAAACATTAACAGGCATATTCATGAACACCAACCAACAATCAGAAGACATTAGGATTTAATAAAACTCGCAAGATATGGGTAGATTCAACCATAGTGTCATCTAGTAAATTGTCAGAATCCCAGAGCAATCAATCAATCAATCAATCAATCAATCAATCAATCAATCAATCAGAATAGAGCTGAAGGGTCCTTGGACCTGTTCTAGTCCAACCATCTGCTCAAGCAGGAGACCCTATACAATTTGAGATAAGTGGTAGTCCAGGCTCTTCTTAAAAACCTCCAGTGATGAAGGAACCACAACTCCTGAAAGCAAGCTGTTTCACTGTTTCTTGCTGTTAGGATTTTTCTCCTTAATTCTAGGTTGCTTTTCCCATTGAGTAGTTTCCATCCATTGTTTCTTGTCTTGCCTTCTGGTGCTTTGAAAAATAAGCTGACCCCCCTCTTCTTTGGGCAGCTTCTCAAATACTGGAATGCTGCTATCATATCACCCCTAGTCCTTCTTTTTTCTAGACTAGTCATACCCAATTCCTGCAACCACTCTTCATGTTTTAGTATCCAGGCCTTCAATCATCCTAATTGTTCTTCATTACACTTTTTCCAAAGTGTCAACATCTTTTTGTAATGTGATGATCAAAACAAGATGTAGTATTCCAGGTGTGATCCTATTAAAGTTTTATAAAGTTTGACTAATACTTCATGTAAATTTGATTCTATGTCTCTGTTTATACAACAATATACAAAAATGATAAAGAATTTCTGCAACCTTGTCACTCAAAAAATTAGCCCTCAGTAATGGATACACCACTTCCAAAGATACAATAATAAAGCTGTGAAGGAAGCAAAAAGACTAGAACACAGCCAGCAATCAACAACCAACCAACCAATCAACAGGGATTTATATCAGGCCAACAATCAAGCAGAAAAAATACCCTAATAAAGGAACTACATTGGAGAAAATCATACCACCATCAATAATGTCAGGACAAGCTACTATATAAAAACAGGAAGAAACCATTACACTCATTTGCACTGATTATGTTACCAAATCAGATAATGAAACATCTGCAAGCAAACAACCAAGGTCAGAGAGTACCAAGGACTCCATGGTTTGTTAAATATCTGTAATCTTCTAAAACCAAGGATGAATCTAGCAATCTCATCATAACATCACTGTCAACCATGTGTATATTGTTACAATTCTAGTAAAAATGATTTAAATTTTATATATATATTATATACTTTGTATGTATTTTAACATCCCTGTGCGCCGCCCTGGGTCCTAACAAGGAGAAGGGCGGGGTATAAATTTAATAACAAAAACAAGTACATAATTACATATAATTACACAGTAGAGGGGGCAACAACTAGCAATGGATTTGAATCTGAAACTGTTTTCCAAATTTTATGAAAAGTTGATATCTAATAATATTTCCTTGAAGTGAAGACTTCAATTCCTACATTGCAAGTTGGTATGTATAAGAGGAAAATGCATAGGAAAGGAAAGTACATTTTCTGTGAAGTTGTCATGCCCAGATCATAAATCAGTATTCTGCTATTATGCCACACTAAGTCATTTTGTAGCTCCTGTCACTTGTCACTCTTCATTGTTTTTTACAATATAAGAATGTGAGTGGCTTGTATTTTGGCTCTAGTGAAAGAACAAAGGCTTTTAGATAAGAACAATGGCTCTTTTCTTTCCAATACCCTTGGTCAGAGGTTTAGGTGCAAACCAAGTTTTTCAGAAAGCACTCTTTCATATTGCTGGCAACATGTGAATTAACATGCAAAAAGTGCTGTAATTATCAGAACAATTAGCATACACTGCAAATTGAAATGAAAAAAAAATCATAATTACAAATGTCATTATGGGGTGATTTCTTTTTTCTGAGTAGGATTTTAGAATTTGGCACGGTATTTCATCTTATTGAATTTCTGTGTATTTTAATCTATTATTATTGCTGCATGCAATATTGTATTTTGAACACATTCCCTGCTGTGGAATTAGATGTGCAGCCACTGTAGCATAATGAATATGCTGCCTAACAATGGGAATCCTTTAAAAACACAATAACATTTTGAATTTCATCATCATGAAAGATTAGGAATGTACATTTTAATTCTCCTGATGTTAGTGCGAGCATGTTGTGAGCTGAAATATTTAGGGGTTTGTTGCCAGCTTAATTAAAACTATTCATTGTCTTGCATCAAAAATATGATTTGCACTGAGTTCACATATTTCAGAATTAGATTTGCACTGAATCACATCAAAGGCCATCACTGAAAATACTTAGGGATGATATGAAACTCCTGCTGCTTAAACCCACTGGGGTTTAAACAGAGATTTGGTCTGAGTTATTGTGGCACTATTCGTTTCATGGCAACTAAATTTCAAATGAGAAAGATGCCTCTTTGAATCTTGCATTGCATACTGATAAATGGTTTCAGTGTGTATTAAGAAAAATAGTTAAAAGATGGCTTGCATGATGCGAGTTGCGATAAATGCCTTGTGAATAATGAAAGAACAAGAAACTTGTCCAATATATTGCATGATGCAATCCTGCCAAATATTTTATTGCGTAAGTTTAAAAAAACAAAACATATCCTAAGCTCTGTTTTGCGCATTTGTGTGAATGAAGCGCTTCCTAAAGGTAATGTTGTCAGGTGTGAGATATGAACTGAATCATACACCATGTACTGTACAGTGATATAAGAAAATACCTTATGCCTCATGTTGGTGGCATTATGTTCCTTTTGCTTCTCGTTTAAAAAAAAACTTGGAGAGAAATAAAATATGTTATTTTCTTATTTTAATTGATGTTAAAAATTCCAGGGCAGCTTGACTTCCTTTATTAACTTAGAGCAGGGGTGTCAAGCTCAAGGCCCGGGGGCTGGATCTGGCCCATGGGGTGCTCAGATTTGGCCCGTGGGGCCGCCCTGGAAACTGCAAAGGACCAGCCTACAGTGGCTCTGCAAGCAAAATTGGAGTTCAGGAGGGCCGTGTGGGCCCCCAACCTCTGTTTTTGTGGTAGAGGGCTGCAAGAGGGTCATGTGTGGCCCACCCAAACTCTGTTTTCACTGGCAAGGAGCTAGAAAAACAAGCTAAAAAAAAGGAGAAACGTTTCCCCTTTTGCATTTGAGCATGCAGAACAGGACAGGAAAGAAGAAAGGGAAAGAGGAAAGAAAAATAATGCAAGACACCCCCCCCCCAGGTCAAACACAACCCTGACGTGGCCCTCAATGAAATTGAGTTTGACACCCCTGACTTAGAGGGACTATTAGAGAGGTAGAAAATATATTAGACTATTTTATAAGGAGTCATTCACTTGGCCCATGTGACATTTATTTTTAACTTAAACTGGCACTATCTTTTATGTTACCATAGGAAAGTTTTGACTTAGCCATTGTTTTTATCTGGAAATACAAAGGGCTGAACTGAATGAAATCAACATGCATTTTACTCTTGGATTGTTTTCCTTGATTAAGATCATCCTGCACATTTTATATGTATGATTTGAGCCATAGTTTTACAATTACTCAAGGAAAATACAAAGTCCTATAATGATCAAAATGTCTGCAAATATACATCGTTCTTAAACTGGGAATGGAAGAAGGTTTGGGAAGAATGTTTTTTATACAAATATTCTCAATCTTTACCATAACACCAAAGCCTATATAAAATCCAAAATAACATTTGGATTAAATATACATTCTAAGAAGATTGCAAAATGAAGTTCCCAAATTTTGTGTGGGTTTTCTGATGATTCTGATTTCTGATGATTATCAAATGGTAATCTAACCAATGCAGCATTTAAACAATGGTTTCCAATTTAACATATGTAAATGTAGAAAACTGTGTTTTATTCAATGAATTGTGTTTAAACTATATATTTTTGTATTTTGTCAACCCAACTCAACTTATATTAAGCTCAAGTAATCATAAAAATAGATCTATTACAAAATGTATGGATAAAACTTACTGAATTAGTAATAAATACAAATATGGACATGTAAGGACAAATACAGATACATTTATTTTGAATTTGTAAACAATATGAAAAGTTGCAAAAAAATTACATTATACTTGGCATTTAATAGAGAACAAAGGCAAAATTAACAGATTTCTGTATTGGTTATTTGTATAACAACGTTTGTTGCAAGACAAGGCAAAGATTTTAAATGGTACATGTTTGATTCTCAACATATATCATTCTCTGTCTCTTTTTACAAAAGCAGTGACATGGTAGTAGAGAAACATTTTTTTTCTGCTGCCACTGTGTCTTCAAAATGCCATCCATCTAAATTTCTGAGTCCATCAATATGTCTTACGTCTTTAAATACAAAGGTTTAGTGTGGTCAGCCACTGACTAAACTAGTGACTCAATCTCTGATAAGTAGCCATTTCAACTAAGCAAAATCTTCCAGGAATTCAAGTTAAGTTGTGATTGCAATTACTCTTTCATTAATTATACAGATGTTCCTCAAATAGAAAATATATCCCCACTGACCTTATACTCTTATAGGGTAAAGCAATGATGATAGCATTTGGGGAGAAATAGAAAATATGGTAAATCTTTCCTTGCTCATTTGTACCATGTTTTCCCCAAAATAAGACCCTGTCTTATTTTTTTTTTGCCACCAAAAAAAGGTCTTATTTGTGTGTGTGGGGGGGGGGGGGGGAAGAAATGTTATCCACTGACATTCACCTCAGTTGTGTGGCCTGTTTTACGCTATTAGAGGCCTTCACGAACTTCTTCATCAAGCAAGGACAGGAAGCCTTTCCTGAAGGCTTTTGCAGCTGATAACAAAGTTTTGGATCAACCCAGAGCCTATAGAGGCCTTTGGGAAAGCCTTGCCGGCTGCAGAAGAAATGGGCCAAGGTGTGCAAGGCAACTCTCTGAAGATAAGTAGTAGGTCAGCTCCACACTCCATCCCCAGCCTAGCTTAAATTTACTCGTGCGCCCTGGAGTGGGTGGGCTTATTTGGGGCGTAGGGCTTAATATTGGGTGCACCTGTAAAAATCAAGCTAGTACTCACTAGCTTAGTACTGAGTAGGTCGTATTTTCAGGGAAACATGGTAGAACATTTCTACAGTTTTCAGTCACAAATGGATTGTGTCTATTGTGTCTAATGGTAAATATTATTATTTTTTATATGTGAAATTTAATTGATAGAGCATACATTACAGCTTGGGTGTCCCAGTTGTTTGAGCAGAATTCATCACTTGATACAATCCTGTTGTATCCCAATTAAAGTCTTTTTAGGAATCTGTAATCCCTTTTATTGGAGTGGAGTCATGGCAGCTGAATGGAACGGAGCATTTACTGGCTGGACACCCTTCCTGATGCTTAGGTGGAGTTCACAACAGATATTTTTTCTTTGCACCCAGATAGAGAAACATCTGCCACTGCCAAGGATTGAAGTCTCAGCCTCCTAAGTGTGAGGTCAGCATCTTCATCTCTAGGCCACTGCGCCACTAAAACTAAACTCTTTTTGATAGTGATGATTAATTATTCTCAAAGATAATCATTGTATACCAAGAAAGACTTGATAATGGATTCCCTTGTGATTCCTACATCTTTGCAAGGTATATCTGCAAAGTATATCTGTTTTCCCTTGGAATTGGATGGCATGATTCAAAGCTGTATTGGAGATGAGATCCAGACATCTGAATCTAATTATGGTATATTTTTCAGAGTATAAGATGCATCAAGATTTTGAAGAGGCAAATTTTTAAAAAAAGTTTTTGCATTTTGCAGCCCTCCCAAAAACAGCCTGTTTTTCGCAAAAATTGACTTTTTTTTTTTAAAGGCATGAATAACCTTTAGGAGGCTTGTAGAGTGCTCCTGAGGGACAGGTCCACCAAAATGAGTAGAAAACGGCCCATTATTCACAAAAACAGGCCCATTTTTTGTCAAAAAGGGGCATGCATAGCCTTTAGGCTTATAGAGTGCTCCTGGGTGTGTGTGGGGGAGGGGGGCAAGAATTGAGTAAACCCCAGCCTGTTTTTTGCTCATTTCTATCCTCCTCAGCCCCCAGCAGCACTCTGGAAGCCTCTTAATGGCTATGCATGGCCATTTTGGTAAAGAGGCGGGGTTTCAGGATGCAAACATGCTGTATTCAGTGTATAAGATGCACCCAGATTTTCAGCTTCTTTTTTCAGGGAAAAAGGTGCGTCTTATATTCTGAAAAATATGGCACATGCAATAATTCATTGTGCTTGAAAACCAACAATTTCTACATATTTTGTATATTGGAAAACTGTTTATATATTATCACTAAAAGCTTTGTGATAACATTAGAGAGATAGAGAACTAAGAAGCACACATTCAAGTTCCCCTTCAGTTGCAGAAGGCTATTGTTTGACCTTAAGCGAGTCACTGTATAGATTGTCTCTATCTAATTTACATGGAAAAATTGTAAGATATGTTTGGCCCTTCTGGAAAAACAACAGAACATGTCATACAAGGAAATTTGAAAAATGCATCAGTATGCAATATGTTGCCATTAAAGAAAAAAAAAATCAGAAGTATTGCCATTCCTGACAATTTAGGTGACATCCCATAAGCCCTGTACTGAGATTTATGGTCCTGCAGTTTTATGGTATATTATGAAGCTTTTTTTGAACAACGAAATCAACAGCCTTCCTGAAGTATATTGCAAATTATATATTTGTATCATATGCTTTCTTCCAAAGCATTTTGTAAGATTTATGTTGTCACATAATGCTAACAAATATGTATTTTGGAAGTTGAAAAGTCTGATAACTATATAGATCTATGCAAATATAACCTGTATCAGATATATAGAAAACAGGAAGGTACATATTCTAAAAACAACAGAGATTAGTTTGCTTTACCACTAGGTGGTGCTATAGTACTTTGACTGTTGCACGAAATGTCCTTTAAACAGAGATCCTTGGAAAAGAGCTATACATCACTGATAAATGTCTAATCTACTCTCTGAGCTTTCTTTTAATATTCTTTTCATACACAAGAATGCTACACAAGTATTTGTGATTTGTTACACTACCGCTACTTGTAGTGGAGTTAATAATAATGCATATGGTAGTTTTCCATCTCCCTAAGACAAAGACCCCAGTGTCTTTTTGGATGGGTTGACTAAATTATAATCACATTTGTTATGGTTTACTAAGAAAACTGATCATGGATTGGTAGCAGGGTGTTTTTCTTCGGGGACATCAATTTCTCTTCGTTCTCATGCACCCAGGAAAGATTTCTTTTTCCTTTATACATTATATCATCTGTAGCATCAGAATTCCAGACAATTGTCAGGTTTTCTATTAGATGTTGCCTCCAGTGTCATGGCATCAGAAATGAGCAAGGGGAGTTAAATAAGATGAAGGAATTAAAACAGCCTTTCCATCCTGCATTCCCATGTGTTACAGTAGCAGAAAAACTAGGAACTGGGAATTCAGAAAAGAAGACACTCTATAATAATGGAAACTGTCAGAACATTTTTCAGACTTCTTGTGAGACACTGCAGATTTCTTTGTGTGGGTCACGAGAAAACAGAAGGGAGGGAGGGGATGACCAGGCTAAAACAGTAGGAATTTCATCCCAATGGAGGTTGAATTACTCTTTGTTTGTCTGTACTCTTTGTTTCCAGTTTTCACAGGACTATATTTATTACATTACTTTCTGTCTATCTATCTACCTGTCTACCTGTATCTCACTCTCTCTCTCTACCTACCTACCTCTGTCTGTCTGTCTGTCCAGCCAGCCAGCCAGCCTCATTCTCAAAGTACTATATCTGAAATCCCCAAACAAAACTGCTTTGCAATCAGAAAAAAAATGGATCCTGTGAGTTGACGTTATTATATCTCTCCTATTTCTTTACTCCAAATAAGCATATTAAGTATCATTATTAATAAATCAACAAAATATATGTAGAAGTTGGTGAGAGTGCCATCGTTCGGTGTTTATGTCAGTAGCAGGTATTCTTGTTGTCCCAGGTGTCATAGTAGACTTTGGGCTTGGATGTGACAATGAGGATTCAGGTGAGCACCAGATCCTAAGAAGATATGATTTCTGGCATACTCATGGAAGATATCTTTCATTGTTTACATACGTTGCCTCTACGTTTCCTTGAATAACGCTTGGCAGGTACGGATCTGACCTTCTGAATAAAGGATTCGTAGAATGGTTTGAACTGCAAGGATAGGAGTCTTGCTATGCTGTGATGATCACCTTTGATGATGCTTTATAAAAATTCTGCATTGAACAGGATTGACAACTTGTTCTAAGACTTCCTTACTTGCACTTTGTTTCCTGCCTAGGAGATTGCACTGTGAAGTATCATGCCTGGTCTTCAATGAATTTCATTTTGCTTTGGGCAGCCATATCACATTGCTTCAGACATGGATTAGACTGCACAGGGAACCCACCTTCATTTTGAGGAGGTTTTATGTGCAAGTGGTGTGTGCCTGTGGCAGAGGTGGTCTTCAGCAGGTTCTGACCAGTTCTAGTGAATCAGTAGTGGACATTTTGAGTAGTTTGGAGAACCAGTAAATACCACCTCTGACTGGCCTAACCTCATCTATTCTCTGCCTCCTGAGTCCCAGCTGATTGGGAGGAAATTGGGATTTTGCAGTAACCGTCCCCGGGAGTAGGGTGGGAACGGAGATTTCACAGTATCCTTCTCCTGCCACACCCACCAAGCCATGCCACATAACCAGTAGTAGATTTTTTTGAATCCCACCACTGGTTTGTGGGTAGATGTGGGTGGCTGGGACAGCACTATGGGATATAAGTGCCCTGGTGGTGCAGTTGTTTGAATGCAGAATTGCAGGGCAAATCATTGCTCACTCCAGGAGTTCAATTCTGAACAGCTCAAGGTTGACTCAGCCTTCCATCCTTCTGAGGTCAGTAAAATGAGGGCCCAGATTGTTGGAGGCAATATGTTGACTCTGCAAACGTCTTAGAGACAGCTGTAAAGCCATGTGAAGCAGTCTGAAAGTGCTAATGCTATATACCAATATAGTTGCACAAAAATGTAAAGAGTTCCTGTAGGGTACTGAATCTCAGAGCCTTTCAATCTTCAGTTTTACTGAACAGCACAGACTACTTTAGAATGATTTTCCAGTGTCTAAGCCCAGGTACGGGACAAATTCAGAAAACTGGTAACCCTGGAATGGAAAACATTATCTGATTTAACAACTCAAGGCTCATCGTAAACTGATAAAAAAAAAATCTTGCTAAACCTAAGCATTTCCAAAGGTGATAGCAACACCACCACTGGAAAAGAAGAGTATATCACAAGTAGAAATTGCCCATTTTGGGATGGTCATAGATACTTCTAACCTGTCCAAAAGTATTGTAGAAAATAAGTGCTAGACACCACAGGAGCAAAAATGCAGCTTGACAGAAATAACCGGATATATCATATGAATCTCATTTTGTGGATTCATGCTGGCAACCAGAGTTTCTCTCTTAAGTAGTGATGAGTTCTTAGAGTATATTTGAAAAAGATTGGATAGCATTGTGTAATTATAGAGTAAATGCATTGCTAAGCAAGAAGATGTCACATTGGCCATCATTGTAGGCCTAAAGAACTACTTATTCATTTATTTACCCATCCCCCAATGCAATCAAGACTTTTGATTCTCTGGAAGAATTCTGATTCTGCAGAAGTCTTTGGAAGCAATATAATAAATAAGAAATGTAATCGCTATTTCCACCTGAACATCCTGAGTCACAGTATTACCCATGCACATAGCAGTGGGATTGCTGTTGCCTAATCAATAGAGAACGCTGAGGCTGTATGCTTCAGTGTCTGGCACTTATTGTGAGACTTGACTAGAAAAAAAACAGATAACTGAATATGTGCACTAAATATTTGTGGCCAGGGCTTATGTGACCCATAAATGTAAAACCGAAAATGGGGTAGTTTCTTCTTCTATCTAAGCTGTTAGAATATAAAGCTTTATTTAAATATTTCAAACAATAGAAACATCTACACTTTTTTAGCTTCATAAAAAAAGTTCTTAACTCATCAGGATTACCATCTGGAAGAACTTCTCTTGCCTTGCAGAGATCTAAATAAGCCATGACAGAATTGCTAGTCAGGGATCATTTAAATGCAGTGAAAACATCCTGGTGTCTCTCCATCATTCTCAGTCACTGTATACATATATTCAAGCGATCTCCTGAAGGAGTTGGGTAAGTGAAGCAAGATAAGAACTGGATTTTCCATCAGGATTTTTGAGGTGTAATAAACCATAGGTGGAGTGGTGGGATTCAAAAAATTTATACCGTTTCTGTGGGCGTGGCTTGGTGGGCGTGGCAGAGGAAGGATACTGTAAAATTTGCATTCCCTCCCTACTCCAGGGGAAGGATACTGCAAAATCCCCATTTCTTCCCAATCAGCTGGGACTCAGCAGGCAGAGAATAGATGGGGGTGGGACCAGTCAGAGGTGGTATTTACCAGTTCTCCAAAGTACTCCAAATTTCTGCTACCAGTTCTCCAGAACTAGTCAGAACCTGCTGAAAGGGTGGTGTGCGTGTGTGTGTGTGTATGTGTGTGTGTGTATGTGTGTGAAATTCATTCATTCATTCGTAGACTTTCACAGGTATAGGTATGCAGGTCTTGGCGTATTCAGGTCTTTTCCCATGTAAGATTGACAGTGTCTTGGCGACCTCGTCGAAATGTCACCAAGATACTCTCAATCTTACGTGGGAAAAGACCCTAATACACCAAGACTTGCATACATACATACATACATATATCAGGCTCCTGAGTGTTAGTGACTATCCTTCAATGTCAGATCAGGGATGAAATTCAGCAGGTACTGACAGGTTCTGCAGAACCTGTAGTGGACATTTTCAGTAGTTCAGAAAATTGGTAAATACCACCTCTGGCTGGCCACAGAGTGGAGTGGGAATGGAAATTTTGCATTATCTTCTTCCCAGGAGTGGGGAGAAAATGGAGATTTTGCAGTATCCTTCCTCTGCCACGCCCACCAAGCCACATCCACAGAACCAGTAATAAAATAATTTGAATTTCACCACTGTGGCAGATTGTCTAATATCTCAACTGTGGAGAATGTACAGCGAAAGAATTCCAAAGTAAGCCAATATGGCAGTGTGATGTGTTCTTTGAATAATTGAAGAACAGATTCCAAGCAATGGTCATAATCCTCTGCTTTTTTACAGTCATCAATGAAGTTAGAAGGCCATCAAGTGCTGCAATTACTTCACAAACAGTGTTTTGAAAATTCGTCACTGCTGATGAGCTGTTTTGGAACAAACAGACATAGTTATTTTATTACTTCAGGCTGCTGTGTGGTTTTATTTTTATTTTATTTTTGATAGGATATGTGTACTTTTTATTGCAAGCCTCACAGAGTCACATATGTGAGATGGGCAGCTATGTAAATTGATTAAACAAACTCAAACAAACAAATAAATTCTACTGTTCCATGAGGTAAAACCTGTCTGTTTGTGTGGAATAGGTTACTGAATGAGTCTCAGATCAAAAGCTGCTTAGTAATTATGTAAAGTAACTATAACAGCTGCTATACAAAGGACAAATTAGAGTGTATCTTGGTCTTTATTTTATTAAATAATTATTGGTTGATTAATATGCCACCCACCACCAATACAATTTTTGTGGCAAATACACGTCATTAGCAATAGCAATAGCGCTTAGATTTATATACCATTTCTTTTACAGCCCTCTTTAAGTGGTTTACAGAGTCAGTATATTTCCTGCCACCAATCTCGGTCATCATTTTACTGACCTCAGAAGGCTGGAAGGCTGAGTCAACCTTGAGCCTGGTGAGATGCCAAACTGCTGGCATCCAGTGATCAGCAAAAGTAGCCTGCAGTATTGCACTCTAACCACTGCGCCACTGAAGCTCATTTATCTAGAGCAGGGGTTCCCAAACTTGGCAACTTTAAGACTTGTGGACTTCAACTCCCAGAATTCTCCATCCAGCTATGCTATGCTGGCTGGAGAATTCTGGCAGTTGAAGTCCACAAGTCTTAAAGTTGCCAAGTTTGGGAACCCCTGATCTAGAGCAGTGGTTCTCAACCTTCCCAATGCTGCAACCCTTTAATACAGTTCCTCGTGTTGTGGTGACCCCAACCATAAAATTGATGGTCCTAAGACCATCAAAAATATGTGTTTTCCGATGGTCTTAGGCGACCCCTGTGAAAGGGTCATTTGACCCCCAAAGAGGTCACGACCCACAGGTTGAGAATCTAGAGTTATCTAGAGTTATTTAAATTATTTCATATAATATTGACTCACCAGTACTTTTTTTACAAATTATTCCAGAAAAGTCAGAATTTGTTAGAATCTAAACTTATTTATATACCAAGTCTTGGTTAAGAGCCAGTTTGATAGCATGTTTAAGACATCAGGCTAGAAACAAGGAAAGCATGAGTTTTTGTTCTGCCTTAGGACTTTGTCCAGCTAGATGAGTTTGGGCCAGTCACTCACTCTCAACCCTTGGAAGGGGACAATGGCACACAACTTCTGAAAAATCTTGTCACGAAAACTGTAGGCACTATTTAGGTAGTCTCCAAGAATCAGACATGATTGAACAGAAGGGAAAAAATCTCTTAGGAGAGATAGAAGACCAATTAAAGTAATTGTCATTTCTGATAGATAGAACGCGTATCCTGAGACCTTTCTTTTCTTTTAAATCTCTGAATCGAATTCATTAATACAATGCTTTGGAGTTTGACAAAATAACTTTTTTCAGTTAGCGAAAATTACTTTCTTCATTTTTGCTTGAATTTATAGTGATTAAATTTCTGCAATTGGTGTCAGAACAATAGAAAAGGAAATGAGAAACCTGGAATGAGTCAAAGGGGTACACAGGCACCAGGACATGTAGGGCTTAGTAGATGCATCTTGAATTGAACCTTAAACTCTGTCATTATCCAATACAGTGTCTAAATGCTACACTGATAAACCTACTCGATCCAATTAATATCTGAGTCATTACAGTGAAAGTTACTGTGGTGCAGTGATTAAAGTGTTGGATTAGGTACAAGGATACCTATGTTAATCTCCATCATCAGCTGCAGAACGTCACTAGCATCTATAGCTGAACAGAAGAACAATAGGAAAAATAGGACCAATTAAAGAGAAAACATGAAATCATCAAAAACATCTGCAAAAAGCCCTCACTGCTGAAGAAAAACTCTTTCTAGCTATCCTCATCTGCAGACGTAGTGATAGCAAATTGGAAACACAAGTCAATCATAAATGTCCACACCAACAAGTACTCCACTCCAAAATAACAACCCAATCTCCCCCAAAACAAGATGTGGAAGCTTTTTATAGATTAGCACAAACATAATGCAGCAATCCTGAACAGCAAAAAGAGAAAAAGAGAAAAAAGGAACATCTAATCTATACAATATCTTTCAATGAAATAGATATCCATGCAGTTTTATAAAAAAGTAAATGACCACTCTACTAATATAGCATAACCAACACAAGCTGTGAAAAGGATAATGCTTCCATACATCAAAACCTTCTCAGAAACTGGAAGTGAACTATTGTCACTATAACAGACAAACCTAAAACATCCTAAGTAAAAGAAAAGAGTAATATTCCAGAAAAAAGTAAAATAAAGTTATTTATAATCTACAGTCTAAAGGGCTGCAATAGCCATTGGTAGGACAAATAGGGAAAAGACTAGCAGAGAGCATCCGTGAACACCAACTAGCAGCCGGAAGACATGATAATTTCAAAACACATGGGTAGATTCAACTGGAAAACTGTGAGGATCCTAGGCTAAACTGAATACAAAAATGCTGGAGAACTCTTAGAAACCTGGTACTAAGACAAATTGGCTTCAACAGGCACGTAGACATAAACAACATCTAAATACTATTCAAAAGAGGCAATCAAAAAACCAAAAATGAAATCAAAAGGCCAAAAGACCTCTTCACTAGCAATCAACACCCAGATGAACAGAGAGTAACACCAAGATTAACATTAGACCAACAATCAAGAAGCAAACAATATCCCAATCAAGGAACTATCAATTTAGTCATACAAGCTAGCAGTAAATAATAACCCAATTATCATCAAGACCATTCCCACTAAAACTGACAGGGCAAGCCACTAGCTTATATCGGAGCAATCCCCACTTATTAATAGCACTAATGATGTTACCTAATATGGTAATGAAGTGGTCTGCAAGAAAACAACCAACTCAGAGAGCACCAAGACCTCGCCGTTCAACCCTCTCTTACAAATATTCTCTTCTATGAATTGCTTTCTATTAGCTCAACCTACTTTACAGGGCTGCTGTGTAGAAAAATAGGTAAAGGAAACAATGTGTGTGGCATCTTGAGAATCTAAGTGAAAGGTAACAAAATATGCATCAAGCAAATAAAAAAAAGATATAATTTGGGCCAACTGAAGTCATATCCTCAGGCAGTCTCATAAAAATCATTGTGATAAAATAATTGCATGGCAATCTGGGCATGAGACACTCTTGTAAGAGTTTCATGGTCCAAAAAGGCCTGCAACTGGCATACCAGCAGAACTGGGCAAAGGCCCCATCATCATCTGTCTGTTGCTTGAGCTACAGCCATGAGTCCCAGAAGGCACAAAAGTCAAGGATCAGATACTTAAATATATTATAGCCCTATCTAGAGTAAGCCTTCAAATATATATACTCGCATCATAGTCTTCATTACTTTTCTATTTCTGTTTCAGGTGATGGAATGTATTTTAATTTTCTGCTTTTAAGTCATTCTAAAATATCTATACTGTAAATATTGAAACCATTCAATATTCAAAATATTAGAATGTTTGACTTACCAGAATTTTTGGTTCCGTAATGAGTCTACAAGACTGAAAAACTTTGTAAACATAAACCAGCTGTATGGTCATCATTTTTGGTTAGTATAATATATTTTAGGTTCTTTTACAATACACGCACAAACTCACATAAGAAAGGCAGGACTGATTTATTGAATGTAAAGTCAGATTCAAGACTATCTCAATATGTCTTACTCTATGTAGCAGTTTTCCTAATTTCCAATAAGAAGTTTGGTAGTTTGATATGGATTTTATTTTTTTATTTACAGTTTTGAAAGGTATGATGTTGTAATTTTTTTTTAATAAAATGGGAGAAATTAATTTATACTTCTTAGATGGTACAAACAATTGTTAATAGATATTTAATCAAACCATAAGGAAGAAGACAAAGTTGCCCATTTTCTGTTTATTTTAAATTTGGAAATATTAAATAGACACCTTGAAAATTATAATATTTACATGTGGATGTAAAGATATATAAATTAAGAGATTAAGTTAAAGAAATTGTATGTTAGCTGACTTTAATATTAACAAATGATAAATATGTTAATAAAAAATACTGAAGATATAAGATCAAACACAATTGAGTAATAACGACTTTAAGATTCAAAAGAAGTATTATTGTGTCAAATATGAATTATATGTTATTTCAACACAATTTAAGGAAGAATAAAGTATAATTATTATTCATTGGAAGAATGTGGTTAAGATTAAAGTTTTATTTAAAATGTTATTTTTGTTTCAGACAGTACCTGTTTTGACAACTGATACACTATTTAAACAATGGCAATATCTATCCTTCTATATTATATGCTGTCCATATATTTGTATGGCAAGGAAAATCTGCCCAAGTTAATATGTAAAGAAAAGAAGAGGAATGGATTTGCCAGATTTGAAATCATACTTTGCTGTTTGCTACTTAGTTTGGATGAGAGACTTGGAGGTTGCTAGAAATAGAAATAAAAAAAGATTTTAGGCTTTGAAAGACACAATCTAAAATGTGGATGGCATGAGCACAAATGGTATGAAAAAGCTAGCGTTAATTGTATTAACATTTTCAATTTATATGTATGTATGTATGTATGTATGTATGTATGTATGTAGGTAGGTAGGTAGGTAGGTAGGTAGGTAGGTAGGTAGGTAGGTATCCTCTAGGCCATTTTGAGAGCACGGAATACATACAAATCTAAGTTGTGTATGAAAACATCCTTGTGGCTCTCAATACAAGAAGAATTTTATAGATGAGAAATTATACATACAGTAGTTAGTTTTTTTTATTGTCTAGAGCAGAGGTGGTATTCAGCTGGTTTGGACCGGTTCACATGAACTGGTAGCAGAAATCACAGGTGCGCCTATCCTCCCTCCGAACTGCCCTTGCTCTATTTCATCCTATTTATGGACCTTTTTTGAGCAAAGCACATGAATGGAAGGCCGGGCATTTGCATGGACACATGTGTGTGCACACACACATTTGCCAACTGGTAGGGAAGGTAAATGAAAACCCTGTCATAGAGTAAGATGGCTATAATTATATTTATATTTGCTGCAAAAGACACCAGAAGCCTTTTTTATTTTCTCTCTCTCTCCTTCTTCTGCCTATTTTCTTTTCTCTTTCTTTTGTCTATTTTTTATTCTCTATTAGTGTTTGTTATTTTTTAAACTTAATTTTAAAACTTTTAATAACATTTATATAATAAAAGATGGCTGTAGGTGAAATGTGGCTGATCAGCACCTTTTAAAATTATGATAATGCTTTGAGTAGGCTGTATAATTGTATGGCTCTATAAAAATGTTTCCCCAATAACAATGATGATTTTAGAATTGTATAGATTGCTTTTAATTAAGATACTCATATAGTTATTGTAAGGCTTCATTAGTTTGTGAATATTGCTGAAAGTTTAAATTGTAAGAACTTCTTAGAAAGTGCATTCTGACAACATTCTTTCCTTTATTCCTCCTTAGAAATAGTTCTAAGAAGTACATGTAGATCTTATATACACTTATGCCAAAATATTTAACTAATATAGTATTTTATCTCTTTATAAATGCATGCTTCCAATGAAATCTTTATGCATACAAAACATGAACAACATGAATAAAAAAATAAACCAAAACAAAGACTCAAGCAAGAATAAAAGTTGCAAGATCCAATCTGGATTGGTCACTGGGACCAGAGGTTTAGTCTTCTGACCTTTTGGACTCTTGCTGGAGCCCATCCTCAGGGAACTTCTCTCTAGTAGAGTGTGTGTTTTAGACTATTCTGTGAGTCATATTTTTGTGGTGCCTTCCTATTGGTTGGTTGGGTGTGTTGATGGCCAGCGATTGGCTTCCTTGTGCTGCCAAGTACCAGATAAGCTTGTGATAAATCACCACTCATGTCAACTGACAAAAGACCCATTTTCCAGGCTTAAAATAGTCCAAAGCTCACATGTGGTAGAGAAAGGTTCCCTGAGAATGGTCTCCATGAGTCCAAAAGCTAGGAAGACCGAACCTCTGATCCCAGTGGCCAGATTGGGTCTTCCAACATTATCCAGGAGAATGTTGGTGAACCTTTTCAGCACTGGAACCATGTATTCTGGCACCATGTGCGCACTCATCTGGGATGCGACCTGGAAGAGGAGCTGCCCAGGGGGCATGTGCACACTGCAAAATACACTTCTGGTTTCTGCAGGCACTCCAGCCAGCTAACTTCTGGTTAGCTGGCTGGAGTGCCTGCATTGGTGTGCATGCACGCATGATGATCAGCTGGCCAGCAAACATGCTCACAGTGGAAAATGGAAGATCAGCACTTCCAGTTTCCAGCACTGCCACACACACAAAGATTAGCTGATCGTTGCACATGCATGCATGCCAGAAACCTAGAAGAAGAATGGGTGATGCCACATGTGCCAGGTGACATGGCTCTGCATACCACTTTGGGCACGAGTTTCATAAGTTTGCCATCACAGTCCTAAGACAGGGATCTGCAAAGTTGGCTCTTTTAAGACTGGTGGACTTCAACTCCCAGAATTCCCCAGCCAGCCTCAGCTGGCTGGGGAATTCTGGGAGTTGAAGTCCACCAGTCTTAAAAGAGTCAACTTTGCAGACCCCTGTCCTAAGACACATATATTTCTTTATTCATGATCATTTGCGAACCGGTAGGGAATGTAAATATATACCACCCCTGAGTTGCATGATAGTTCCAGTGCTACTTACAGACATGGGTTTCTCTTTCCTAAAGATTCTCATCTGAAACTTAGGGTCACTTGGATGTACAGCTCCTACTAGAAGAGCAAATAGAAGCCACAGTGAGGTTCCTTCTCTCAGCTTCAGTTGTCATGCCAATGGTGATCCTCATTATCATGATTGCTACAAACCACATACTATGAATTATTTTTAGAGTTTAACCCTCAGCAAGTATCATTGAGTCTAAGTGCTGATTAATCTCCATGGAAACCAAATCAATGGTAAAGGAATGAATTAGTGAATGCATCATCAGAATCTATCCCCTTGCTACTGTTCTGAACCAAATTCTGAATTGCTACAAGCCACATGATATGGATTATTTTTAAAGTTTAACCCTGAGCAAGTATTGGCCACCCTTTTTAGATCCTATTTTTACACTTTTGCATTGTTGGTGGATAGATTCCCAAGTAATCCTTATCCTCATAGAGGTTTTTCTCCTTTGGGGTTCTAGGGCAGGGGTCCCCAACCTTTGCAACTTTAAGTCTGAAGGACTTCAGACTCCCAGAATTCAAAGCTGGCCGGAGAATTCTGGGAGCTGAAATCCTTCAGATTTAAAGTTGCAAAGGTTGGGGACCCCTGTTCTAGGGATATGCCTGTATTTTCCTAGTGTCACTTTTAGTATATCCTGCTATGTATGTTGCTTTCCCTGATTATTTCCATTTTTCCCCCACGCCGAACTGGTAGTAATGCCAGCAGCAACCCACTATGTCTTGTTTGGTAATGGGTTTTTTGTAGTACTTTATTCCCTTTTTTCTATTTCTAATGCTGGTCAAATTTTGCAATAAAGAAATCAATCAGTCTTAAAGTAATTATTATTGAATTAAATCTATAATAATGATGGTTTAATGCTAAAAGCATGACACGTTATTTTCAGTAATCCCTTTTACTGGATTATCCATATTGCACAAAAAAAGAAATAAAAGAAAGAAGAAAGCTTTCAGGTTGTACTATATGATTATGCAATATACAGTAGGTTATGTGTAGCAGAAGTGGTAAAATCCAACCATGTTTTCCTAACCACTGTTAACCTTGTAGACAAATAGCTTCAGAACAAGCTCAGTTAAATTCAAGTGACTTTTCAGTAATCATAAGATTAGCTATGTGCTGAAGGCAGTTAAAAGATAACTAAGCCATGTTTTGTTGTCAATATGCACAATGAAACAAAAATTGATTAATGGTACTGTAGAAACAGTTTGGTACTCACCCCAAAAATTATGGCATCCAAATTTCCATCATAGTTCTGGCGGTAAAAATAAGCCATTGGAATTTTTTTCTTTACATATAACACAGCACTACTTGTTTAGAACAATGTATGCAATCCAAGATATCAAAAGATAAATTCACTCAATGTCATTTTCAACTTGATGTCAACAATTTAGCTTGGGCGAGAAAAAATAAACTAATATACTTTGAAAAGAATTTTCTGAAACTAGCTAGTTTGCAGGCTACATTACAGATGCAATGTACTGTTTGTAAACCATTTAATATCTAAAGTAAATATACATATTTTTTAGAACTAGATCAATGTTATTAGTAATTCCTCTTAAATGCATATATCATCTCCCTGCTTCAGGTTTCTGTTCTCCTACCCCTGCCATAGTCAATATTCCATGTTCATTAAGATATGCAGTTCTTATTAGGCTGGTAGGGTTTTTAGAAGTACCTTAGAATTGGGCGTGGGAGGGAATCCCTTTTTAACAACATCCAGGGAGATGGAGTAGCCATGCATTCCATAGTGAAATATTTTATCACAGCTTCTATTTGTAATTATTGTATAGAATATCAGAATATTTATGAACTGGCAGAGACCTGGTAACAAGGTCAGCCAATGAACAGGCATAGCAACTAAGGCAGCCAATGAGGGCTGTTTGGAAACTGAAAACAGACTGGAATCTGGGTGTGGCAATAGCTCTAAATCTGTGCTGGGAAACAAAGAAACAAAACTAGCCTGGACTTGTCTGCTCTCAACTCTAAAGTGAAACCAATCTCTCCTCTCTACCACATTGGAAGAATCTCCTGTTGGTATTGTACATTTATTCATGTGTTATTGTGTATATAAAGAAGTTAATGAATCCTACTGAATAATGTTATCTGTGTATGCTTTCTGGATTTGATTTTTGCAATAAACTCTGACATAGAAGTATTTTTATTCTGTTAAATAAATATGTTTTTCTTCCATTCAACGATGTTCAATTCTCAGAAACTAGAGACAAATCATTGCATTTTTCTTGACAAGGTTTTTCTGAAGGGGTTTACCATTGCCTTCTCCTTAGAGCTGAGAGATAGTGAATAACCCAAGATCACCTAACTGACTTTCTGCCTAAGGCAACCTAAAACTCCGAGCCTCCTGGTTTCTAGACTGATGCTTTATCCATCAAACCGACTCTCTTTTGTAGTGCATTTAAGATTATTTAAATGATGGAAAGGCCAAAACAGACAAAAGTTCAGTAAATAAATAACACAACCCATTGAAGTTGGAAAACTACTGGAAAGTTTAATCTTTTCAGTTCCACCTTTACTCTTCCCTTCTCTGTCTCTTCCTCTGATTCCAGAGAATGTGCCAAGAATGCACTGCCATCCAGCTGAGAGTACAAGTAAGTGTAGTTAATTGCCTAATTGGCTTGATTTCTATCTGTCAATTTCTCCATTAGTTTAATTTAAGTATTTCTAGCATGTGATCAGCAGTGCCTGTGGCTACAAGTCAAGCAATATATTCACTGATGCTCCCACATTACGGTACTTTACTATCATATATGTGTTTGTGTGTGTTTTATATACACACAAAAACCACTTTGCATATGCAGAAATTGATCTCAGTTGCATTGTCCAAATCTAACTATTTTTCCGCTGAACTGATTTAATTGATGACTTGCCACTGGGTGTGTATAAAACTGTTACTGCTGCTCGATTATCTGAGGCTCAGAGAAATGCAAATGATAAAAATGCATTTTGCAAAGTGCACTTTCTTGGAAATCATATGATGTGTGAAAAAAACTCCAAGATTAAGTACGATATGGCTATATATCTCTATATTACCTAAGCAATACATTTTATTTACTAATGTTTATTGGAAAATGCAGATTAATTGGAGAAATAACATTTTTACAAGTAGAATTAAGAATGGGATAAAGAATCTATCTGTCTTGGCCTTATAAAATTTGGCTCTCATAAAATCTGTATTTGCTAATCTATGGTATCTAATATGGAATGTGTATTTGATTCAATGTGCAAGCTGTCACCATTCAATTCCTTATAGCTTAAGATCAAATCTATTTGTTTCTGTCCATCAAATGTACCAGGGAGGATTGGAATGCCTTTGAATCATGCTACTATCAGCCTTCCTAATGACTGTTACTCTTCTTTGGTACAGCATTCCTCTTAAAATCTGAATGGCCTTAGTCTTACTGTGATAAGAAAAAGTCATTAAAAATTGACAGTCCCAACATGCCTTGGGGGTGTTCTGTCTTGTTTATGGGTATATGTTTGTCTGGTTAATGAGTTTATTGTTCCATTGTGAATAAGCAGGTTTTTGTTTTTGTGAGAGACTTGCCGTTTCCTCTTTCCTATAACAGACAGAGAAGGAAAAGGGAGGGGAAAAGAGAGGGTGGTCACAAACTCACCTAGAGTATTTATGGCTAAAGAGTGATCAGAACTCTTAGTCTCCTAGTTTCTAGCCTGATGCCTTAGTCACTACATCAAACTCTTTGGGACAAATATGTCAGATACTAAAATATGATAGTTAAAAGGTTTTATTATTATTTTTTTAAAGATAAAAGTGAACTATGTTGGGAAAAGAATGGGACTGTCGTAGCATTTCCTCAGCTTCTAATTAAACGTTGGAGAGAGAGAGAGAGAGAGAGAGAGAGAGAGAGAGAGAGAGAGAGAGAGAGAGAGAGAGAGAGAGAGAGAGAGCAGTTAACTGAACCTAAATACCTTATATGTTAGTTAGTTGCTGATTTTGTAGAATAAGGTAAAATGTCTAGTCCAAATTTGAGTTAAATTTGACTTTGCTTTCTGTGTTGTGCTGAAGTCTCTCTCTCTCTCTGTCTCTCTGTCTCTCTGTCTCTCTGTCTCTCTTTCTCTGTCTCTCTCTCTCTCTCTGTCTCTCTCTCTCTCTCTCTCTCTCTCTCTCTCTCTCTCTCTCTCTCTCTCTCTCTCTTTCTTTCTTTCTTTCTTTCTTTCTGTACAAGTTACAAAACTGGGTGTATTAAATTCAGACATCCTTCAGGCTTCATGCTATATTCATGATATTATATATGGAGATAAAAATCTTGCAATCAGAAATATTAATATGAAAGTAGACTAGTATCATTCCAGTTGTTCTTACAAAGAAATGCCACTTACCAAAGACCATCTTGTACTCCGGCTGGATGATTATATTTTCTTTGTGTTTTTTTCTTATTTTCAAGTGTTATAGTAAGGATCAGGGTAGTATAATTTATGTCCCCACATAGAATGTTTGCATTTTAACAATTAAAGTTTAAATTTCCTTTTAACTTCATATTTCTTTCTCTTTTTAAAAAAATAAAAAAATGATTTAGCGTTCTTAGTAGGAGAAAGTAAATATAGAGATAATTTTATGGATGGCTTTAAAAGGCAATTAAATTAATTTCTTGAAGGACGAAAGCTATGAGCCATGATATCTAAATCATATTTTTATGTTCTCTTGTAGTACACCTCTGAATACTAGATATTGCAAGTAATAACCAGAGACAAATATGACTCTAAAATAAATTATAGGATTTCCAACTGCTTTGATATGGTTGAAAACAAAATGCTGATATAAGCTTATATAAGATATAAGATTTTCATATACATGGACTACATGGAGCAAACAATTCTGTAATAAATGAAAAGCAGAAACCATTATATTGTATCATGATTTCCTTGATCTTTTATTTGCAAAATTAGATAACTTTATTCATAAAACCTCTTACCCTATTTAATTCAGCTAAGAGTAAGCATATTTAATTGACTAAGTGATTAAGAAAAAGAATAAAAATAGTATGATTATACTTAACAATTACACAACAATAGTCTGCCAATATTAGATATCAGTAATATTTTTGAACTGCAATTCAAATCCTTCTTTTGTTCCTGAGTGCCTAATTCAAACTAAAGAACATGTATTCAACAGATGAATACCAAACCTGATTGGTATTCTTATAATACACCCATTATAGCTGTTTTTGTTGTTAGTTGCGGTCATTTCCGACCCATTGTTATCCCATGGACAACATTCCTCCAGGCCTTCCTGTCCTCTACCATCCTCTGGAGTCCATTTAAGCACATGCCATCCAGCCAACTAATTCTCTTCCCCTTCTTCTTTTGCCCTCAATCTTTCTCAGCAATAGTATCTTCTTCAGTGAGTCCTTCCTTCTCATTAGGTGGCCAAAGTATTTAAGTTTTATCTTCAAAATCTAGCCTTCTAAAGAGCAGTCAGGGTTGATCTCCTCTAGAACTAACCGGTTTGATCACCAGGGGACTCGCAGAAGTCTTCTCCAGCACCATAGTTCAAAGGCCTCAATTCTTTGGCACTTAGCCTTTCTTATGGCCCAATTTTCACAGCCATACAGGTTAACTGGAAAAACCATAGCCTTGACACTTTTGTTGGCAGGGTAATGTCCCTACTTTTCATTATGCTGTCTAGATTTGCCATAGCTTTCCTCCCCAGGAGAAAGCGTCTTTTAATTTCTTGGCTGCAGTCCCCATCTGCGGTGATCTTGGAGCCCAGGAAAATAAAATATGTCACTACCTCCATTTCTTCCTCACCCATTTGCCAGGAATTGAGAGGGCTGGATGCCATGATCTTAGATTTCTTAATGTTGAGTTTCAAGCCAAGTTTTGCACTCTCCTTCTTCACTGCATCAAGAGTCTCTTTATCTCCTCTTCACTTTCTGCCACTAGAGTGCTACCATCTACATATCTGGGTTTGTTGATATTTGTCCCAGCAATCTTAATTACAACTTTTGATACATCTAGCTCCACCTTTCTCATGATGATGATTCTAGCTGTATGGTCCTTGATATTCTGACAATTGAACATTTTGTTATTGAATGTACAGTGTTAGATTTATTTTACTTAATAATTCAATATAATTTTACTTTGTGAATATAGCTGGGGGTTATTGATCTTGGGCTGTTTACGTTAATCTCAGTGAATAGAATTGGGCACATAGTGGAAACAACCCAATAATATAATAGAAAAAATAATGAATATTTTAAAGACGGGCTGAAATGACGTTTTGTTTTTATTGTCTGATGCAGACAATTTCTTATAGAGTGATATAGAGTGAACATCATACATCAAAGTGAATGTTATAGTTAACCTCATAGAAAGTGTTTGTAAGCAAGACAGCTCTTGGGATGTCAGTCACTCAAGCAAAAGATAATTAACACCATTTGAAAATGTATTAAACTGAGTAATAAAATCACAACTGGGAAAAGTGAATGGAAGCAGATGGTTCCTTCAGTTGGCTAGTCATGGAAGTCAAACCAGACACTTTGTTTGAGTCTAGGATAACGTTCACTAATAATAGCTAACATCTCTAGTGAAAAACAAAGTATTTCTTCAATTGTAGTTTGGTAGCACTGTTCTTGTTATAATATTAAAATGTCATATTTAATCAGTTAATATGTTATTAGTTACATTTTAATTATCTCCTATTTAGAAAAATAGAAAGCTGCATTACACTGAATCAAATCAGTGTTTCATTTAACTCAGTATTGTTAATTTAGGATTATTTTTTTCAATCCTTTATGAGATTCCTTGAACTGAGCCAGCATGTATATCATATTCTTCACCTTTAAATTATACTCTTCCTTTTGTTTATTTTAACTTGGTACCTGCTCAGAGTCTTTTGAATCAAAATGTTTAACATTCGAAAGTTAACATTAGCCCTTTTAGCCCATATAAATCAAAAGCCAAATGCTAAAATTCTTGTACATTTGTTTTTGCATAGAAGCCTTAATTTATGATTAATTATATACTATTAAATCAGTGTCTACTGTTAGCAACCATACAGATAAAGTTTATCCAGGTCCATCTGTTTCCAGCTTGCTCTTCAGATTGTCCAATAATGTATCCATGGTTAATGAACAATGCTTTGTTTACATTAGTTGGTAGATTTCTGTATCTGGATGACCTAGAAGTAATGTTAAAAATCTTCTGTGTAATATAGCAAAATTTGATAGCCAATCCGCAACCAATTTTTAAAGATAAAAAGTGAAATAAAACAGAGGATATTAAAAGTGAAGTTAAAACCCAAGATGCTTAAGAAAAGGAACTGCCAAGAGAAAGATGTTGTCAGGGTTCCAAATAACATTCAAAATTAAATCAGATTCCAAGGGAAAGTATTGCTCAAAGTTCCAATTTATTAAGAGAGTCGTGTTGGCACATCTGGGGAAACCTGAGTCTGAAAGCTTCTTGGTTTTCCCCACCCAGCTGAAAGTTCAAGATCTTGCCCCCATACCCACAAGTCCATCACATGGTCCAATCTTCCACTGCCATGCTGGCAGTTCCACCCATCCATTTCCGGTTAGGTGCCGAAGTACCAAGACTAAGGATAATCTTGGCAATCTAAAAGGAATTTTATTTTGGTTACATCACATCCTACTCCTTACTATCTCCCTTCCATTCCCCCACTACCTACCTTGTAGCGATAAGAGCGGCGAAACATACGTATCTCTCCGCTCTTATCGCATCCACAGATAACCGCCCTGCCACCCTGTTCAGAGTGACCTGCTCCCTCCTTCAACAGAGGCTGCGGGAAGCTCTGCTGCAGGGTCGTGCAGAGGAATTTGAATGTTATCTGCAGGATAAAATCACTCAGATCCGGGATGAACTGGCCTCCAATGAGGTTAGTCCTGGGGGGGTGGGCGGAGGCAGGTCCTGAGACTTTTTTTATGGGAAGAGTTCGACCTTGTTACTCCAGATGACATGGACAGGGTGCTGGGGAGGTTGAATGCTACCACATGTTTATTGGACCCGTGTCCCTCCTGGCTTGTACTGGCCTCCCGGGAGGTGACACGAGGCTGGCTCCAGGAAATAGTGAACGCTTCCTTGAGTGAGGGATCTTTTCCAGCCGTCTTGAAAGAGGCAGTGGTGAGACCACTCCTCAAAAAGCCTTCCCTGGACCCAGCGGTGTTAGTAAATTATCGTCCGGTCTCCAACCTTCCCTTCTTGGCGAAGTTTGTTGAGAGTGTGGTGGCACGACAATTCCCCCAGCACCTGGAGGAAACTGTCTATCTAGACCCGTGCCAGTCCGGTTTCTGACCTGGGTACAGCACAGAGACGGCATTGGTCGTGTTGGTAGACGATCTCTGGAGGGCTCGGGATAGAGGTCATTCCTCTATCCTGGTCCTATTAGACCTCTTAGCGGCTTTTGATACCATCGACCATGATATCTTATTGCACCGGCTGGAGGGGTTGGGATTGGGAGGCACTGTTCTGCGGTGCTTCTCTTCCTACCTCTCCGGCCGATCACAATTCGTGTTGGCAGGGGGGCAGAGGTTGACCTCAAGGCCCCTTACATGTGGGGTGCCTCAGGGGTCGGTCCTCTCGCCCCTCCTGTTTCACACCTATATGAAGCCGCTGGGTAAGATCATCATGGTTTTGGGGTAGAATTCCATCAGTACACTGATTATACTCAGCTGTACATTTCTACCCCTGACCACCCCAACGATGCTGTCAAAGTGATGTCCTGGTGTTTGGAGACCGTGCGGGCCTGGATGGGGAGTAACAAGCTTCGACTCAACCCGTCCAAGACCGAGTGGCTGTGGTTTCTGGCATCACGATATAGCCAGCTGGATCCATCTCTGGCTATCGGGGCCCCCCGCGGAAAGGGTTCGCAACTTGGGTGTCCTCCTGGATTCTCGGCTGTCCTTGGATGACCATGTGACAGCCGTGGCCAGGGGGGCTTTCTATCAGGTCTACCTGATATGCCAGTTGCATCCCTTTCTAGATCGTGACACACTACGCACAGTCACTCAAGCCCTTGTCATCTCCCGACTGGACTACTGTAATGCTCTCTACATGGGGCTCCCCTTGAGGTGCACCCAGAGGCTCCAGCTAGTACAGAATGCGGCTGCACGGGGGATTATGGGAGTTTCTAGATACTCCCATGTAACACCTCTCCTGTGCGAGCTGTACTGGCTGCCTGTGGCCCTCCGGGTGCGCTTCAAGGTGCTAGTAACTATCTTCAAAGCGCTCCATGGCTCGGGACCTGGTTATTTGCGGGACCATCTCCTACCACATACCTCCCTTCGACCTGTCCGCTCCCACAGAGAGGGCCTCCTCAGGGTACCGTCTGCTGGACAATGCCGGCTGGCGACCCCCAGGGGGAGAGCCTTCTCTGTGGCAGGCCCTGCCCTCTGGAATGACCTCCTCCCCGACCTTCGCACCATCACAGACCTTCTCCTCTTCTGTCGAACTTTAAAAACACACCTATTCCATGTCGCTGGCCTAGCATAGCTTTTATGATAGTCCCAATTATAATAATTTTAATTGTTTTTAAGTATAAGTTTTAGCACAGACCCATTGTATTTAATGTATTTTTAACTTTTATATTATCATTGTATCTACTACTTTTTATTCTTTCTGTGCACCGCCCTGAGTCCCTTTTGGGAGATAGGGCGGTATAAAAATCCGATTAAATAAATAAATAAACAAACAAACAAACAAAATCAGCCTGTTTTCACAAAAACCCCACAATCTTTTGGTTGTTTTTACCCCCTCCCAGGAGCACTCCACAAGCTTCCTAAAGGCTACGTATGCCCCCCTTCTTTTGGCAAAAATAAGCCTGTTTTTGCAAAAAACAGACCACTTTTTGTTCATTTTTGTCTTCCCCCCCAGCCCCCAGGACCACTTTGCAGGCCTCTCAAATTCTCTGCATGCCCCATTTTTCAGAAAAAATGAGGTGTGCAGAGGGTTTGGGAGGTCTGCAGAGTGCAAAAATGTTTTTTAAAAAATTTCCTCTTCAAAATCTTGGTGCGTCTTATACTCCAGTGCATCTTATACTCCGAAAAATATCATCAAGCAACACTCGATAGGTGGATAAAAATGCCAAATCCAATTCAAACTAACTATGACTGTCTATGTTACCAAACATAATAATTTATTATACTTGTTTGGGACCTGACTTCTAATGTCTCTGGGTGATCCAGAACAACCAAAACAAAAACATAGCAATATAACCAGTAAAAGAAAGAAAAGCCATAAAAGGTGAAAGATGGCAAGAACGACAGACTGTATGCAGCGAAGCAAGAAGTCTCACTTTCCCTGGCTTTGGTGAACCTGATTCTATGAGGCAGGCGCTGCTACTGAGAAGTTAATTCTTTGATGTCTTTTTTTAAAGGACAGATGTTTTGCTTATATTGAAGTCAAAATATGCAGTAGACCAATCATAAATCTGACACCTAAAAACCCAATCATTATATACATTGTAGTTGTCATTTGGTTAAAATCAGGAATCTGTCTTTCTCATTAAGACAAAAACATTTACTATTTTATTAATTGACTCACAATTGAAAGTTGTTAGTATAACAACATATATAAGTAAATCTATAAATCTCATTAATTGAAAGTAATCTTCAAATCAGGGCCAAAATAAACTTTTTTATCAGCAGTTGGATCATAATTGTTTTATTCGTGTGAAACAACAATTTTGGTAAGAGAGGTGGGGGAGGGGAGGAAATAAATGAGATAATCTGACTTGTTTTTGTTTAGCTGCCAGGTGAATTTTTCTGAATACTTTCTACACTGAAGATGTACTGTATGTGTACTATACAAAAGATAATTTTTGCAAAAGATAATTTCATCTTTTCATTTAAGATTTCCAACATTCAATGAAAGATGCAAATTATGATTCTATTGTGTGGATTATAGATATCCTATAACAATGAGATTAAATTTTTAGCTGAATGAAAATGAAATTGAAGCCACATGATAAGCGACTTCAATTTCAAGCTTATATTCTAGCTTTAGTGATAAAATCTTAATGTATAATTTATTTCTAGAAAAGTTGCTGTAGGCTGATCTGCTCAATGATATAAAGAAAATGTAAATTATTTTTTTGTGATAAATCAAAAGCAGGCTGGCAGATCTTTGTTTACTTTCCAGACATGTGCCACAACTTCTTCATGTTGTTTACCAACGTTTTCAAGTTGAATAATTCTTGTTTCAGATGAATAAACTACTATGGTGCGAAGATCATTCTCATTGGATGCAGAAAATGGAATTTAAAGCTTAACCCTGGTAGTTCTAACCTACATATCGTCTGAAATTCTGACTAGAATGTATACTGTATAAGATTATGTAACTAACATAAATCTAAATTCAAATTAATGAAAGAATTTGTACAAGGAAGTATGAAAGTATGTCATATGAATATGTTTCATCATTACACCACTTAATACCATGTAATTACTATCTTTTTTCCTTCTATTTAGAGTTAATATAATAAAAATGATTTGTTGTTGAATATTATTTCTGATCAATTGAATATGAGAATTACAGTATTAAAACTCTAAATTGGTCTCTGTCTCTGTATCTCTGTGTCTTTGTCTGTTTCTGTCGGTGTTTCAGTGTGTGACCCCAAATTTTGTTCTTGAATATAAATAAAACTTTCTACTGAATTTGGATAAAGATGAACTTAGTTTCTTTCCCTTTCCCTTCCCCCTCTCACTCTCTTTCTCTCTCTGTCTCTTTACACATACACACAACCCTCATATATCTTATCATAAAAGAACATAGCATAGATACCCATATCATATCCCCCCCTTCATGCCACATATTATTTTCAATTTCTCTAGATGGGTCTGCCTTTGAAGGGTATCTAGAAATTTGAACTGGCGTGAAATGCACTGGCATGAATTATGTATGTATATATCTGGTAGAATACACACTACATCTCTACTGGGCAAGCTGCACTGGTTATCAGTTTGTTTCCAAGTCCAATTCAAGGTATTGGTATTCACTTTTAAAGTTTAACGTGGCATGGGATTGCATTATTTGAGGAACAGCCTTTCCCTGATTTCGTCTACCTGTCTCACCAGATCTCATAGCAAAGTGTTGTGTCTTCGCCATCAATCAGGGCTAAGGAGAATTACCATTGGTTGGAAAGCAAGGAGGGCTCAAGCTGGAAAAGGTCGTGTTTTAATTGGTTGCTGGTTTGACAACAAATGTATAAATAGCTGTCAAACCGGCGGATGCTGTTCTTGTTCATATAGTTGTTTTATTAAAGAGTTATCGTTGCAGCATGCCGTTCGCCTCATTCATTTATCCCTGTTCAGGGAATACATAAAACTGGCGACGAAGGTGGGATTTTAAAATTCCTCAACCACCAGATATCGCAGTTCCATTTCAATAGACAATTCTCAGAATGACGCCATTCCGAGCTTCGCGCCTTTCAGCACAGATAAGGAATCTTGGGAAGCCTTTCTTGAGAGGTTTGTTTCATTCTTGCCAACGATCTCACTGAGGTGAATAATGAGAGGAAGTCACATACCTTTCACCTCAGTCATTTATCCCTGTTCAGGGAATATATAAAACAAAGGGCATTGTCCCATTACAGGTTCCATTGTCTAGGGAGGTACATCAAGCAGGTCCTGGGATGTGGGCCTTTTTGTGCTGTGGTCCCCATGCTGTGAAATCCTTTCCTTTCTAAGGTGAGGATGACTTCATCATCTCATCCCTTAAAGACATGGTTGTGATAGCAGACCTGGGGATACCAAGTAATGGTTGAATTAGGTAGGTGGATAAATTACTATTAACTCCATCTATTATTCCTGTTGAACTGCATTTTACATTATACATTTTAAATATTTTTAATATTAATGAGATTGATTTAGACAGTTATTGCTTTAGTTTTGTTAGAGAGTCACTTGTTTGTGAGGTGGATGGTTTTATAAAACAGAGAAATAAATAACTTATGTTTGAAAACAATGTTTTAAAGCTTTCCTAAACAGCACCTGTATATTTATATTAGCCTGGATTACTTCATATCTATTTACTGCTCTCAAAATGTAACCTTACAATAATAAGAGAATCAATCAAATAAAGACTGCAGCTCTTAATTTTATATATTTTTCCTGCTGAATGTTTTGTGATGTAATCATTGATAGGCAATAACAACAACAAAATATAAAATATAAATTTCATGTTTATTTTGTGATTTCAAATTGCTCATGAAGAATCTACTAGTGGTTATAGCCTAAAGCAAGATTATCTCTAACTTCTGTATTTTCTTTTCTGTGAAGAGCTAATGAAGAAACTTGTAGCCCTTGAGTTGTTCCCTTTCTTCCAGAAATCACATATACACTAAATGGGTACTCTTTGCATACCTTCAGGCATTTGCTCAGTAGATAATGATGACAGGCAATTTACACTATATTTTGTGAAACTTGGGGAAAGCAATAAAAAAATAAAGGCTTTTATTTATTATAGTACAATTGGGTGATTGTTAAATCTATACTGGAAAAGGAATGCCAGTCAAAGTTATTAGCTAGTTTTTTATAGTGTTCTCTAAAGTTATAGCATTTCATGAATTGGGATTGTACAACCAATTTTCAGATACATGACTGATGTAACCTTTTCTTTGAGAGACTTAAAGACACCCCCCCCCCTGGGGTTTGGCTTTTACTTTTGATTATAATATTCATATTCCATAATTTTTTTATATAAGGTCAGCTTGCCCAATACAGTCCTTGCTGGCCATGTTAGAATTTTTCCTATAGCATGTTTGAATAAATACAGATTATCATAAAAATATCCCAATAAAGAGAAACACAGGCAAGCCACAAGCAATAAATCTTACTTTAAGATCAGAGTTTTATTTCATGAGCAATTTGGAACATGAATAGCCAACATTGCAATGCAATTCCACAACAAAACTTACATAATTAAACCATTGCAATGGGATCTAATGACACATAGCAGGTCGTACAAGGAAATTCTTCCTGCTATAAGTACCATAATTTTTGGAGTATAAAATGCCCAAGAGGATAAGATGCACCAAGATTTTGATGAGGCAAATTTTAAAAAAAGAGTTTTGCACTCTGCGGACCTCCCAAAAACAACCCATTTTTTGTGAAAATGGGCCCATTATTTTTGCCAAAAAAGGGCATGCATAGCCTTTAGGAAGCTTGTAGAGTGGTCCATAGCCCATTTTTCACTCGTTTTTGCCTCGAGGAGCCTCTGGAAGCCTCATAAAGGCAATGCACAGCCATTTTTGCAAAGGGGGTGGGGTTTGGGGAGGCCAAAAATGCTGTATTCTGTGTATAAGATGCACCCAGATTTTCAGCCACTTTTTTGAGGGAAAAAGGTGCATCTTATACTCAAAAAATACTTTGCAGAAAATGCAGTACACAAGTCAGCACATTAGAAATAAGTCTGGCACATTTTGCAATTATGTTAGTTAAAAGCTTTGGTTCAGTGAGGCCTACAAGCTCATTCCTAGGCCTATTGCCTGCAACTTTCCAATGGATATATTCCTCCTCTCACAAGATTATGTTTCTTTTCTTTCACATGAGTATTTGAACTAAAACACTGGAAATAGATTTTTTTTAAAAAAAAATCATTTCTTTTCCATGTCATTACCAGCAACAGCCAAATATTATTAACGTGAAATATAAGTAGCAATATTTTAAAATTTAATGTACATGAGAAACCACCTAATTCATCTTGGCTGAACTTGGAAGAAAACAATCATATTGGCCGATGTGAGATCTTCAGAAAACTCAGAAAACCTTTTTTTTTCCAGAAGTGGGAAAAAAAATATTCAGTAGGCAACAGCAACAGCAAATGATACCCATTTCTCTAATAGGATCTCCTTCTCACTGGCAGGCAATGATCCAAGATATTTCCGCATGAGAATAGTGCTTTTTCAGGGAAAATGGAAGAAGACCTTCTACTTAGTTAATTGTAGTGCATGAGGACATAGATAGCAGTGAAAATTCTAAAGGGAATTGGCTTGGTGAGCCTGGTGTAGGAATGTCCTTGTCTTCCTTGATCTCAGCATTTCTGTTGTGCTGATTTGACTGATGACTGTTTTGAATCCCAGTGTCCACCCTTTTCACCTGGTCTGTGCAGATAAAATGCTCTCATTGAATACATTTATTTACTTAGCTGCCCATTTCATAGAATGTGACGACTCTGGATGGTGTAAAATAAAACCACACAATAAAAATTAAAAAATACAACATTCTACAACAAACAGTACCAGTTGGGATTACTGGGAACAGAGTAGCAAAGAGAGTTATTAGTGTAGATATTTTAATTTTAATTTCGTCACAGGTCTCATTGTTATCTGACTGGTACTATGTCAGACATTTTGACGACCCCATTGGAGTCATGTGAAAAAAGCCTAGAAACATCCCTATTCAAAAGTAGGACTACATGGACATAATTGTAGAAAATAAAATAATGTTTCAGGCCCAATTTCCCACTGCTGCTACTAAGGGAACCAAGCAAATTAATTAATGGAATAAAGGGCTATCAGTTATAGCAATAACTTTTCATACTCTAGTGGTAAGTAGTGACAGTAATGAAAGATTCTCTTTCTCAGATCTCAGTCAACTATCAGGGTTCCTTTGCTAAATGAATGAATTTTTTGCACATCAATGCAAACACAGTGCCATTAAAACAGAAACAACAAGAATAAAAATATGATTGGATTCTTTTTTTAAAGTTATTTCAGGATTCCTATCATGAAACATTGCTGCCAACTGAACATACCAGCAGTTAGTTATAGATAGACATAGCAGAGTTGGGGAAAAGTCAGTTACATGAAGGTATGATGGCAACATGATTTTTTTGTCAGAAGTAATTAGAAGAATATTGAGATAGTTTGGCAGTCAAGTTTGCTTGTTGGTCCCCAATCATTTGAAAATAGCCTAAGGGATAGAGAGTTCATTTGCTATAACCCAAACTGAAAGATGAGCACAGGAAACTGCACAGTATCAGGCACACAGCATCTTCACTGTGAAAAGTCACATCTGGCAAAAATATTGCACATTAAAACTTGAAGACAAGTCCCAGTCTCAATATTTTCTTGTCCCGGGAGAGATAACAATTGCTCAGTTTCATATTTTATACAAACATTAAAAATTAAAAGAAATCCTTCATCTGGTTAGTATCTGGAGTGGGATAATTAGAGAATGGAAGAGTAGTAGATTGGAAGTTGGAAAAAGAAAGCCATATTGGAAGAATGAATGGCTAACTATATTTGTTCTGTTGCCAGGAAAACTGCACGGATATGTTCAGGAAATCAAAAGCAGTCAAGCTTAATTTGAATAGGAATTTGCCTTACTTATGGCAAAATGTAAATTGTACATCATATAAAACACCCAGAGTATGAATCGCCTACTGAGAAATGAGCAAAAAGTTGTATTTATAATGAGGAAATGGGAAGATATTTTTTGGGGGGCGGGGGGTGAAATCTATTTTCCTCTTCAGCTAAAAAAGTAAAGTCTTCCTTTATTCAAACTTATTTCTTTGTGACTACAAGGACCCAACCAAACAATTTTATAGGCAGCATTATGGAAGCTTCCCCCCCCCCCTTCTGAGGTGCCTTTTCCCATACAAGCATATAGCCGTAGGATTTCCTAGGTATTCTCATCTAAACAATAATTAGACACTACTTTCTGATTTTTTTCCTTTTTTCTTTTTTCTCTTAAGAATGGCCATGCAATGTGCCCCTTCAGCTAAAGCCAAATCATAATTACATTTTGAAATGCGATCATTGTTTGGTCTAGTTTCTCTGTCCATGCTGTTTGTTTCCATTTTTTATTTGCTTTTAAAACTAGAATTTCCTTCATCGCCCCTATAATTTCCCACATCAACGCCTTTAATAATTTCTATCCCACTACTTCAATTTTTCCTTACTGTACGTCTTGCAGCTTTAACTGACATCTCTCCGTATCCACTTTACACACTGTGAAGTGTTACCCTCCTTTCTGCTTGGGATCTGCTGACATGTCTTTTGTTGTAGGTTTTCTCCCCACTGCTACTCTTCTGTTGTCTCTTCCTTTTTAATCTTCTTTATCTGCTGGTGCTTCTGTTAGTCTTTTCCTTTTGGGGTTAGGGGAATCTCAGGGTTCATGACAGTACTCTCTAGACGTACTTCTTTCTTTCTAAATCCCTTGTTCAAATTCCATTCTACGGCATTGCCCTTGTACTTCCACCTTCAGTGAAAGCACTTAAACTTTTTCGAATGAAAGACAGAAAAAAGTACATTAAATATCAGTTTGTATCAAGCAGAATAGTTAGTACTCAGCAGACTCCTATATTCCAATTTTGTGGGTTTTTGAAGAATTGGTGAAAATTGGAATATTTTAGACTCATCTTAAACTGAAGATTTTTTAAATTATCATTATTTTTCTGATTGTTCTGAATTAGAACAATAGAGGTCCTGTCAAGTGAGAACAAATGTAAACCTTTTTAAAGAAAGATTTTTCTTTAATGGGCACACAAAATGCAGTTTTCAGATAAGCTTCTTAAAAGTTCCTAGATGACAGCATGCTCCAATTGTTGAGTAAGATTAACATTTCTCCAGTGTAGAAGAAATCTGAAGACTTGCTTATTATTTTTTTTATAATCAGACTGATTAAAGAACCAAACAGATATAATTTAACAAATGGATATAAATGAATAAGAAGGAGACAGGAAAATAAAAATTGTAGGCACAATATAATAAATATTTGGTATTCATAAGTCTCAGTGAAACTATGTATAACAAGTTCCATTTTGAACCATGTATCAAATACTTTGCTTTAACTATATTTAACTATTTAATCTTCTATTTATATATCTAAATTATATACACAGGGAAATAATGTACTCCTATACTGTATAGTATAGATACCTAAGTAAAAATCCCTGTATTATTGATTCTGTATACATGAAGATATGTTGGAAAACTCCAGAAGGCTGGAATGAGGTATCAAACAGGGAAATGAGTACTTGGAAAGCCATAAGAGGTATAAGTCTAATACACACAGACACAGACAGAGAGGGGTGGGGGGGGGAGGAAGGAGGGAGGGAAGGAGATCATCAAGATCCATGAAATTTTATCTGCTTGTTCCCAGAGAAAAATAAACCATCAGAGGAGATTCTTGCAATATAGGTAGAAGTCAATAAAGTTGCTGATTTAAGCTATTAATGAATGGCTCTAATTTCTTCTGCCTGACAATACATGCTGTATATGATGTTACATTTATGTTTTTACTGACATTTTATTAGGTAGCAGTATTTATACTTCACTTACATTTTAAATAATGTTTCAGTTTTGGTCAATGCTAGCCATCTTTGATAATCAATTTTATCATTTTACTTGTCTATATTGTTTAGCAGTTTAAAGGTGTTAATATATTCAAAATAGAATAATGATCATGGATATGGAAAATTAATGGCATAGATATATCAAAGGGAATGCATGTTATACATATATACCATATACTACAAATATTTGGTGAAGTATAGTACTATGTCTAACATCCTACAATTGATCTCTTGGTCACTG
This sequence comes from Rhabdophis nuchalis, assembly GCA_039707465.1. Lineage (NCBI taxonomy): Eukaryota > Metazoa > Chordata > Lepidosauria > Squamata > Natricidae > Rhabdophis > Rhabdophis nuchalis. Next base: position 35,297,372 of record CM077648.1, read on the forward strand.
AAAAAGTATGTAAAAAGTTGTTTCTTATACATATTCTATGTTGAGAAATAAGTCCACATTCTGTGTATAACTAATCATTGAGAAAGGACAAATTAACTTTGTCCTTTTATTTATATTTTTAAAGCCCACTTCAAGAAAAGTTAAAGAAGGTTAGTGGAACAAGAAGAATAGTATTTTACTTTAAAAAAAAAACCTATAATAGTTGGGCTTTTTAATGATAAATACAATTCATCATATTTGTTCCTTCTCACTAATGTATCATAAAAATCTCCCACTGCTCCCAGCAGTGTCGTACTAATTTAGTCACTAACAAAATTAGCAGCAGGAAATAAGTCTTTGATTCCCACCCTTTCCATTTATGGATGGAATTGTTCATTCAACTTCTGCTACTTCTGTTCTTGTTTTAAGAAGCCTATAGGTTTATTTTCATTTCAACTGTTTTATAAAAAGAAAAGAAAACAAAAATCATATAAATATGTTAATACATACACATATGCTCTAATTAAATATTGGATTAAATAGTCAAACAAGACAACAAGGTATTCTTTCACTTTGGAGATATTTTTTTTAATTTCACCTCCATAATTTATAGCAGCATTTAATAATGAAAGGTATTTTAAAGTTGAAGTTGTAGAAAACTGAAGAAAGGGAGTGTTGAATGAGGTCATAATGTTGTCTTGATTAATGCTATCAAGAAAAGCCATTTTCTTGGCCCAATACATTAATATTTAATGTAATCTACACTTGGAGATATGTCAGTTGTGATCTGAAAAAATGAATAAAACCAAAAAACAATGTGCAGCCAGGTATACAACATTTGTTTTCATGGCTGGCATGACATATAACTAATGTGCATATTTTGTTCAACAGTGTCTAGTATATGCATAATATAAATGCTTCTACAAGTTGGACTTTATTTTTCCACTGTAGTGGTTTTAAAACCAGTCACAAAATCTGGATAACCTCCACAAAACCACCATATATAACAGATGGAATAGTGTCACAGATGTCTAGAGTACTTGAAATTCCAAATCTGTTGTTCATACGTTCAATTATGTGCTGTCAGTTTGAAACATTTGCTGTTTTGTTTATTTCTGAATGTTGCTGTTTTCTGCGACTGCATCAGAGCTCAACAAACTGAAGATACAATTTTCTCAGTGTCAGTCTTTCATTTCCACTGCCAACAGTTCCTGAAAAGCACTCCATTGGCTTCATCATATTTGAATGCTGGCACCCAATCACAGCAGCTACTTCATCTATGTTAAGGAAAATAGCAGTTTAACCATACTGAATATCCTTCATGGAGATATGCTAATATTTTATGATGTCAGTATAATACACACGTACGTACACATCTTTGTTCTGTATGCATATGTGGGTATACAATGGCCATGTGTGTGTGCATGTGTGTGTATGCTTTAGTTTCTTTTTATAATCCTGTAATCCTTTATTTGGATAGAGTTGGGCTGATTGAATGGCGTGGAGCATTTGCTGGTCAGATGTTCTTTCTGATGCCTACATTGAGTTCGCAGCAGATATTTTCTCTTTGCACCCTGAGAGAAAAACATCTATCACTGTCTAGGATCGAAATCTCAGCCTTCCCATTGGAAAATAAGTGTCTTCACCACTAGACTTTCATGCTGCATATACTGCAGATAAAGGCACTACATGTACACAGAAAGATACAGATGTACATACACATTCATATACATTTCCTTGCTCAATAGAAGTAACTCCATGGAGCGCTCGGGGCCTAGTTATATGCGAGACCGCCTCCTGCCCCATACATCCCTCAGACCGATACGCTCCCACAGAGAGGGCCTCCTCAGGGTGCCGTCGGCTGGACAATGCCGTCTGGCGACACCCAGGGGAAGAGCCTTCTCTGTGGCGGGCCCAGCCCTCTGGAATGACTTACCCCCTGAACTCCGCACCATCTCCGACCTCCGCCTCTTCCGCAAGTGTCTGAAGACACATCTATTCCATCTAGCCGGCCTAGCGTAACCTCCATTACTGACTATTAGACAGTTTTAAACTTGGGATTTTAATTCGGTTTTTAGCGCAGGGTTTTATTTATTAGAATAAGTTTTTTAAATTTTATATATTTTGTATGTATTTTAACATACCTGTGCGCTGCCCTGGGTCCATTTGGAGAAGGGCGGGGTATAAATTTAATAAATAATAATAAAATAATAATAATAATAACTGTGACAGGGATCTTACAGTCCTAGTGGACAACCATTTAAATATGAGCCAGCAGTGTCCAGCAACTGCCAAAAAAACCAACACAGTTCTACACTTCATAAACAGAGGGATATAATCAAGATCACATGAAGTGTTAACACCACTTTATAATGCCTTGGCAAGGCCACACTTGGAAAACTGTGTTCAGTTTTGGTTGCCACGATGTAAAAATGATGTGGAGATTCTAGAAAGAGTGCAGAGAAGAGCAACAAAGATGATTAGGGGACTGAAGGCTAAAACATATGAAGAACAGTTGCTGGAACTGGGTATGTCTAGTTTAATGATAAGAAGGACTAGGGGAGACATGATAGCAGTGTTCCAATATCTCAGGAGTAGCCACAAAGAAGAGGGAGTCAAATGCACCTGAGGGTAGAACAAGAAGCAATGGAAACTAATCAAGGAGAGATGCAACTTAGAACTGAGGAGAAATTTCCTGACAGTTAGAACAATAAATCAGTGGAACAACTTGCCTCCAGAAGTTGTGAATGCTCCAACATTGGAAGTTTTTAAGAAGATGTTGGATAACCATTTGTCCGAAATGGTACAGGGTTTCCTGTATAGGCAGGGGGATGGACTAGAAGACCTCCAAAATCTCTTCGAACTCTGTTATTCTATTCTAATCTTGGTCCTCTATCAGAGGCCTGGGACTTTTGGACAAAGAGGTCTGAACATTATGTCTCGGATCTGTTAGTTGGAACCATTTTCCAGCTTAGAGTCACAGTGTTAAGTGTTCCTACCACCCCTGGTCCACTTTGGCCTTTACTTTCCAAATCCTCTCTTATTCTAGTTCTTCTTTCAGGCCCTTGTACTTCTCTAGCTTCTTCTATTTTTTCTTCCAGATATTGCTGTCACTTGTCATTGGTACCTCTGTCACCACTGCTATCTTCTGCTGCTTGTCTATGTCTGGTAATTGGTCATTACCTATCTGTCTGTCTGGGTCTGGAAGTCATGCAGAACTTAGTCCTCTTTTTCTCCCTGACCTTTCCAACTCCTGTACAGTCTCTGACTGTTGACTTGAAGTGGAAACTTCCCTAGTTTGTGAGGAGCTTCCAGCCTCCATTGGCAGCTTCCATATGCTCCTTTGTCCAGCTCATTATATTGTGAGCAATAAGTAGTAGAGCTGACTTATCATTTAGTGGTACTTGAATACGGCTGTTTTAAAAGCTTAGATTTAATTAGGGAAAAATATATTGTATATATTACATTTGGTATCTTTAGGATGTAAAATTGTAAATGTGCAAAAAACTTTTTGTGAATGAATAACTGTATAAGTGGTATGACATGGAACAAAGAATGCAAATAGTTTCACAACAGTTGATTGAATCCTTGAACCCTTAAAGGTCAGGAAAAATGGCAAAGTTATGTGCATTGTAGCCCATTATATATGGAAAATGGGTAAATATGAATGTTAACTATATAAATAAATATCCGTTAATTCTTGCCATCTAAAGTTTTTAACTACCTCAGATGTGAGCGTATTGCCATCAATTTCTATAGAACTATGGTACAACTATATTTCATTGCTATCCAATAACAATTGTAATTCACTAACTGACTACCGGTTTGGGGACCCAGACTCAATTTCCACTACCAGTTTGCCTGATATGGTCTGAACTGGGAGCAATCCACCTCTGCTTCAGGGGTTGGCGTGTGGGAAGACACTGTGTTGTCCTGGTTCACTACTTTCTCTTGTGTTGTTCCCCATAACCCTAACCCTGGTTTTCACCTTCTTCTGTATACTTTGTCCTGTTGGTAGGAAACAAAAGACATGGCCTTCATCCCCTGTTTTGCAGCTCTTACAAAGCTCAGCTTTCTTCGCTTTTGTTTAACATCTATATTAAGCTTTTGATTGAGATCATTTCCCAACACAGGCTGAGATTTCATCAATAAACTGATGACAGCCAGTTGTGGGTCTCAGTTTATGGCAAGTTAAGTGATTATGTTACCTCCTATTTGTAGTGTCTTGTGGGAGCAATGACCAGCCATTCCATAAAGAAATCACAATTGTACAGATTATGAATTTATAAATTTACAGTATATAATCCATATTTTCAACTTTTTTAAAACATTCTCACATTGACTTCCTTTTCATCTTTTGTTTCAGACTTCTGACCTTATTGTTCTTTGAGTGTTGCAAACATTTTCACACTAATTTCTGAAGCATTTCTGAACATTCTTTTATTTCATTTTTACTATTTTTTTTATTTCCATCAAAATTCCCCTGCATTCCGCTGCCTCTTTTAATTTAATCTTTCTTTTGTCTTTCATTGCTTTCTCTGCAACTATATTTCCTTCTATATGAACTTAAAAAAGTATTTTTTTTAGAAATACCTATTAGAAAATCCTAGAAAATCCTATTAATATTTGTGAAATCTTTCTTTACCCAGACAGCAATTAACTAGCCACTGACTTTACTATGTATACCATCTAATTATGCTTAATTAAAAACTTCTAATAATTTCAATTTTGTACTCTCTCAATGGTTATTTCCTTGTTTCATGTTTCCCCTTTTTTCATTATTTTGTACAGTTTCATATAAAACACTATTAATTATGCTAGAGCAGAATGCATAGTGAACATTTTTTGAACAGGAAAAAGGTACACTGCAGAGTTTCTCAAACTGTGAGGTGTACCTCCCTTAGGGAGGTGCTGACAGAGTTCAGGGGAAATTTGAAGAACCTTTATTTATATTGCTACAGTTAATCCATCTTTTCAAAAGTTCCATTGTATTGTTTTCATGGTTCATTTCTGATGATTTGATGTTTAGAATTTTAGGAAAGTATGTATGTTAAAATTACAATAACAGGAGACAAAACATTTAGGAACACCTGGTATATAAGATCAGTTCTCATTAGCATTGAGAGATCACCATAAGAACCAGATGAATAACTAAACTGGGTCATTGAAAAAAACTTCTCAAATTATTGCCATCTTCTTAGATAGGAAACTATGTGGCCAAGACCATTAAAACACTAGAAGTTGTATGCAATCATCTTGTTATTTACGCTGCAGTATTATTCTAGGGCTAATGAAGGATGCAGTGGCTCAGTGGCTAAGAGGCTGAGCTTGTCGATCAGAAAGGTCAGCAGTTCGGCAGATCGAATCTCTAGTGCTGCGTTACTTTCCCCAGTTTCTGCCAACCTTGCAGTTCAAAAGCATGTAAAAATGCAAGTAGAAAAGTAGGAACCACATTTGGTGGGAAGGTAACAGCATTTCGTGCTCCTTTGGCATTTAGTCATGCCAGTCACCTGATGTCTTCAGACAGCGCTGGCTCTTTGGCTCTTTGACTGCCTTCTAGAGTTGGGAACGACTGTGAGGGAAACCTTTACCTTTATGACTGAGAGCAAGTTTGCTGTAGTGGTCAAGGCATCAGGCTAGAAACCTTGACACCATGAGTTCTAGTCAGCTGGGTAACCTTGATCCAGTCACCTTATTTTAGTCCTAGGAAAGAGGCAATAGCAAATCATTTCTGAAAAACCTTGCCAAGAAAACTGCAGGGACTTGTCTAGCATCTCCCAGATTGAATGAAAGGGGAAGGGAAAAAGCATTCTAGTATTTCTATAGGATAGAAGGAACCAATTTTGAAAAGCAATGGGAAGCAAATTGCTTTGATAACATTAGTTGCCACTTGTTGTGGTATTATTTTAAATAGAAAATACTCTAATTAAAGAAATGTATTTTATAATATCTATTCAATAGACTAAAATATGATTATGTTCAATTCAATTTATTTATTCTGTGATATTGGAATAAAATGTGTGATTTTATTTCAAAAATGTGCTGTTTCCATTATTACTTTCTCAGAAAATATATATAAAGTAATTGCTGTTATAGAGAATTTCTTTTTTACTTGTTATCTTCATCCTTTAGGCCTAATTAGAAGTAAGTAATTCTACTGGCACTTACATGCATAAATCTTACATTAAGATTCTTGTAACCTATTTGGTATTTCAAACTAAGAGCTTTATTGCACTCTTATAATTAGCCAGTCTAGTAAGATCTACCTTCTCAATATTTGTGGTTTGTAAATCAGAAGGACTTCTTTTTTCCCCTTAGCTTAGCTTTTTTAATGTATTTTTGCCAAGCATGTAGAGTGTATTAGAGAAGTAATGTCTTTGAAAGATATTTTTGCATTTATAAATCATATACTGCATCAGAATCTGTCAAGACAAATATTCAAGCTAGGATATTCTTTCTTACTTGCTCTTCAACACCAAAATAATTCATACAATGATGTCAAAAAGGAATTGATTCAGCAAATAGCATGGAAATTTAGGGATGCAGATAAACCAGTAAGAACATTCCTTCTCATTCCACCTGCAGCTTCTGAGTGCAATGGGAAACTGTATTTTTATTTATATTGAGGTTACACAATTTGCAATCTAGGAAGATAAATATATTCATTAGCTAAAGTTGAAAATTTAGTATGCTTTCCGCCAGTCTTTTGGTCTGAAAAGCAATAGGGTTTTATTAATCTACAAATATGGTCACAGGGTCAATCTATACTTTTTAAAACAAATAACTCAATACATATGAACTTTTCAGACTAGTGCTTAAAAAGGTGCACTAATCTTCAAATTTTTGTATAAGATGTCATGAGATATTGGCAATGGAACAGCTCCTGGGCCATCATGGGATTGAATATCACTCATAATTCTTTCCAAAAGATTTGTGATACAAATAGCTTCATTTGTGCAATCATGGCCAAACTTAAATCTTCATTTGAAATTGAAAATATCTTAACTTTTATTTAGACTTTTGAACTGATTCAAAAGTTTAGGACTTTAACTGAGTTTAACTTAACTTTAACTTATTAAGCGATTGAAAAAAAAATCTAGAAGATATCCAGAAAACATATACATTGTATAACTTACATAATACAAAAACTAGCTTTTGTTCAGAAAAATGACAGGGACATGAATAAAATATTCAGTGTGTGGCGTTTATTGAAATCATTTCTTTCAATTTATTGAAATTATTGGATTCATTGGTTAACTAAATACATGCACACAGTTATTAAGAATAAATGACACTTAAAATAAGGGCCTTCATTTATGATGATGCTATCCAATGCATACTGTATATGCTTAAATAAAATTCTGGTAAAGTCAATTAGCTTATTCCAAAATATATATATAGGATAGCAGACTTTTTAAAAATATCAGATTTTTAAGCATATATTCACATACTCTATATCCCTGATGGCGGAACTATGGAACACATGCCACAGGTGGTATGCGGAGCTATTTGTCAGGGCACACAAGGCGTTGTCCTGTTAACTGGGCAGCGCATATGCATGCGCTGACTAGCTGACTTTAGCCTTTTTTGGAGGCTCTTTTTCACAGTTGCTAGGCTCCAGAGGCTTTATAGGAACATGGAGAGGGCGGAAACAGCTTTCTACTCCCCCCTGAAGGCTTCAGAAGCCCCCGGAGCACAAAAAAAGGCTCTACAGGTAAACTGAAAGTTCAGGAATGGACTTCCATTTTGCTCATAGGGCCGTTTAAGCCCCCCAGAGCTTCAGGTAAGCCTCCTGAAGGTCTCCGAAGGCTCTGGAGGACTAAAAACAGCCCTTCGGACAAACCGGATGTCACTTCTGGTTTGCTTGTAGAGTCATTTTTCATCCTCTGGAGCCTTCAGGGAAGCCTCCAGAAGGCCCATGAAGGCCGAGAGGGCTTAAACTGGCCCTATGAGCAAACCAGAAGTCCATTCCTGACCTTTCAGTTTGCCCATAGGGTCCTTTTTCATGCACGCTGGGGGGGTCACACATTGCATTATGGGTGTGGCACGCCCGTGCATGACTCCCTGAGCTCCTCCCGCTTTTGGCATGCGAGCCAAAAAAGGTTCGCCATCACTGCTCTATATGCTTAAAGTCAATAGCACAAAGTTCAAATACAGTTTAAAAGGATGTTTTCTTTTTGTCTCACCATAAGAGCTGTTTTTCTAAGATAATTTCTTTTCTTATTTGTTCAAGATATTTTGTTTCCTGGAGTGCACCAGAAAATAGTACATTTTCTCACCTATTTTGTGACAATACCATTAACATTATCAGCCCTTGGGAAGGATGATAAGACAACATAATTGTCTTATGTTCCTTTGTTCCTTTTACTTCAGCATCAAGAGATCAGAGAGACTTCGTGTGTGTGCGTGTGCGTGTGCGTGGTGGCTCAGTGGCTAAGACGCTGAGAATCAGCTGTCAATCAGAAATGTTCAAATCCCTAGCACCACGTAACAAGCGAGCTCCAGTTACTTGTCCCAGTTTCTACCAACCTAGCAGTTCGAAAGCACTTAAAAATGCAAGTAGAAAAATAGGGATTATCTTTGGTGGGAAAGTAACAGCACTCTGGGTGCCTTTGGCATTTAGTCGTGCTGGCCACATGACCACAGAAACCTCTTCACACAGTGCTGGCTCTTTGGCTTTGAAAGGGAGATGAGCAACGCCCTCTAGAGTTGGTAACAACTAGCACATATATGTGAGGGGAACCTTTACATACATACATACATACATACATACATACATACATACATACATACTCCCTTTTTGTACAGTATTTTTTCTTTGTTGTTGTTGTTGTTATTGTTAGGGTTGAATATATGTTTCTGCTTTGTTTCATTTTGTTTGTTTTACTATTTTTTATTTTATTTTCTATGATAAAATTTATATTTAAAAAAAAAGAGATCAGAGAAACTTCTGTGGGGATATCCTTTTTTTTCTCCACAACAGAAGACTTGGGCAGAAAGTTTGACTTTTCCAAAGGCACCAAGTGGTTTTCGATAGCTACGGCGAGTCTTAAAGCTTGGTCTCCCTTTAACAACTTAATCAAGATGCCATATAGGTTGCTTTCTAGTAAGTCTGAGCTGTCTGTGTGGATATAGAAATGGATGTTCACTTGTGAACATTTCACTTGTGAAAAGCTCAAAACAATGGCATGGAGGTAAAAATACCTAGCGAAAGAATATAGCTCAGATAAGACATGTAGTAGGAATGGTTCACACACGAAGGAGTAGTAGTAGTAGTAGTAGTAGTAGTAATACTAGTAGGATATGAAGGAGGGGTAGGAGGAGGAGGAGGAGGAGGAAAGGAAGAAAGAAAGAAAGAAAGAAAGAAAGAAAGAAAGAAAGAAAGAGAGAGAGAGAGAGAGGGAGGGAGGAAGAGAAAAGTTCTATGCTGCAGATGATGAAAATTCATATCACAGTTCCAAAGATAGAGGGAAAAACCACTTTATTGTGATCTGAGTCATGAACTGACTGCTTTAATTTTTAACCTTAATAAAGAATAACAGAAATGAAAGTGTGTGTTTCATAATAAATGTTTTTGACTGAAAGAAAAATGTTCAATATAAGTATTCATCTATCACATTTTGTCACAGTGCAGACTTATATTATATTTTTTTCAATAATATGAAATGTTGATTTTGTCAGCACTTTTAGTATAAAACAGTTTCCATAGAAAGTCAGCATTATAGTGAAGTATACATTTTGGTAATGAAGTCTTTAAATGTCTCTAAAAGTAATAAAATATGTGAACTGGTGTTGGGTTTTTAACATTTCTTTATTTTATTTTTGTAATTCTCAATTATTTCCAAAATTGTCCATGTTGAAAATAGAGTTACACTATTTCTCAGTAACAGAAATACATATATATTGCTTTATAGTTTGGAATTGTTTTCCTTTTCTTATATGGCACAAGTTATCAGTAGGTTTCTTGATCACCTCAGCATTTCCTTTTTGTCTTGTTTTATTGTAGCTAGCTGACAATCAATATATTGTGTATTTAATAAAGATTGAACATGGAAAACAGATAATCTGCTTTATTTCAGACACTGGTACTTTGGGAAAAAACTCAAAACAACTAAATCTTATTATTAAGATAAGTGGGATATTCATAACATTTTCTAAAAATAGACTAGGACTTTTGTCCCAAAGCAATATTTCAAAAGCAATGTTCTCAAAATATACCGTATGTGCCGGCGTATAAGACGACTTTTTGGCCCCGAAAAACATGCCTCCAAGTGGGGGGGTCGTCTTATACGCCGGGTCATCCGCGAGGTCCCCAGATGCCGTCCAGAGCCGCGCGGAGCCGCCGCGCGGAGACTGGCCGCTTTTCCACGCATGCCTATCTTTTGCACGTTAACCAGTCGGGGCATCTGATGTCCATACTCAACTGGAGGGCGCCGCGTTGGGGAAGCGCCCCCCCCAGCCCCGGGGCTGCCCCCTCCCTTCTTTCCCTCGCCTCCTTCCGAGCCCTCCTTATTCTCCATGGTGCCGCCGTTCCCTTCTCCGCATGGCCCGAGCGCCTGTTCCTTACTGCGATGATCTCAGCAGCTGCCAGCGCGCCGCCGTCTCGCCCGCTCACGGCTCTTGCCTGCGGCTCTTCTTGCCCGCTGCCCGCCTGGACGCGGCCAGTCAAAAGCCGGGAGGGAGGCGAGCCCCTTCCATGGCATGGAAAAGCGGCAACTCTCCGCTTTCGCGCGCCACCCGTTTCGCCCGCGGAGAGTTGCCGCTTTTCCATGCCATGGAAGGGGCTCGCCTCCCTCCCGGCTTTTGACTGGCCCCGTCCAGACGGGCAGCGGGCAAGAAGAGCCGCAGGCAAGAGCCGTGAGCGGGCGAGACGGCGGCGCGCTGGCAGCTGCTGAGATCATCGCAGTAAGGAACAGGCGCTCGGGCCCCCCACCCATCTGTCACTCTGTGTGTGTGTGTGTGTGTCTGGGTGTGTGTCTGTTTCCCCCTCTCTCTCTTTCTGTCTCTCTAAGTCTGCCTCTCTGTGCGTCTGCCATTCTCTCTCTCTCTCCACCCGGGGAAGCAGCATGTCAGTTGCGGAGATTATCCCGCAGCGAGCGGACAGAAGACCCAAGCTGCGGCTAGTGCAGGCGAGGAGGAGGGGCCAGCATGTCGACTGGGAAGGTTATCCCGCAGCGGGCGGGCGGGCGAAGGACCCAAGCTGCGTGCTGCCGAAGCCGTCCCGGGCTGGGCGTGCGGCGCCCGGATGGCTTTGGCGGCACGCAGCTTGGGTCCTTCGCCCGCCCGCTGCGGGATAACCTCCCCAGTCGAGATGCTGGCCCCTCCAGGAAGCCCCGGAAGGTGCAGGGCGCTGAGGTGGCCGTCGGAAGGAGGCGTCCTTTCCACGCTGCTCCCTCCTCCTCGCCGGCCCTGCGGCCCGGTTCATATGAAGCCGCGGACCGGCACCGGAGTCTCCGCACGGCTGTGGAGGGTTTCCTCCTTTCCCCTCTCTCTTCTCCCTCTGTGTGTCTGTAGAAAGACGGGGGGGGAGGGAATCAGAGTCTAACAGACACACAGAGGGGGAAAGAGGAAACCCTCCACAGCCGCGCGGAGACTTGCCGCTTTTCCATGCATGCCTATCTTTTGCATGTCAACCAGTCGGGGCATCTGAGGTCCATACTCAACTGGAGGGCGCCAGAAGTGCCGCCGTTCCCGAGAGAGAAGGGAACGGCGGCACCATGGAGAATAAGGAGGGCTCGGAAGGAGGCGAGGGAAAGAAGGGAGGGGGCAGCCCCGGGGCTGGGGGGGGGGGGCGCTTCCCCAACGCGGCGCCCTCCAGTTGAGTATGGACCTCAGATGCCCCGACTGGTTAACGTGCAAAAGATAGGCATGCATGGAAAAGCGGCAAGTCTCCGCGCGGCTGTGGAGGGTTTCCTCTTTCCCCCTCTGTGTGTCTGTTAGACTCTGATTCCCTCCCCCCCGTCTTTCTACAGACACACAGAGGGAGAAGAGAGAGGGGAAAGGAGGAAACCCTCCACAGCCGCGCGGAGACTCCGGTGCCGGTCCGCGGCTTCATAGGAACCGGGCCGCAGGGCCGGCGAGGAGGAGGGAGCAGCGTGGAAAGGACGCCTCCTTCCGACGGCCACCTCAGCGCCCTGCACCTTCCGGGGCTTCCTGGAGGGGCCAGCATCTCGACTGGGGAGGTTATCCCGCAGCAGGCGGGCGAAGGACCCAAGCTGCGTGCCGCCAAAGCCATCCGGGCGCCGCACGCCCAGCCCGGGACGGCTTCGGCAGCACGCAGCTTGGGTCCTTCGCCCGCCCGCCCGCTGCGGGATAACCTTCCCAGTCGACATGCTGGCCCCTCCTCCTCGCCTGCACTAGCCGCAGCTTGGGTCTTCTGTCCGCTCGCTGCGGGATAATCTCCGCAACTGACATGCTGCTTCCCCGGGTGGAGAGAGAGAGAGAATGGCAGACGCACAGAGAGGCAGACTTAGAGAGACAGAAAGAGAGAGAGGGGGAAACAGACACACACCCAGACACACACACACACACACAGAGTGACAGATGGGGGGGGGGAGGAGAGAGAGAGAGAGAAACAGAGAAGGAGAAAGAAAGAAAAATAGGAAAAAAGATGAAAGGAGGGTGGGAGGGAGGGAGTGAAAGAAAGAAGGGGGAGGGAGGAGGAAGGGAGCAGTGAAAGAAGGAAGGAAAGAAAGAAAGAAAAAGAAAGAGGGATGGAGGGTAAGAGGGAAGGAAGGAAAGAAGGGAGGGAGGGGGAGGGAGGCAATGGAAGGAAGGAAAGGAAAGGAATGGAGAGGAATGGAAAGGACGCCTCCTTCCGACGGCCACCTCAGCGCCCTGCACCTTCCGGGGCTTCCTGGAGGGGCCAGCATCTCGACTGGGGAGGTTATCCCGCAGCGGGCGGGCGAAGGACCCAAGCTGCGTGCCGCCAAAGCCATCCGGGCGCCGCACGCCCAGCCCGGGACGGCTTCGGCAGCACGCAGCTTGGGTCCTTCGCCCGCCCGCCCGCTGCGGGATAACCTTCCCAGTCGACATGCTGGCCCCTCCTCCTCGCCTGCACTAGCCGCAGCTTGGGTCTTCTGTCCGCTCGCTGCGGGATAATCTCCGCAACTGACATGCTGCTTCCCCGGGTGGAGAGAGAGAGAGAATGGCAGACGCACAGAGAGGCAGACTTAGAGAGACAGAAAGAGAGAGAGGGGGAAACAGACACACACCCAGACACACACACACACACACAGAGTGACAGATGGGTGGGGGGGGAGGAGAGAGAGAGAGAGAAACAGAGAAGGAGAAAGAAAGAAAAATAGGAAAAAAGATGAATGGAGGGTGGGAGGGAGGGAGTGAAAGAAAGAAGGGGGAGGGAGGAGGAAGGGAGCAGTGAAAGAAGGAAGGAAAGAAAGAAAGAAAAAGAAAGAGGGATGGAGGGTAAGAGGGAAGGAAGGAAAGAAGGGAGGGAGGGGGAGGGAGGCAATGGAAGGAAGGAAAGGAAAGGAATGGAGAGGAATGGAAAGGACGCCTCCTTCCGACGGCCACCTCAGCGCCCTGCACCTTCTGGGGCTTCCTGGAGGGGCCAGCATCTCGACTGGGGAGGTTATCCCGCAGCGGGCGGGCGGGCGAAGGACCCAAGCTGCGTGCCGCCAAAGCCATCCGGGCGCCGCACGCCCAGCCCCGGATGGCTTCGGCAGCACGCAGCTTGGGTCCTTCGCCCGCCCGCCCGCTGCGGGATAACCTTCCCAGTCGACATGCTGGCCCCTCCTCCTCGCCTGCACTAGCCGCAGCTTGGGTCTTCTGTCCGCTCGCTGCGGGATAATCTCCGCAACTGACATGCTGCTTCCCCGGGTGGAGGGAGGGAGAGAGGCAGACTTAGAGAGACAGAAAGAGAGAGAGGGGGAAACAGACACACACCCAGACACACACACACACACACACACACAGAGTGACAGATGGGTGGGGGGGGAGGAGAGAGAGAGAGAGAAACAGAGAAGGAGAAAGAAAGAAAAAGAAAGAGGGATGGACTGTAAGAGGGAAGGAAGGAAAGAAGGGAGGGAGGGGGAAGGAGGCAATGGAAGGAAAGGAAAGGAAAGGAATGGAGAGGAATGGAGAGGAATGGAGAGGAAAGGAAGGGAATCCAGAAGTGGAGGGCCTGGTTGCCAAGGGGAACGGGGAAGCATCCCTCCTCCCCCCCCCCCGCCCGGCACCAGCAGCGTGGGAGCTGGACAGTAAGCAGGCAAGCGATCTTGTCGCTGTCCTGCCCAAGCAGGTGCCTCTGCTGCTGCTGCTCCCCTCTCCGCCTCACCCCTTGCCAAACCCTGGTAATATGGTGGAAGAGGGGGGGAGGGAAAGGAGGAAGGGTGGGTGAGTTGCTTTCCTGGGAAGCTGGTGGCAGGGGCTTTTCCTATGTGGCCTTGGATCGCTCTTTTCCACCCACCCCCCTCCTCACCGTTTCTCTGCCTGCTCTGCACCTTTTCCCCAAGAAATCGGTAGAATCAGGGTGATGTGGCCTGTGGAGAGATTAATTTGCCGGGAGTTTGAAGTATTGGGTGATGAGGGACGGATTGAAACAAATTTCAGTCATTGTATTGTATTTGTCCAGCAGTCAAACGTTTTATTTGGTGTGTGGAAGGTGTGCAGAAGAGGGGGTAGTCTTATACGGGGAGTATATAACAAACTCTATATTTTGAGTTGAAATGATGGGGGGTCGTCTTATACGCCCAGTCGTCTTATACGCCGGCAAATACGGTATGTAAGTTAGTGCAGAAGACATTTCTGAAGACTGTTTTGCAGACATTGCAACATTTTATATGATGTGGCATTAAATAATCATTTTATAACTGATAAAAAAAGAAAAATAAATGTTATTTGTTGCTTTTAAATGTTCTGCTAATATATTAAAGATGCATTAAAAATAGAGTTTCTCTACAATGAATGGGTCAATCTCCTGAAGGACTGAAACTTGTAGGACTTATGGCACAGGAGTCAAAATAATTCAAGCGATAATTCATATACTTTGGTGGGTATATATCAGTGGTGGGTTTCAAAAATATTTAGAACCTCTTCTGTAGGTGTGGCCTGCTTTGTGGGAATGTCTTGCCAACCATGTGACTGGGTGGGAGTGGCTTGCCAGCCATGTGACCAGGTGGGAATGGCTTGCCAGCCATGTGACCGACTGGGAGTGAGTTGGTAGTCATGTGACTGGGTGAGCGTGGCCAACTTGTAAAATGTGGCGAAACTCACTTAACAATGCTCTTGCTTTGCAACCAAAATGTTGGCTCAGAAACTCTGGCATTTGAAGCACACAAGTCTTAAAGCTGTCAAGTTACAAGACGCTTGCACCCCTAATGCTTTAGAAAAAAAAACCCAGGGGTGTTCAAACTTGACAGCTTTAAGTCTTGTGGACTTCAACTTCCAGAATTCCTCTGCTCGCTCTTCATCTTGATGATGTGTGGACAGGCAGGGGGAGAGTGTTGGAACTGGTTCTAAACGGCACTGTAAATTTGGTCCTATTGAAATAACTAATTTATCTTATGTTGTACATTCATTTTAATGTTAGGTAATCCTAACTTCCTAATCAAGATAGCTTTAGGTTCCACCTGCATTCAATATCTCTTTTGATCTCTTGCCAAAATTTAACATAATTGTTTTGATCTATTTTTTATTATTTCATGTCATGTGAAGGCCAACATTTGATGACTGAGCTACCTGACAAACATATTCTTCTTGCAAAAGCTTACATTCTTTCTTTTTTAATGTATTGTTTTATCATAGAAAATAAAATACAAAGCACTAAAACAAACAAAATGAAACAAAGCAAAAGCATACGTTCAAACCCAACAACAAATAAAAACAATGTACAAAAAAAAAAGGAAAATGTGGTCAATTAAATTTAACATTTAAGATTAAACATACAGGATCCACCCTGGCTGGGTGCTGAAAAAAGGAAAAAGCAATACATTCTTACTTCTTGTAATAAAAATCTCGTGATTATTTTTATTTTCTGAACATTAGTTTTAAATCTAGAGTATAGTTCACACTTATAGATTATGTGAATTAACTACTCTATGGTAATACCTTTTTTAGTTCTCTAATAGTTAATACTATATAATCTGTATGTATAGCATTTAACCTTATATTCCACCAATTTTAAGGCTGGCCTTGAAATTTTCTCTGCCAATATTTTTAATGCAATGGGGAACAGTAGAAGAGAGAGCAGACAAGTTGGCCTTGTCTTTTTATTGATGTGAAAATTCTTCAAACATTGTTTCTTTAGCCATAGTCATAGTCTTTTTGCTACTCATCTACGTACATGACTATAGCTTCCGAGTTGTTTCCTTCTTTTTTTTTTTAAATTGTTTATTTCTTTAAAATAATGACAAAACAGGAGAAAAAGTAAAGCAAATCACAAAAATAATACAATACAATACAATAGCAGAGTTGGAAGGGACCTTGGAGGTCATCTAGTCCAACTCCCTGCCTAGGCAGGAAGCCCTATACCATTTCAGACAAATGGCTATCCAACATCTTCTTGAAGACTTGCAGTGTTGGGGCATTCGCCACTACATAAAATAACTACATTAAAATGTATACATTGTCAAAGAAAAGGAAAAATAGGTAGTTTTATAAAAAAAATAACAACAAAGGAAAAAAGAAAACACGATTACTTTAACAGTAAATATTTACAATCCTTTATATGCTTACCTAATACAAATATTATTCAAGCGTGTGTATATGCCTAATGCATTTATAGAACTGTTGTGTTTTTTAATCTAGTGTGTTCCATATAATTAAATTTCATATTTCACTGTATGTGTCCGCACAAAATATACATCTATAGGCAATCTACTCAAAGGTGAGTGGTCCTCTTTTTCACAAATCAAAGTTAAATATGCTTCTTATCACATTGGTGATAAGCTGGTATTGCTTATGTTTCTGTAATTTTACTTATCATATTTTTCAGTGGTCGTGATCGTTCTTCAAATTCTTTGTAATTTTGACCTACCAACCTTCCATCCGAATCTGATGCTTTTCCCGATTCCTTTATTTCATAGGGTTCCCCCCCCCCCCATGTCTTGAAAAGTTATATTTATACTCTGTATACCTTTAGGGCATTAGGGAATGTTAGTTTTAATGTGGGGATTTTAGTGCAGGGACAACCAAATTTAATTCATTTTTATTCATTGTATTTATCTTTGTATGTATATTTTATAGTATTTTTAATTTTTCCTGTACACCGCTCCGAGTTCCCTTGGGGAGAGGATGCAGTATATAAAATAAATTATTATTATTATTATTATTATTATTATTATTATTATTATTATTATTATTATTATTATTATTATTATTATTATTATTATTATTATTATTATTATTATTATTATTATTATTATTATTTGATTGGGCTGATCAGGAAGAGGTTCTAAGACAGAAGTTTCTTGTCTTGCATTTAGTTTTCTTTTTTTCTCCCAAACTCCAAGTTTTATACTGGAGATTCTGCTCATAAAACATGGCTGAAAGGGAATGAAATCCCTCCAGGCTGCCAATTTTGATCCAAAACCAATCAACCTTGATGAAAGAGAAAAAGTAAGCCAGTCAGCCCCCAGAGTATACCCAATCTTGGTTCTCCCACTTTAATTTTATTTCAGTGCTAATGGACGACCCCTTTATCTTTTTACACTACCCATCAATGAGAAGCTAACTCCTGTTCATTTTGGGAGATCATATACTTCAGAGGATTTATAACCAGATGGATGGATGCCAATTTTAAAAAAAATGTAAAAAAGAGTTGAAACTTATTCACTACAAGTAAGATACAGGGAAACTTCCATAATATTATCTGGAGGGAAAATAAGACACATGTGGGGACCTTTTAATTAAATTAGCTTCAAAACAAAAAGAACAGTTGGAGGGCCAAATAAGAAAACTGGAAATGAAAGTATGAAACCAATCCAAACAAATAATTGATGAAAAAAATCACAGAAAGCAAATCAGCAACTAAATTTATTAGAAACAGAGGATTTGCAGAAAAAAATGATTAAACAAAAAATCTTGAACCTGCAGAAAAAAACAAGAAAATTGTTAGCTTATCAACTTTTTTTTGGGAGGAGGGGGAGAAATAAAAACAATATCGGCAATAAAGGAAAAACTTCACATTATTGTATTAAAGATAGGAAATACGTTGACAGCTGTTTTAAAGGATTATATGCAACGACTGATATTAAAGTATGAATAAATAAATTAAAAATAATTATTAAAGAATTTAGCAACGCTTTTTAGTATTTGATATCCCTTCTTTGTGCTAAAAGAGACAAATACTTCAACATGTCTAATTTATTTCAGGTAAAAATTAAAGTTAGCTATATAATGATATTCCTTCACTTTTAAATGGCACTAAGATTTTTTCTGCTCTAATGCTGTTCTTACTGTAATTATCATTAACTTTCACAAAATCTGAATAAAAGATGCATAAATATAATTAGTATTTTTAACAATTCTCAGTGATTATTATAATTTAGTTTTAAACTTTTCTTTCTAATAATAGTATTGCAGATAGTGTATCTCTCCACTTTAATAACCTGAGCATATTTTATCATATATATGAGTGTTTAAGCAAAATTTTCACTTCTATTGTCATCACTCTATTAAGCCCTGTTAGTGCTTTTCCATTTATAATATACCATTTGGAGAAAAGATTGTTCTCTAACTAGAGAGCATGTTAACTAATTAATTAGTTAATTAATATGGATGGGAAATTGTTTATGGGGCTGAATGTATGCAATTGAAATCCTCCTGCAGCCCACAGAAGGATTTCATCTCCCTTCTGACTTTCAACTTTAACTGCTGACTTCCCAACTGACTTTCTGGAAAAACTGGCAGAGAAAATTGGAAATGGTGATCACATACAGTATTTTTAAGAATATAAGATGCACCAAGTTTTGAAGAGACAAAGAAAAAGTTATTATTTTTGAGATAATAATATATTAATAATAATATATTTAATTTCTAGACCGCTCCCTCTCCCCAAGGGGACTCGGAGCGGTGCACAGGGAAATTAAGACAATAAATATATACAAAACAGTTAAAGACAGATTAAACATTAAGACCCTGCGCTAAAATTCCCCAAAACCAATCACTAAAACCCTAAACCCTATAATACTGTAATAAGAGGCTACCCTAGGCGGGCCAAGCAGAAAAAGTGCGTCTTCAATTTCAGACGGAAGGAACGGAGGTCCGTGGTAATTCTAATATGGGGGGGGAGGTCGTTCCAGAGGGCAGGGCCTGCCACAGAGAGAGCCCTTCCCCTGGGCGTCGCCCGCTGACAAAGTCTAGTGGACGGCACCCGGAGAAGTCCCTCTCTGTGGGAGCGAATCGGCCATGAGGAAGTATGGGGCAGAATCCAATCCCGCAGATAGCTAGGTCCCGAGCCATGGAGCGCTTTAAAGATGATGACTAACACCTTGAAGTGCACCCGAAAGACTACAGGTAGCCAGTGCAGCTCGCGCAAGAGCGGTGTTACATGGGTGTACCTTGTGGTACCCATTATTGCTCGCGCGGCTGCATTCTGGACCAACTGCAGCCTCCGGGTGCACCTCAAGGGGAGCCCCATGTAGAGAGAGTTACAATAGTCCAGTCGGGATGTCACGAGAGCATGAGTGACTGTGCGAAGGGCATCCCGGTCCAATAGGGGGCGCAACTGGCGAACCAGGCGAACCTGGTAGAACGCCCACCTGGCCACGGCTGTCACTTGATCTTCCATGGACAACCGGGAATCCAGGAGGACACCCAAGTTGCACGCCCCATCCACAGGGGCAAGATGTTCGCCCCCTATGGCCAGCGATAGAGACAGCTGGTTGAACTGGGCAGCCGGAAACCACAGCCACTCGGTGTTGGTCGGGTTGAGCTTGAGTCCGTTACTTCCCATCCAGACCCGCACGGCTTCCAGGCACTGGCACATCACCGCTACGGCATCGTTGGGGTGGTTTGGGGTAGATATATACAGCTGAGTATCATCAGCGTAGAGATGGTACTCTACCCCAAAACCACGGATGATCTCACCCAGCGGCTTCATATATGTGTTGAATAGGAGGGGCGAGAGGACCGACCCCTGAGGCACCCCACATGTGAGGGGTCTCGAGGTCGACCTCTGCCCCCCTGTCAACACAAATTGCGACCGACCAGAGAGGTAGGAGGAGAACCACCGCAAAATGGTGCCTCCCACCCCCAACCCCCCCAGCCGGTGCAATAGGATACCATGGTCGATGGTATCAAAAGCCGCCGAGAGGTCTAATAGGACCAGGATGGAGGAACAACCCCCATCTCTGGCCCTCCAGAGATCATCGACCAACGCGACCAATGCCGTCTCGGTGCTATGCCCGGGCCGAAAGCCGGACTGGTGCGGGTCTAGATAATCAACTTCCTCCAGGTGACGGGGAAACTGTTGTGCCACCACACTCTCGACAACCTTCGCCAAGAAGGGAAGGTTGGAGACGGGACGGTAGTTGTTTAAAAGAGCTGGATCCAAAGAGGCCTTCTTCAGGAGGGGCCTCACCATGGCCTCTTTAAGGGAGGCAGGCAAGGAACCCTCCCTCAGAGAAGCGTTGACAACCTCTTGGAGCCAGCCTCGTGTCACCTCCCAGGATGCCAGTACAAGCCAGGAGGGACACGGGTCCAATAAACATGTGGTGGCTCGCAGTCGCCCACGTAACCTGTCCATATCCTCGGAAGTAACGGAGTCAAACTCCTCCCAAACAAGATCCGCCTCGTGGCAACCCACTGGGCCATGAATGGGGGCTAGCTCGTTCTGTATCTGAGCGGTTTTCTCCTTCAGATAAATCACAAATTCCTCTGCTCTACCCTGTAGTGGGGCTTTCCGCACCCTCTGTTGAAGGAGGGAGCGGGTCACCCTAAACAGGGCGGCAGGGCGGTTATCTGCGGATGCTATGAGAGTGGCACAATGATGACGTTTGGCCACTCTCAGCGCCACAATGTAAGTCCGTAAATGGGCTCTTACCTGTGTCCGGTCAGATTCAGATCGGGTAGACCTCCATCTTCTCTCTAGGCATCTCTTGTGGCGTTTCATCACCCTCAGCTCCTCGGTAAACCAAGGGGCCAGGGTGGCTCGCCGCCGCAAGAGAGGCCGCAAGGGTGCGACCCGATCCAAGGCCCCCACGACCGCACTATTCCATGCGGCTGTGAGGTTCTCGATCGGGGCGCGGGTCAGGGGTACAGGAAGTGGCCCAAGCGCCACCTGGAACCCATCAGGGTCCATCATGCGCCTGGGGCGGAACCAGATTGGTGACTCAGGTTCCGCCTCCCCGCGGAGGGGAGTAGCGGTTGGAAAATCGAGCCGGAGAAGTGAGTGATCTGACCATGACAAGTGTGTGATGGCTATATCCCCTATAATCAGGTCACTTTCCCACTGACCAGAAACAAAGATAAGATCCGGTGTATGTCCACCCTCGTGGGTGGGGCCTTGAATTAATTGGGTCAGGTCCATGGCCGTCATGGAAGCCATGAACTCCCGAGCTACCTCGGATGATTCGCCCACCGATGGCAGATTAAAGTCCCCCATGACTAAGAGTCTGGGGGTCTCCACTGCCACCGTAGCGATCACCTCGAGGAGCTCGGGCAGGGCTGCTGCTACATAGCGGGGAGCCAGGTATATAACCAGCACGCCCAACTGCCTCCCTAGGCCCCACTTCACGCAGAGGGACTCACAACCGGTGGTCTGCGGCACAGTGGTCTCTCTCGGCTCAAGATGCAGGAGACATGAGCATGGTCACCTCATGGCTGCTGCTCTGTTGAAATATTTTTGGGAGGGCTTATTTTTTTGGGGAGGGCTTATTTTAGTGCATGCGTTCAAAAGCCTGATTGGGGTTATTATCCAGGGAGGTCTTATTTTCGGGGAAACAGGGTAATCAGGCCTACTCATTAGAACAGACATTTTTTGGAGATGATCTTAAAACTGAGTTCTTTTGAAATATTTAGGTCTGATTAATCATAAAGTACTATTGAAAAGTGCTTTTTATTGACATTTATCTTTCTTTCTAAAAATAAGAGCATGTTTAAGAAAAATCTACCATAAGATAACAATCAACAAGATGATTTTTGTTTTGACCCAGTTAGGCAGATGCAGTCTTTAATTACACTGCTATCCCTCAGCAGATGGCCCTACAATGGCTGGTAAAGCTCCAATCAAACTTTCCTGAAGGCAGCAACCACAAACTAGATCCAATAGTCACCAAAGATAATTCACAAGGCATGCAGGAAGCCTGTAATCCATAAACAAAGTCCAAAGTCCACAGGGAAGAAACACAATATGAAGACTGGGCAACTGTGTGCCAAAGCAAACAGTTTTTCTCAATGAAGACATCCTCCCCTGGTTTCTGATTAAATCAATCCAAGACAGGTGTGTAGAGGGGCAGGGCAGCCTTGGAGTCCTCCTCTGCTTCACTCTTTGTGATATCAAATCAGGGGAGAAGCATCTGTTTCTCATCCAAGTGGAACTGCTGTGTCTCATCACTACTGCCTATTTGCATTCAACCCTTCCCTGCATTTGTGAAGGCAAGCAGCTCCCTGACCAGTCACCCACTTCCCCCAATGTCAGACAGCGTTGTACTCAACCCCTGGACTCTCCAGATCTTCTAGGTGGGAAATGTGCCATCCTCACTGGATGATCCTGGTTATAACACCTCCTCCTCCTCCTCCTCCTCCTCCTCCTCCTCCTCCTCCTCCTCCTCCTCCTCCTCCTCCTCCAAACTTGGATCTAATGGGGCCAAGACAATTTTACACTAAAGAGATTCTAGGAAGCGCATCATTTTTGCCCTTTGTATTCCGCCCTTTCTCTCTCATTTTTGCTGAGTTCTGTTTTAGTAATTTATTCCCTGACTCAGGGCTTTCCCATATTACAGCCTTAAGTTGGTAGACCCCACATGTAAATAGTTTGGAAATAAAACTGGACTAGGAAATCTCTTCAGAGGTCAAACATTTATCCTAGTTTGGCCACAGTGATGGCCTGATAGTCTCTCTAGATCACATTTATCAGAATACCTAATTATTCCCTTCTGGGTTAATTAAAACAGAAAAGATCACAGTTCTACCATTTTTTCCCTGACACATGGACTAGATACAGAAACCATCGGATTATTTTGTGAATGTAAATTTTCAGGATGTGATGAAAAAAAAACACACGCACCACAAAACATTTCTTAAGAAATTTTTCCCCACACTTTTATTAGGACAAATGGCATTTACTCTTAGTTTATAGTTTAACTGCATTATTCAACATTCTTTAACAAGAACTATTTATACTTTAATAAGCTTCTCTGCCGTCTTCTCCTTCTTGATTTGTTCCCCACCTTGGAACAAAAGCAGAAAAGAAATGAAGCCACAGCATCAAAGTAGAAATGTATTGTGAAAATATTTTTCCTCTGCTGAGTATTATTCAACATAACCTTTTTAAAATGGCCTATATACATATACATACACACATATACATACATATATATATATATATATATACATACACATATATATGAATTGCATAATATTAGTTTACAAGTATGTACGGGATTCTATTTCTAAACAGTCTACTAAAATGTACTAAAAAGTCTCTTTTTTTTAGAGTTCAGAATGGAGCAAAATATATTAGCCAACATATCATACTATTCAACCATGTTTTCCTCTCTTCTTTAACTCCCAGGAAATTATATTTTATAATCGTTTTTTATTTCCATATGTTCTATGAATCACATATGCTCAGTGTCACCTCACATCATGAAATGAGTGGCAAATAAATTTAATAAATAAATATTATAATGATATAATTTAATAATAAGATCATATTAGCTACTTCTCTAGTTGTTGCCAACTATGAGTGACAGTGCTCATCTCCATTTCAAGGGCTGTCCAAAGATGTTTCAGTGGTTACAGAGTACTGTTATTTTCCCACTTGAAGTGGTACCTATTTATCTACTCACATTTGCATGCTTTTAAACTACTAGGTTTGTAGGAGCTAGGAAGGGAAAAGGAGTTCACCTCATCATGTGATGCCCAGGTCTCAGGTCAGTTTTTATTAATTAAAATTAAAATGTTACACGTGAAGTATTTATTTGTATAAATTAATATTTATACAATATATTACGATTTTCTTAAGTTTGATGGCTTACATAAAATTATCATGTACACCAGGCTAAAAATGCAAAATTATCAGTCAACTGTTCTTTGAACTAGCTATTAACTATATAATAAACCTATATAATATTAGGCAGCTATCATTAAAAAACAAATGTAGATAATATTTGCAGTTAACATGCTTGCATTTAATGAAATATTATAGCAAAAATTGAAATGAATATATAGATTTTTACATGCACATCAATAATAATATTAGATGTATTCCAATTAGTTAATGATGTAACGGCTGTCATTGTTTTGTCCTACATGTATCAACTGAATTTTGAAGTTCCATTTCCATTAATAGAAGGGTAATAGTTTTAAGTTGTACTATTACATGCAGCACTAATTGAACTAATTAAATCATTATTGTGAGAAGTTTCAATATTTCATTATACATGGAGTAATTAATTCTGAGAACTGGGTTAGAGTCCTTACATTTTATTGTACCTTGGGTTCCTTTTTTATTTTAAAGTAAAATAAAATAAAAAGCTTCCCCTAAGAGCTGTTTTCATTAATTATATGCTTGATATTCAAAAATACTGCCTGACACTTATAATTTGCTTTCAATTTTTATCATTGCTATTATGTCGGGATAAATTAGTTTTCTAATCTAATGGAAGATTACTACAAAAGTACTTGGCATTTACAAAAATGTTTCGGGAATATGAATTTTGAAAGGTTAGATTTTGGCTTAAGGGCAGTGAATTTAGGTGGCTCAAGAGTAAAATATGAAAGCCACAGCTTTCAAGGTCAAATGAATTAAAATATGGTTTTCAGACAAATTTAAGAGACAGATGTTATAAGCAGTGCTTTGTGTTAAAAAAAAACCCATCTACAAGCATTAATATAGCATGCAAATCTCTGAATGTCTGATATAGGAAATCAAACTGAATGCTGAAATAGATTGAGTATTTTTTTTAGGATTTATTTTTCTTTTGGAAATTAAGATTGCAAGTTTATATCTTTAACCAAAGCAGAAAGAAAGCAGTTGAATTGGGAGGAATTGATATGTTTTATTGCTTGCATTATTGGTGTAAAAGCATAAATGTTTCTCACAAATAATACAAATATTGTTCTAATCATTCCTTATATACTTTAAAGGTGCTAAAAGCTGGGGGGGGGGGAAATATATATGCAAAGTGCAGAATATAAAATAGATTAATAGATAATTCCTAATGGATTATGGTAGTCCTATTTTAAAATATGGAACCTAGAGATCAAACTTACCTGATCTTTTTAAAAGGTGAACCAATTCATTATATTTCTATTGTATTTTATATTTATTTTTGTATACAATGTATTATGCATGTACATCATGTCACAGTAAAACTGTTAGTTCCTTCATTATATTTATGTTTTGCTACACTTTTTGCTATGTTTCACATTACTAATATATAGTATACCTCTCATACATTGCAAAGATATTACTATGCAGTACATAAGAAATCTATTCAAATACTTGCCTAAAATCCTGGGGTATAATTGGGGCTTTTCCTAGGCCTAATTAATGGAAAAGTGCCTAAAAACAAAATGTGTAAGATAGAACCATAGCTAATACTATTAGCACAAAAGATGTAGAAAAAGTAACAATTTAAAATAGAATTCTGAGACTTAGCACCTCTTTCCTTGCATATACCTGATCAATTATTGGATTTATCAGACAATAAATATGATGTTACAGAGTAATAATAATAGTAGTGATGAAGATGGTGTAACCCTGGCTAGGATCTGTGTACATTGGTAAAATATATCTCTCACATATATACACAAAATCCATTCTGAATTCATCATATATTTTAGTACAAAATATGGAAATATTTTAGCAATTTTTCAGTAGGAAATGCAATACTGTATCATGATAATGCAAAATGAATTTGGAATCGTTATCCTTATGATATAGTTGGTAAGTGCTGGGAAGGTCTACTCACAGCCTGGAGTTTGATCCTGACCAGCTTAATGTTGACTCAGTATAATGGTTGGGGGTATTATGCAAATAATACTTCTACATTACAAACTGTTCAGAGAATGCTGTAAAGCATTATGTGGTGGTACATAAATGTAAATGCAATTGCTATTGCTACCTTCAATATTGTTCTGATTCGACTTCCGGTTCCGCCTTCCAGCGGCGACGGACGAGTCTTGGGACTCGTCTGCCGTTTTGTTCTTTTTTCTGCCCCCCAACGGGGGTGGTGCACCCCTTTTTGGGGTCCCTCCGTAGGGCTGGCTTGCCTGGGTCGGTTTATCCAGCGGCGGCGGGAAAACGGCCCTTGTCTTCGGTCTAGGCGAGAAGAGACATGCTGCGGGGGGTTTTCCCTTCGCCAATGGAGGACGGCAACGCACGATGAATTTGGAGAGAGCTGAGTGTTCGGGTCGGAAGGCTTTCCGGGGCTTTGGCGGCGAGGTGAAGAGTAATTTTAAACTTATTTGTGCTGGCAGCCTGGACTGAAAGAACGTGAAGGGGGGTGTTTGTTTGTTAAACCCCCCCTCGGATTTAAAACGGTGCTTGGAAATGGCTCCTCGTTGTGAGGAAGCGGACATTTCGCATCCGGATTGCTTTGAAGCAAGTGAGAGTGTTTTGCGGCTTGTTTCTTTACAATGTATCTAACTCCGGCTGGCTTGAAACAATTTTTCCTTTGCTACTTTCTCCTGATGGCTCTCAGACTGGGTGGTGAAAGATGGTTGCCCTTTGTTCCTGAATGACTATTTTTACTTATGGAAAATTACCAACATCTCTTTGTGATTTGGACTCCCTCTCTCTATTAATGAAGAAATTTGTGGATTAATCGATTCCTTCCCTGGAGTGCCTTCTCTGCTATAATTATTGACTGTGAAAAGTGTTTCTCTTCTGGGTCTTGAACTTTTTACAACCCTGATTTGAACTGTTTTCTCCTGACCTGCTTCAATGGCCCCACCCAAAAAACGCCATCTTGGTGGCACTGACTTTAACAGCTTACCATGGCATCAAAATCAGAATTGGCAGGTTTGGAACAAAGAATGACATCAATGGAATCAGTGTTACAAGCTTTGGTGCAGGAAATTAAGGCTTTGAGAGAAGATAATAGCAGCTTCAAAAAGGATCTTTTGGAAACACAGAAACAAGTGCTGGAGAACACACAGAAGACTGAGGAGCTGGAAGGGGGGCTGGCTGGGGCAAAGGGAGAGCTTAAAATGTTAACAGTGAGGTTGGAGAACTGACTGGGCATATGTCTAGGATGGATTTTGAAAGGATGTTCTATTTTTTAAGATTTCAGAACATTTCTGAAGAACCTGGTGAATGTCTTCCTGAACTCATGAGTACAATTTTAGCAGACTATTTACATAAACCTAAAGATGAGATCAGGGGGGACATTGACCTAGTCTACAGAATAAACTCGACATATGCCAAGATAAATGAAGTATCCAGAGAGATACATATTAAATTTGTTAGAAGGTCAACCAGAGAGGGAATTTTGAAGGCGCAGAGAGGGGGGGCGCTAATTTACCAACAAAAGGAAGTCGCCATCTTGAAGCAGATCCCAAAAAAGATTAGAGAGATGAGAAGGAGGTATTCCTTCTTATCCAAAAGATTGTTTGACCACGGGATTTGGTTTAAGTGGGCGATGCCGGAAGGGATGTTGGTGTTCTGGGATGAAGGAAGAGTAAGGATTAAAACAGTTGTTGAGGCGGAAGCCTTTCTTAAAAAACATTCCTCTGTCCTGGGGGATGATTCAGGGGGGGCAAGGGGGGCCATGGCCCCGCCCGCTGGGGGCCAGGGAGGAGAAAAAGAAGATACAATTGCCAAGAGACTTAGATCGAATAAATAACTTTGCTTTTTTATTAACATTGTATAACCTTTATATCTGGATGTTTGCAAACGACTGTTAGCACAGAATTGAGAATTTAGGAAACATGCACTTATTTTCACCTTGTAGTATTTTTGAAAAATGTTTTTTCAATGTTTTATTATGAAGCCCTGGAGGGGCCAATGATCCCGATGCGAAAGTTCTTAAAATGTTTCTGTATCCCTTACCCTATCCTTTTGGAAAATTGTAAAAACCAATAAAACTTTTTCAATATAAATATTGTTCTGATTCACCCTGCCTAGTTCATACCAAGAATGAGATTAGCAGGCATCTTCCATATTAGATAACAAATGTGCAATTTAGTATCATTCACCTTTGCTCTCACCTTTATTTATTTTCCAAACAATACACATAGGTGAATACCAAACTGTTGGTATCTTCTTTCACCTTAGACCCCTATGCACAAATGAAAATGTTTAATGTCTAAAACTGATAAGATACCTTATTTATTTTCAACATTTGTAAGCAGTTTCTCCTTTCTCACGGACACTGGAAATAAAGTTATAATGTGCTGCTTAGATCTACGGGAACTAGAAGAAAACTGTTTAGGTAATGACTAATAACAACATTTTAGGGAATGCTGTAGTAGGTCTCAAATATGGACAGAAAATTAATTGAGCTGTTTGCCTGTTAGTTACTATGGTAGCCCTGCCAGATACTTTCCTTCATGGATTCCTCCTGTTGTAAGAGAGAAATGTTGTGTAAATGGAAATTCCCAATTTCTGCTAAAGTTGTCACTCCAATTGTACTCTGCTAAAAGACAAATTAGTACCTTATTTTTCATGTACTGTAAAGTTACAGTGAATTTCTTTTTATAGTGAATTAATATATGGAATTCTTTCAACACAATCTCTTTTAGTTGTATCTAGTGACATTCTTTCTTTATGCTGAAGTTGCCATATATTCAATTAAAGCTTGAATAAGTAAGAGCATTTAATTTTCGGAATAGTCTGCTGTCACTACCAGTTTCCCTAACCTGTCAAGTGGTATTTCCAGGATCAAATGAATTTTTCTACTCCTATCTGATCCAGTTGGTTTACATTTTTATCCAATCATGTGCATTCCTTTAGTTTTTCTCCAGAATTCTTTTTAAATGCACATGATGCAGACAATACTTTCCCTATTTAAAAGTAAATAAGTAAAAAGATAAAGTAATGTCTATTATTAAAAAACAGTGTGCTAAAGCCCCTTTGCAGGGCAGAGCAGAGGAATTTGGGGAATATCTGCAGGATAAAATCGCTCAGATTCGAAGTGAGTTGACCTCCACCGAAAGTGGTCTGGAGGGAAGGTCCGAGGCACGTCTTGAGACACCATTCTAGGAGGAGTTTGACTCTGTTGCTTCTGAAGATATGGACAGGTTACGTGGGCGACTGAGAGCCACCACATGTTTATTGAACCCGTGTCCCTCCTGGCTTGTACTGGCATCCTGGGAGGTTACATGAGGCTGGCTCCAGGAAGTAGTGAACGCTTCCTTGAGCGAGGGGATCTTGCCCACCATCTTGAAAGAGGCGGTGGTGAGACCTCTCCTCAAGAAGCCTTCCCTGGACCCAGCATTGTTGGTGAATTACCATCCGGTCTCCAACCTTCACTTTCTGGTGAAGGTTGTAGAGAGTGTGGTGGCACAACAGTTTCCTCACCACCTGGAGGAGATTGATTATCTGGACCCGTGCCAGTCCGGCTTTCGGCCCGGACACAGCACTAAGACGGCATTGGTCGCGTTGTTTGATGATCTAAGGAGGGCCAGAGATGGGGGTTGTTCCTCCATCCTGGTCCTATTAGACCTCTCGGCAGCTTTTGGTACCATCGACCATGGTATCCTATTGCATCGACTGGAGGGGTTGGGGATGGCAGGCACCGTTTTACAGTGGTTCTCCTCCTACCTCTCCGGTTGATCGCAATTTGTGTTGACAGGAGGGCAGAGGTCGACCTCAAGGCCTCTCACTTGTGGGGTGCCTCAGGGGTCGGTCCTCTTGCCTCTCCTGTTCAACACATATATGAAGCCGCTGGGTGAGATCATCCGTGGTTTCGGGGTAGAGTACCATCTCTATGCAGCTGTATATATCTACCCCGAACCACCCCAACGATGCCGTCGAAGTGACGTCCCGGTACCTGGACGCCATATGGGTCTGGATGTGAAGAAACAGACTCAGACTCAACCCGTCCAAGACCGAGTGGCTGTGGATTCCGGCATCCCGGTACAACCAGTTTTCTCCATCACTGGCCTTAGGGGGGGAACATCTAGCCCCTGTGGATGGGGCACACAACTTGGGCATCCTCCTGGATACCCGGCTGTCCATGGAAGATCAAGTGACGGCCGTGGCCAGGGGGGCGTTTTACCAGGTTCACAGTTGCGTCCCTTATTGGACCGGGATGCCCTCTGCACGGTCACTCATGCCCTTGTGACATCCCATCTATACTACTGCAATGCTCTCTACATGGGGCTTCCCTTGAGGTGCATCCGAAGACTACAGCTAGTTCAAAATGCGGCCGCGCGGGCAATTATGGGAGCCCCCAGGCACTCCCACATAGCACCGCTCCTGCGCAAGCTGCATTGGCTGCCTGTGGTCTTTCGGGTGTGCTTCAAGGTGCTGATTACCATCTTCAAAGCGCTCCATGGCACAGGACCTAGCTATCTGCGAGATCGCATCCTGCCCCATACATCCCTTTGACTGATTCGCTCGCACAGAGAGGGACTTCTCTGGGTGCCGTCCACTAGGCAATGCCAGCGGGCAACTCCCAGGGGAAGGGCCTTCTCTGTTGCAGGCCCTATCCTATGGAACGACCTACCCCCCGACCTCAGAACAACTCCGGACCTCTGCTCCTTCCGCTGAAAGCTCAAAACATATTTCTTCCAACAGGCCGGCCTGGCCTAATCTATCTTTCACACCTCCAGTCTGTATATTTAAATTTATAATTGGGTTTTTAGGGGGTTTAGTGTTTTAGGTTTTTTGATTTTAGCGCAGGGTTATTGTAATTTAATTTAATTTTAGATATTTATATTATTGTATGTTTTTATGTTTTATATTCTCTGTGCACCGCCCCGAGTCCCTTCGGGGAGAGGGAGCAGTATACAAATAAATATTTGATTGATTGATTGATTGATTGAAATGTATTTGCCCAAAGAAATTTGTTTAAATTATCAAGAAATACAAATGTCCCAGGGTAGGCAACTAATAAAAAAACAAATACAAACAATTTCTGATGTGTTACTGTGCCCTGCCTTATGCTTACAAGACTACAGTTCCAGCAGATGGCATAAGCAACTACAGAAGGCTGATTTCTCAATATGCATATAATATGTGCTTCTGTCCTTGCTTCAAGGAAATTACACAAGGTTTTACCCATTATTTATGGTACTACCCTATTTCTGCTTCAGCATGTAGAAAATGTCTGGAGTCTCTCTTGATACGGAAATCATTTTGGCCTGATTCATATAAAATTGAATATCTAATGAATTTATTCAAGGAGACAATGCTATGGAAATTAGCAAGCTTTACACAGGCTGCTGCTAAGGAGATATTTTATCAAAAGTTCCTAATGTTTTCTAATATTTTACTTGCTGTAATAACACCATTTTAATGTCTTTTACTGATTTTTGTATTAATGTATTTTATTAATGTTTGGCCACAGAATTAGTATGTGAATAATTCTGAGACAGATATGCTGAGATTCACAAATCCCTGTTATTTAGAATTCACTGCTAAACTCAACCAAATTACGGCCACCTTTTCACATCTTATGGAATTCGAGTACTGTTAATACCAGCAAAGAAAAAAAAACACATAACAAAGATACAAGAGGGGTATGTGTTTGGTTTTATTAAGAAGGAGTATCAGAATGTGGCACAAAAATCTGGCAGCAAAGAGTGTCATTGTTGCTGTAGATGTGTTAGTCCTATATTAAATATCCAATTCTATTTCTTATTAAGTACTCAGTACTTGCTTTCACACATTTCCCAAAATGAGCATGAATGGGAGAAGGGGAATTTTCAACCTGATGCCTAGTAACTTTTTACTGACACACATATAACCCCTGGCATTCTTGGCCATTTGGACCCAGTTGAATGGCCCTGATCTGAGTGCTGCCTGGTTCAACTGTTGAAACAATAACTTTAAAAATAAATACTAATTTAGAAGACTTCCGGGTCCGGCTCCAGCGGCGACGGGCGAGCCTAGCGCTCGCTCGCCGTTTTGTTGCTTTTTCTGCCCCCCCACGGGGGCGAGATGCCCCGTTTTTGGGGGTCTCCCGTAAAGCCGGCTCGCCTGGGACGCTCCCCCCATGGCAGTGGGGGAAGCGACCCTTGTCCTCGGCTTAGGTGAAGGAGAACATGCTGCGGGGGGGTTTCCCTTCGCCAAAGGCAGACGGCGCCATTCGCGATCATGGAGAGAGTTGATCGAATGAGTCGGAAGGCTTCTCGGGGCTTCAGCTGCGAGGGGGAGAGTGAGTGATTTAAAACTTTTTTTTCTGCTGTCAGCCGGGCTGAAAGGACTGGGAGGGGGGTGTTTGTTTGTAAAAAAAAACCCTCGGACTCAAGCGGCACTTGAAAATGGCTCCTCGCGGCGAGGAAGCGGAAATCTTTAATCCTGACTGTTTGCAGCAAGGGAAAGTGATCTGCGGTTTGCTTGCAACAATGTCTCTAGGTCTGGCTGAAACAATTTATTTTACCACTCTCTCCTTCGGGCTTTGAGCTTGGGCGGTGGAAGATGGCTTCTCTTTGTTCCTGACTGACTATTTCACTTATGGAAAATTCCCAGCGTCTCTTTGCAATTTGGACTTCCTCTGGTTATTAATGAAGAATATTTTTTTTTTGGATTTGTGATTTCTTTTCTGGAGTACCTTCGCTATTATACTTATTGAGTTGGAAAATTGTTTCTCTCTTGGTTCCTGAACTTTGCAACTTTACAACCCTGAACGGAACTTTTGGCTCCTGATCTGCCTCATCAGCCTCACCCAGAAAACGCCATTTTAGTGGCATTGATTTTAACAGCTAATCATGGCACAAGAAATAGCACTGGCAAGCTTAGAACAAAGGATGGCTTCTCTTGAATCTGTTATACAAACTTTGGTACAAGAAATTAAGGCCCAGAGGGCAGAAAATATTAACTTTAAGAAGGAGTTATTGGACACACGGAAACAAGTGCTGGAAAACACACAGAAGAATGAAGAATTGGAAGGGGGGCTGGTGGGGGCTAAGGGAGAGATTAAAAATGTTACTAATGAGGTTGTGGAAATAAATGGGCATGTGTCTAGGATTGATATGGAAAGAATGACATATTTTTTGAGATTTCAGAATGTTTTTGAGGAACCTGGTGAATGCCTCCCTGATCTCATGAGCACAATTATAGCAGATTATTTACATAAACCTAAGGATGAGATCAGGGGGGACATTGACCTAGCCTACAGAATAAACTCAGCATATGCCAGGATAAATGAAGTACCTAGAGAGATACATGTGAAATTTGTTAGAAGGTCAACCAGAGAGGAAATCCTGAAAGTGCAGAGAGGAAGTCCGTTAATTTACCAACAAAAAGAGGTTGCTATCTTGAAGCAGATCCCAAGAAAGATTAGAGATGCAAAAAGGAAATTTTCCTTCTTGTCTAAAACATTGTTTGATCACGGGATTTGGTTCAAGTGGGTGACACCCGAAGGGATGCTGGTGTTCTGGGAAGGAGGAAGAGTGAGGATTAAAACAGTTGCCGAGGCGGAAGCCTTTTTCAAAAAACACTCCTCTGTCCTGGGGGAAGATTCAGGGGGGGCAGGGGGGGGCACGGCCCCGCCCACTGGGGGCCTGGAGGAAGAGATTGAAGACACAATTGCCAAGAGACTTAGATCTAAAAAATAACTTTGCCTTGATTTTTCTGAATAATATTGCATAATATCTGTATTTGGATTTTTGTAAATGACTGACAGCATAGAATTGAGAACTTAGGTATATGTACTTGCTTTCACTTTGTAGTGTTACGGAAAATGTTTTTTATTGTTATCAATGTATTTTGAAGTCCCGGAAGGGCCGACGACTTTGACGTGAATGCTCTCAAAATTTCTTTGTATCCCTTACCCCATCCTATGGAAAAATGTAAAACCAATAAAACTTTTTCAATAGAAAAAAATAAATAAATAAATACTAATTTAGACATTTTATTGATTGTGTAGAGGACTCTAAATGAAGAAAGATTCTGATTCTGATTCTCCCTGCTTTGAATGTCTTGAAGCTGAAGGGTTAGCTCTTTGTATTACCCCATTTTACCACTTTGATCTTGAACTATGATTATTGTATCAATTAATAGATGCAAATACTAAGTACAATGTTTACTTTGTAGCCTTTTTTCTAAGGTAAACCAAGGTATACTTGTTCTACTGAATCTAAATTAATCAATTCAGATATAATCAAAGTTCAATACAAATTTAATCTCAATGCATTTGAACCAGTTTGATTTATTTATTAAGGATCAGGCTAGAAATCAAGAAATTGTGAATTCTAGTCCCATCTTAGGCACAAAGCTAAAAAGGTGGCAATGGTAAACCACTTCTGAAAAAACTTGCCAAGAAAAATCCAAAGAAATGTCCATTCAATCTCTGAGAAATAGACAAATTTGAACCAAAGAAAAAGAATACATTTGAAATAGTTGAGATTTGATTACCCCATATCATTGTTTACAGCCATTTTTTTTTCTTTTATGAATTGGTTTCTACTAGTATCTTTAAATATGACTTGGTACGCAGTCCTATTAAATGTTATTATTTGAAAATTGGCTTCCTTGAACTCTGTAACATTTAACTATCAGTATAGTACATGGAATTTTGTTGTTGTCAAGCATTAGAAACTAAGAAATAAAATAGAAAAAAACCACCACAATTTTAAGTTATATACATACACATATGCACATGCACACAGAGTATATATGTGTGATTTATATATATATATATATATATATATATATATATATATATATATATATATATATATATATATATATATATATATATATATATATATATATATATATATATATATATATATATATATATATATATATATATATATATATAAATCTTTTAGTAACTTCTTGAGCCTACAAATTCCATTTCGATTATCCTTAATATTTTACAAACTTTTTTCTTAGTTATTTATAGCTTTAGATTTTATAAATCTTCCTTAGTTGAATACATCTTGTTGTTATTGCTAAAACTTAGCAATAACAACAAGATATAAAACATAGAAACCATTCTCAGTCTATAAAAATTGCAGGCACGTGTTTATTCAGGATCTAAATCAGCTTCCCTTCCTCATTTCTATAGTAATACTTCCTTCGTGTCATTTATTTGGTTCTGTATTTATCAAAGAATACCTTCGTAAGAGAATCAAGTCCTTTAAGACTACCTGGAGATATGTCAAGCTCATAGAATGATCTCCTTGGGTTTCTTAACAAGGTTTAGTAAAAAGAATTGAAAAAGGGTATAGAAACTTCAGCAACTAGATAGATTTTACTTTTATAACCCAATTTATTCTTCAGCTAGTTAACACTGAGACTTTTCCCCTCTTTCCTAAGGTGAAAACTGGCAAGAATGTCACTCTTTTCACTGATAAAGAGAAGACTGTCCAGGTTACCAGGATGTGAATCTCTTTCATCTCTAAACATACCATTATAAAATACAGTAGCTTTTGAAGGTCCAAAAGGACAAGTATATTTTACTGACCAAAAGCATGAGTCTTTGAGATTTCTAACTTCAAGGAAGAGGAGAAAGGCAGGTAAGAATTTTATTCTTCCTAGAAAACAAGCTGGGGAAAAATGGTCAAAGTATATAGGTTTTTAATTAAGAGAAAGCAAGAAAAAAGAAACAAAAATGAAATATATCCTTACTTGCTTCCTTGTAACTCTAATTATATAATATAATAATGGTATAATAATAATATGATATAATGGTTATAATAATAAGCTAAAGAAACAGTGGGCCACCTGATTAGCTCCTGCAAGAAGATCGCCCACGCTGACTACAAACAATGACATTAAAAAGTACCAACTGTTTCATTGTAAAACCTGCAAGAAATACAGTTTTCTGCAAGCAAGAATTGGTGGAACCATAAAATAGAGAAAGTCTTATAAAATGAAGAAGCTAAATTACTCTGAGACTTTAGAATTCAAATAGACAGGCACCTGCCACATAACACCCCAGACTTAACAATTGTCGATAAGAAAGACGCACAAAAAATCTGGATAGTGGCCATGAAGAGTACCTGGAAACAGCAGAAGAGAAGAGAAAGAACTAGATAAAATAACAAAATATAAAGACCTGAAAATATAATGTAACAACTGTAGCAAAAGAAGACAATGGGAGTGCCAATAGTCACTGGCAACTTGGGCATTCCCAAGGGAGCACTACTCGATGCACCAGCATTGACAAATTCACCCTCAGTCAAGTGCTAAAGGCAGCTTTATTGGGAACAGAGTTCCATCGTGTGACAATATCTGTAACACCTCAAGCATCCACATCTGCCTATTCCACGGCCTTGGGAAGGGCTTACTAATAACAAATGCAGTCTGACTGTGTGACAGACCATAATGGAGGCATGTCATTCTGAAAGTCATTAATGAAGTAAGATTACTTCCCTCCCCTTCCTCCCCATATGACTTTGCTCCCCATATTTGTCATTGTTTTAAATCAATGTTAATGATGCTATTTATTGTTTTAATGGTGTATCGTTTTTTAAATAGATTGTAAGGTGAGATGGGTGTCATATAAGTTTATTAATCAAATAATTATCTAGAAATCACTAGGATAAACTATATAAATATCAGTAATGTTGGCATTTCATCTCCTACATTTATATCCTAAGTTCCACCTTTTCCCAGTCAGATGGAATTCTGGAATACTAAATTTATTACTTCTTCTCTGATTAATGTACATTTAAGGGAGAGAATGTTATTTTTTTTCAAAGTAAATAATTTACATAGTTATTTGTTAAATTTATGTCACCTCATCTATACAGAACATTTATTTTAAATATACAATTTTAAAAAGTTTAACTATTTAATTAACTTGTTCTTAAGATTTCCACTCTCATAAGGCTTTCAATATTCTCATTATGTCTATATTTTTAACTGAACAGTCGTTATTTTAAGAACTGAAAATATTGATTGGAGTATCACAAATTAGGGTGACATGTTCTGAACTTCAGGCTAGAATAATTCTTTCTAACTTCGTTTCTGCATATATTCTCATAAATATCATAGTTATTAGATTTTTTTCAACTTATTGTACAGTATGAACATTGCTTGTCTTCTCCCCATCAATTTTGAATTATCCTAAAAACAATCTCATTGAATTGGTTATATTAGTGAGGGAAGGTGCAGAAATAACACATCCTATATGACAATAATTTGAAGAAAGAAGGAGTTTAAAGCAAACTTAGCTTCTTTCACATTTAAATAAAAAAGAATAGGAATAAATATTTTTGGCTCAGCTGTGTCATTCACTATATTTAATCTATGGATTTATTTTGTTATTTTTTTTATAGTTCTTTGCCTTTTACTGTCTTCAGGTACTGCCATGTACAATATCCAGACCTTTTGTTTTTTCTTATTAACAATTGTATTATTTTTCTGTGGTTAATCTTTGGTGAGATTCACAGCCTTTGGGGCTGGTTGGTAGCTCAACGGCTCGAGTCCTAACCAAGGACCTAGGAACGTTAAGTTAACGTTGGAAGATATAAGCTGTTCCAAGTAGGGTAGTTTTTTTGTACATGATGGTGATGATGATTAGTATTATAATAATTTTTTTTGCTACCCATCTCATGGTTCAAGGTGTTCTATTACAAAGTGTCTAAATGCACTGAAGGTCTCATTATCAATTGTTCTCCTGTAAAGAAATTATATTCATTTACTGTCAGACTACAGCAATTCAAATCTTGCTTAAACAAAAGAAATTTATTCTTTAATGTTTCCAGCAACTGTACATGCAAGCATGCTCTCTGAAGAAAAGAAATAATACACCACATTTATGATTAAATAAAATGTTGCTTTTAAAGCTTTTCCATGGGTATAAATGATTCCATGGGACGGAACCGCAAGAGTCAGAATGACTCTTACATTTCATTATAACCTTATGCAGGGCTTTGTAAATTAACTCCTAAATGCTCATCTTGTTCTCCTGATTGCTCCCACCTGGAGTCATAAACCTCTGCATGATATGATCACAACAATTTCTACAGCCCTGTGGAGACATGCTGATATTGTTATGAGGAAACTGCAGTGGGGCAAATATACAAAGTGAGTCTCTTATGTATTCTATAGACTGCAATAATGCTGCTAATGATGTTGCTAATTTTATTTAGTGTATTTTGTGAACCTGTAATAAATAATTAAAAATAAATGGAAAATTAATCAAACCATAATGGAATTTAAATATTGATGAACACCAAAGAAGTCAAACTTTGTCTATACAAAGTTATGCTACTGAGTAAATTGGCTTAAAAACTTGGCTTTCTCTAGATACAACTGTCTGAATTCCAAGCATATCTGGAAAACAATACTTGGTCAGTAGGCTAGATTATTGTCTTCTGCAAGTGACAATCTCTATTCCTTGTTATCTATTTATCTTTTCAAAGGATTAAGGCAAACACATATAAAAATAACAAGAAAATGATAACCTTGATGTTTTATTTGAGTTAATTTTTACTCAATATATAATAAAAGTATATTTCCTTCCCTAACTCGAATAAGATACAATTTTAAAACTCTCTTTTCTGTCAGAGGCTATCCATTAAGTTCAAACACTTTTAATATACAATGTGGATTTTTTTTTAAATAAAATTTTAAAAACACACATACATTATTTTTAAGAAAATAGGAGATAACAGTGACCTAGACAGTATTCAGTAAGTAATTGTAATATTCCATAAAAATGATTGACCCTGGTTTTGAGGTTGACAAAATATTTTACTGTTGTATGGAGCAGATTAATTACATGATTTGAAAATACAAATATGCATTTTGATAAAATTCTATTATATATTGTGAGTGGGTTTTAATGAATCATTGCTGCATTACTTATGATTATTTAACAGGAACAATTGAACTTGCATTATAGGAAATGGGGAAATTCTTAAAATCCAGAGCAAAGCAAAATTGGGGAAAAAAGCTTGATAAATTTTTTGAAAAATCCAAATGCTCTGTTTAAACTGGTGGAAAAGTTTTACTACAACTGTCATAATATGTGAATAAATTTGATTTCGTTCTTTGGGCTTGTATTACTTGTTCCATTTTTATTATGAAAGTACATTTTCAGAGATGATTATGATGATATTTAAAGCAAACAAAGAAATAAACAGAATGATGGATTGGAAAATAAACTCTAGTCACTATCCCATTACATTTCCTGTCTGTAGCAAAGGTCAAGACATAGTTCACTTAGAGTTCTGTCTTCAAAGCTTTAAGCACTGCAGTTGACTTTTACTTCAACACTGAAGGTGGAATAGTTTCCAACTGAGTGGTTGAGGAAGAATAATTTGTGCCTCTGAACATGCTTAGCTCTGTTATGCAGACAGTGAAGAATGTGGAATATTTCATCATTGTTTACGAACATTTGAAATCTAAGATGATCACCTCACTACTTGTAATAGTAGTTATATTTACTCATTCATTGGCAAAGAACCAAATTGTGATTTTGAAGGAATCACTAACATTTTTTACAATTGGCTTCAGAAACTGTTCGTATGCTGCAAATGACTCCAATATGAAAACTTTGATGGCTGACAAACTTTGTCTTTGATGCTGACAAGATTTGCTCTCATTCTATTATACTCATTATCAGGTTCCGTCGAGCCTAAAATATTTTCATTTGTACATTGTCTTTAATTTGTCTTCATATTTTTTTCTGTTTGTATTTCATATTAGAAACCTCTCTATCAATGTTTGATTTCTTTCTTTTATTTTCATACCAGTTTTGATTATTACATAAAATGAATTATTGTTATTGATGAATCATTAACAAAGAAAGGTAGAAAAGAAAATAACAGAATAAATAGTCATGAAAATGCTCACAGTATAGTTTCCAAACTGATTTTAAACTTCTGCATTTTGAACAATGAAGGATACAGTTGATAAATTATAAAGCAGGAAACATAACTATCAAAGCTTGAATTGAAGAAATTAGACAGTTGGTGTTCAAGGAATAGAACTAATGCCATTAAATGGTACTTGATTATCACCTGGCATCTTAAAAAAATAAACTAAACAAGCCTAGAAATTGTACAAAAATAATCAATTATTATTTATGTTCAGCTGAGTTCACCAGAATGCTACTGTTGCATTCTTATTTGCTTTATTTATTTATTTAAAATAGGCTTTTTCAATGATACGCCATATAGCTTGTCTAAGACTCTCATGATATCTTAGAGGAGATGTCATATTACAGCTCATTTAGTATAATAATAACAACAACAACAACTTTTATATTATCGATTTTACCTGCCTGTACACCGCCCTGAGTCCCAGTAGGGAGAAGGTGCGGTATATAAATTTAATAAATTCTAATTCTAACAACAACAACAACAACAACAACAATAATTATAAATCCATCTAACTGTAGAAGAAGAAAAATGAAGTTTGAATGATTATGTGAACCAAAGTACAGAAAAATTGCTGCAGGCTGTAAAAATGGGGAACAGCATAAAAACAACAGAAACAAAGGCAGAATATAAGGAAAACAGCTGGATGACAGATGAAATAGATGGAAGACCAAGGCTTTGCATGGACAGCACTTGAAAAACATTGAAGGAAAATGTGATGACAACTTAACATGGACATGGCTTAGGATGGGAACTATCAAGAAAGAAACGGAAGGTTTAATACTAGTCACTCAAGAACAAGCACTACAAACTAATGCCATGAAAGCAAAGATTCAAAAATCCACTGTCGACTCTTCCTTCCGGTTGGCCGGAGGCGACGGTTGAGTCTTGGTGCTCGTCCGCCGCTTGGTTGCCTCTGCGACCCCCACGGGGGCAGGGAGTTCTTTTAAAGGACTCCTGCTGTACGGGCGGCTTGCGGGGGAATCCCCCCACCCCGACGGCGGTCGGGGGGTGGCCTCTGCTTTGACCTAGGCGCAGAGGAACGAGTCGCGGGGGAGCGTCGTCCCCTTTGCTGATGGAGAGCCGGAACAGCTATCGCGTTTAAAGAAGGACTGAAACGCCGGGGCTGGAGGCAACACCGAGGCTCTTGGCTGCAAGGTGGATCGTGAGTGATTTTGCTTTAATGCTCTCAACTTTCAGTTTGAAAGAAGATGGAGGGGGGAGTTTGTAAAAAAAAAACCCTCGGAAAAGGAAAAAAAGCGGCGTTTAGAAATGCTCCCCAGGCTTGGGGAGGCGGAGGAATCAACATCCGATTTTTTTAAAACCTAGTGAAAGTATTTCCTGTACGATCTTTGGATACTTTGTATCGAAGTCTGGCTACAATTGAACTGATTTTCACCAACTCTCGGTGGCTTACATAAGAGCGGGGGAAGATGGCATTCCTTTGTTCCCAGGAGATATATTTTCGTGGAAAATTGCTGGCACTCCCTTACATTCGGGACTGTTTTTCTCTCTTTATTAACAGAAGAATGTAATTGACTAATTGGACCTTTCCCTGCTGTGCCTTCTTTGTTCTTTTTTATTTGACTGTTTTCAAGAATTTGTTTTCTCTCTGGACTATAATTAAATAGAATTCTAAGTCTGGACACTGGCTTTTGTTCTCTCCTTGCTTCGCGGACTGCCTCTCCAACAGACGCCATATTAGCGACAAAGACTTAAAACTTTCATTGGTGCTTTAAAAAATACAGCTACATCAACTTAAGATTACTTTAATGTTACCTAAAGAAACAGAGATGGAAGCTACGCGGTTTTCAACAATAGAGGAAATTCTTCAAAACACTATGAAAGAACTTAAGGAAATCCGGAAAGATGTCAGCTCAAAATCAGAACTTTTGGAGACACAGAAAGCGCTAATGGAAAATAAACAAAGAATTGATGGTCTGGAGGGGGGGGGTTGGCTGTGACAAGGGAAGAGTTAAAAATTCTCACAATGAAATAGTGGATTTGGATGAAAGGGCGTCTTATAGAAACAATTCAGCATATGCCAGGATAAATGAAGTACCCAGAGAGATACGCATTAAATTTGTGAGAAGGCCAACAGGGGAGGGGACCCTGAGAGCACAGAGAGACGGTCCCTTAATTTATCAACAGAATGAGGTTGCCACCTTGAAACAGATCCCGAAAAAGATTATAAAGATAGGGGGGAATTATTCCTTCTTACTTAAAAGATTATTTAAAAAGGGGGATATTTCAGGTGGGTGATGTCTGAGGGAATGTTGGCATTATGGGAGGGGGGAAGAGTAGAAATTAAAACAATTGCAGAGGCGGATGCCTTTTTTAAGAAAAAACACTCCCCTATCCTGGAGGATGAAAATGGGGGAACGGAGGGGGCCACGGCTCTGCCCACTGGAGGTCAGGGAGAGGATGATACAATTGCCATAAGACTTAGATTTCACAAGTGACTTTTTTCTGTATAGTATAAATCTCATTTGGATGTTTATAAATGATTGATTGCACAGATTTTAAAATTGAAATATTTGTATCTCTTTCCACTTTGTAGAAAAATGAAAAATTTACTGTATTTTCTATTTCTTTTTATGAAGTCTCGGAGGGGGCCAATACCTCCGACATAGAGGTTCTCAATATGTCTTTGTAATTCCTTACAATCCCTTATCCTATTTTTATAAAAATTTGTAAAACTCAATAAAACTTTTTCAAAAAAAAAAATCCACTGTGCAATAACAAAGTCGAAGCTGTTTCACATTTAATATGTGAATGCAGCAAAATCACACAAACTGTGTGATTACAAAGCTAGACATGACTGAGTTGCTAAATTAATCCACTGGTCATTATGTAAATAATATGATTTACCTGTATCCAGCAAGTCATGGGAACACAAAGTGGAAAAAGTTATCAAAAATGAAAAGGTGAAGATCTTGTGTGACTTTCGAATAAAAACAGATCGTCATTTGGAGCAAAACACACCATATATCACGGTTGTAGAGGGCCGAAGTGTACAGTATATAGATATCGCTGTTTCTGGAGATGCCAGAGTCGAAGAAAAAGAACTAGAAAAAATCATGAAATATCGCGACCTGGCCATAGAAACTACACGGCTATGGATGAAGCATGTCACAGTGATACCCATTGTCATCCGGGCACTTGGCACCACGTCCAAACATTTTAATAAATACATCAGCAAATTGCAGCTTCCTGCAATAACACCAGCGGAACTGCAAAAAACTGCGCTACTTGGAACATCTTACATTCTAAGAAGGTACTTGGTTGATACCTAGGAAGCTGGCAGCAAACTGTATCAACCATTAGCACCAGTCAATGGTATTTACAATGCATTTTTAAATGTTCAGTTGGCTGAGTTTCATGTTTCATGAATAAAGTTAATAATAATAATAATAATAATAATAATAATAATAATAATAATAATAATAATAATAATAATAATAATAATAATAATAATAATAGACTGTGGAAGACAAAGTTGTGTGTTATCCCAATTGTGATTGGAGCCCTTGGAGCAATACCTAGGGGACTGCCTCGCTATGTGGAGGTTTTAGTTTGCCGGACTTGAACATTGTAACTCTACAAAGGGCCACCCTGCTTGGAACTGCTTAA
Organism: Rhabdophis nuchalis; assembly: GCA_039707465.1. Classification (NCBI taxonomy): domain Eukaryota; kingdom Metazoa; phylum Chordata; class Lepidosauria; order Squamata; family Natricidae; genus Rhabdophis; species Rhabdophis nuchalis. The sequence goes on from CM077648.1 coordinate 35,341,064, forward strand.
ATCCTCTGATGTTACCTTGACAGCTCCTAGGTCCTTGGTTAGGACTCAAGCTGTTGAGCTACCAACCAGCCCCAAAGGCTGTGAATCTCACCAAATATTAACCACAGAATAATCATCATCATCATCATCATCATCATCATCATCATCATCATCATCATCATCATCATCATCATCTTTATTGTCATTGCACTTGTTTACAATGAAATTGGTTCAACAAAGAAACACAACATAATTTATTCTATGCTAAGAACAATGGCACCATTAGATTCAAATTTGGAGCAAGAACAATAATACATATGGAGACTTTAAAACAAACCTAAAAAGAAGACATTCCAAGGAATTTCTGCAAGCAACACAATATTTAAATTATTTTAATATGTCAATTCATTTTCCAAAAGTTAAAGCAAACTGATTAGCTCTTGGGAAACATTCAGCCATTTTGAAAAAGTATGTTTAAATCTACAAGTTGTGCCTAGCACAGACGATTCATGTGAGTTAGGAGAAATTGGTGACATATCTGGTTTAGAGAATTTTTAATTAGTTTTTCTATTCTCACCTAAAAAGCTGCACTCTGGAGGAATGACCTATAATCTACAACTGTTCAAAGGTGAAACATTTTTAACAGTCCTTGATCTTACACTGATGATTTGGGATTCCTATTTGCTTGCCTAATCAGCTTTGAGAGTTAATTGATGGAAAATGGAAGACAGGATGAGCCAGAGCAACATATCTCTTGAATTGGTCTCATGTCAAGTTAACATACCGTACATTCCTTCTCTGATTAATCATTAGGAGCCTTTCCACAAGTATAAATTAAGTAAAAATATGAATAAATGTGAAGCATTAGTACATTTGGACAGTTTTTGTTAGCAGAAGAAGGTTTTTTTTGCAATTTTTAGAAGTGTACCAATAAAATATTCAAGCAAAAACTTTCAGTACAAAAATATATATAATGCTAAAAGATGTCAGTTATGAAGGAATGGGAGTGGGAGGAAGAAAAAGGAAGATGCTGCACTTATTCTGAATTTAATCTGCATATTAACAGCTTTCATTGTTATTTTCATCCCAATTTTTCTACTTTGCATTTTTAGCAGCCACATGTTCTCACAATCTATGTTTTCCTGTTTAATATTGCATGTGACTGACTGTGATGAAAAGTATAAGAGATGGTTCAGAATTTAAGAAATATATCATTAAACCTTTTACTTTTATCTTATAGGAATTTAAATATTATTAAACATATGCTGTATTACTTCAAATATATTTGGAATGTCATGATTTTGCTCTAATTTAGCACAGCTAGTATGTTTTGGTAATCTGTAGGAAAAAAGTACTAGATTTGGTGATAGAACTCAAAAATTAACTTTTGTGATACCTGGTAGTAGTAGCAGCAGTTATTGTAGTAGTAGTAGTAGTAGTAGCAGTAGTAATAATAATAATATCTTTATTACAAGTCTCAGACTAAATAAAACAGGAAGGCATAGTACACCTTAAAAAAGATTGGTTTATAAACCAACCATGAATTCTATAAACTACAATTACAAATTTAACTACAGCAACAGTTAATTTAGGATAAAGATCCATCAAAAGGAATTATATGTATAATTATTTTGTCCATCCAGGAAATCAGCTAAGAATGGGTTTCAGAAGGTCATTATCAATATCTCAATAAAAACAAGAATACAAAACATAACATAAAGCTGTGATCCAATATGTCCACATTCTCAAAGGCAAAACATTTCAGGTTAAGGGATTTTGCGGAATTTATACCTTAGCAGTGCTCGATAGACAAGATATGAAACTGCAATTATGCCAAAGGGACAGTCCTGTGGGACTGTCCGAGACTAGTCTTGACGTTCCTTCTTGGGAGGAGTTTGACTTTGTTACCACCGAGGATATGGACAGGTTGTCAAGGAAACTTAGGGCGACCACATGTTTATTGGACCCGTGTCCCTCCTGGCTTGTACTGGCATCCTGGGAGACGACACGAGGCTGGCTCCAGGGCATTGTCAACACATATTTGAGTGAGGGGTCCTTGCCTGCCGTCTTGAAAGAGGCGGTAGTGAGGCCCCTCCTCAAGAAGCCGTCCCTGGACCCAGCTTTATTAGAGAACTATCGTCCGGTCTCCAACCTTCACTTTTTGGTGAAGGTTGTCGAGAGTGTGGTAGCCCAACAGTTTCCGCGACACCTGGAGGAAGTTGATTATCTAGACCCGCGCCAGTCCGGCTTCCGACCCGGTCACAGCACCGAGACGGCATTGGTCGCGTTGGTTGATGATCTCTGGAGGGCGCGGGATAGAGGTTATTCCTCTATCCTAGTCCTATTAGACCTCTCAGTGGCTTTTGATACCATCGACCATGGTATCCTATTGCACCGACTGGGGGGGTTGGGGTTGGGAGGCACCGTTTTGCGGTGGTTCTCATCCTACCTCTCTGGTCGGTCGCAATATGTGTTGACGGGAGGGCAGAGGTCGACCTCGAGGCCTCTCTTATGTGGGGTTCCTCAGGGGTCGGTCCTCTCGCCCCTCCTTTTCAACACATATATGAAGCCGCTGGGTGAGATCATCCGTGGTTTTGGGGTGGAGTACCATCTGTACGCTGATGACACCCAGCTGTACATATCCACCCCAAACCACCCCAACGATGCCGCCGAAGTGCTGTCCCGGTGTTTGGAGGTCGTACGGATCTGGATGGGTGGTAACAAACTCAGGCTCAACCCTGCCAAGACTGAGTGGCTGTGGTTTCCGGCACCCCGGTTCAGCCAGATTACACCAACTCTGGCCATTGGGGGCGAAACACTGGCCCCCGTGGAGAGGGCGCGCAATTTGGGTGTCCTCCTGGATTCCCGGCTGTCCATGGAGGACCATGTGGCGGCCGTGGCCAGGGGGGCGTTTCATCAGGTACGCCTGATGCGCCAATTGCGCCCCTTACTGGACCGGGCTGCTCTCGTGACGTCCCGGCTCGACTACTGTAATGCTCTACATGGGGCTTCCCTTGAGGTGCACTCGAAAGCTACAGCTAGTCCAAAACGCAGCCGCGCGGGTGATTATGGGAGCCACTAGATGCTCCCACATAACACCGATCCTGCGCGAGCTGCATTGGCTTCCTGTGGTTTTTCGAGTGCGCTTCAAGATTTTGACAACTATCTTTAAAGCGCTCCATGGCTCGGGGCCTAGTTATATGCGAGACCGCCTCCTGCCCCATACATCCCTTAGACCGATACGCTCCCACAGAGAGGGCCTTCTCAGGGTGCCGTCGGCCGGACAATGCCGACTGGCGACACCCAGGGGAAGAGCCTTCTCTGTGGCGGGCCCAGCCCTTTGGAATGACCTACCCCCTGAATTACGTACCATCACCGACCTCCGCCTCTTCCGCCAATGTCTTAAGACATATTTGTTTCAACAAGCCGGCCTAGCCTAACCTCCCATGGGGACTTTTAGGTAGTTTTAAATTGGGTTTTTAAAATTTGGTTTTAGCGCAGGATAGGTTATTTAATAGTTTTTTAAATTATATTTATTGTATTTTGTATGTTTTTAAATTTTCCTGTGCGCCGCCCTGGGTCCTTCTTGGAGAAGGGCGGGATATAAATTTAAATAAATAAATAAATAAATAAAATAAAGCCTTACTAAATTAGTTTGTTAGGCCCCAATTAAGGGAGGAGACATAATGTTTCCTTTTCTGCCTTTCGGCTCATCACCAGAGATCATCTAGAGAGAAAGCCATGAGTTCCATTGTGTATTTTTTTTTAATATGTGTGTTACGTTTTTGAGCTGATCAATAAATAAGTCAGGGAGACTAGTATAGATCTATTTCGAGCTTTTTAGCTCTCATCAGCTAGCTATACCCTTACTGGAACAATTATAGATACTAATCCTCCTGTCTCAGCTGATGCAATAAGAGAACCTTGGCTGGCTGAATGACTAAAGGCTCTTGCCTGACATGCAATACAGCTCTGGTTCGAATCCCAGTAAGGGTATGGCTAGCTGATGAGAGCTAAAAAGCTCGAAATAGATCTATACTAGTCTCCCTGATTTATTTATTGATCAGCTCATAAAACTAACACACACACACACACACACACACACACACATATGTATATGTGTGTGTATGTATGTATGTATGTATGTATGTATGTATGTATGTATGTATATATATATATATATATATATATATATATATATATATATATATATATATATATATGTTTTTGTAGATTTTCACGGGTGTAGGTATGCTGGCATGGCTGTCACAGACATGACAGTCTGTCACAGACATGACAGCATGACAGTCACAGACAGAAGCCTGCCTGATGATGACAAGTGAGATCTTGTCGAAACGTTGCAATAACATCTCCATGCTATATACACGGGAAAATCTCCGAAGCCAGCCATGCCAGCATATATATATATATATGATGTAATAGGGGAACTGGTTTGGCTTAAGTGTGAGGTTCTTCGCCTTGCATGCAACATAGCCCCGGTTCGAATCCCAGTAAGGGGTATGGCCAGCTGATGAGAGCTAATAAGCTCGAAATAGATCTATCCTGGTCTCTTCTAATTTAATTTATTGATCAGCTCATAAAACTAACATATATATATATATATATATATATATATATATATATATATATATATATATATATATATATATATATATATATATATATATATATATATTGCTATAAACTGAATCCAAATTGTTTGCATTGTCTGTATCTTTTTAGTAGTAATGAGGACTTCACTATCTTTTTCTTTATTCCCTTGTAGGTAATATATAAACGATATTTTCTATATTTTCTAAAAGTAGTCAACTGTTCATAGCACTCTCTCTCTCTCTCTCTCTCTCTCTCTCTCTCGTGCGCTCTTTCTCTCTCTCTCTCTCTCTCTCTCTCTCTCTCTCTCTCTCTCTCTCTCTCTCTGTTTCTCACAATTCTTATCAAACAACTACTTTAACATGCACTGATTTTTTTTGTACACTACTGGTTTGAGGTTGACCTAAAATCTTTTGCAAAAATAAATCAAGAACTCATGCTACTTAAGAGCTGTTTCAAGGTGTAACTGTATGACATGAGAATAATTCAAAAGTTATAGTCAGCTGGGTAGATTATATTTTCAGCTCAAGCAAAGGACTATCTCTAGATCCATTAGACAAGAATTATCTACCAATTACATTTTATCATATAAATCAAGGCACAAAACTAGAATTACATGCTTACTATCTGGGAGCTACCTGTCCTTAATATCTTTTAAAAATAATTTTAAAAACCTTTGAGGAAGGGCTAGTGAGCTGGATTAAAAAGTAATTTTCCATAGTCTGTCTCATGCAGAAGTTCTAAGTAAAGTGTTAAAAAAACCCTAATTTGTTAATACTTTCTTACAGGCAGAAAAATGTACAGTTGTGGTTTTTTAATCTTTATATTGGCACAACTCCAATAATTATAGTGTGAAACTTTCTGGAGAATAATTGTGGTATTTTAAATGAATCACCCAATCATTGGAGCCTAGTCTTAAATTGAAAATGCTCTCTGCTCATGAATAATATGCTGTCAAGTGCAACATGTAACTTTCTAAACCAGCTGTATTTATATGCATTAATACTATCTCTTTGAAAAGGAAACATATCAATAAAAATGAGCAATGTTTAAACCTAACTTGGACGGACACTGCCACATTCCTGAATGTATAAAACTTAATGCAATATACTTTCAGTTGGTGGAAATTAATAAATACAGCCAAACCTCCACTTGCTTTTCTTCCCACAAGAGACACCACTGCATCCAACAAAATTATGAAATATTTGTCATGCTTTTTTTTTCATCTCTCAGCCATGTTTTCTGTAGGGAAATAAAATTTTAAATGCGATAACATAAATTCTCAGTCTACTTGGACTAGCTTTCCTGAACATTACTAGAGTTTTTCAAGGAATAATATTTCTTGGATCATTCATTGTCAATTAACTATCCACTGCACTTCGAATTTTCTGATGTGGCATTTCCAAAATCTATGTGATTTGATTGTAATTGTATTAGGAGGCTGGTCACCATGTTCCAGGTCTACTATCAGATAAAGTGGGATTGCCACAGTCCTTTTCAGCAATTAGAACTGCCCTATATTTTTTCTCTATTGTCTTCCTTGCTTTACCTTATTCATTGGATCAAAGCAGAACAAGTTGTGTCAGTTTTATGAGGTACACAGGAAACATGTCCAGAAGAACAAATTTTACTTTACTTTCTACTTTATGTTGGTAGAATCTTGCAAGTCTGAAAGTACTTATCTATCCTTACCTCCTTTACAATTCAAAAGCCAACTTCTGAGCCTCTTGCCATTCTCACAATCCTAGTGTGGTCTAAGCCGCCTTTTATCTGAAAATTTCCTTGCTTGGGCCTCACTGTCCTGTCTCTGAAGTCATTCCCATATACCATTACATCACCCTCCCATTCAGACTAAGCCCTACTCCCTGAATTTAGAAAAAAATAGGAGAAATTGATTGTGGATATAGTCAGTGAAGTGCAGTTGTGTCATTCCCCTTTCAATCTCTACTGATGATTAATAATTGGAAAGCTGGTATCCCTCCTTGTTCTGTTCTCTTGACCCCATAGAAGAATGTTCCTCTTGGGCAGTGCCAAACTTCTTCAAGGCCAGGAAAGGCCCAACTTGTCCGGGTATTGGTCATGAAAGTGGTGAATCAATTGTAGCACATGAACATCTAATGCTGTCTCTTATGATTTCTCTGACTGTGGGTAGCATTTACAATGATTAAATAATCAATCCATTTTTTTTGTGCCTTGAGTCTAGCACTTCATATTCTCATAGTCTCCTTCCCCATTTATAAATATGAAGGATGCTGCCTGTGAACATAGAATATATGGGGAGGGGTGAAGGTGTGTCTCCTCTGGCATTTTTGCCCCATCCACATTTCTGCTTCAGGATAAGCTGCCTTTTATCTATCTGTTACCTTGGTTGTATTTCTTGACCTGTCTTACAAAGTCATCTACCCATACTTAGATTGCCATGATTGTTGCAGTCTCCCTTTGAAGTTGTCACCTCTAGGTTAATCAGAGGTTCAGCTAAGTGTCACCAACAATTTAAGTTAGTGACACTTAAGTTGTTTAAGCTTAAGATGTTTAAGTTTTCCAATTTTTTAAATAGTTCCTCTTATGAATATTCAAAAACAGTCAATCAGTGTTGCTTACCAAACTTCATGGGTAGTATTTCTCTCTATGGTTACTTCTGTGTTATTTAAACTTAAACTTATTTAAACTGTCCTTTATTAAAAGCAAAGTTGATACTATGTCCTTAAGGTTATCTGTGACTAACATTTTATTCAGTGGTGTATTAACCATTAAGCAGGCTAAGCACGTACTTAGGACACCAGACCTAAAGGAAGCATCACAAAGTTGAGAAAGAAAAAAAAAACCAGTGAAGATTTCTACAGTATATACACAGGAGGGGCACCAAGATTTGGCAGTGCTTAGGGCACCAGTGAGCCTTAATTTGCCACTGATTTTATTCCTACTATTTTAGCTTCAGGAAGTAAGTTAAAAAGTGAGACTATTTTGCAATTATGGAATATAATTTTGCTTTTCAGAAAAATATATCCCCAAATGGTTTCATTTTGAGTAGAATATCAAGAATTCTAGAGTGTTTGAATGGCAGTAAACTACTCTTAAATCCTGTTTCATGAGGTTTCCATTCAGATACTAGTAGATACCATCAGATGGAATTACACTGGAGAAGTTGTCTTTAGATAGAATAATGGCTCTTTTAGCATCCCAAGGGCATCTATTAATTCTATTAAGGATAATCTATAAAAGACCTGCTTGTTTCAAGGATCCAATTGTTCTTGATTTTCTTTTCGCTTTTTCTACTGCACAATAATAAAAATTCTCTCTTTGCTGCATTCTCCCTCCTGTAGAGATTTGAGTTGGAATTGGAATTTAAGTGATTCTCCCAGCAGGATGCAACAGCTTCCCCTTAACATCAATATTTTGTGCTTCTATAAATGCCATTAATTTGTCTAGATGATTTAGTGTAAATATCTCAAACTCCTTTTTTAAGAGATCCACATCTTTATTTATTGTTATTAGAACTTTAAAATTATGGCTTGTTTTGTTAAACGTTGTCTAGATATAAAATCCAAGGAACTCATTGTCATTTCTAAAATTTTCATTTTATCCTTTCTTTGTAAAGCTTGGGATTGTTAGAAGGATAACAGCAATCTTAAGGAGAGAAATCATTTACTTGGAGTTTTGGTTTTTTTGAATGTCTGATTCTTCCCAAAGAGTATAGGCTAGAAAAAGCAGATATTATTTTGTCAGACTTTTTTTCTAAATCTCATCCCAAAATATACCACTTCAACAGGTAAAGAAGACTCATTGTATTATTAGTTTTATTTATGGATTTTTCATTCTTGAGTTAGAAATAGTTGACAATTGGTTGCTTTGATGGCTTTGAAGGCACCTTCATTCCTCCGGTTCTGCTGTGAAGCTTCTTTTTCCTATTCTCTTTTATTGTTATTAGTCAAAATTAGAGTAACCTTTTAAAAATTAAATAAAATCACTGACCTTCATGAAAACATAAGATTCTTCCCAAGAGACATGGAATGATAAGATGGCAACTAATGAGATTAGAAAAGAGAAACTTAAATTTATTGGACTCTCAAACTGAGCTGCTAGTCGATCATCATTTAGCCCTTTGTTCTCTTTTGTGAGACCTGTAATTTTGGAGGGCAATTAAGGAACCAGAGTTACTTTACTTGATAAATTTGCTTCAGTAATAAGAAATGGATAAATATATTAAGTAGAAATATGCAAAATTTCATCAATTCAAAATTCCTACTCTTAATTGGACTTCAGGTGAAGACCATTCTCTAAATTTGCTAGCAGTGAATAATTTCCTCATTGTTATGTCAGATTTCAAGAATACATAAGACTTTATCATTAAACTTTTAGTTAGTCTGTTAATAAAAAGTTGCCGCCAAAATAACTGAACAAAGCAGCTTTCTCGTCTCTGAAATCTCATAATTTTATTGCATTTGAATATATTTTGTATTTTAGTCATTGACTTATTAGTCTTAGTTTGAAGTAGCTCCATTTTTCATATATACTGCTGACCTATATAAGTATAAAACATCTGTATTAAATCAAGGACTGTGTCAATGCACCAATTTTATTGGGGCAAAAATTAAACAATCGGAATGCAAATATATTATAGTAAAATGAAAGGAATACAATGTACTATCAAGATGAGAGCAGTTTGCATTTAGCTGTTTCCCCCACGCTTGCTGATCAGGTATCAAAGTTTTCATGCTGAAATCCAAACAAACATGATGTGTTAGCTTTGGTGATAACAAGAAGCTGAAAGTAGGCATTTGTTTAAATTCTCATAGGAACTAATGAGATAGCATGAGAGCTTTGGGATCATGCTGGCATCAAGAGGAAAGTTTAAAAAACTGAGACGTGGAGTCTTATAGTGAATGTCTATCAAATCCTTAGAATTTTTACAGTCACCCTGCACAAAATAAGTATTTTAACATTGAAGAGAACTCTGCTGTGTTTAAATGCTAATTTCATAGATATGTGCATCACTGTCCTTTTTTGGACATAGAATTATAATGGAGTTTAGTTTTTAGCATTAGATTAATTCTTACATTTGTATTCACCATGTGTGTATGCCCCCACTTTCCCTATGAGTAATAGTGACTTGGCAGTTAAAATCTCAGTGTACATAGGCAAGAGTCACCTTGTAGAGGAGATGGACAGCATAAAAATTAATCAACAAATAACATAAATAATGAAATGTGTAATAAATATAAAAATTAAAATGTCCATGCCAAAATTTAAGTAAAATAGGTAATTTAGTTTTGCAGTTCTAACTTACTGAGAAAAAGATGCTCTAATTTAATGGAAACTTATTCTGTGTAAATATGCATTTGATCATATTGCAACATACTATTATTTTTAGCAACGAATGTTGAACTCAAAGAATATTAAGGGAACATTTCTTTTTTCAGATATCTATTGGATAAAAAGGATTTAAAAATATGTTTGATTTTTCACCATTATTTCATTATTTATTTTATTGTGGGTAAAATTACCTTGTATTCTTTCCTTCCTTAAAAACTGGGGGAAACCTATTAAACAATATAAAGGAAAGCTTATCTTCACTACACAGATAGTACAAACAGATAAAGCATAGGTAATATTAAAGGGGGAAAAATTCTTTCATCTTTTTCCTTTCTTTTATGTATTTTTATGATCCAAAATAGTTATAATTTTGAAAATTATTCATTCACAAAGCTACATGTGGATCTGCCTGCTCACACCCACAATTCATTGAGTTCCGCCCCCCTGCGCATGTGTGCGCAACCCCCACATGCATGAGTACATAACCCCCCCTGTCGTGACATTTTTTACCCTTTCTGGCCTCTGGGGGCTTTATGAAGCCTGGGGAGGGTGAAAATAGCTTCCCCAGCCCCCTCAAAGGCCCTCTGGAAGCTGGTAAAGGATCATATCAGAACTTCCAGTTGCCCAATTGGGTCTGTTTTTTGCACTCCTCAGGCTTCAGGAAAGCCTCCTGAGCCTGGGGAGGTAGCAAAACAGCTAAATGGGCAAACTGGAAGTTTGTTACATTTTTCATCCTCATACTCTGGAGGCTTTTCTGAAGCCTGGGGAGGGCAAAAATGCCCTTCCCCAAGCCCTCGAGCTGACATAGATAGATAGATAGATAGATAGATAGATAGATAGATAGATAGATAGATAGATAGATAGATAGATAGATAGATAGATAGATAGATAGATAGATAGATAGATTTATTTTTCTATACCACGTCCTCTCCCCAGGGGGACTCGGAGCGGTGCACAGGGAAAATTAAAACAGCATAAAATATATACATAATAAATACAATAAAAACAAATTAAATCAACTGTCCCTGTACTAAAATCCCCATTTTAAAATTAACATTCCCTAACCCCTGAGGTAGAGACTAACCTAGGTCGGCCAAGCAGAAAAAGTGAGTTTTTAATTTCTGACGGAAGGAGCGGAGGTCCGTAGTTGTTCTAATGTCGGGGGGAAGGTCGTTCCAGAGGGCTGGGCCCTCCATAGGGCAACACCTTGCGCGCCCTCAGATATGACTCTGCATGCCACCTATGTCACGTGTGCCATAGGTTCGCCATCCGGAGCTAGAGGTATCCAATATCTAATCAAAAATTGAAATCATCCCAATGTCATTTTAAACACATAACAATATTTCCATTACTGTTTTCTTGACTGATTTGATTAACATTTTTTTCAAAAATGATTGTGTTAATTAAAATGAGAACAGAAATTACAGACTTAGATATTTTGTTTATAAAGCGTAGCTCTATAACAGTAAACATTTTATCTTCAAATACATTCTTCAAATAACTGATCCAAATATACTCTTCAGTTTAAAAATTCAATCATGTTTTTCAATAAATTCATAAAGGTCATCTGCAGAAGGAAGCATGAAGTGCTCCAAAATCTCCTGGTACACAGCTGCTAACAGTAAGAACAATTAACCTCTGGAACAGCTTGCCTCCAGCAGTTGTGAATGCCCCAACCCTGGAAGTCTTTAAAAAGATGTTAGACAGCCATTTGTCTGAAATGGTATAAGGTTCCTGCCCATGCAGGGGGTTGGACTAGAAGACCTACAAGGTCCCTTCCAACTCTGCTATTGTATTGTATTGTATTGTATTGCATTGACCCTGGAATTAATGAAGCACAGTGGTTCAAAGTCCTGTTGCTCAGTAGTCCAAAGTCCTCTTTTCTGATGAGAGCAACTTTTGCATCTCATTTGGAAACCAAGGATCCAGAGTATGGAGGAAGAATGGAGAGGCACACACTGCAAGATGCTTGAAGTCCAGTGTGAAGTTTCCACAGTCTGTGTTGATTTGGGGAGCCATGTTATCTGCTGGTGTTGGTCCACTGTGCTTCATTAAAAGAGTCAATGCAGCTGTCTACCAGGAGATTTTGGAGCACTTCATGCTTCCTTCACAGATGAGCTTTATGGGTATGTTGACTTCATTTTCAAGAAGGACTTGACACCTGCCCACACTGCCAAAAGCACCACAACCTTGTTCAATGATCGTGGGATTACTGTGCTTGATTGGCCAGCAAACTCGCCTGACTTGAACCCCATAGAGAATCTGTGGAGCGTTGCCAAGAGAAAGATGAGAGACATGAGACTAAACAATGCAGAAGAGCTGAAGGCCACGATTAAAACATCCTGGTCTTCCATTACACCACAGCAGTGCCACATGCTGATAGCCGCATTGAGGCAGTAATTGCTGCAAAAAGGGGCCCAAACCAAATACTTAGTACATATGCATGTTTATAGCCGCAAAATGAAATTGTATAAAAATTTTAGGGATATTGTTAGGGTTTTAAGGGTTTTAATAATGATTTTAGCACAGGGGTTAATTTAATTTGATTTTAACATTTTGTAATTGTATATTGTATTTTTGGATTTTTAATTGCCTGTGCACTGCCCCGAGTCCCCAATGGGGGAGAGGGTGCGGTCTATAAATCAATAAATTATTAAATTATTATTATTATTATACTTTTCAGAGGTCCGATATTGTTCTAATGTTCTATCCTTGTTTTATTGATTGCATGTAATATTCTAATTTTCCGAGATTGTGGATTTGGGTTTTTCATAAGCTGTAAGCCATAATCATCACAATTATGACAAATCACAGATTGAACTATCTTGTTTTGCATGTAATGAGTCTTATCTCATATATTAGTTTCACCTTGTAAGTTGCATTACTGAAATAAATGAACTTTTGCACGATATTCTAATTTTCGAGTTTCACCTGTAGCATTGAATTGTTTTAGCTGAAAAATGTTTATCTGAATGTGAATCAAATTTATGCTGTTATTTGTTTACATTTTGATGTAATTTATATGTAGATAATTGTGTGTTTCAAACCATACATTTTTAAGAATTAAGTGATCCAGTAACCCTTATTTAATTGGGCCTTGACCTTGCCAGTTTATTTTGGATGCTTAGAAGTAATATGTTTTCTACTATCACAATCACTTTGTGAAATAAGCAAAATAACCATGTCGAGTCTTTGTGTATAGTTTAAATATATATGTTTATATTTGAATCTGCATCTACACTCACACACAAACTACTAACACCACTAAAAGTATAAATATAACAAATCAATAGACAGTTGTCTTTGATTTATATCAGAAAATATTTCTTAAAACCAACATATGTTAAGAATTAATGTTTAATTTTATTGTTAACTTTTTTCTTCTTTTCCTATTTATCATGTAGGTAGTATGCTGCATAAGAAGGTTGTATTTAGGTTATCAATTTCAATTTATTGCTTTTAAATAAGCTGCTTTGAGAAAGTTCCTCTTTCTTATGCTGAGGTTATATATGTGCATAGAACTTACACAGTACTATTTCCACATTATTTTATCTCGTTATATATGTTTATATTTATTTCAGTTTTGTATGCTTATATTAAAATATTATCATAAATATCTTGAATCAACCCACTGCAGGGTGAAGGCTTCTTCAGTCAAAGGTATGGGCTGTAATTTATTGTACTAAACTAGTGTATTACATTTGCTCTTGTTTTGTAGATTTTTCATTTTAAGAAGAGTAGCTGTTATATGTGTTTTTTATATTGTGACATGTTTTGTTTTGCAAGTGCCTTCATTTTTTTTAAAAGAAAGAAAAAGTACTATTTAAAAATAAAACAAAACAAAACATTAACCATTATTCCTTTAAGTCATTCAGAAAGCATGTGATTAATATTTTATAATAGACAGACCATTGGGTTAACGTCTCTGGCCTAGAAACAGAAAAAGGTTACCTTAAAAAGCAAATTCCCACTGATCATTTATGCTGTTTGTGGCAATGGAAATATTGCTTATTATCTTATATTAATATCCCAGTATTGTCTTTTGTCTAAGGATATTTACCCATGCTGTATGGCTGTATTGCTATTATCCTTCTCCATTGGTATCTCATGATTACTGGTATATACTTTGTTGTTTGTATGTACCAGAGACAAATTCCTTATGTGTCTAATCACACTTGGCCAAATAAAGTATTCTGTTCTGTTGTGTTCCATTCCATTCCATTCCCTTTTATTCTAGCAATAAGGTACATTACATTTATGGAAATATTGGATGCTGCTTGTTTGTACAAGAAAAGCCTAAAAAGATCAAGAAATATGCAGCAACAAGAAATAATGTATATGCCTTGATCTGGAAGATCAAGTTTCTTTGGCTGAGTAAAATCTCTGTCCTGTTTTGTTTTTTAATAGACTGTGTACTACTGGTAAGTACATAACTAGGTATATAAAAGCATATACATTCTTATAAAAGCCTGTATGTCTTTACTATCAAGTTATATTGAGTCCCTTCGGGGAGAGGGGGCGGTTTATAAATGTAATAAATTATTATTATTAAATTATATTGCCAAAGTCAGAAACCATAAATGTAATTATGAGAAAACATGAAACAGAGCTTGTAAATAGACTTTCATTCAACTCTTCCCCTCATTCCTATTCCATGAGTATGCTACCTTGAGTAAGATTATTCATTAAAATCTCTGAAAGCACTATTGCTCTTATACTTTAATGTTGAAACAGTTCTTTATTTCTATGTGTTTATTTTTTAATTTTTTTTCTTAGAATAAGAAGAATTTATATCTATGAAAATCAATGCATACATTTCAACATCATTACTGAAAGATCAGTTGGTCTAACATTCTTCTTTTCTTATCATCATATTTGTTTATAATCAGTATAATAGTATATTTGGTATTTAATTAAGATCCCACCTTGTAAATGTTATATTGACTTGATTCATTATTCTCTGGATGTATTTCAAAATAAAATATACAAACTTCGGCATGTTATGATGCTTATATGTTATGTTAATTTGACATTCGTGGTAGCTATCTATCATTCTAACAATAATCCATCTGAAGTAGCAGGCATGAATACCAATTACTGAAAAGATTGGAGCTTATCCTTGAATTTTCTTCCTGCTCTTGCTGGTAGACATATGTCAGCAAGCAGGGAATAGCACAGATATATCAAAGTCTTTCAAAAAAATCAAATATCTCTAGATGTATTATGTAATGGAACAGACTAGGGCTGACATACTCAATCTAGGCAAAGGGGAAAAAAGATTTCTGAATTTATCCGCTCATATGGAGAAAAGTGAATAAGAAATAATGTAATTCAAAATTATCTGAATGTATTGCAGTTTTAGAAATGTATCGGTAAAGCATCCTGGAAATTAAATACTGTTAGCTTTTTCTAGATAATCAAAATTGTAGTGTTTAGTGGTGGTTTAATATTGAAACTTTGTAGAATTTTTAGGACAATCATGAGATATCACAGTAATAATTCATTAGTTGCAAAAGATGGGATAAATTGTATTTATGAAGAATACTTATGAATAGACATTTTTTACATGGACATGAAACAGCTATTACAATTTTCTGTTTGTTGACCATATAGTCTAATGATTTTTGTTTATAGTAGTTTAAAAGGTGAGGTGAGTGGACATTTCTGATTAGGATCACTGTACTTGGGTGAAAGACTGTTAAATCTCTAAACTACTTACTCTCTCCCACCATATCGGCAATGTGTGAAACACATTAGGCGACAAGTTTAAGTCCCCAGTATTTGCACATAGTGGCTTGTGCAAAAAGAATTGTACATAGTTGAAATATGATATTAGGATGTCCAACCCCTTCCCTTTTCTATTCATAAATCTAAAATAAAGCATTCTTAACAGGTAATTGTTCAGACTGGATCTATTGTCAAAATGCTTCATTTTGTCTTTCTTGACATTCATTGCATTCAAGAATGGCAGAGAACAAGCCTTGGTCTTTTTCTTGAGAAGCATCATCGTACCTTATCCCCTTCTTAGTTTTCTCAGCCTAAATATTTCTCATTCTCTAATGGTACTCATTATGACTTAATTTCTAGTTTCCTAAACAGCCATTTTGCCTGTTTCTGAACATCTTGAACCCAATTGAAGACTCATCTTTTCCGCCTGGCCGGCCTAGGGTAGTCTCTCTCTCTATGGGTTTTTAAAATGTATATCTATATTTAGTGGGGATTTTTAGTTAATGGGATTTTAGCACAGGAATTAATTTAATCTGTTTTAAATTGGTATGTATTTTGTATATTTATTGTTTTTATTCTCCCTGTGCACCGCCCCGAGTCCCTGTGGGGAGAGGGAGCGGTCAATAAATTTAACTATTATTATTATTATTACTATTATTATCTTATAAATAGCCTCTTATAAAATAAATTGGAACTATTATTTGAATTATTTAGAAATGAATCTGTTGATGCAATCTAAAATAGCATTTTACTTTTTACAACAAATTATATTGTGAACCCTAGGCTCAAAGACCAGTTAGAACATTATGTCAACATCTTCAAATCGCTCCATGGCTCGGGGCCTAGCTATATACGAGACCGCCTTCTGCCCCATACATCCCTTCGTCCGATCCGCTCTCACAGAGAGGGCCTTCTCAGGGTGCCGTCGGCCAGGCAATGCCGGTTGGCGACACCCAGGGGAAGGGCCTTCTCTGTGGCGGCCCCGGCCCTCTGGAACGACCTACCCCCTGACCTTCACACCATCTCGGATCTCCGCCTCTTCCGCCAATGCCTGAAGATGTACCTATTCCAACAAGCCGGCCTAGCGTAGCCCCCCGTTTCTGACTATATTTATAAATTTTTAGGGTTTTAAAGGGTTTTAGCACGGGTTTTAGGCTAATTTAATATGCTTTTAAGAGTTTGTATTGTTTTGTAATGGTTTTTAATGATGCCTGTGCGCCGTCCTGGGTCCTAACAAGGAGAAGGGCGGGGTATAAATTTGATAAAATAAAATAAATAAAATAAACAGTTTTCTCCCAGTCTCATATATTTATGTAATGTATATTATATAGATATGCTCTGAACTGGCCAACCAATAATGAATAGGGATTTATAGCTCTAAAGAAATAGTAATTGCATGAGATAATATTAATTTTCACACAGGTAAGTAAGTAAGACTATGTGTTATTATTATGAAATATATAGATAAGCAAAAATTACATATAAAAGTCATCATTTTAAATAAGATACTGCATAAGATGCAATTTTTAAGGTTACTTGCTTTCCCCTTCCCAGAATTATACTAATAATGTTATAACTTCTGTAATCCAAATCATTGCCTTACTTCTTAATTTGAGAATACAGTCATGAAATAAAATTGAGTAATTGAAAACAATTCTAGTGCTGCTCTTCTAATTCTGTGTAAAATACTTAAATGTGTATCTGAAACATGATTGAGTATGCTGTAAGCTTTGCTTGAATATTAAGTCTCTATTTTCTAAGGATTGCAATAATATTTGGACCAGACTTCTTGCAGTTCTTAAATACAAAATAAATTAGGTGCTCAAATTATTGACCCCCGTGAAAGAAATTGGTATCTCACATTTTCAATGGCTTTTAAATTATACTTTATACTGGTAGAGCAAAATTGATTTTGCTCTTTACTT